>CM051238.1:81503634-82703634 GCA_027917425.1 Gastrophryne carolinensis | reverse complement strand
TCAGTGGCATGAGAGAGACTGGCAGGTAAGGGGGAATCTTATGCCCTTTGGGACCATTTGACCCAAGGTCTCCTAAAAATAAAATTCTGTGACTCTCACCTGTAGAATTGATTTCTCTTCTATATCCACTCCAGGCGGTCAGCAATCAGTCACGAGTTAACTCTTGACCGAAGGGTAGCAATAAACACAGCCGCCCGGAAGGTTAAGGCCTCCTAAGAAGCCCCATGTCTTTGTTGGAAACAAGGAAAGACAAGATAAGTTACTCTCTACCTCTCTCTCTCTCTTTATTTTAAATTTGTATTGTTTTTTTTTTTTGGTTTACATATCTACCTTCACTAGGACTATGGCATCAGAGGAATGGATATAGTAACCTAGCAGTCTGGCGGCCTGGAGTGGATATTGAAGAGAAAAATTCTACAGGTGATAACAGAATTGTATTTTCTCTCCTAATCCACTCCAGGCCGTCAGCAATCAGTCATGAATGGGACCTCCAACAGCAGAGCCCTTACTTCAGTTGGGATCCCAAGTATTAACCCTTTAAGTGCCAGCCTACCTTGAGATTTTGTCACCTTTTGTTGCCAGACCATTTTGCACTATTTTGCGCTCCCCATGTTCAACTGTGGTTTTGAAGGGATTTCCAGGGATTTCCCAGGAAAGTGATATATTGTTTTTTTCCGCAGAGTCTGAGCTTTAACATGAAATGTCTTGTTTGTCATTTTTTAGGTGTATTCTCAATATTTTTGGATGAAATATGTGCAAAAAAACCCCCAAAAAACTATTTTTTACAATTTGTAGTGTTTTTTTGTAATAAAAAATGTAAGTTTCTCACTAAAATCTTATTGCGCGTGAAACCCCAATTTCTCCCGGTTACAGCGGTACCACATATGTATTGGTAGACACCCTTTCCTGCCCAGGCGACTCCCCCAAACTGAAACAACGCTTTAGGAGATTTTCAGATAAAATACAACTATGCTACGCGCTAAGCGCACCTTGCAGTTTTTCAAGAAAAACAACCCTTTACATTTGAAATACCCCCGACAAACTATATATTCTCTGGAAGTACACACCTCAAGCTTTCTAGACGTACCAGGTTTGTTGACATGGGTGCAGTTTTCTGGAGTTAACCCCTCAATATATTCTTTGGTTGCACAGGGTTTCCCTAAAAAAGAATAAAAATGCAGAATCAAAACCACATTTTCCTAAAAAAAAACTATATGGAAAAAAACTGAAAATCTGAAAAAGCAACATGCCCCGAACAGAACAATACCCAGCATGCATAGGTCCTGTCAAGGGAAGAGTTGCCAAACACACCAAAGTAAAGCATGTGCGTAACAGCAATTTTACTTCAAAATTTCAGCTCCGCAGACAATGTGCGCACCTTTTTCTACCAAAACAAGCCTTTACATTTGGAATATCCCCCATAAACCATATATTCCCGGAAAGTACACATTTTAAGCTTTCTAAGCGTACCCAGCTTGTTGTCGTGGGCTCATCTTTCTGGAAGTAATCCCTTGAAGAATTCTTAGGTTGCACAGGGTTTCACAAGAAAATGTATAAAAAAGCCGAATAAAAAACACCTTTTCCTAAAATATCAATATGCAAATAAGAAAAAACAAGCTAAATCTGAAAGCACAAGGTCCCCCGAGCAGAACAATACCCAACATGCATAGGTACTATTAACCCTTTTAATTGCCAGCCTACTTGAACTTTTGTCACCCTCTGTTGGTCATTTTTCCCCATTTTGCGCCATGTTTAACCGTGATTTTTGCCGGAATTTTCTGGAAAATATATATTTTTTTTTTTGCAGCAGAGTTTAGGCTTTAACATTAAATGTCTTGTTTGTAATTTTTCTGCTGTTTTTTAAATATTTTTGCGTAAAAAAAACAAAAAAATAAATAAAATAATATTTTTTAAGCAATTGTCTCCTTTATTTTAAATAAAACATTTGTTTTAGTAATGAAAACCATATTGCATGTGATAGCCCCATTTCTCCCGATTACAACGGTACCATATATGTATCAATAGCCCCCCATTCTTGCCCAGGAGACCCCCCCAAACTGAAAATAGCACTTTATAACATTTAAAAACAAAATACTACTATCCACACTATAAACGCAAGGGGTTAATTTAAAAAGAAAATGACATAGGGACCCCCCTCCCAGGGGGGGGGGACCCCGTTTTTTTTGGAATTTTAAGGGTTAGGGTTAGGCTAAGCCTAACCCTAACCCTTAAAATTAAAGAAAAAATGACATAGGATCCCCCCTCCCAGGGGACCCCATTTTTTGGGGGGAATTTTAAGGGTTAGCGTTAACCTAACCCTAACCCTTAAAGTGGACCAACACCCAGGATTTTCACTATCCTGGGTTTTGTTCCACTTCCGCGGGGGTGCCCCGCTGCGTGAAACCCCCAAGAAAGGTATAAAAAAACTCACCTCACCCCGCTCCTACGGCGCATGCGCGAGCGCTCGTCCAATCAGAGCACTCAGAGCCGCTGTGGTATGCACAGACAAGGGACGGACAACCACAGCAGCTCCGAGCACGCTGGCAGCCGCATCTCGCGCTTCCCTCTAACAGGGAGCGTGCCCGCGCCGGCCATTCACAAACGGCGCCCTGCTAGACAGAAGCATGAGAGGCGGCGGAGGCCCGCGCATGCATCGTTGGAACGGGGATAAGGTAAGGCGAATGGGGCGTCCTGGGGGGTTTCACACAGCGGGGCATCCCGATTTCGGATGCCCCGCGGTGAGGGATCTGATCGGCCCTGGAATCTTATAGATTCCCGTGCCGATCAGCCTGGGTGTTGGTCCACTTTAAAAAAAAAAAAAAAAAAAGAAAGACGTAGCATCCCCCCTCCCGGGAAGGGGGGGGGGGGAACCCATTTTTTGGCAGAATTTTAAGGGTTAGGCTAACCCTAACCCTTAAATTTTTTTTTAAAAATGAAGCAGGGTCCCCCCCCCCCCCGGGAGGGGGGACCCTACGTCATTTAAAAAAAAAAAATTAAGGGTTAGGGTTAGGCTAACCCTAACCCTTAAAATTCAAAAAAAAAATGACGTAGGGTCCCCCCTACCCGTCATAACCAGCCCGGGACCAGCTATGGGGGCATGTAGGCACAGAGTGGGGGGGCCAGCTTTTGTGGCCCCCCCACCCTGCAGCCTACGAGCCCACATACCCTATGTGGGCCCGGGCTCTTCTGCCCCCCCCTGGCCTTTGGGGAGGCAGGTAATAGGGGATGCCTCGTGAACTGGTATAAGGGGTCTCATGGACCCCTTACCAGTTCACAAGGGGTTAACAGTAAAAATAAACACACTGACACTTTAATAAAAAATTTTATTAAAAAATAAAAACTTTTTTTTTACTTTACTTACCTCTGATCGTCAGCTCCTTTGTCCCTCGATGTGTTGACAGATGTGATCATGCTGGCTGCAGTAGCAGAGGGGCAGGTGATGATCTGATCACCTGCCCCTCTGCTCCTGTGGCCAGCATGATCGCATCTGAAAGAACAACAGCCGGGAGCCAGGACGGCACCCGGCGAGTGACGTCACAAAGGGGGCGGGGCTTCGAGCCGGGATCGCGATAAGCCCCGCCCCCAAATGGGCGGGGCTTATCACAAGATGGCGGCGCCCGTCGGCGCAGGAGGGGGGAGAGCCCTTTCAGGCTCTCCCCTGAAGCTGAAGAGCCAGGGGGGGGCGATCGGAGGCCCCCCCAGTGAAGAAGAGACCTGTCGGGAGGCAGCGCGACCTAAGGTAAGTGAATGTCATTTTTTTTTTTTTTTTTCACAGATAGCAGCTGCTGCTGCCGAAGCGGGGGGGCACTATTCCGGGGGCTCTCCTGGAGCCATCCGAGACCCCACGGGGGATCGGATGGCACCAAATTAAAGAGGAGACCCGGCCGGATCTAACGAGGGGTCAGGGGAGTATTTTTATTTATTTTTTTGCCCACTTAGCAGGGGTAGATGCCAGGCACGTGAATTTTACGTGGCTGGCACTTAAGTCCAGGAGAAGCAACCACGTAAAATTTACGTGGCTGGCATTTAAAGGGTTAAAAGAAGAGCAAGCCATTCCAAAATCAAACCTCTAGCATCCTACTGTCTATAATACCTTACTACTGAAGGCGGCATCCCACAAGGTTCTAACATCTACCTTATAAAATTTGAACTGAAGACCAAGTAGCAGCCTTGCATACCTGTTCTACCGAGGCCTGGTGCTAAAATAGCTCCAATAGCTTGTGTAGAATGAGCTGTAACCCGAAAGGGGGATTCTTCCCCTTGGAGATATAGGCCCCTATCACTGCTTCTCTTAACGATCTGCTGATGGTAGATTTAGCTGGTGGAAGACCCTTCTGTGGCCCCTCAGCTATAACAAATAAGAAGTCAGACTTACAGAAGGCTTGTGTAGCAGAGATATGATATTTTAGTGCTCTCACTAAAAAGATAATGAAGGACCTTCTCCTTATGGCTAACTGGGGCAGGACATAAGGACAAAACTACCTCTTCATTAAGATGAAAAGGGGAAACCATTTCTAAATAAGAAGGTTTAACTGATAAAGCTCCTAATTCAGAAACCTGTCGTACCAAAGTAATTGCCACTAGAAAGATGACCTTAAGTGTCATCAAGCTTAGTGACACTTCTGCCAGTGGTTCAAAAGAAGGACCCTGCAGAGCTGACAAAACTAAGTTCAAGTCCCAAACAGGCAGAATAGGTATACATGGATAGCGCAGGGTGACCCCTTGCAAAAAAAAAAAAGTCCTAATATGTTTATTCTTGGCAATGGCTTTCTTTAAAAAGATGGATAAAGCAGATACCTGCCCTTTTAGAGTGCTCAATTGAAGACCCTTATTAAGACCCTTCTGCAAAAATTCCAGAATTCCGGAGACAGAAAACTTCCACAGGTAAAATCTCCAAATTCACATCAAGCGATGAATACTCGCCAGACCCTGTAGTTAATTTTTAATGAAGTATGTTTCTGGGTCTGAATCATGGTCTGGACAACTCTGGCAGATAAACCCTTTTCTGTCAAGATTGAGGTTTCAATAGCCAGGCTGTCAAAGCCAAAATTCGGGTGCTCCTGTGTGAGATCTGGATCGTCGGGTAGCCGCCAATGGTCACCTTCTGACATCCTTACTATGTCTGAGAACCAGCTTCTCCTTGGCCAGCGAGGGGCCACCAGAATGGTTGGAACCCCCTTGTGAGCTATCTTATTTAGTACTCAACCTAGGAGTGGAAACTGAGAGAATGCATAAAGAAGCCTGAATGCTGAACAAGAAAGGGTCAGTGCATCTGTTGCCATTGCTTGAGGGTCCCTGGACCGAGACACAAACCTCAGAACCTTCCGATTGTGGTGAGATGAGAAGAGATGTACAGCCGGGAGCCGCCAGTGCATGCACACATGCAAAGAGACTGAGGGACCATTTTCCCTGATGCAGGAATGTTCTGCCTATCGGCATCGGCATGCAAATTGTCCACTCCTGGTATGTGAATCACCGAGATGCAGGGGACCTGCTTCTCAGTCTAAAGAAATATCCATCTCACCTCCTTGAGAGCTCCCGTGCTCCTGGTGCTCACTGGTGGTTGATATATGCCACCGCCATCAGGTTGTCTGAATGCTGACAGGATGACCTCTCAGTTCGGAAGTCCAATGTGTGAGGTATAAGAGAATCGCTCTCCGTTTCCAGGATATTTATAGGGAGCTTGTTCTCTCCCGGTCCCCACCCGGTCTCTGGATTGTCTGAGACCTCATGACACCCCCCAACCCATTTGGCTGGAATCTGTGGTGACTGTCCATTGAACCGAGAGAAAAGGACCTGCACACATGAAGATGCTGAGGATTCAGCCACCTTAGTGGCAAGTGATTTCTCAGTGAGCTGTAAATGTGCTGGAAAAGGACAGCCAGGGCTGTTCCTCCTGAGCATCTGTGGAAGTGCCTGGAAGTCCTGACAGATCCAACGGCAGACTGGAAAAGGGATCCTTTGTTGGGGGGTAATTAACTGAAGCCCCCAGCTGTTTCACAAATGTGACCTCCTAACTTTTATATGATGGTAAACACTTTAAGATAGAAGTAATAGGGAATAGGGGAAGCAAACCAAATTCCCAGTCCAGAAGATTCTTGAAATACCATGCAAAGTATTCTCCTGGCCCCTAACCAGTGAGGTGCTGGGTTATCCCACATTCATTGCATTATATATTAGGGTACCCATACGGTTAATATAGTAAACCCCTACCACTAACAGTAGACTCAAGAGTTATAAACTACAATCCGTTGGGTGGAACAAGTGGCAAAGGTTGGTTACCTTTTTCAACTTGGTATCGTTTTGAAAGCGGGGAAGCATAATATATGGTATATGGATGAGTGAACACATCTATCCCCAAAGGTTTGTTTTCATATTTTCTATCATGGCAAACAGATCCACAGTGGGGGGCATAGATTTACCAATCTGAAAACCCTTGTTCAATATCCACTTTAATGGAAGAACCTTTACTCTGCTCAACAATCTGCCCTCAGATGAAGCAATATTATGGAACATAAATTCCTTTCTGCCCACTGGAACATTAGATCTTGTACAATCTTGCTCATATATATATGCGGCCATGGCCATATTGTCTGATTGTAGTCGAACATGTTTTCCCTGAACAAGGTGCTCTTTAATGTACTTTTTTTTTGGATTTGAGGATGCTGCAGACATCATGGATTCCCAGAAGCCTTGAAAAAACTGCCAGCTGCAGTGGACTCCCTAACTGTAGCTGCTGGCATTTATTGTCCATAGTTTTGGAGAATTCACCAGCAAAGGTCTCCTTTGCTCAAGGCTGCATGGAATCAACCACCAAGATAGAGTCTCATGGAAGACATATTTACTTGACTTCTGTCCCAGTTTTTTTTAAAAGAAAATTCTGTAGGGCTTTTGTATGAGTTTGGACCCATACTACAGGTGCTGGAAAGGAAACACTAAACACTGGTCTTATGGGCCTTCCTTTTGTCAGTGGTGTCGGAAGCGGAGGGGGCTGTTCTGGGCCCTCTTCTGTTGGGGCAAGAGCCTGGGGGGATCAGAGGCCCCTTGTTTGAAGAGAAGACGAGAAGAAAAGAAGTCTGGATCAATTGCAGTCGAAGGCCAGTCTGTGTCTTTTGTACTTTTTTTTATGGCAGTGTCAGCTATGCGAGTCTCATGTAGCTGCCATTTAATGGTAGGAGAGGCAGCTACAGGAGAATCACGTTGCTATTTTCAGCAGTGTATATATACACACACACGCATATATTCAAAAGGAGTATATACATAATTCCTCAACCTAAAAATGAGGTGGGAGTGTGTGTGAGATGGCGCCGAGCATGGCAGCCACGGAAGGAGTCTCTCCTTAGAGCTATAGGGTTTTTCTTGTTTTTTCCCCTGGACATTGCACATTTGTTACTTTCACCCTATTACCTTAAAACTACCTACGATCTCACCTGGTCTGCTGGTCTGTGGGGCGAGCCGTGAGTGTGAGAGAGTCGGCGACAAGTGCGGAAGCGTGTAATGGTGGCGAGGACACGTGCTGCCAGAGGAGAGATGGCATGTTAGAGGACGACGGGTTGACCATGGCTCCCCTTCCATCTAAGGGAAGTGCTGCCAGGCGTCAGCGTGGTCCCCTCTTCACTGGTGCACTGTGAGCCTGGATCTCAACGTGGAGATCTGCTGCATGGAGCCTGGCGATCCCGCACCCCCCTTACCGGAGCAACTGCGAATATCCATCCAGCGGCATCGGCTGTGAGTAGCGAAGGTGGCTGCGGAGGCCGCCCCCCCATCCCCAAAACCAGGCGTCCAGATCTCGTCGGTGGTGTGCGGAGCGGTGAGGAGCGAAGGTGGCAGCGGAGGCCGCCCCCCATCCCCGGAGCCAAGCGTCCAGACCCCAACGGCGTCGGCGGTGTGCGGAGTGGTGAGGAGCGAAGGTGGCAGCAGAGGCCACCCCCCATCCCCGGAGCCAGGTGACCAGTTCCCGTCGGCGGAGGAGGGACGAAGTGCTGAGGACGAGGTGAAGGAGACTTCCATCGACCTCAGAGGATCCGGCGAAAAGGTACAGAGCAAGGAAGGGACAGCGAGAAGCTGAGCTGGTAGCGACGATGGAGGCTGCGGTGGAGAGGTTCACTGCTGCGGCTTATATAAGGTGAGACTCAGCTGACCCAGCTGGTTGCGTCACTACGCAGACTAGCTGGGTTACACAATTTAAAAAGCCAGCACCCTCACAACTATAAGCCACCACAACTAAAAGCCAGCAGCTCATGGCAAATTCAGACCCAGCTGGTTGCGTCACTATGCAAACTAGCTGGGTTACACAATTTAAAGAGCCAGCAACCTCACAACTATAAGCCAGCACAACTAAAAGCCAGCAATTCATTGGCAAATTCAGATCCACCAACTCACTGCATTGACAATCTGGGCACTCTTGTTCACCCTTCATTCTTTTTACCTCAGTGCTAAACACACAGTTATACAGTAAAGTCCAGCTGGGCACTCATTAATTAATTAAAAAAAAAAATCACAACCCACTTCCACTTCCATCTGGTGCGTCCCGACCTCTGATCACCATGTGCCTCACATACACCAGGGAAACCAGTGTACCCTAGTGGCCATCTTTTTATGCCCTCACAGTCTTGGTTATGGACCACATCGCCAAGATAGGCCACAAGCACAGGGTAAAACGGAGTCGAAGGGGAAAAAGAGCAGGGGTGTCAAAAAGAGAGGTATGCGTTCGGCTCTTCCGTCCGTGCACCTGGCCAATCTGCGTTCGCTTCCCAACAAAATAGAGGAACTACATATACTATGCAACAATTACCCAGAGTTTGCGAATTCAGCCATTCTTTGCTTCACTGAAACATGGCTTAATGACAACATTCCTGATGCGGCCCTGGATCTCCCAAATTTTAACATCTTACGTGCAGACAGGAACTGTGTCTCAGCGCAAAAATTGCGAGGTGGCGGTATCTGTTTTTATGTAAACTCCAACTGGTGCAAGGACATATATATCCTGGCTCAAAGCCGTTCTACATGCCTAGAACTTTTGGCAGTCAACTGCAGACCCTTCTACGCCCCAAGAGAATTTTCCTCGGTTATCTTGATCGGCGTCTACATTCCTCCACAGGTATCTGGAAAATCCGCCTTAGAAGGCTTGGTTGATTGTATTATTGAATGTGAAAGGAAAGGTCCCCAGGCCCTTATCATCATTCTGGGTGACTTCAATCAGGCTAAGCTCAACTTTGAACTGCCGAAGTTCATCCAGCACATTACCTGTCCCACCAGAGGTGAGGACTCCCTAGACCATTGCTATAATATAATCAAAGGAGCATACAAACCCATAGTCAAAACAGCACTTGGCCATTCTGATCATGCCCTTATCCACCTGGTACCAGCATACAGACAGCAACTGAAATCATGCAAGCCTTCCCTTATTACTACAAAGAAATGGACAGCGGAAGCAATATCTAATCTACAAGCATGCTTCGATTCCACTAACTGAGAAGTCTTTGAGAACTCAGGAAAAATCAGTGACTGGACCGAAAAGGTCACGTCTTACATCAAATTCTGTGAGGACATCCTGATTCCCACCAGGACCTATCAGAAACAGATGCACAACAAACCATGGTTCAACAGCTCAATCAAGGCCCTTAGAATGAAAAAGGAGGAGGCAGCCCACAAACATGGCAATCTCACTGAATATAGAAAATTTAGGAATCTGCTTACAAAGGAGATAAAAGCTGCAAAAAGGTCTTAATCAAATTAGAGGAGAAATTTTCTTCAGCCAATTCCAGAGCATTTTGGTCTGGCTTAAAGCAGATCACTAACTTCAAAGGTTCCGCCCCTTCCATCAATCCGAGCAAGGAGCTCGCTGAGGAACTGAACCTGTTCTACAGCAGGTTTGACGCAATGAAGCCTGGAAAAGGACCTGTTAGCCCCTCTCCACCCATAATTGGGACATCCTGACCAGTGACCACACTGAACCTTGAAGTGTCAGATGTCAAGAAGATTCTACTGACACTCAACACCAGGAAAGCATCTGGCCCTGATGGAATTTCCACAACCTGCCTTAAAGTATGTGCAGAACAGATTGCCCCGGTCCTTACTGTCATCTTCAGGAGCTCACTTGAGGTTGGAATAGTCCCTGACTGTCTGAAGAACTCAGTCATCATTCCAATCCAAGTCGTCATCAGCTTCAGCCTTGAATGACTATAGACCCATTGCTCTGACCCCATGAAAGTCTTCGAACAACTGGTCATACCATTCCTCAAGGAGGCTATTGGCTCACAGTGGGATCCACTGCAGTTTGCTTACAAAGCAAACAGATCTGCGGAAGACGCGGTCAATCTGGCAGTCAAGCTCACATTAGACCATGTTGATCGACCCAGTTCATACACCAGACTCTTATTTGTGGACTTCTCATCTGCCTTCAACACCATGGGAAAATGCTTTCACTGGGCATCTCACCAAGTTTATCTGGATGGATTACCAACTTTCTCACAAGCAGGACCCAGAGAGTAAAACTGGGCCACTTTATTTCCTCATCCAGATCAACAAATATAGGTGCACCACAGGGATGTGTTCTGTCTACCCTTCTCTTTTCCATCTACACAAATGACTTCAAATCCTCAGACCCATCTATCAAGATAATCAAGTATGCAGATGATACCACTTTGGTAGGCCCCATTAAAGACAATGATGAGTCTTCCTACTGAACACAAGAAAAAAACCTGGAATCCTGGTGCGAAGAGGACAACCTTATCTTGAAAATCCAGAAAACGGTTGAACTCATTATTGACTTCAGACGTTCCCACCTAACGCACCATCCCAATTCCATCGGTAATGGAGAGGTCAATATCGCTACCAGCACAAAATTTCTCGGCACTGTGATCATGCAGGACTTGAAGTGGAGCAGGCAAGCTACCGTCATCTTGAAGAAGGCCCAACAGAGACTATACTTCTTGAGACAATTAGCAAGATACGGTATGTCTAAAAATATCCAAAAAAACTTTTACAATGGTGCCATAGGCTCACTTCTGACCTCTTCCTTCACGGTCTGGTATTGCGGGACCACAGCCAAGGACAAGAACAGGCTGAAGAGGATTACTAGGACTGCCGAGTGGATCATCAGATGCCACTTACCATCCCTGGAGGAACAATTCATAGAAAGGATCTGCTCAAAGGCAAAAAAAATAACCGAAGCCCCAACACACCCAGCGCTTTCGACAAGAACCTCCAGGTGCAAAAATATTTTTTTTCCTCTAGCCGTTAAGGCGCTAAATAATCACCACTGAATAATCTGCCGCGAACTTCCTGCCTTTACCATGTCACTGAGTTACCACCAATATCATATGTAAATATGTTAAAATGTATAATATGTAAAATGTTTAATTTTTATATTTAATGTTTATAGCTCTAACGGGGTACCTCCCTTCCAAAAAGCATTCCTTGTATGTATCCTGTACTTACTTGGCGGTCAAAGTATTCGTATAATCCAAGTTAGTTACCTGGTCATTCATTTTCTAAAGATCCGAAAGGGCAGTATACTACTGAGATAATATTGTTCCCGTCCCTACACAGTTACACATTACCATCATCAATTAACAAAATCTTCATCCTCCTCCATATCGCCAGTTGAGATCTGAAAAAAAAGATTGCACAGACAACAGGCCAAAAAGGAAAAGTCAAAATAGCAAACATATCAAGGATAACAAGCAGCTCCAGGGAGGGAAGCCTGTATGCTGCCCTTTTGGATGTTTATTAAATAAGTTACAAAGTAACTAGGATTTGGTCAAAACATCCTCAGGGCAGCATATCACTGAGAGGATAAATGAGACATCACCTCTGTTGGGTGGGAAAGACTACTTGTAACACACATCTACTGAATGATTGATCTTGTAGGGTGATAAGGTCCAAATGGTAGTGGTTATCATTCGACCAGGTAGCCGCTCTTTAAATTTGTTCTATTGAGGCACCAGCTTACTCTGCCCAAATCATGGAAAAATTCCTTGTTGAATAGGCTGTAATTCTTCCCGGGGGAGAGGTTCTGTTATAAGCCAGATTAATCACATTCCTCATCCATCGGGCCAGAGTTATTTAAGAGACACGCTGACCCTATTTTGGGCCCAAAAAGGACACAAAGGCCTTTCTCTAGGGCCCCATCTGCTTAAGGTACTTTAGGCAACTCCTGACATCCAAAGCCTCTTTCTCTTCTGCCCACAACAGGATTTTCCCCTCAAGGTTTAGAAGGGCCGCCGGCCTTTGCCCCCCCCCCCCCCGCCATAATGAGCTCCCAATCCCCAAGAGGAGGCATCTGTAGTTTTTTTATTTTTTATGCATAGATGGCGATTGTATTCTTGCGCACACATAGGAATTTGTCCTCCACATTTAACCCATCCATGCAGTGAGTGTACACATGCCCGGAGCCGTGGGCTGCCCTAATTACGGTGCCCGGGGAGCAGTTGCAGGGTTAGTTGCCTTGCTCAAGAGCACTTCAGTCATGTCCCAGTACTGGGATTCGAACCTGCCACCCTGCCCCTACGATTATTAGTTACGATTATGTCATCGAGGTATGACCAAGAAAGGCCAGCCACAAATTTTTCTTGTCCAATCACCAGATCAGGGAGTCCTTCATCTGTCATGGTCCTTACGGAAGAGGATAGTCTGGCCTCTGCCCTAGGCAGGAACACATAGAAAACTGTCGAGATGGAAGAGAAGTGAAGCTTTTGTTAATTGATGATGGTCATTTGTTACTGTCTATGGGCTAATATCTTAGTGGTATGCTGCCCTGAGGATGTTTTGAGAGTATTTTTTCTTTAAAAACAACAGCACAGCCTGAATTTGAATTCTGCCCCAAAACACAGCACCGGACAGACTTCTAAACAGTGGAACAAATGTTGATCCTAAATTGACCTCAACAGAGGCCACAACATCCAAGGAGGCCGCAACCCAGATTCCTGTCCGAATGTGTCAAAGCGCAATCTCCAATCCTTGGTGTGAAGGAGATACTGCCGGCCACACACACAGAAACAAAAGGGGAAATCTCTGCCATTGGGCCTGGGAATCCCCAGTAGAGATACAAATGAGGGATGATTCATCCTGCCCACTGCAAGCAGATTTGCTTATAGGCTGTTGGTATGCCATAGTTGGTTTACTGTATAATGAAACTGGAGGTTTTACGTAGATTACCATATTATATGGTATATATGCAGTATATAATTTGTATGGAAATTTCAAACTAAGGATTAACACTTTAATTACCAAGCCCATCGTTTCTACATACTCGCTTTTCCTACTGTTAAGTGCCAAGCATGTAGAAACCAAGGGCTGGGCATTTTCCCCCCATAGAGTTAAATGAAAAAAGAAACACACACTCACCTCTTGCCTGGATCCAGCGCTGGGGATCTCCTCTTCCTACGCGGGACATCCAATCTCCCCACAGGGGTCTTCACTGGGGAAGAGAACGTCTCTATAGGAGGAGTGGAATGATGTTATCCATGCTTCTGGATATAAAAGCCCGCTTCCGGGGGCGGCCGGCAATCAGAAGCCAGTAGTGATCAGTGGAGGGTGGATGCAAGGGCATGTGACTCCGGCTGTCTGTGACAGCGGGTGAACAATAAGGGACAGTGATCGTCGCAGGACACAGTGGTGTTGGATTGGAAGTAAAGAAACAAAAATGTCTTTTTATTTAAGTGACAAAAGTAAACATTTTTTTTACATTTTGTACCCAGAAATATTATGATAGCACCGAGAAAACTACAAACAAGACATTTGTCATTAAAACCCAAACTCTGGCTCAAAAATACTACATATAATTTCCCTGAAAATCTCTGGAAATTGCTGCAAAAATCATAGTTAAACATAGCGCAAAGTGGTGAAAATGGCCTGTCAACAGAGGGTGACAAAATCTCAAATAGGTTGACAGAAGGGTTAAAAGTAGTTATGTGTGTTGTTCTATTTGTGAACCTTGTGTCTCTATATTTAGTTTGTTTTTTGTTTGCATATTGATATTTTAGGAAAATTAGTTTTTTATTTTCTTAATTATTTAAGGAAACCCTGTGCAACCAGTGAATTCCTCAAGCGTTTGCATCCAGAAAACTGCACCCAATCTAGGTATGCTAGGAAGCTTAAGATGTATACTTACAGAGAATGTATAGTTTGTGGGGGGTATTTCAAATGTAAAGGGTTGTTTTTATTGAAAGACTGCAAGGTATGAAAGTAGCTGTATTTTATTTGAAAATCTCCTACAGCTCTTTTTCAGTTTGAAGTGTCTCCTAGGCAGGAAAGGGTGTCTACTGATACATATGTGGTACCATTGTAAGCAAGAGGAATTGAGCTTTTACACACAATATGGGTGTTTTTTAAAACTCTACATTTTTTATTTTTATCTGAAAACAGCATTTTTAAATAGTTTCGCAATATGTTTAGGTGAAATATGTGGAAAAGCACTGAAAAAATGACAAAGAAGACATTTCAAGGCCAAACAGCTGAAAAAAAAAAATCATTTTCCTGGAATCCCTGGACATTCCTTCAAAAATCACAGTTAACATATAAAGCGCAAAATGGTGAACAGAGCAGCAAAAGGGCTCAATTGGTTGGTTGGCTCAGGAGCAAATATCCTTTCAAGATAATTACTGCTAAAAATGTGCAATGTTAAACATTGGTTCAGCTTTTAAATGGAAACTTACTATTAAAAGCGACTCCCTCAATGAAATTAATATTCCCACCCAGGACCATAGGAATCCACACAATAGACAACTTCCAATTCAATGAATTGTATTTTGAAGCCACAACTAAGGCATCCATGGTACTGTTGACACAAAAAATCCCTCCCTAGAATATACAATATATAGAACCACCTGTTGGTCCTAAAGGCTCCAAGTATCAGAGCTTTTGCCAGTTGCCCCACCATGGTATTCTCTCACTTTAATGAAAAAGTCTAATGGATGAAACAAAAAAGTACAGAAGAATTCAGCTGTCATTTTGTTGATCCAGAGCCTCCTCAGAAAGACTCATTTTTGTGCGAAAGCAAACTCGCAGCACCTGAAATCCTGAATTGTGATTTACAGAAGCCTCCAAGATTAGTTCGCTCATGCAAACATGATCAAAAGTGAGGGTCGGACCGGTCCTCTTCTCCCTCTAGTTTTCTCTGTTAAATTCCAATTCTGTTTGCTTACACTTCATTAATGTTAATTGTTCGCTGAGTTTTGTAGACCGCTCAACAAGGAAGAAAGACCAATTGCATGCGAGCTTGAAAGCAAATGCATATGGCGGGTTAGAACTGTCTTTATTGATAAGCAATGTATTAAGAATAATTAACATTATGTGTTTTACATTTGTCGCATGCTGGAATTGTAAAAATTGAAAAATCCTCATAAAGAGGATAATAATAATATAAGAATTTATAAAAAAAAAGTGAGGGTCGGGAGATCTGCCTTTTTTACTTGGAGGCAGGGCCTCCATGGAATCTCCCTACGTCATGTATGATGTCACACAATAAAAAGTGGCAAAAAAATTTGGCCAAACATTTTTTTTTTTGTTAGATAAAAATTTTATCCAACGAAGAAATACAAAATGATTAATCTCAAAAATACAATTCTGTAATTACCTGTAGAATTGGTATTATGAGTATACAGTACGTCCTGCTCCAAATCTAATACTTACAGATGGGATATACTCCACCAGATGGCGCTGGACTGCAGAGACATCGAAAATAGGCTCCTCCTGGCCCCTCAAATACCCAGGGACCTCCCACAAATCCCCAGCATTGAAAAGCAGTTAAGGAGAAGCCGGGAGAAGTAACAATCCAAACTATCAACTATAACAATGATAAAAATCACCATACAGGGGATCCAAAAAAATGCAAACAAAGGGTGGGTTGGAGCAGGACGTACTGTATACTCATAATACCAATTCTACAGGTGAGTAATCACAGAATTGTATTATTCTTAGTATACAGTACGTCCTGCTCCAAATCTAATACTTACAGTTGGGACATCCAATAGCAGTGTCCATAAAGTAGGGTGGGATCCCCAAGAAAAATCAGCAGCAGGCAGTTTAAACCACTGCCGCCTGCAGAACCTTTCGGCCAAAAACAGCGTCAGCTGAGGCCCTAACATCAACCTTGTAAAACTTTAAAAAGGTATGAACAGAAGACCAAGTAGCGGCCTTGCAAACTTGTTCAACAGAAGCCTGGTACTGAAAAGCCCAAGAGGCACCAATAGCACGAGTGGAAAGAGCAGTAAGGCGGAAGGGAGGATTCTTCCCCTTAGCAGAGTAAGCCTGAATCACAGCCTGATGAATCCACTTGCTGATAGTAGACTTGGCAGGAGCCAAACCCTTCCTAGGACCAGAAGGGACCACAAAAAGAGCATCAATTTTCCTGAAAGGTGCAGTAGCCACCAGATAATACTTCAGACACCTAACCGCATCCAAAGAGTGCAAACCTCTCTCCTTAGCATTGCTAGGATTAGGGCACAAAGAAGGAAGAACAATATCCTGATTCAAATGAAAGGCAGACACTACCTTAGGCAGAAAATCATGTTTGAAACGAAACACCACCTTGTCCTGGTGCCTCTCATAGTAGGGGCGCTGAATGGACAGCGCCGCCAACTCAGACACACGCCTGACAGAATTGATAGCCACCAGAAACACAACCTTGAGCGTAAGAATGGCCAAGGCAGCATCCTGCACAGGTTCAAAGGGAGCACCCTGCAAGGCTGACAGAACCAAGTTCAAATCCCATACAGGCACCATAGGTTTACGTGGGGGACGCACATGAGTGACCCCCTGGAAAAAAAGTCCTGATCAGAGGGTGCTGAGCAAAAGGACTTCTGGAAAAAAATAGCCAGGGCAGAAACCTGACCCTTCAGAGTACTGAGTTGGAGCCCCATCTCCAACCCATGCTGCAGGAACTCCAGAATCCTGGGAATAGAGAACACACGACAGGGAAGAAACCTAGACTCACACCAGTCAATGTAGGCACGCCAAACCCTGTAATAAATGGAAGAGGAAGGCTTCTTCCTAGCTTTAATCAAAGTATCCACAACTGAGGAAGACAGCCCCTTATCCATCAAGATGGAGGTTTCAGCAGCCAGGCCGTCAAAGCCAGACTTTGTAAATTGGGATGGCGTAGTGAGTCCTGAGTGATCAGATCTGGCACCAAGGGCAGAGCGCATTAATCTACTACCAGCTGCACCACGTCTGCGAACCACTTCCTCTTCTTGGCCACCTGGGGGCCACCAGAATTGCTGGCACCCCTTCCAGAGCAATCTTGCGCAGAACCCTGCCCAGCAGGGGAAGACATACAGGAACTGAAATTCCTAGCGCATCCGAGGTCAGGGCCAGAGGATCCCTGGACAGAGAGACAAAAGCTGGAAGCTTGTGATTGTGGCGGGACGCAAACAGATCCACATCTGGTTGGCCCCAACGGTGACACAGAGATTGAAACACCCTGCTGCATAGGGACCATTCTCCCTGGCGAGAGGTCCCCCTGCTCAGCGAGTCCGCCAGGTGATGTACACAGCTGAAATGCAGGGGACATTGGCCTCCGCCCAAATAAGGATCAGAGACGCTTCCTGGAGGGCCCCCTTGCTCCGGGTCCCCCCCCTGATGATTGATGTAGGCAAATGCCGTCTGGTTGCCCAAGCGCACCTGAACAGGCAGGCCCTGAAGTCAAGCGAGCCAGAACTAACCTGATTGCTCGCAGCTCCAAGACATTGATAGGTGTGTGGGCCTCCTGAGGGCCCCACCTCCCCTGGAACCGCACGGACTTCCAGAACCCCCCCCCCCAACTTGACAGACTGGCATCCGTGGTGACCGTCTCCCAGGAAGGGGCAAGAGAGGATCTGCTCCCCAACAGGTTCCTTGAGTCCATCCACCACAAGAGGGACCTCCTGACCAGGGGGGAGAGCACACAGACCCTGTCCAGGGACGCTGGGTCCTTGTCCCATACTGACAATAGGTGAAGTTGCAGAGGCCTCAAGTGGAACTGAGCATAAGGGACCGCTTCGAAGCACGCCACCATCAGGCCCACCAGCTGCATCCCCTGCCTGATGGAGGAATGGGGACAAGCTAGGAGGGACTGAGCCTGTGCAATCAGACTGTCCACCTTCTGCTGAGGAAGGAAGATCCTTGCCTGAACTGTATCCAGATTCATTCCTAGCAATGGAGTCACCAAGGAAGAGGACAGTAAGGACTTGGGGTGGTTGATCACCCATCCAAATGACTCCAGAGTGGACACCACCAGCTGAGTATCCAACTCTGCCTGATGTAGAGACTGGGAAGTGAGGAGGATGTCGTCAGATAGGGAAGCACGCGGACACCCTGACATCTGAGCAGAGACATCACGCCAGCCAGCACCTTGGTGAACACCCTGGGAGCTGAAGTGAGGCCGAAGGGCAAGGCCACAAATTGGCAGTGTTGATCCATCAGAGCGAACCTGAGGAACCTTTGATGACCTGGGAACACAGGAATATGAAGGTAAGAATCTTTGATGTCCACAGAAGTCGTGAAATCCCCTTGGCGCAGGGAACTGCGAAATGCGAAAGCGCCTGCCCCTGACAAACTTGTTGAGAATCTTTAAGTCCAGGATGGCCTGACCAAACCATCCTTTTTGGGTACTGTGAATAGGTTGGAATAAAAGCCCTTGCCTTTTTCTCTTAACCCTTTTGTTGCCAAGCACGTAACACCTACGTGCTGGCTTGGCTGGGCCTTAAGTGCCAAGCACGTAGGTGTTACGTGCTTGACTTTCTTCGCTTGTAGTTTAAAAAGTAAAAACAACAAATACTCACCTGACCCCTTGTTGGATCCGGCCGGGTCTCCTCTTTAATTTGGTGCCATCCGATCCCCCGTGGGGGGTCGGATGGCTCCAGGAGAGCCCCCGGAATAGGCCGCCCCCCCCCCCCCGCTTCTGCAGCAGCAGCTTCTAACTGTAAAAAAAAATAAAAATAAAAATGACATTCACTTACCTGTGTGTGCGCTGGCTCCCGCTGTCCCTCCTCTTCACCTGGGGGGCCTCCGATCCCCCCCCAGGACTTACCGATCTTCAGGAGAGAGCCTGGGAGGCTCTCTCCTCTCTTCTGCACGATGGCGGCCGCCATCATGCCTCTAAGCCCCGCCCCCTTGGGGGCGGGGCTTATGAAGTCATCCCGGCCCCGATCTCAGGCTTCAGCCTTCTCAGCTTCTCAGATGCCGGTGATCGGCACAGGGGAAGGAGGTGACAGGAGATCCTCTGATCTCCTGCCTTCTCCTTCTCTGGATGCCGATCACCGGCATCTGTCAGCTGAGCGGCGAGGGACAAGAGCTTGCAATCGAAGGTAAGTACAGTAAAAAAAAATTTTTTTTTTTTCTAATAAAATACTTTTTATTATTGTGTGGTGTTTTTTTTTCACATTAACCCTTTGTGAGCTGGTAAGGGGTCCATGAGACCCCTTATACCAGTTCACAAGGCTGGGGGGGTGGCAAGTCACCTGCCCTAGCGGGTGGCTTGCCATTAACCCCCGCACCCCCATTACCTGCCTCCCCAAAGGCCAGGGGGGGGGCAGAAGAGCCCGGGCCCACATAGGCTATGTGGGCTCGTAGGCTGCAGGGTGGGGGGGCCACCAAAGCTGGCCCCCCCACTCTGTGCCTACAAGCCCCCATAGCTGGTCCCGGGCTGGTTACTTTGGGTAAGGGGGACCCCACGTCATTTTTTTTTTTGGATTTTGAAGGGTTTTTAACCCTTCAAAATCCAAAAAAAAATGGGGTCCCCCTCCCCGGGAAGGGGGACCCTATGTCATTTTTTTTTTTAATTAACCATTTGTCATCCAGCAGCTATAAAAGGCTTCTGGGCAGGAAAGGGTGTCTACCTATACATATGTGGTATCGCTGTAACCGGGAGAAATTGGGGTTTCTCACGCAATAAGATTTTATTGACAAACTTACATTTTTTATTACAAAAAAAACTCTACAAATTGTAAAAAAATGTTTTTTTTTTGTTTTTTTTCACACATTTCACCCCAAAAAATTGAGAATACACCTAAAAAATACAAACAAGACATTTCATGTTAAAGCCCAGACTCTGTTGAAAAAAACAATATATAATTTTCCTGGGAAATCCCTGGAAATCCCTTCAAAAATGACAGTTGAATATGTGTAGCGCAAAATGGTGAAACATCGTCTGGCAACAGGGAGTGGCAAATGCTGCAGGTAGGCTGGCAGCGAAAGGGTTAAAGGGACCTGGCAGATGACCCCCAGCTCCAGGAGGCCTTGCACTAGCTCCTGAGCTGACACAGGGTCCATGAGGTGAGGAGTCAACTGTGCCAGCACCAACTGAACCGCCCTCAGCTCCAGGACGTTGATAGGAGCGTGAGCTTCCTGAGGGCCCCACAGCCCCTGATATTGGAGGGCTCTCCAGTAGCCCCCCCAACCTGACAGACTGGCATCCGTAGTGACCGTCTCCCAACACGGAGTCAGAAAAGATCTGCCCCCCAGAAGATTCCACGAGTCCAGCCACCACAGGAGGGACCGCCGGACCAGAGGAGAGAGAACAAAAGCCTGATCCAGAGACAGGGGACTCTTGTCCCAGACTGAAAGGAGATGGAGCTGAAGGGGTCTCATGTGAAATTGAGCGTAAGGGACTGCCTCAAAGCAGGCCACTATCTGTCCCACCAATTGCATCCCTTGCTTGATGGAAGGACGAGGGCTGGACAGCACGAAATGAACCAGAGCTTGAAGAGAATCCACCTTCTGCTGAGGAAGAAAAATCCTGGCCTGAATGGTATCCAGATTCATGCCCAGGAAGGGGGTCACCCGGGACAGGGAGAGGGAGGACTTTGGATAATTGATCACTCATCTGAACGTGTCCAGGGTAGTTACCACCGTCTGGGTATCCAATTCTGCCTGCTGGAGAGAATGAGATGTAATGAGAAGGTCGTCCAAATAAGGGAGAATGCGACTTCCCCCGGCTCTGAGGAGGGCCATCACTCCCGCCAGCACCTTGGTGAACACTCTGGGGGCTGAGCTGAGACCGAAGGGAAGTGCCACAAATTGGTAGTGTTGGTCCTCCAAGGCGAACCTGAGGAACCGATGATGCCCTGGAAAGATTGGCACATGAAGGTAAGCATCTTTGATGTCTATGGAGGTCATGAAGTCCCCCGGGCGCAAAGAGCTGATCGCGGAGCGCAGGGTCTTCATGCGAAAGCGTCTGGTTTTGATGAACTTGTTGAAAAGCTTTAAGTCCAGGATGGGCCTGATGGAACCATCCCTTTTGGGTACTGTCAAGAGATTGGAATAATAACCCTGATCTCTCTCCCTTGGAGGGACCGGACAGATGACCCCCATATTCAATAGGTTCTGTACTGCCAGGGGGTCTAGAGGAATCCGAGACCTGAGGAATCTTGGAGGGGGCCGTGCAGCGAACTCTAGCTTGTAGCCGAAGGACACAACCTCCAGAATCCACCTGTCTGAGACCTGTAGCCCCCAGACATGATCGAAGAGCCGCAGTCCTCCCCCCCACCCGTAAGGGTGAGGGCGCCCCTTCATGGCTGAGCGGGCTTGATGACAGATTTTGGCTTGGATCCCCAGGAGGATCCGGGACAAGCACGGCCTCTGCCCTTGTCCCAGAAGTCTCCCCTGTGCCCCGCAAAGGATACCCCCTCCCCGACCCGGATCCCCGAAAGGAGCGAGTAAAGGACCCTGAGCCCCGAAAGGGCCGCGGCTGTCTTTTGCGTTGGGGGAACTTACCTTCCTTTGCAAAAAGGTCCAAACGGTCACCAAAAATGCGCAGCCCCTTAAAGGGTAGCCCTGTGAGAGCCTTCTTAGCAGCATTGTCAGCTGCCCACTGGCGCAGCCAGACCGAGCGGCGAATAGAAACAACCAGAGCCTAGGTCCTGCTACATATTCTAATAGTGTCATCTAAGGCAGAAAGAATATAAGCGATAAACATCTCACATTGTGATAAGGCTCTAAATTCGGCACTAGAAGACTCATCGGGAGAGCCTTCCAAAAGGCCCTTGACCAGAGTCCTAATAGCCACAGCAGTAATAGCAGAAGCACAGACAGGAAGCAAGGAAGATCCCGCACAGGCAAAGGCAGCCAGCTGGTCAATACGCCGGTCCTCACTATCCTTCAAGGTAGTGGAATCAGGGGAATGCACCACAGAAGTGTTGGACAACCCCAAAACAGGGGCATCCACCTCTCGGGGAGTTGACCAACATTTAATCACATCCGATGGAAAAGGGTACCTATTATCCCATCCCTTAGGGATACCAGGAAGTCGGCTAGGCCGCTCCCATTCTTTGAGAACCAGATTATTGAAATGTGCCTGTTCTGGAAATTCTGAACGTGGCTTTGCAGTACCAAAAAATTCCCCCTGTTGCTTGGGTGCCGCAGCAGGAAGGGCCTTACGGCCGCAGAGCTAGAAATCAATCTCTCAATGCTGGCCAGCCTGGCAGACACATCAGGCTGAGACTCCCCCCTAGTATTGATCTCACTGGGGGTCCTAATGAAGCGAGGGGGTGTGGGAGAGGACATGGTGGGCGCAGACCCAGACACAGGCAGCCCAGAGTGCCGCGCAAGCGCCTGCTGGGCGCAGGGTGCACAGACCCGCACATCCTCGCTCACAGGGGATGCCCCACACACCAGACACAGCCGGGCTTGTCCCGAAGGGACCCCAAGCACAATATCCTGTGAAGCCTCCATATGGTGATTTTTAGTGGCACAACTGGCCAATAGGAATTACGCTGTACAGCTACCCGGGATGCCCCAAATGTCCGCTAGGATAGTGGGAGGATTTAACTATTTAGGCCTAATACAGTTATAGGTAACTAATATAGGACCGGGAGAAAACTCAGTTTTCCCGCCTGTAAAACATAAACATAACACCCATCAGTTATACAGAAAAAAAGGTGGACAGCAATATAATCAATCAAGCCCGCTGGGGCACTCACGGACCACAGAGGAGCTGGCAATCGATCAGTCAGCAAGCAAG
Source organism: Gastrophryne carolinensis (assembly GCA_027917425.1). Taxonomy (NCBI): domain Eukaryota; kingdom Metazoa; phylum Chordata; class Amphibia; order Anura; family Microhylidae; genus Gastrophryne; species Gastrophryne carolinensis. The sequence continues at coordinate 82,680,692 of CM051238.1, read as the reverse complement.
ATGGCGCTGGAGGGCTCTGGAGGGGCGGGCCGCATGAGGTGAGCTGCGGAGCGCGCCCAGCGCTAAGTCACGCCCCCTCCAGGAAACACAGGGATAAGCAGACAGAGCGTCTCCCTGCAGCCAATCACGTTACAGCAGACCCAGGAGTGACGTCGCCGCTGACCACGGACGCCGCAGGGCGCGCGAGTCAGTGGCGGGATAATTTGAAAAAATTACAAGGGGAGTAGGTGAAGCGCTGTTTAGCAGAGCAGCAGCGCGATCATGTATAAAACACATAAAGTGAAGCAAACGCTCGCACACACAGACACTCACCCTCACCCCCCCCCCCCCCGACGAACCGGGATAGCGGGAGAAGGGGGTAAAAGGATGCCCATAAGAACATCCAAGACAAGTTGGGGAGTGCATAGAGCGGATGGGGCATCCCAATTCAGGATCACCAAAAAACCTGGACCGCTTACCCTTTGGTGGGGGATTTGCGCTCCTAATAAATCACCTCTAATAGGTGCTGCCTACCATCACCCGACCACACAGCCAAGGCTGGGAGGCAGAAACAAAGGTGGAACGGGTGGGAATAGTCCTACAGGGGCACGGGCTGTGAAGCCCGGCTTACCTGCGAGAAGAGAAGCCATCGTCTTGTCCTTCGCAGCCCACTGCAGAGAAGAAACTGGGGAATTAGTGGGAGGTCCCGGGTATATATGGACCGGGAGGGGCCTCTTTTTGCCATCTCTGCAGTAAAGCGCCCTCTTGTGGAGGTATATCCCAGCTGTTATGAATACTATCTGGAGCAGGACGTGCGGAATACTTAGAATATCGGGATGCCCCGCTGTGTGAAATCCCCCAACTATCCCTCTAGCAGGACGCGTGCCTACACCAGGCATTTGCGAATGGCCGACGTGGCCACGCTCCCTGTTAGAGAGAAGCGGGGGATGTGGCCACCGGCGCGCTCTGAACTACTGGCCTTAGGCGGCCGCGCATGCGCCATAGGACTGGGAAGAGGTGAGTTGCGCTCGGTGATCTGGGGGGTTTCAATGGGATCCGGCTATATAAATGGCACATCCACTTGCCAGCGCAGCTCCCAGCTTCAAAAACGAGGTTGCAGGAGGATGATTGGTAGAGCAGGCATGGCAGTCAGGTAAAGGAGATCTTCTAATTACCACCCACAGTGCCAGTAATAGGTAAAAGCCCCTTGAATGGCTCTACATACCTACTATTTCCATTGATAGCAATCCTGGGATCTTTTCACAACATGTAGTAGCCAGTCTATCAGGCTCACCAGGCCACAGTAATGTGTATAGCCACCACTGTGGCCGAAAGGCTGCATGTGGTCAAGTAGGGCGCAGAACGTGGAAGTGGTAAATATCATTGTCCCAGCAATCATTACTATTAATTTTGGAACTGGTACAATATCTCTGTCACTTGCACCTTGGCCCCTTTTTTATTTTTATTTATTTTTTTAACTATAGGTTATCTTCAGGCTGCCAATGAAAGCAAAAATACAATTCTGTGAAATACTCACCTGTAGAATTGGTATTATACGTATACAGTACGTCCTGCTCCAGATATAATACTTACACTTGGGTATTCTCCGCCAGATGGCGTTGTGCACTGCAGACATGCAAAAACAGGCTCCTCCCGGCCCTTCAAATACCCAGGGACCTCCCACAAATCCCCAGCATTGAAAAGCAGTGAAAAAGAAGCCGGGAGAAACTAACCACCAAAAACTGGTAATAACAACAATAATATCAATCACCATACAGGGGATCCAGAATAATGCAAAAACCAGGGTGGGGTGGAGCAGGACGTACTGTATACGTATAATACCGATTCTACAGGTGAGTATTTCACAGAATTGTATTATTCTTAGTATACAGTACGTCCTGCTCCAGATATAATACAAACACTTGGGACATCCAATAGCAGTGTCCATAAAGTAGGGTGGGATCCCCAACAAAAAAGGCACAGCAGACAGATAAAAGCGCTGTCACCTGCAAACCTTGCTACCAAGAGTGACATGCGCAAGGCTCTAACGTCAACCTCATAAAAACCTTTGAAAAGGTATGAACAGAGAACAAATAGCGGTCTAGCAAACTTGTTCCACAGAAACCTGGTGCCGAAAGGCCCAAAGATACCGAAGCACAAGTAGAATCAGAAATAAGGCGAGAAGAAGATTCTTCCCCTTAAAAGAACAGGCCTGAGTAACAGCCTGACAAGTCCAAAAGCCAACAGCAGCCTTGGCAGAAGCCGAAACCTTTTTCTAGGACCAGAAGGGACAACCCATCCAAGTAAACACCAGGCCAAAGGCCGTATAATCCCTGGAATCAGACGAAATCAGGCACATACAGGACGGAGACGCACGCAAACCCCAAGGGGCAACAGTCCCCCTAAGGGAAGAGAGACAATCCAGGAAAACACTTCCAACACCTGTAGGGGGAATGTAGACCCCCTTTTCTCAGCGATACTAGGAATAAGGCCCAGAAGAAAGACAAAGTCTTGAATACATGAGCATAAGACACCACCTTAGACAGAAGGTCCGGCGTAAAGCGGAACACCACCTCATCTTGGTGTATATATCAATGAATGAGGGTTAGCTAAACAGAGCCGCCCGCTCAGGCACACGGCTGACTGAAGTAACAGTCCCTAGTAGGACTACTTGAGGGTAAGAACAGTCAGACAGCATCCGGAACAGGTCCAAAGGGAACATCCCGCAAGGCAAGCAGAATAAGTTCGAATCCCATCAGGGAACATAGAATTACGTGGGGGACGCACATGAGTAACCCCCTGAAAGAAGCCTTAACCAAGGAAACTTGAGCAAAAGACTTCCACAGGAAGTCGGACAGGGCAGAACCTGACCCTTTCGAGTACTGAGTTGGAGAATTCCAACTCCAACCCATGCTGTAATAACTCTAGAACCCTGGGAACAGAGAACGCCCGACAAGGAAGAGACCTAGACTCACACCAATCAATATGGGTACGCATACCCTATAATAGATGGAAGAAGAAGAAGAAGCTTGCTCCTAGTCTTCCCATAGTCTCAATCACCAAGACAGATAAGCCTGTCTCCATCAAGATGGATGTTTCAGCAGTCAGGCCGTCTAGGCCAGAGTCTGTAGATCCGGGTGATGTAAAGGGGCCCTGAGTGAGCAGAGCTGGCACTCCTGGCAGAACGCACAGATCTACTGTCCTCAGTACCACGTCTGCGAACCACACTCCACTAGGCCACCCGGGGGCCACCAGAACCACTGGTCCCCCCTTCCAGAGCAATTCTGCGCAGAACCCTGCCTAGCAGGAGGCACGGAGAAAGACATACAGAACAGAATGTCCCGCCATAACCTTACTAAATCATCATGACCACGGCCAGAGAATCCTGGGACAGGGAAACAAGGGCCGAGAGCTTGTGATAGTGACGGGGCACACACAGATCCACACTGGTTGGACCTCATAGTGGCACAAGGATTAGCACATCCTGTCGCAGAGGGACTTCCACCGGAGCGAATACCACTGATATGCAGGGAACATTGTCCACCACCCAGATCAGGATCGGAGACACTTCCCGGAGGACTCTCCTGCACCGGGTCCCTCCCTGAATATTCAATGTAGGCCAAGGCCGTCAGCTAGGCCTAGCTCCCCCGAACAGGCAGGCCCTGAAGAGAAGTAGGTAAGCGAGTTAGAACTAACTTGAACGCTCAGAGATTCAAACATTGATAGGTGTATAGGCCTCCTAAGGGCCCTACCTCCCCTGGAACCGTAGGGACTTTCAGAAGAAGACCCCCCTCAACCTGATAGATTGGCATCCATGGAGACTGTCTACCCAGGAAAGGGCAAGAAGAGACTGCCCTCAGGCAGGTTCCTTGAGTTCATCCACTACAAGAGGGACCTCCTCACCAGGGAGGAAGGCACACACACCCTCCTCACCAGGGATGCCGGGTCCTTGTCCCGTAGGACAAATAGGGGAAGTTGCAGAAGGCCCCAGGGGGGAATGAGCATAAGGGGCCTCATCGGAGTACGCCACCAGCGGGCCCACCAGTTGCATCCCCTGCCTGGTGGAGGGACGGGGACAGCTAAGAGGGACTGAGCCCATACAACCAGATTGTCCACTTTATTGCTGAGGAATGAAGATCCTTGCTTGAACTGTATAAAAATCATTCATAGGAATGGAGTTACCAATGAAGGGGACAATAAGGACTTGGGGTGTTTGATCACCCCTCCAAATAACTCCCAAATGGACACCATCCAGCCGAGTATCCAACGTAGCCAGACGTAGAGACTGGGAAGTGATGAGGACATCCAGGTAGGTCATCGCGCGGACGCCCCTTGGTCTCATGAGAAACCACACCCCCGTCAGCACCCTGGTGAGCACTCTGGGAGCTGAAGAGAGGCCAGATGACAAGGTCACGATTATCAGTGTTGGTCAACCAACGCAAATCTGAAGAACCTCGGTGTCCAGAAGACACAGGGAAGTAAAAATAAGCAGCATTGAGCTCCACAGTCGGCAAGAAGCCCCCGACGCGCAAGGAGCCGATGGCCGAGCGCAGTGTTTCCATTGCAGAAAACCGCCTGTAATTGACGAATTGCTGAAAATCTGTGAGACCAGATTGGGCCAGACTGACCCATCCTTTTTTGGGGAACTGTGGAAAGGTTAGTGCCCAGACCCCGCAGGCCTTGCATGGCCTGCACCAGCACCTGAACAGAGGCAGGGACCAGGAGCACCCGGGACCCCATAATCTTTGGGGGAGGCCGCGCAGCAAACTCTATCTTGTATCCGGAGGGCACTACCTCCTGAATCCACCAGTCTGAGGCGTGATACCTCCTGTCATGAGCAAGGTGCCGCAGCCGTCCCTTCACCCAGATGGGCAAGGGCGCCCCAACATGCTTGAGGGGATGTTGGTGGAAGACTTAGGCTTAGCCCCACCAGAGGGGCCAGAGCATTATATGCCGCTCCTGGGGCAGGAGTCTGCATGAGCCCCCAGGAAGGACACCCCTGGTTCTTGTTTTACACTATGGTAGGGAGGGGTTACCCTGCCTCGAGGGGCCGGGACGGCCGCCTACGTTGGGGTGAATTGCCCTTATTTACCAAACAGGTCCAGACGACCGCAAACAGGCGTTGCCCTCTAAAGGGAAGCCCAGTAAGAGTCTTCTTAGCATCATCGTCAGTACCCCACTGTCGCAGCCAAACCAAGCGACGCATAGCCACCACAAGGGCAGGAGTCCTTGCACACATTCTAATGGTGTCATCCAGTGCCAATAGGATAAATTTTACAAATACATCACAACTGGAGAGTGCATTAAACGCAGGTCAATGCGCCGGTCCTCAGCATCCCGAAGGGTACTATAAGCAGGGGCTGTAATAAAGGGGGGGTTAGAAACCCCTACGATCTGCGCATCCTCCACGGGGGGATGATGACTAACAATTGACCACCTCAGGGGGAAAAAGGGGTATTTCCTATCCCAGTCCCCTGGGACCCCTGGAATTTACTAGGGGAAATCCCATTCCTTGAGTACAAGAGCATGGAAACGAGCCTGCTCTAGAAATTCCAAGTGCGCTGTCGATGTATGGAAACGCTCCCCTCTCGGCTTGGAGGCCTCACCAGGGAGAGAGACAGGACCTTAAAGACCTTAATCAACAAATCTCACACTGGCCCCAGTATTCAGGGCCAGAATCGCCATGACTCCTCGGCCTCTCATCAGATGAGTCTGAGTCAGAGACCAGCTCTCCTTCATCAGAAGGGGTATAGTCACACGGAGTAGTAAACTCCTCAGTTCCCATAGGACAACAGAAAATGGGAGGCGTCAAGGGCCACTTCTTCCAGGGCCCCTGCGCCCTGACAACCTTGCCATAATCTGATCAGCCATAGGCAGGCTGGAAGACACAGCAGGCTGCAAATCCCCACTTGTATGCGACTCTGCCCTGTCAGCATCAGCATGGGGTTGACCACACGCTATACACAGCCGGTCTTGTCCCAGAAGGACCCCGGTCACATAATTCTGAGATGCCTCCATATGGTTATTATCTAGGCACAATATGCCAGCAGGGATTTACGCAATAGGCAACCCTGGATGCCCCAAAGACCCGCTAGGAAGGTGGGAGAAATTTACAAGGCCCAGGAAGCCACTGGATTCAACTGTCTGAAAGACATAATGGGAATAAAGGGGTGTCAGAGCCATGCGCAGTAATAGGAATCATGAAAATCGCCCGTGAGGGCACTTACAGACCAAGGTAGGAGGAGGGCCGTCACCACGCGTGCGCGACTAGCATCAAAATGGCGCCAAGCGAAACTCGAAGGGCGGGCCAGAGCGCGAAGCTCGAAGAGCGCGAAGCTCTAAGGCAGTAGAAAATATTGTAAAAAGAAGGAGTGTATGACACACATAGCATAGATGATTTTTGCCAATGGAGACGCCGCAGCGTCTGGGGTCAATATTGTAAAGAGAAGCAGAGTGTATGACATACATAGCATAGATGATTTTTGCCAATGGAGACGCCGCCGCCCGGCGCAGCACATCCAATAAGGAAAGAGAAGAGCGTGGCGGCGGCAGATAACAATAAACAAACAGCGCGGCTCTGACACCAAGTTACAAGTCAAGGACAATACTAAGGCCATAATCATGTAATCACAGTACACTTGAGACCGCCAGACACACCCCCCCTTTCTTTCCCCCCAAGCTACGGGGGGAAACGAGGGAGGATGGCGACCCTTTGGATAGGGCCCACCGCTACACGGGGCAATAATGCGGGAGGGGCATCCACTATGAGGCTCACCATCAGCCTAACCGCCTACCCTATGGTGGGGGACTGCGTGGAGCATGGCTCCGTTAAGCACACAAGGTGCTGCCTACCTTCACCCGACCAGCGCATCCCAGGCTGGGAGGCACATCACAAGGATGACGGGTGGGAATAGTCCAACAGGGCCGCAGGCTGTAATAGCCCCGCTCACCTGCGAGAGAGTGATACTTCATGTCTTCGCAGTCAGCACTGCAGAGAAAACTGGGGATTTGTGGGAGGTCCCTGGGTATTTGAAGGGCCGGGAGGAGCCTGTTTTTGCATGTCTGCAGTGCACAGCGCCATCTGGCGGAGAATACCCAAGTGTAAGTATTATATCTGGAGCAGGACGTACTGTATACTTAGAATATAGCCAAGGCAGATACCAGATTCATTTATTCAATTATTTTACAAATCCTTGTAAATCTGACAGGACAGACTTATTTCACACATTAGACTTTAGTGAACTTTCCCCATGAGTCTTGGATTAGGGTTTCAGTGGTCCTGCAGTGAGAATCACTCTCCCACTGCCCTGGTATCTCAAGATGGGTGCTACACTTACATGTTCCAGCCTGTAGATGGGCATGTGCCGAGTAAAACGTGTTCATTATTCTCTATCGGTGCACCACCAGAACTTTGTACAATGTTGTACATCTCCAGCAAGCTAGAGGAGGATTATATCTCTCTCTATATAATCTCTCTTTGGCTGGTTGGGCTGACCATATGGAAACTCCCAGCTCAACTGCAGTGTGTCTGTGTGCTAGGGCTCTCTCCCCGACTCATGCTCATGTCTAAGCATAGCTCTCAGATGTGATCCAAGATAGCCACTCCCATATAATTCTAGGTGCGCAGATATTCCAAAACATTTGTATGAAGTTAAGTGCTCTCAAACAGCATACACCACTGATCGTCAAAAGGGGGCTTTAGGGGATCAAATTACTAAACTTTATTTTCTAGACTTGAGGTTTGCTTTTAAATAAAATAGATAAAATGGCATAATGTAAGTGACTGCACTGTGTAGTGTTTCCACTTATTGTTGTTTTTATTAGGTAGGATGAAATGCAAGTATAGCTAGGTGTAAACTGGTTGCCTTTCAAAAAAAAACTACCTATTGTCCCGTGGGCAAAAAATACAGCTAAATGGTTTTGTTTAAATCCGACAATGAGCCAGAAGTGTGTATGGACACTTTTCGCCATAATGAAAAAAACAAATACACATACATTTAGATAATTTATATGAAGGAATAAAGACATAGTTCATGGTTTTTAAGAAGTTACAGCTTTTTCAATGAAATGGGCAAGCCTCACATCTTTTTTAGTCAATTTTCCACAGTCATGTGTAGTCAATGTTATCTGCACCTGTAATAAAAAGAAGAAGTATTACAATAATGACTAGAAACAGCTAAGGGTAGATAGATATTATAGTTCTATGGCCAGCTATTATAATTTTAAAAGCCAACCTATACCAGCCAAGGGAATGCCAAAACCTGCAAGGACAGGAATCCCCTTTGCATCCACCTGCCCCTTAAGTCCAAAGTACAGAGATACTAAATGTTCATGGATGAGCTCCACCACAAAGGGGGCAGGAGACAGCAGAGCATAAACTCGTCTAATGGTTCCCAATTCAGCCTGGGGCAGATTAGTGTACCTCCCTGGGTTAAAGTCGATAGGGTGAGTTTAGGTATGGTTCAAACATTCCTCTAGTTTACTATCCTAAAGCAGAAAAAAATGGTAAATGGGGCAGCCGCATATCGCATATACTTTCCACACTGTGTGAACCAATGCTATACATGTTTTCACTACTTCAAGGAAACCATCAACAGTGCAATAAGATTAAGATAAAATCATTCTTTAGCCATAGCCAGGGGTTTTCCGTTGGGCTACACATGGCACTATCCTAAACTGTTTTAAGTTTTTAAATTGGAGAAGACATGGATTAAATTTTGAGGTTTGACATTTTTAAATAGGGAATATTTTTCACGAACTTTGTGGGCGTGGCCTGGGTGCTGTGATGCAAGCATGTTTTGTGCTTAGGATCAGCATAATGGGTGGTCTCTAAGACCATCGGCACTGTGGAAAGAAGAGGAATAAGGCTTAGAGCACTCACTGTCGATGGGAGGAGTATTTATAGTGCCAGAGGTGGCTTCATAGGAATCTCCCTAGCATCATTTGGCAACTAGGGAGCATGGCAGAGCACCAACCCTTCTTTCCATAGCCCAGTATTTTTGACCGCTCCTGTCAGCAGGAGCGGAAATGACAAGTCACTGGAGCTGTGAAAGGTCACTGCTTGGCTCTGGATGAAGATGGCAGAGAGAAGTATAGCGTCAATTTACAATAATAAAAAGTATTGGGTGTTTTTTTTTTTTTTTTTTTTTTTTACTTTTACTATCTTGAACTAGTGAGAGATCCAGCTTTTTGATGGCGAAAACCGCCATCCTGCAAAAAAGGCCCAGAATTTGTACATTTTGCAGGATTTTTCCGGAAAAATTTAGAAAAAAAGGAGAAATTTGATAACCCAAACATTTCTTCACAACACAGCTTCAAAAGCCATTTTAGGTTGCTTCCGGGCGGACATGTTCCACCTACTCAGGCTTCATAAGCACCTCGACAAGGCTGCAAAGATTACATAAGGTATTTATTGTGTGACACTATCAATATTAAATATTGGTTAGAAAGCACATTGTCGGTCAATGATGAACATATGGTAAATTTGGGGTTTTTCCTAGGGGTGTTGATGTAGAATCCTATTACTGCTGAAAGTGTATGTATTGATTCATGTTTTCAGGGGGGCGGTTCTGGCAACTGGGTGGGTGTGGCCTGTGAATCGTGCCATCATCCAATGACTGAATGAATGTCACGAATCATAGGCCATGCCTACCTGGGAGCATAAACTGGTGCTCTGGGAACTGCCATGTGCGGAGGTGGCGAGCAGTGAGGCGGTGGCAACAGGCAGTGGCAGCGGACACAGTAATGTATGTTTGTGTGCGTCTCTGTGTGTTTGCGGGAGATGGCTGCTGCGGTGTGGGAGCTTGGAATTGTACGCTACATTTTATTTTGTTTTTGGGGACATGCCACACACACTGCCTGTATTAGGGATGCCACACACACTGCCTGTATTTGGGATGCCACACACACTGCCTGTATTTGGGATGCCACACACACACTGCCTGTAATGTTGGATGCCACACACAATGCCTGTAATGTGGGATGCCACACACATTTCCTGTAATGTGGGGTCTGTAATGGGGTGATTCTGCGCACTGTCTAATGGCGTCATTGGGAGGGGTATTTTAGCACAATATTTGGTTCAGAATATTTTTCTTATTTTCCTGCTACAAATCCTGAGTGCTTCTTATAGGCAAGGTCCACCTGGGGCTGCTTCAAAACCCAGATAAAAAGGTATGAGCAGAGCACAGGAATGGCTGCACCGATAGAGAAATCAGGATGCTGAGGGAGCAAGCCTGTTAAAGTTAATGTGTGCAGATGGCAGCAGGCCCTTCAAATCAATGGCCGCGGCCTGCAGCGACAGCGGCAAGCTGCAGATTGAGGACAGGTGACCAGTAGAGATAGTGGGTGGCCTGTGGGGTATGATGGCATGTAGGCATCTTCTGAAGCCTTTGTAGCACTGAGGAGAATTACCAGTCACAAGGCAGGCCAGCAGTATGTTAGCCAGGCTGTGAAGAAGCCAACACCCTGCACTGAACACACTAGAGACAAGTGAAAAAAAATACAATTCTGTGATTACTCACCTGTAGAATTGATATTATGAGTATACAGTACGTCCTGCTCCAGATTAGATTACTTACACTTGGGGTATTACTCCGCCAGATGGCGCTGGACTGCAGAGACATCGAAAACAGGCTCCTCCCGGCCCCTCAAATACCAGGGACCTCCCACAGAATCCCCAGCATTGAAAAGCAGTTAACGAGAAGTCGGGAGAATTAAACAGAACCAAACTGGTAACTATAACAACTATAACAATCACCATACAGGGGATCCAGGATAATGCAAAACCAAGGGTGGGGTGGAGCAGGACGTACTGTATACTCATACCAATTCTACAGGTGAGTAATCACAGAATTGTATTATTCTTAGTATACAGTATGTCCTGCTCCAGATTAGATTACTTAAACTTGGGACATCCAATAGCAGTGTCCATAAAGTAGGGTGGGATCCCCAAAGGTAACAGCAGACAGGTAATACCACTGCCGTCTGCAGAACCTTATGGCCAAAAGCAGCATCAGCTGAGGCCCTAACATCAACCTTGTAAAACTTTGAAAAGGTATGAACAGAAGACCAAGTAGCGGCCTTGCAAACTTGTTCAACAGAAGCCTGGTGCTGAAAAGCCCAAGAGGCACCAATAGCACGAGTAGAATGAGCAGTAAGACGGAAGGGAGGATTCTTCCCCTTAGCAGAATAGGCCTAAATCACAGCCTGATGGATCCATTTGCTGATAGTAGACTTGGCAGGAGCCAAACCCTTTCTAGGACCAGAAGAGACCACAAAAAGAGCATCGTTTTTTTTGAAAGGTGCAGTAGCCACCAGATAGTACTTCAGACACCTAACCACATCCAAAGAATGCAAGACCCTCTCCTTAGCATTACTAGGATTAGGGCACAAGGAAGGAAGAACAATGTCCTGATTCAAATGAAAGGCAGAAACTACCTTAGGCAGAAAGTCTGGCTTGAAGCGAAACACCACCTTGTCCTGGTGTCTCTCATAGTAGGGGGGCTGGATGGAAAGCGCTGCCAACTCAGACACATGCCTAACAGAGGTGATAGCCACCAAAAAGACAACCTTGAGAGTAAGAATGGCCAGGGCAGCATCCTGCACAGGTTCAAAGGGAGCACCCTGCAAGGCTGACAAGACCAAGTTCAAATCCCAAACAGGCAACATGGGCTTACGTGGGGGACGCATATGAGTAACCCCCTGGAAAAAAGTCCTGATCAGAGAATGCTGGGCAAAGGACTTCTGGAAGAAAACAGCCAGGGCAGAAACATGACCCTTCAGAGTACTGAGTTGGAGCCCCATCTCCAACCCATGCTGCAGGAACTCCAGGATCCTGGGAATAGAGAACACACGACAGGGAAGAGACTCACACCAGTCAATGTAGGCACGCCAAACCCTATAGTAAATGGAAGAAGACGACTTCTTCCTGGCCTTGATCATAGTATCAACAACCGAGGTAGACTGCCCCTTCTCCATCAAGATGGAGGTTTCAGCAGCCAGGGCGTCAAAGCCAGAGTTTGTAAATTGGGATGGCGAAAGTGACCCTGAGTGAGCAGGTCTGTCACCCTGGGCAGAGCGTACTGATCTACTGCCAGCTGCCCCACGTCTGCGAACCACACTCTTCTTGGCCACCTGGGGGCCACCAGTATTGCTGGCACCCCCTCCAGAGCTATCTTGCGCAGAACCCTGCCCAACAGGGGGAATGGAGGAAAGACATACAGGAGCTGAAAGTCCTGCCATGACATTGATAGAGCATCCGTGGCAAAGGCCAGAGGATCCTGGGACAGAGAGACAAAGGCCGGGAGCTTGTGATTGTGGCGGGACGCAAACAGATCCACATCTGGTTGGCCCCAACAATGACACAGAGATTGAAACACCCTGTTGCAGAGGGACCATTCTCCCAGGCGAGAGGTCCCCCTGCTCAGAGAGTTTGCCTGCAGATTCTCCACCCCCGGGATGTACACAGCTGATATGCAGGGAACATTGGCCTCCGCCCAGGCCAGGATCAGAGACACTTCCTGGAGGGCCCTCTTGCTCCGGGTCCCTCCCTGATGATTGATTTTATTTATTTCTAATATTTGTGGATTCCATAACTACAGGGTTTGTTCCGATGGATTGGCGCTTGGCAAATGTGGTGCCAATATTCAAAAATGGATCTAGGGGGGAACCTGGGAACTACAGACCGGTAAGCTTAACATCTGTGGTGGGCAAGCTGTTTGAAGGTTTCTTAAGGGATACTATCCTGGAGCACCTTGGGGAAAATGACCTTATTACTCCATATCAGCATGGATTTATGAGGAATCGCTCCTGCCAGACAAACCTGATCAGCTTTTATGAGGAGGTAAGTTCAAGATTGGGTCAGGGGGAGTCATTGGATATCATATATCTTGACTTTTCTAAAGCATTTGATACTGTGCCACATAAAAGGCTGGTACAAAAGATGAGAATGCTTGGACTGGGGGAAAACGTGTGCAGATGGGTGGGAAATTGGCTTAGTGATCGGAAGCAGAGGGTGCTTATCAATGGTACACACTCAGATTGGGTCACTGTTACTAGTGGAGTACCACAAGGGTCAGTTCTGGGACCAATTCTCTTCAATATATATATAAATGACATTGGGAATGGATTAAACAGTAAAGTCTCAATCTTTGCAGATGATACTAAGCTGAGTAAAGTAATTAAAACAAAGGAGGACAACAGGCAACTACAAACAGATTTAGATAAATTGGAAGCATGGGCAGTTAAATGGCAAATGAAGTTTAACACAGATAAATGTAAGGTTATGCACATGGGAAGGAGAAATCTGTGTCATGATTACACACTAAATAAAGAAACACTTGGTAAAACAACAATGGAAAAGGACCTAGGATCTGCCCCCCAACAGGTTCCTGGAGTCCAGCCACCACGAGAGGGACCACCTGACTAGGGGGGAAAGCACAAAGACCTGGTCCAGGGACGCAGGATCCTTGTCCCATACTGACAAGAGGTGGAGTTGCAGAGGCCTCAAGTGGAACTGAGCATAACTGACCGCCTTGAAGCACGCCACCATGAGGCCCACCAGCTGCATTCCCTGCCTGATGGAGGGATGATGACAAGATAGCAGGAACTAGACCTGCACAATCAGACTGTCCACCTTCTGCTGAGGAAGAAAAATCCTTGCCTGAACTGTATAGAGAGTCATTCCCAGGAAGGCAGTCACCAAGGAGGGAGACAGAGAAGACTTGGGATGGTTGATCACCCAACCAAATGACTCCAGAATGGACACTACTAGCTGAGTATCCAACTCTGCCTGATGTAGGGACTGGGAAGTGATGAGAATGTCGTCCAGGTAGGGCAGCACGCGGATGCCCTGAGACCTGAGCAGAGATATCACTCCTGCCAGCACCTTGGTGAACACTCTGGGAGCTGAAGTGAGACCAAAGGGCAAATTGGTAGTGCTGATCCTCCGGAGAGAACCTGAGGAACCTTTGATGACCAGGAAACACAGGAATATGAAGGTAAGCATCTTTGATGTCCACAGACGTCATGAAGTCCCCTGGACGCAGGGAACTGATGGCAGAGCGCAGAGTTTCCATGCGAAAGCGCCTGCACCTGACAAATTTGTTGAGGATCTTCAAGTCCAGGATGGGTCTGACTGATTCATCTTTTTTGGGCACGGTGAAGAGGTTGGAATAGAAGCCGTTTCCCCTTTCTCTTAAAGGGACCTGGCAGATGACCCCCAGCTCCAGAAGGCTTTGCACCGCCTGCACTAGAGCCTGAGCTGACACAGTGTCCTGAGAAATCCGGGATCTGATTTATCTTGGGGGGGGGGGGCAGGCAGCAAACTCTATCTTGTACCCGGAGGACACTACCTCCTGAATCCACCGGTCTGAGACATGAAGCCTCCAGACGTGAGCAAAGTGCTGAAGCCGTCCCCCCCCACCCGGATGGGTGAGGGCGCCCCTTCATGCCTGAGGGGGCTTGGGAGAGGACTTAAGCTTGAAGCCCCAGGAGGAGCCAGGGTGTCCACGTCCTCTGCCCCTACCCCAGAAGTCTCCTCGGGCCCCAGTAAGGGAAACCCCCCTCCCTTGTCTAGCACCACGGTAGGGGGAGGAAAAGGAGCCCTGACCCCGAAAGGGCCGAGACTGCCGCCTGCGCTGGGGTAACCTGCCTCCCTTAGCAAACAGGTCCAGGCGGTCCCCAAACAGGCGTAGTCCTTTGAAGGGAAAACCAGTGAGGGCTTTCTTGGCAGGGCTGTCAGCAGCCCACTGGCACAGCCAAACCGAGCAGTGTATAGCCACCACAAGGGCAGAGGTTCTGCCACACATTCTAATAGTATCATCCAAGGCAGAGAGGACATAAGTCACAAAAACATCACAACGAGAGAGTGCATTAAACTCCTCACTAGACACATAATCGGCGGCACCATCAAGGATACTTCTGAGCAGGGTCGTGATAGCCACGGCCATAATGGCAGATGCACAGACCGGGCGCAGCGCCGTCCCCACACATGCAAAGGCATGGGACGCCAGCTGATCAATGCGCCGGTCCTCAGCATCCCGCAGTGTAGTAGAGTCAGGGGAGTGCATGACAGATGTGTTAGATAACCCTCGGACCGGGGCATCCACTTCAGGAGGGGATGACCAACACTTTACCACATCAGTAGGAAAGGGATACCTCTTATCCCAACTCTTAGGTACACTGGGAAGCCTGCTGGGGCGCTCCCATTCCTTGAGCACAAGATTATTAAAATGGGCTTGCTCAGGAAATTCCAATTGTGGCTTAGCAGTATGAAACAATTCCCCCTGTTGCCTGGGAGCCGCAACCGGTGGAGAAATAGACAGAACCTCAAAAATCTGAGCCAACAGCCTATCAGTAGGGGCCCAGGGGTCAGAGCCAGAATCATCATGACCCCTGGGCCTCTCATCAGATGACTCTGAGTCAGAGAATAACTCCCTTTCTTCCAAAGGGGTATAGCCAGACAGTTCCAAAAACTCATCAGCTTCCATAGGGAAAAAAGCGACATCAGGCGTTAAGTGCCGCTTTTTTGCAGAGGCCTCACGCGCCAAAGTATTAGCAAGCAACTTCTCAACACTAGCCAGTCTGGAAGACACATCAGGCTGAGAATCCCCACTAGTATGCAACTCAATGGGAGTGAGATTTAAGCTTGGGGGAGTAGGTGAAGCCATACGAGGCGCAGGCCCAGCCACTGGTAAACCAGGCTGCAGCGCAAGCACCTGCTGGGCACAAGGTACACAGACCTGCACATTGTCAGCACTAGTAGGGGACACCCCACAAGCTACACACAGCCGGGCTTGTCTCGAAGGAACCCCGAGCACATTATCCTGAGATGCCTCCATATGGTGATTATAGCGGCACAATAGGCTGATAGGGATTGACGCTATAAAATCAACCCGGGATGCCCCAATAGGCCGCTAGAGAAGTGGGAGTAAATTACACACTAGGCCTCACAAGTTAAATAACTAAATAGAGGGAGTAGGGCCGGGAGAAGCCAATAGGGTTCGGCCCGTCTGAAAGACATAAGCAAAGGGGAACCGTAAGTGACATGTGAATGACAAATGGTAAATAAAGCCGCCCGCGAGGGCACTCACGGACGGTAGGTAGATGCCAGTCACGTAGCAGCCGGATCCAAGTGAAAATGGCGCCGGGTATACCTCGAGGGGCGGGCCGCGGGGACAGTGACGCGGAATGCGCCAACCGCAGGCCCCGCCCCTCCCGAAGAGCGCAAAGCCTTACACGTGACAATTAGCCAATAACAGCACACTAGCGCCTGAGGTAACACCGCCGCCAAGCGCGGAACACAGTGGAAGCGCGCACGGCGGCGGCAAATTTAAACAAGCAACTAGTGCAACCAAGTCAGTGCGGCGACTGACACCAACCATAAGTACATAATACAGTGAAGCACAAAGGCAAATACACATACAAATACCCCCCCCCCTCCCCCGAGGGCTACAAGGAGAGCAAGGGAGGACAGCGGCCACTTAACTGGGCCCACAGATAGACAGGGGTAATAGGGCGGGAGGGGCATCCCATAGAGGCTCACCATATGCCTATACCGGCTACCATTTGGTGGGGGATTGTGGTGGAGCAGCGCTCCTAAGCACCTGACAGCGTTGCTGCCTACCATCACCCGACCAGCGCAGCCAAGGCTGGGAGGCACATTATTAATGGAACTGGTGGGAATAGTCCTACAGGGCCGCCGGCTAATAGCCCCGCTCACCTGCGAGAAGAGAGAGCCATCTTCTTGTCGTTCGCAGTCTAGACTGCAGAGATGATCTGGGGATTCTGTGGGAGGTCCCTGGTATTTGAGGGGCCGGGAGGAGCCTGTTTTCGCTGTATCTGCAGTCCAGCGCCATCTGGCGGAGTAATACCCCAAGTGTAAGTAATCTAATCTGGAGCAGGACGTACTGTATACTAAGAATACACACACTGCCCAATAAAACCATCCCAGTCTTGGGGAGGCAGTTTGCTGGAGGAGAGGAAGGACTAGGGGGGAGGTGTGGAATGCTTGGGGTCTGAAGAGCCCCCCCCCATGTATACAAAATAAAAGCTGGCCCCCTCAAGCCTAGTGCCTTTTTAAAATAAAACGTCTTATTCCAGTGGCCCTGTCTAACTGCTGATGGACTAGCATGGACCCCAAAACAGTCCTTGCAACAGGAACGCCCGCTGCTCCCATGCCAAGGTGTCACCCAGGTCAAGGCATCACATTTTTTGTTCCTTGGGGGCAGCAGATGTGGGGAACTGGAAGCATGATGCTGCCCTAAAATACTGTGAATCTCCAAATAACCAGAGAAAACAGCAACAGCATAAACCATCTCTAGAACACACCAAAAAGGAAAATCTGACATCCTTTTCCAACGAAGACTAGAGCAGAAACCTACCGGCTGACTGGGTCCTACACCTGCACAGGGGGAGGAATTACAGCTCACTTCTAGCTCTAGCCCCACCTTCTGGCTACTAGATTAACCCATTTTTGATTGCTCAGTGTCCCTGTATGGACAACCTGACAGGGAAACCCAGATAGGCCAACACTTTTCTCTGCAGCACAATAAGGACCCTACAGGCCTATTCTTTAAGGGTCTTGATAAGATCCATAGAAGCCCTGGGGGGGGGGGGGGAATATAGAAAGAAAAACACATTAAAGTGGGAAATGAAATGGATATATCAGCTGCAGAGAGCTGCAGAATATCCAGGACTAAATGAAATCATGTCTCATACCAGTAGATTGATGTACCTCATTTTTCTTGATTAAAGAAAATCAGATCAATATTCCAATAACTTTGAGTACTGCTCTAGATTTTGCACTCTACCATAGGTATCTTCTTGTGTTTTTTAATTATTTTTTTAGATCCCTAGAAGTAAACCAGGGGT
Source organism: Gastrophryne carolinensis (assembly GCA_027917425.1). Classification (NCBI taxonomy): domain Eukaryota; kingdom Metazoa; phylum Chordata; class Amphibia; order Anura; family Microhylidae; genus Gastrophryne; species Gastrophryne carolinensis. The sequence continues at coordinate 82,662,839 of CM051238.1, read as the reverse complement.
TGATTTGGTTCCTTCGTATGTAACCTTTTAATATACTAAATAAATGTCAAAAGATTTTAATCCTATATAAAAAAGTGTGGAGGGGAAACACTAACCTCTTTTTTGACTTAAACTGGAACAACCACATCCTATGGAAAGTTACATTTAAAAAAAACAAGTATAAACTCCCCTTAGTGTCCTGGTAATGAATTGGATAAAAATACTCACAAACGATTTGGGCTTCAAAGGGAAAATTGGGTAAAAATTGAGGGAAAAGAAAGAAAATCTTCTTTTGACTCTTATCTTCCTGCTAGCACTATTTTCAATAGCCACTAATTTCTCCCAGCATCAGACTGCGAGGAGGGGGGGGGGAGGGGGGTTCTAAACAGCTAGTTTAGAACAATGGTATGTCAGGAACCAATAGCATACAATAGCATACCTGTGGAAGACAAATAAGAAAATCACTATAACAGGAATGGCAAGCAGCATTGAGGGCAGAAATAGTAATGTACCTGGGTTGGGGAAGATAAATAGATTGAGTTGCTTTGGGGGGGTTTAAAGGCCCCAGAATTAATCAGAAATATTAACTTTAATGAGCAGGTTTATATCCATTCCAAAATAAATCAGATTTAGAGACACGTTTACTCACAAACAGTGCAGAGGATCAGTGAAGTGCGCAGGCGCTATGCACTTACTTGAGACCAGGCCCAGCAAACTCCCATGAAACCCCTTGTTTCCCTCAAAAGATGCCGTACATCACCGAGGTGGTAAGGAATGAGGCCCTGGATTCAAATGTACAACTATAGCTACCCTGTTTCTCTGAACACTGTCTTATATTAATTTTTGTTCCAAAAATGTGCTAGGGCTTATTTTCAGGGGATCTCTTTTTCCATAAACAATCTACATTTGTACTTCATTTTTATTACAAATTCTATAGAGCTAATGTAAATGGCAGCCCATGTTCCTAGGGGGTGCCACTCCTTAAAACATAATGCGATGGGCACTACTGTGTAGTGGGCTTGGGGGCGGTTGGGGCTGCAGAGTGTACAGCGTGAGGTGCGCTGTAAAGTTACACGTCCTGGCTTAGTGGCATCTGTGCAGCTCCACAATATGACACATGTCTGTGTCCTATTGGCATGGTGGGTTGCTAGCACACAGGAATATATGGCACCCTGGTCAAAAATATTCCTGACAGGGATGGGGGTCTTCTGTCAATTGCATTATTTGCCCCTGTAACTATACCTTACTTTTGGGGTAGGGCTTATATTTAACACATCCTCAAAAATCCTAAAAAATTATGCTAGTGCTTATTTCTTGCCCGAGGTGTCAGGTATCCATGCGTGCTAGGAACCCCCAACGCCATTATTACACAGGGGTGACGTGACAGCCTGTTTCATTTCGTGGAGCAGCATGAATAAATAAATAATAACAATGCAGGAGCCAGCACAGGAAATAAAAAGCACTCCTCACACTACACACTCTGCAGTGGCGCATGACCGCCGCAAGCCCACTAAGGACACCCATAGCAGATATTAACATTTTCCCGCCAGGAACATGGGGTGGAGATTGGGCTGCCATATTACACCAGCTCTATCAATTTTGGAATGAAAATGAATAACAAATGTAGATTATTAATGGAATAAAAATAATTCCGTGAGTACTTACCTGTAGAATTGATTTCTCTTCCATTATTACTTCAGGCATCAGGAGAATTCAGTAACGATAAGCCACAATCCAGTTTAATGGAAAAGCAGTAGAACCAGCTGCCCGGGAGGCATACTTATATCTCCTGTTGGAGACAAAAGGCTGTAGACAAAACACAAGACTCCCCTCTCCGAATATATATATATATATATATATATATATATATATACACACACATATCTCCTTTTTTTCTATATTGAACAAACTATTTACATATTTACCGCTCCACTAAGACTAGGAATCCAAGGGATGGACATAGTAACCTAGCAGACAGGGAGGGTCTGATGTCAAGTACTACTGGAAGAGAAATCAATTCTACAGGTGGGTGCTCCCAGAATTATTTCTCTTCCATTTTACTTCAGGCCATCAGGAGAATCCAGTAACGATAGGGATCTTCAAAAGCAGTACCCTGAATTTGGGTGGGATCCCCAAAAACCTTACCCCCTTCTATCAGGATTAACAAAACCATCTAGTTTACTACTGTATGTAATTCCTTCCTACCAAAGGTGGCATCCACCGAGGCTCTACCTTATAGAATTCGGTAAATGTATGAACTGAAAACCAACCAAGATGATCCAATAGCTTGTGTCGAATGAATCGTAATCCTAAAGGGAGGAAGCTTCCCTTTGGAGACATAGGCTCTTACCACTGCTTGTCTAATCCATCAACTGATGGTGAACTTAGCTGGTGGAAGACATTTCTGTGGTCCTTCAAGTATGACACATAAGAGGTCTGACCTGCGGAAGGATAGTGTAGCAGTGAGATAAAATTTCATTGCTCTCACTACATCTAGTGAGTGAAGAACCCTTTTCTCATCGGACACTGAAGCAGGACATAAGGAAGGCAAACCACCTCTTCATTAAGATGAAAAAGGGGGAACCCCTTTAGGACCAAATCCTGTTTTAAACATTAAAAAAAAGCCTCTGTACCTATGTAAGATTAATAAAGAGATATAACCGATAAAGCTGCCAATTCAGAAACCCTCCTTACTGAGGTTCTTGCCACTAAAAATATAACCTTAAGAGTCGTTAACCTAACCAAGCATCTGCCACTGGCTCAAAGGGATGAACCTGAAGAGCTGATAAAACTTTTAGGTCCCAAACCGGCAGAAGTGGCTTGCAAGGAGGCCGCACATGAGCGACTCTCTGAAAAAAAACCTTCCCTGTCCCTTTAGGCACTCAATTGCAGACCTTCATCAAAACCTTTCTGCAACAAGCTCAATATTCTGGGAACAGGAGGTTCTAAAAATGAACCCTCTGGATTCGTGAAAAATGCTCGCCAGACTCTTTAGTAGATCATTGATGAAGACCTCTTCCTGGCCTGAATTATAGTCTGGATAACTCTGGCAGAAAGACCCCCTTCCTGCCAAGATGGAGGTTTCAATAGCCAGGCATCAAAGCCAGGACTCGAGAATTGGGATGCCTTAGAGACCCCTGTGTGAGAAGATCTGGATCATCAGGTAACCTCCACGGGTCGCCCTCTGACATTTTATTATGTCTGAGAACTAGCTTCTCCTTGACCACCGAGAAGCTACCAGAATGGTTGGAACTCCCTTGCGAGCTATCCTTTTGTAGTACTCAACCCAGGAGCGGAGTCAGAGGGAATGCATAAAGAAGCTTGAATGCTGACCACAGAAGAGACAGGGCATCTCTTGCTATTGCTAAACTTCTGAACTTTTCGATTGCGCCGTGATGCAAAGAGATCTACATCTGCGATCCCTAGCGCATGCATAGGGATTGAAAGACCCTCTGACTGAGATACCATTCCCCCTGATGCAGGAACACTCTGCTGAGATGATTGGCTTGCAAGTTGTCTACTCCTGGTACGTGTACTGCCGAGATGCATGGTACCCGTTTCTTGTCCCAAAGTAAAATCTGGCTCACTTCCATGAGGCATTTCCTGTATCTGGTGCCCCCTGGTGGTTTATATATGCCACCGCAGTCCGATTGTCTGTTTGAATCCGGACAGGATGCCCCCTCAGATGGGATGTCCAACGTCTGACACAATAGAATCGCTCTCAGTTTTAGGAAATTTATGGGGAGTCCTGATCCCAGATCAAGAGCAATTTCATCTGCAGGGGTCAAGTGTGAGACAGTGCATGAGCACTGGCTCGAAGCAAGACACCATCAGGCCCAATCGTCGGGTGAGGGCAGGTCAAGAGATCCTGTACCCTGGCCTGAAGTAAAAGACTCTTTTGTTCCAGGAGAAACACTTGACCTGAGAAGTGTCTAATGGCATTCCAAAAAAAGAAAAACTCTTGAAGGAATGATATTCGACTTTTGACAGCTGACTATCCAGCCAATTTCTTCTAATGTCGATAAGACAATACGTGTATACTTCTGGGCCTCCTGAAAAGATGGGGCCTATATCAACAGATCATCTAAGTAAGGTATTATACGTATCCCCCTTAGCCAAGAGGACTGCCAACACCCTTGGTGCTGACGATAGGTCAAAGGGCAGTACCACAAACTGAAGAGGCAGGCCATCTACTGCAAACCGCAGACATTTCTGATGACCCAGAAAAATTGGAATGTGTAGTCATAAAATCTCCTGGCTGGTGTGACATCACTGTGGATCTTAAATATTCCATGCAGGATTTCTTCAGAAGGACGAACTGTTGAGGCCCTCTAAAATGGAAAAGAAATAAGACTTATTAAGTCTTATATTCGGGGAAACACGGTAATAGGAAATAGGGCTCTTTAAATCAGGGGGTCTCAACTTTATTATGCCAAGTACTCTCTGTCACGAAATCGATCGTTCAACATCTGTTTGATCGAGCGATCTGCGACGTGTGTGTGGGCTGCTTCCAGCACAGAGAGCAATCACACCGAAAACACCCCACACACCAATTACAACACGCTGCCACCACCACCGCAACTACACTTTAAACGATTAAATCAGGCCGGTGGAACATACAAGCAGGGCACAGGTAATACACACTAATTCCGTCCCACACTTATCCCGAGGAGAGTATGATCAGTTCTGCTGTCGAACGATCAGATACAATCAGCTTGCAATCTGCTGGCTCACCATGCAGCACTCCAAGTTAACTGTGAGTCATTCAACCTTGTAACACTATATGATTAGTTACACTTTCCCAATCATACAATGGATTAGTTACAATCGATCTTACAGTCTATGGGTTACTACACAATTACGAGCGGTCATACAATCTTCAGAAACCAGGGTCGTTTTTAGAGCTTCAAGGAAACCAGGTTAGAGGATTTCTAATTGCCAAGAAGGTAGGCCCGTGCAAAATGGAAATTTTTAAATTTTAATAAAAAGACAAAAATTCAAATAATAAACAAAAAAAAGAGACAATAAACAAATGTGCAGAAAAACAGTTAGAAAATAAAAGGAGTAAACACTGAAAATCCTATACCTCTTAAATGGATACAAAGTCTTCAGTTTTCCGAGGGTTAGAAGGAACAATGGATCAGACACCCCACGATTGAAGATCGGACCCTCTGTATCTGACCCTCAAAACCATTTCTTCCCCTGATTTATCCTAAATTCCAAGGGGCTGGAAAGACAGATGCCATCCCCCTCCCTGGGTGGGTGCTGTGTGGACAAATTATTGTAAATCTCTTCTCCAAGCTGCACTCCCCCCAACCTTTCCTTATCAGTGGTGTTTTCTGTTCCTAGATAAGGATTTATTGCCCCTGTGTGCAGGAAGACTTTGGAGAACTGTTTATTTGTTATAGGATGTCTCTAGGAATGCTGGAGATGAGGCAGAGGGGGGAAGACATGACATAAATTAGGACATTTGATGTCACACTCTCTAGTGATAAGAAGTTCCAAATAAGTAACTCCCAAGGAGGGGATTGATTATAAACATTACCAAACTAAGGCATAGTAGCACTTTTAAAGCAAGAAGACATAATGTTAAATATAATGTAATGCACCCGTGAATATAGTTGTGTTCCCCTCTGGGGTAAACGTATCACAGGTTGAGAAAAAGTGCTTCAGATGGATTTAGGGCTCATAGGGGGAGAGAGAGCTTATAGTGTTGCCCCAGGTAGGCTATGGAGTGGATCTTACATGGTAAAGAAAAACACATTTGGATGCTAATAAGAAGTTGCCAAAAAATGAGGCATTGTGGACTGGTATCCTGTCAGCAGTCAGTACATGTAGTCAAAAGTAGTAGGCTACAGTTACATGGCTTATGAGCCTGTTAATGGGAGCCTGTCAGTAAATGGGTTTGGCTGCACAAATTGGTTTTAATGTTCGGTGTCACTCTATAATGTTATTGTAATGTGTATAAAATGGCAGAGGTTGTTCCCATATGGCATCATACAAGTCAATATGCTGATAGCACTGGGCTGACAATTAAGTCCTGTCACATGACAATAATTCCTGTGTCATAATCCTGCCGAGTGGCAGAACGGGAACTTGTATGAACACAGTCATAGCAGGAAGCCCTATTCCCATCTGAGCAACAAAACCCAGTAAACTGATAGCCTTAAAAAAAAAATGCATTGGCGGTTTAGCGCTCAGGTGATGGAATATAAATGTAATGAATTACCTTGTTGTACACATTAAACCATTCAGGGTGGTGATTCATTTTCTCTGCTTGCAGGGCCACACGAGTCATAAATCCAAAGGCCTGGAGGACGAGAGAAACAAAAATAGCACGGACGTTAGGCTAATATTGAGATACTGTTAATGGGAGTGTTTAGCTTCTACAAACGAACATGCAGAGTTTTCCACAGTGCTCAGGAAAGACATTTTGAACCACGAGTTATGCAACCTCCTATAGTAAATTCCCTCCATTGCTGAAGATTAGCACAAGACACATATATATCGCCCAGACAGTGCTGAAAATGCTAATAGCTAAACAGATTATACTGACTCCACCATATTTTTATGTAATGAGCTGAGAGCCGGTAAATCCAATGTCTAACTTTACTGACTAATAGGCATAGTGTCGTCTAGCAAAGAATTACATAATTTAAAGAATTAACGATTTATAAACTGTAGAGTTATAGAGCTTAAAGTGGACCAAAAGGAGTCCGAGACTCCAAGGTCAGCTTACTTCCTGGATGGCAGGAGAGGGGTCCCTTATACACACACCATCAAGAAGTATCAAACTAGGCTTGTGTTTCTTTCTTTTATTTGTAAGGAAAAGTACATCCGGGGCGATAGGCCCTGTCACCCCCGATACACTAAACCTGTCAACCCCGGATTTTATTCCTACCATGAGAGAATAAACCACAAGTTGGCGGGAGTTTTATTCAGTTCGGGTGTAGAATTTTTATTTTGGATTTTTAACCCTTAAAATAATTTTAATAATAATAATTTTTTTAATTAACCCTTTATGTTCTGTCACCCAGAAGCTATAAAAGGCTTCCAGCAGGTGAGCAGAAGCCAGTGATTGGGAAGCGACACAGTGCAAGATGGGTGGGAGGTAAGTATTAAAAAAATATATATATATATTTTTTTTTTCTCTTTGTGTGTGGTGTGTTTTTTTTTTTTTTTACATTTAACCCCCTGTGAACTGGTAAGGGGTCCATGAGACCCCTATACCAGTTCACAAGGCTGGGGGCTGGAAAGTCACCTGCGGCTGGCGGGTTACTTTCCATTAACCCCGGCACTCCCATTACCTGCCTCCCCAAAGCCCGGGGGGGCAGAAGAGCCTGTGGCCACGGGCTATGCGGGCTTGTAGCCTGCAGAGCCAGGGGCCACAAAAGCTGGCCCCTCCGCCCTGTTTCTACAAGCCTTGCATAGCTGGTCCCGGGCTGGTTACTTTGGGTAAGGGGGACACCATGTCAATTTTTTTTTTTTTTTAAGGGTTTTTAACCTTTGTAGTGTGGATGGTAGTTGCATTTTATTTGTAAATGTTATAAAGTACTTGTTTCAGTTAGGGGGGTCTCCTGGGCAGGAACGGGGGGCTACCGTTAAATATGTGGTACCGTTCTAATCGGTAGAAATGGGGCTTTCACATGCAATATGGTTTTCTTTAATAACATTTTTTATATTTTATATATATTTTTATTTTATATATATTTTTTATTTAAAATAAAGGAGTAAATTTTCAAAAAAAAAATGTATTTACTTTATTTTACTTAATATTGTAAAAACAAAATAACATTTACAAACAAGACATTTCATGTTAAAGCCTAAACTCTGCTGCAAAAAAATATATATATAATTTTCCTGAAAATTCCAGCAAAAATGGCGCAAAATGGGGAAAAATGACCTGTCAATAGAGCGTGACAAAATCTCAAGTAGGCTGGCAATTAAAAGGGTTAAAAGTAGCTATGCATGTTGGGTGTTGTTCTGTTCGGGGGACCTTGCCCTTGTTTTTTCTGGTTTGCATATTTATATTTTAGGAAAAGGTGTTTTTTATTCAGCTTTTTTATACATTTTTTTGGGAAACCCTGCGCAACCAAAGAATTCTTTGAGGGATTAATTCCAGAAAGATGAGCCCACTACAACAAGCTAGGTACGCTTAGAAAGCTTAACGTGTAATTTCAGGGAATATATGGTTTATGGGGGATTTTCCAAATGTAAAGGGTTGTTTTGGTTGAAAAATCACAAAGTGCGCACTTTGTCTGCAGAGCTGAAATTTCCAAGTAAAATTACAGTTACGCACATGCTTTACTTTGGGGTGTTTGGCAACTCTTCCCTTGACAGTAGCTATGCATGTTGGGTATCGTTCTGTTCGGAGGATGTTGCTTTTTCAGATTAAACTTGTTTTTCTTGTTTGTATATAGTTTTTTCAGGAAAATGTGGCTTTGATTCTGCTTTTTTATCCTTTTTTTAGGGAAACTCTTTGCAACCAAAGAATACATTGAGGGATTACTTCCAGAAAACTATGGCCACATCAACAAGCCTGGTACACCTAGAAAGTTTGAGGTGTGTACTTCCAGAGAATATATAGTTTGTTAGGGGTATTTCAAATGTAAAGGGTTGTTTTGGTTGAAAAATTGCAAGGTGCACACTTTGTCTGCAGAGCTGAAATTTTCAAGTAAAATTACCGTTACGCACATGCTTTACTTTGGGGTGTTTGGCAACTCTTCCCTTGACAGTAGCAATACATGTTGGGTATCGTTCTGTTCGGGGAATGTTGCTTTTCAGATTAAACTTGTTATTTCTTGTTTGTATATAGTTTTTTTTTAGGAAAATGTGGCTTTGATTCTGCTTTTTTATCCTTTTTTTAGGGAAACTCTTTGCAACCAAATACATTGAGGGATTACTTCCAGAAAACTATGGCCACATCAACAAGCCTGGTACACCTAGAAAGCTTGAGGTGTGTACTTCCAGAGAATATATAGTTTGTTGTTTGGGGTATTTCAAATGTAAAGGGTTGTTTTTCTGGAAAACTGCAAGGTGCACATAGCCCATAGCATAGTTGTATTTTAGATTTTTGTATTTATTTTCTTGCACATATTTCACCCAAAAATATTGAGAATACACCTAAAAAATGACAAACATGTTAAAGCCCAGACGCTGCTGAAAAAAACAATATATAATTTTCCCGGGAAATCCCTGGAAATCCCTTCAAAAATCACATTTGAACATGGGGAGTGCATAATAGTGCAAAATGGTCTGGCAACAAAGGGTGACAAAAAGTCCAGGTAGGCTGGCACTTAAAGGGCTAAAGGCTCATAACATGCAGCATATGCAGGTAGGATGATTTTTAATGTGAGCAATCTGTATGTTCAGGGCGTGGGAAACATATAAGATATGCTCTTATTTAGAGTGAAGGTTCGCTTTAAACTCCATTTTCCACAGTTTTGACCATTTATCAAGTAAAGCTAAATCATTTGTTGCAGATACCCCCAGGAGTGTCCTCTCTAACCTTTGTATCAGTAAACAGGCAAACTTTTCCTAACAAGCCTTCTCCTATGTTACTTACAAACATATTAAAAAGAATGGGGCCCAGGACAGAGCCTTGTGGTACACCACTTGTAATTCGCCTTTGTAATAACAGCCCATGAGAAGCCTGACATATTCACTTATGGTAGGTAGCGGTGTACTGTCCATTTAATTTGAAGCGGCCGTGTAAAATTATAGGGTATTATGCTATTTATATGGCATCCATGTACATTAGCCCTAAAACAAAAACTATACGCTTGTAACTATAGTGTGGGCCTATGGTGCAGCCACACCCACAAGTAGCCTGGTGGATGTAAGTCTGTCCACTCAGGTACAAGGCATGTGGACACACTACCTTGATGTTATCTCTCTATATTAGGTGACAGTGGCACCACGATACCTGTTCCCAGAAATGGTACATTTCTTAGCACCAGATGAAGGGAAATAGGATGCGAGTATGTATTTTTTTTTAAATTTATGGACTATAAGCCAGTAGGGGGGCCCAGGCATTGTGGCCTAATGGGGCCAAATCCTGATGGCAGCCCTGATCTAACCCCCCATCAGACCCAGCGGAATCACTTGTGCTGCAGTGAATGTAAGTATGATTTATTTTTAGTTACTTAGTGTAACTAAGGAGTAATAATATATGACTATATCATGATTCTTGGAGCATTTACTAGTCCCATGAATCTTTGTGACCATAAGCCAAAATCTAAGCTGCCTTTCCACAAATTTAGCCCTGGATGGTGGCACATGCTTTGACAAAGTCTGGGAATTAGTAGGTTTGGCTGTCTCGGATATAAGTGGTATTTGCACGGTTATTGAATAAAACCCACTCTATGTTCAAAAAAGGAGACATGAAGATTGGGATTTGGATGACTAAGTCTGGCTAAAGTCCTTAGAATCAAATCCCGCTTAGTGCTGGTTTTAGTTGGCAGTAATATAAAACGTTGCCTCTGATTAGACCAGTGATGCTTTCACATCATCCTCACATCTCATGTTTTATAGTTCCTAACATTTCAATTTATTAAGTATTAAATGACAGATAAATACCCCTGACAGTAGCAAGCACCCCTCAGCATGTTACCATGACAGTACAATGTCAGCATAAAAGACCTATAAAACTGCTAATGCGACCATCTATCTGTCAATGGGCTAAGCAAAGCAACAGATGTGTTCAGTGAAATTGTAGACACTTTGGTTCAACCTTTATACATGCAGAATTTCTATAATTTAACATAACAAAAAGCACAGTACTAAAAAGGCTTCAGATGGAGACTGATTTATTACTGATAAACATATATTGGAAAGGATATAAATACATTGAAAGATAAAATGTAGCCTATGTATAACGGAAAACAGACCCAGCTCACCCAGTAACTTTTTGCAGTAAATGGTCAAACCATGCTAATACAGTACACAAACGCTACACGTGTGCTTGTAGAAGATTTTATTTAAACCATAGGTTTTATTATAGTTGCTGTGATTCACTTCCTTTCACACACACACAACAGCACCAGTGAGACTAGGCATTGATGATATGTAACAGACCAACTCACAATCTGCATTTCAATTTAGTTTAGGTCTAGGCTCTTCCTGCTGCAATCCTTGTAATTATGAATACAAATTGGAATATCCAGCCCATCACATAGGGGTCAATATAACTTGTAATAAATGCCATAACAACTGATCACAGAACACAGAGTGTGGCACCCACTGCCTCTGCTATGCATTGCAGGGAAAGAACCCCTTACTCTTGCAGCAATACCCGTATATGTTCCTAAAGCAATCAGAAGGAGGCACTACTCCTTAAAGAGGAAGCGCTTCAGCTGTGTGGTCTTACAAACACTTAGTGCTGGTCAGTGTTATCAACAAAGCCTGGCCCCATAACCTGGCATGGCCCAGCAAACCTGCCCTGTTCGTGATGGACAACAAAAGCGTATGCTCTTTTGCAGCAGAAATAAGGTAAAGTGCATCACTATGTCCTTTCACCTCTCACATTCCCTTTATTTCAGCAGCCTCAAAGGTCCCACAATGGTGCGAAGGTATATAAATGAACATTTTTTGAAAAGCCACATATACATAGGAAAAAACATTACATGATGGTATTATCCTTCTTTATAGCTCGATTGAATTAGTGCCACCCCATTATTTAATGTTTAAGGTTTAGTTTCATCTGTTTATTGCCGCTTATTAGAGGATAATGTAGTGTGAGATTTTTTTAGGGTATTATTCATGTTAAAATAAAGTATTATATTGTCTAAAATCAATTGCTTTTTGTTGATGGTCTTTGATGAGAATTTCATGTGTTTTGTATAATATATTATTATGTTGGACATTAAGATCTTATTTGACTAATAATTTTGGGTCACTTCTTGACATATATTTTTGTGTGGCATACATTCAGCCAGCTATCTATTGCATTTTACCTCTGCTCCGATAAGTATACTGTGAAAAATTCCTAAGATATGAGTATACCACGCTGTGCTTGAGTGCAAAACAATGAATGAGCAACAAAACCTAAACTGAACACGTAAGGTTATAAAACCACACTATTACATTGTTATTTTATTTAACTTTTTAAACTTCACATAAGGAAGAAAAGTAAATATGTAATCAAGCTGGAAGAAACCTCAGAGGGGACTGGCGATGTGCTATTAAGTCTGTGCACCATGTAACTATTTGTTTACATTTACACAGCTGCTCAATGGAGCAGCAAAGATTTAATTGGTTCTTTATTGAAAACGAGCCTTTTCCCACATGTTGGCCACAAGCAAATAGCAATAGTGTGTAATGGTAGATAATTTCATGCCTCTGCATGAAGGGAACTCACGGACACTTTGTGCAGGAATGAATCAAGCATCAGTGTGCCAGTGAACAGGGAGGGGGATGGCTTTGCAACTGATCCCAATGAAGTTTGTCAGTTGTGTCAGCAATTAAAATGTTTCCTTGTATGAAACAAAACCGATCCATAGGCCACTAGGGAGTACACGCTGCTCATTCACTAAATGCAACACTCATAGTCTGGCAAAGTTGTTTCAAACAAAGCTGATGGCAGAGCACATAAAAGAAAGTCAAACGAGAGGTTATTACCCAAAAGCCAGTTGATACAAAAAAAATATTATAAAATAAGAGGGGCAACTAGATCATCAGGCACAACAGAGGAAGCTTTTTACTAACATGTGACCTTTGCCACATGAGAATTTCACATATAGCATGTGGCAAAGCTATACAAGTTATCTACCCACCAGTGTAAGCTGGACTGTTAAGATTGAAATTTAAAAACGTCCTTAATTTTACAAATGTGTATCCCCCCCCCAACAAAAAAACATTAGATACCATGACAATACAGACATATTAAAATGTAAGCATGAGCTTCTAAATGAAATTTCATGGGGTTTCTCTAAGAAAGCACGACTTAAATTAGGCAAACATTTCTAAGATATAAGATCTAAATCTTTTAGCACACCTTAAAATACATCAAGGGGGATATAATATATAAAACATACTTCGGTAGTAATTAAAGATCATTGATCACTATTTCTCTTTAGGCCACTGTTCTTGAGCAATCCACCCCCCGCCCCCCCAACTGCTCCACGGGTTTCGTAATTAGGACAGCCCACCGCTCTGGGCATGTGTACAGTCACTGCACAGATGGGTTAAATGTAGAGGAAGAATAATGATGTGTGTGCAAGCATACAATGGCCATCTATGCCAAAAATTCAACAGGTGGAGAAATATGCCAATATTACCCATTTTCCAGCATCCAGTGCCATAATCTTTTTTCCACCTTCCTGGTAAGTGAAAAAGACAGAAACTGGAAATTAGAGTGCAGTAAGCCAGCATGGCTTTTCTTCCCATATCTGCCATTTAATCACCTTTTTGGCTAGGGGAGCCACTTCTGTGGACTAGGTATTTTATAGGCAGAAAATTATTTTTGGAGGTATTAGAGAAGTCCATGTTCAGTAATCCATTGTGTTTTATGCCTTCAAGTCCTTTACTGTATTTTGAATTGTTTTAAATTGTTTCTTTAGAATCTATTAATGTCAAAAGCGGCTCTTGATCATCTATCGCGGCTAAAAGAGATCCCTGCTGTACAATAAATAGGCCTTTGATTCAATAAAGGTAGAAAAAAATTCTCATGGTAGTAAAAGATTCAATTCATGAGAAAAAAGCCTGGGAATTTCACTGTTGCTGAATCACCAGCTAAGAAAACAATGAAAGTCAATGGCACTTTTTTACTCCTAAGAAAAGTAGAGAACTGTTTACTTCTTTCTACACTGAAGTACAAGCTGCCATTGACTTTCATTGTCTTTTTATCTGGTGATTCAGTAACAGTGACATTCTCAGGCTTTTTTCTCATGAATTGAATTTTTGACTGCCATGAGAATTTTTTTCGACCTTTATTGAATCGAGGCCATAATGTATATGTAAGCTTGACTTGGGCACATCTAGCCAAAGTATGACCATTTCTGGTGAATTTGTGCATTTGTGAATGGCCGGCGCAGGGACGCTCCCTGTTAGAGTGTAGTGGGGGATGCGGCTGCCAGCATTTTTCCGATAGACCAGGAAAAGGTAAGTTCGGGAATTTCACACTGGAGAATACCTGATCATGGTGCCCCGGGGCAAAGACTAAAACCCAGGATAGTCAAAATTCTGGGCTTTTGGTCCACTTTAAATATCCAGTCCTGCAATGAAAATGCATGCAGTGCAGTCTTCTGGAGGCTGTCCACTATTGCCACAGTAGCTTGGCACTGTATCAATGTGCTACCTCTATTGGAAGCAGAGGGAGCATTCGGCAGACTGGTGTGAAAACACAGCACACCCCTGTATTCACTACCCTATATACCTAAAATGAAAAGGAATATTGTTACTGTACTATTCAATGTCCATATCACCACGTCAAGAGAGCTCATAAAAAGTAAGGTATATATGGCTATGAGGATCTATTGCCCAGAAGACCATTTACAAGTGGAAAACATTTCAAACAACTACCAACTTACCCAAAGGCTAGGTCAACCAGCATGTTTATGTAAGTGGTTTCCAAGAGCCCCAGAATGTCATCACATGTCTTAAAGCTAGTTCTTTCTACCTATAATTGAGACTATTGTTAAACGGGGGGATGTATGCCAGGCGTGTGTATGCCAGGAGGATATTTACTGTCCCAAAGGTGCATCAGAGACAAAATCTGAAACTTATTTGATCAATGTGCAACGGTGGATATAGAAGGTCTACAGCTCAATTTTGTAGGTACAGAGTTCTGAAATAATTGGTCTGATTTTAACAAACAATATCATTAGAGGTGGGGGGGAGGAATAACATAAACTCAAATAACTTTTATTTACTCCATATAAAGTTGTAGTAGGATTGTTCTGACAGTGGCAATTTATAGCAAAAGCAATGGACTGTGAACAGCTTACAGCACATCAAAGGGACTCACTACTGAATGGCAGCAGGTTAGGAGTAAGAATACTAAAAAAAATCCAATGAAACATAGTGAGGATGGACATCAAGAAAGGGCTATCAAGAGGCCTACAGAACCATTAAACCAGACCAACACCTGTTATTATTTTAATGGGTGTTGGTCCCTCTATCTGCTGATCGGAAGAACCTTGGGGGGGCATCCAGAACGCTGGAGCCCCCTCGCACCTAACTGCACAGATCACTCGGAATACTCACCTTCATTAAGAGCCAGCGCCGGGAAAGGAGTCCCGCAACTGGCCACCGAGGTTCTTCCTATCAGAAGAGAGAGGGAACAACACCCGTTAAACCGGACCAACGCCTGTTATTACTTTAAGGCAGAAGCAGGATTTTTGGCAAGAACTTGAGTATTGCATGTGACAACAATCTCCAGTATTCTTCATCTCTGGGCTCTTTGTGTGCCAAAATATATCCTCAAGGTGCTGAACTTATTTAGTATATTTTTTACTTATGTTGGCAAATGTGTGTTTTAAGTGATAAGCTCAGAACCTTGAGGAGATCTAATGGTTAATGAAAAAATATACACTTTAAAAAATGCCATTGAAAGTGTACTTTCCCTTTGAAAATTGAAAAGCTGAAACAATACTTCCTGAATACTTCCCAGGCAAACTTAAGCTGGTAGATAGTTATTAGAACACATATTTGGCGTTGTTTCAGCCAAAAAGGGGCAAATAGCCCCCCAAACCTAGAATTATGGGCATCCCCAACAAAAGCCATAACCCTTAATGGTAATATTTATAATCTTTTGTGATGTTCTTGCATGCACGTTTAAACAGTATTTAATAACATTAGGTGATCTGTGAATTCTTTTACATTTTCTTTGGGTTACATATTAAAGAAAAAAAGGGTAAAAATATCATAATTACAATGTTAGCAAAATAAATAAACATGACTTGGAAGTAATTTCTGCAGTGCAATCTCCATTAAGTGTTAAATGTTTCCCCTACCATTACATACATTGAAAAGTATTGTTTCATACCACCCTTATATGCTTCAACATTTTGCAACCTTCTGACTTCCATAATAAAATGGGTGATAAAAAGGAAATTTGATTTATGTTACACTTTGTAATCTTGTTTTTACTCATCACCAGCCAAGGTATTTAGTCATGTTTTGAAGTCTGATCACTAATTTGGTCTAATTGGTGATCAGGGAACCTATCTTATGATCAATTAAAGTAATTTTGACTTTCCGGCTACGCAAACCTATGTTAATTCTGGCATACGTCTGTGCTTCTTCACATTTAATGAACGATAATGGAAATTATCAAAACGTTTTGCACAAACAATATTTTTGTCAAACATATTTATGTCACCTGACATCGGCCCAAGGTTCATAATTTCTTAGACAACTTAATTAAAAAAACAAGGTAAGCAATACATTAAAATGCTTTCCACAAAAACACATTATCTTAAGTTCTTCTAACGTAAGTAAATGCCCAAATTGTAACAAAATGAAGCTTTTTATAACTTCTAAATTAAAATATCTACCCTATTTAAAAATACCTGACTTGAAAAACTGCCCCATCGCATGTGTAGAGGATTTTAATTTTTAAATAGAATAAAACTATTTAATTTAATTTATTGTGTACTGAGTGAGAAAAGCTTTATTTATTTATTAATTAATACTTATTATTTATTAATTTAAAATAAATAAATTGTAGAAAAAGGCACATTTTACACTAAGCACTGTGTATGAAAATACTTTAACAACATCCTGGACTGTCTATAGCTTAAAACGGACCTTCACCATGATTTATTGAAAAGCCCAAACTCTTAAAAACGATTCCCCAGCATCTAAAGTTAATATATTTTAAGTTTTTAGTCACTTTATTCTTTATTATTCTTTCCCCCACTGGGCTGCAACTCTATTCAGGACTTTAGGATACGGGCGGCGCCATCTTGACTCAGAAGCATCACACTTACTGAGGAGAGGGGAGCGGGATAAAGTGCAGGGGGGTGGGTTATAGCTGTGCTTTGCTCAGACAGAGCAGAGCTGGGGTCAGGAAAAGGTCAGCAATCCCAGAATGCAGAGCAGCACAGTCAGAAGGCACTTCCTCTTTGCAGGCTGCCTGATGTTCCATGAACCGCCATCTTGGATGTTTAAGGGCTCATAACATGCAGTAGATGCAGGTAGGATGATTTTTCATGTGAGCAATCTGTATGTACATGGTGGGGGAAACATATAAGATGCTCTTATTCAGAGTGAAGGTCCGCTTTAAGGCTAAAGAAATGCATAGAGCTACAAATGTTTGTATGGTATAATGGAGCAAAGGGGGGTGGGAGTAGCTCCATCACTATTATTTATACAAAATCATCATCATTATTATTCAGGGCCTGGGAACCAATTTACCGCCCAGTTTAACCCTCTCATCATCCAAGTATTAAGCACCAAACATGTCTAGCTATATGGAAAGACAGAGATTTGGTTGCACATATCTGCAGATACATGTGGAAGCCACACTGCCCCGGCAAGGCACTCTGTGTTTAGTGTGGTCCCTACTCCTATTTCTGAGTCCCCAAAGTTGGGACATGCAATGCAGCCAGAGCTACTCACCTGGAAAGCTGGCAGCCTCCCTTTAGAACACTCCATAGGGAGAGATCCATAGTGGCTGAATCCCTCCCTGTGTGTGTTCATGGCAATTCAAACTGAGCAAAGGGGGTGGGAGTAGCTCCATCACTATTATTTATACAAAATCATCATTATTATTCAGGGCATGGGAACCAATTTACCGCCCAGTTTAACCCTCTCATCATCCAAATATTAAGCACCAAACATGTCTAGCTATGTGGAAAGATAGAGATTTGGTTGCACATATCTGCAGATACAAGTGGAAGCCACACTGCCCCGGCAAGGCACTCTGTGTTTAGTGTGGTCCCTACTTCTATTTCTGAGTCCCCAAAGTTGGGCCATGCAATGCAGCCAGAGCTACTCACCTGGGAAGCTGCCAGCCTCCCTTTAGAACACTCCATAGGGAGAGATCCATAGTGGCTGAATCCCTCCCTGTGTGTGTTCATGGCAATTCAAACTGAGCAAATGGGGTATAATGGATGTATACACATGGATCAAAGAGCACAGGAGCATATTGGAGATATATAATAAATATACTAAGTATAATGGTCGACTCATGGTCGTGCGCAAACAAACCTGTGCATGTTTTGTGGAGCGCCAATTCACGTTCGCCAACATGGGAGGTGAATTTGTTTTTGAACTAATTTGCTCACTAATATTTGCCAATGCGCCTGAAATTTTCTGCTAGTGCCATTTTGTAACAGCAAAAATCACAAAAATAAGGGTATTGGGCCCCAAAGTTTAGCAAAAACAAAAAAGAATTATAGTTAAATTATTAAGCATTAACATGCAAACCAACAGGGGAGGGAGGGTTAAAGAGAACATCTGGAACATAACATTGGGCAAAAAGAAATGTTAAGGGTTAACTGGAATTAGATTACCCCCCCCCCCCAAAAAAAATGGAGAACACAGATTCTCCAGAGAATACTCTCCAAATAGAGCTTTACAGAAAACACAGAAGCTGGAGAGATCAAATCCCTATGGGGAAACATTAAAGGAAAAGGAAGAAACATGGGGGAGCATCGCAAGCAGTTAAGGGCTTAGCTGGTCAAATGTGCATGGGGAAGGGCCATTTGCGCTTTAAAATAGCAGATTTACCTTGCGGAAGGTGTAAATTGCAGCAAGAAGAGGCAATTTGCACTTATCCCATGCGCTTGCCTTTAGTGCAATTCACACGCAGCCATGAATCATGCGGCTAGGCATGCTGAATCCTTTGTGCTCCGCCAGAGCGTTTTTGGGCACCGACCATGAATAAACCCTATAATGTATACCTTGTTTATTAACTATTGATTTACTGTTTATTGATTTGAGGCACACAAACTGGGTTTTCATAATAGCTTCAATTTGGCGCCTAGCCATTGGGTTTATATACTTCGATGTTCTCCAATACAGATCCTGCAAAGAAAGTGGATTCAGCAAGAGATTGCCAACAACTTTCAGCTTTTAGACTGGGTCCAGTTAAACAAAATGATCACTACAGCATTCAGTATGTGTTTGGGAACAGATGGGTGCGTTAATAATCAAATTACATTAAGTGATGTCCACATTTAAACTGAAAAACTGATTGAAAATTGGGGATGTCCTTAAAAAACATTTTCACTATCCTGGGTGTTGGTCCACTTCTGCGGGGCACCCCGCTGTGTGAAACCCCCCAGAAAGCTCAAAAAAACGTACCTCCCGCCGACGGACAAGCTGAGGCCGCCGCCTCTCGCGCGTCCCTCTTACAGGGAGCGCGCCCGCGCCGACCATTCACAAACGGCCGGCGCAGTTGCGCGCCCTGCTAGAGGGACGCGCGAGAGGCGGCGGCCCGCGCATGCGCCGTTGGAATGGGAGAAGGTAAGGTTTGTGGGCGTCCAAGGGGGGTTTCACACAGCGGGGCATCCCGATTTCGGAATCCCCGTGGGGAGGGAGCTGATCGGCCCGGGAATCTTATAGATTCCCGGGCCGATCAGCCATGGGTGTTGGTCCACTTTAATTCATACAAAAAGCAAAACTGAAATATACAAGCAAAGGACACCTTAACACAGAGGTCCACAACCCTCCTTCTCAAGGCCTGTCAACAGGTCATGTTTTGTGGTTCTCCAAAAAAACACAGAGGTTAAGTAATTGGTGGAAAAGTAGAGCTATAGAGCCAAATGAAAATGGGTTTTCATGCGCTTTAAAATAGATTTAGGAAATTTTATGTAAGTATGGGTCATCTTAATGTATTTTTTTTAAATATACATGACTTTGACAGTTGTGTAAGGGTTTATTGATGAACATAAAAATCTGCACATGCAGTGGTTGTATGTGGATTCATAACACACATAGGTCTTGCGTGATTACATAAATAGCCTAAAATATTGGTGTATTCGCAGATCTACAAGAAAAACATCATAAGTGGGAAAACAAATTAGAACTTATTTAAATGAGCCGTAATTCACATCTCATGCAATTTACTCACACAAGACTCCCATTTTCACTGCAAGGCCATTAGCTTAATTATTCCTTTCCCTTTCTGTAGAATTGAGTTTCCTATTACTAACAGTGACATTCAATATCAAGTCTCTCTTATAATGTTATTCACAGTTCAGTGAATAACGATAAACACACTGAATGTAATAAATAAGTCCCCTCATATTACCCTTTGTTGTGCACTTCATTAGCTTACTACGCAGACAAGTGTGGGAACGATTGGGAGCAGGCACTTTTAACCAAGCAGCTTTACTTAAATACCAACTGCACCTGTCTTTGGATCATTTGTATAGTTATAGCTGCTATAAAGGATATCAACATTGTGTTAAGGCTTTAATTGGCTACAAAAATACAATTCTGTGATTATTCACCTGTAGAATTGGTATTATACGTATACAGCACGTCCTGATCCAGAGATAATTCCTTACGTTTGGGTTATACATCCACAAGATGGCGCTGGACTGCAGAGACAGCAAAAAAAGTGGCTCTTCCCGGCCCCTTATATTCCAGGGACCTCCCACAAATTCCCTAGTATTGACAAGCAGTTAGCAAGAGGTCGGGAGAATAACAACCCTAATCAAACAATTGTAACCATGATAACAACCACCATACAGAGGCACTAAGAATAATGAAAACAAGGGCGGGGTGGAGCAGGACGTGCTGTATACGTATAATACCAATTCTACAGGTAAGTAATCACAGATTTGTATTATTCTAAGTATACAGCACGTCCTGCTCCAGAGATAATTCCTTACGTTTGGGACATCCAATAGCATTGTCCCTAAGGTAGGGTGGGATCCCCAAAAGCAACAACATGCAGATTAAACCACTGCCGCCTGCAGAACTTTGCGGCCAAAAACAGCATCAGCTGAGGCCCTAACATCAACCTTGTAAAACTTAGAAAATGTATGAACAGAAGACCAAGTAGCGGCCTTGCAAACTTGTTCAACAGAAGCCTGGTGCTGAAAGGCCCAAGAGGCACCAATAGCACGAGTGGAATGAGCAGTAAGGTGGAAGGGAGGATCCTTCCCTTTAGCAGAATAGGCCTTAATCACAGCCTGATGGATCCACTTGCTGATGGTAGACTTAGCTGGAGCCAGACCCTTCTTAGGACCAGAAGGGACCACAAAAAGAGCATCAGTCTCCCTGAAGGGCTCAGTAGCCATCAAATAGAACTTCAGGTTCCTAACCACATCCAAGGAATGTAGAGCCCTCTCCTTAGGGTTACTAGGATTAGGGCACAGAGAAGGCAGAACAATGTCCTGATTGAGATGAAAAGCAGACACAACTTTAGGCAGAATATCTGGTTTAAAGCGAAACACCACCTTGTCCTGGTGTCTCTCAAAGTAAGGGGGCTTGATAGAAAGCGCCGCCAACTCAGAAACACGCCTAACAGAAGTGATAGCCACCAAAAAGACTACCTTAAGCGTAAGAATGGACAAAGCAACCTCATGCACAGGCTCAAACGGAGACCCCTGCAAGGCAGATAGGACCAAGTTCAAGTCCCAGACTGGTAACATAGGGCTTACGTGGGGGGCGCACATGAGTAACCCCCTGGAAAAAGGTCTTGACCAGATGATGCTGAGCAAAAGATCTCTGAAAGAAAACAGCCAAGGCAGACACATGACCTTTCAGAGTGCTGAGTTGAAGTCCCAGATCCAAACGTATGTTGGAGAAATTCCAGAATCCTAGGAATAGAAAACACACGACAGGGAATAGATTTAGCCTCACACCAGTCAATGTAGGTACGCCAAACCCTATAGTAGATGGAAGAGGAGGACTTTTTCCTAGCCCTGATCGTGGTGTTAACAACAGAGGCAGGCAGCCCCTTTTACATTAAGATGGAGGTTTCAGCAGCCAGGCCGTTAAAGCCAGCGTTTGTAAATTGGGGTGGTGTAGCCGCCCCTGAGTGAGCAGGTCTGGATCCTTGGGCAGGGCGTACTGATCTACCGCCAGCTGCACGATGTCTGCGAACCACACTCTTCTTGGCCAACGGGGGACCACCAGGATTGCTGGCACCCCTTCCTGAGCTATCTTTCGCAGAACCCTGCCCAACAGGGGAAACGGGGGAAAGACATACAGTAGCTGAAAGCCCTGCCAGGGCATTGTCAGAGCATCCATGGCTAAGGCCAGAGAGTCCTGGGACAGAGACACAAAGACTGGAAGCTTGTGATTGTGACGGGACGCAAACAGATCCACATCTGGCTGACCCCAACGGTGACACAGAGAGTGAAACACCCTGTTGCTGAGGGACCATTCCCCCAGGCGAGAAGTCCCCCTGCTCAGAGAGTCTGACTCCAGATTCTCCACCCCTGGAATGTACACAGCTGAGATGCAGGAAACATTGTCCTCTGCCCAGGACAGGATCAGAGACACTTCCTTGAGGGCCCCCTTGCTCCGGGTCCCTCCCTGATGATTGATGTAGGTAACCGCCGTCTGGTTGTCCGAGCGAACCTGAACAGCCCGACCCGAAGGTGCGGGGTCAAGCGGGCTAGAACCAAACTGATTGCCCTCAGTTCCAGAACGTTGATAGGGGTGTGGGCCTCCTGAGGGCCCCACTGACCCTGGAATGATAGGGATCTCCAGAAGGCCCCGCACACTGTCAGACTGGCATCCAGCCACCACGAGAGGGAATGCCTGGTTAGGGGGGACAGAACCAAAACCTGATCCAGGGACACAGGGTCACTGTCCCATACAGACAAGAGGTGGAGTTGATGAGACCTCATGTGAAACTGAGCATAAGGAACCGCCTCGAAGCAGGACACCATCAGGCCCACCAGCTGCATTCCCTGCCCGATGGAAGGATGAGGGCAGGACAGAAGGAGCTGAGCTTGCACTTGCAGACTGTCCACCTTCTGCTGAGGAAGAAAGATCCTGGCCCGAGCTGTTTCCAGATTCATGCCCAGAAATGGCTTCACTAAAGAGGGAGACAGGGAAGATTTGGAGTGGTTTATCACCCAGCCGAATGACTCCAGTGTGGTCACCACCCGCTGAGTATCCAGCTCTGCCTGTTGGAAGGACGGAGAAGTGATAAGAATGCAAATGCCCTGAGCTCTCAGCAGAGCCATAATGCCCGCCAGCACCTTGGTGAATACCCTGGGAGCCGAAGTAAGACCGAAGGGCAATGTCATGAACTGGTAATGCTGATCCTCCAGAGCGAACCTGAGGAATCTCTGATGACCTGGAAAGACTGGAACATGGAGGCAAGCATCCTTGATGTCCACAGAGGTCATGAAGTCCCCTGGGCGTAGTGAACTTACAGCTGAGCGCAGAGTCTCCATGCGAAAACGCCTGGATCTGACAAACTTGTTGAGAAGCTTTAAGCCCAGGATGGGTCTGACAGACCCATCTCTTTTGGGAACGGTGAAAAGGTTGGAATAATAGCCCTTGCCCCTTCCCTTAAGGGCACTTGGCAGATGACCCCCAGCTCCAGTAGATTCTGCACAGCAAGCAACAGGCCCTGAGCTGACAGGGGGTCTTGAGGCATCGGGGATCTGATGAATCTTGGGGGCGGCCAGGCTGCCAACTCTATCTTGTAACCGGAGGACAATACCTTCTGAATCCACCGGTCTGAGACATGACGCCTCCAGACGTGAGCAAAGAGCCGAAGCCGTCCCCCCACCCGGATGGGTGAGGGCGCCCCTTCATGCCTGAGGGGGCTTGGGGGAAGACTTAGACTTGGAACCCCAGGAGGGGCAAGGGTGGCTACACCCTCTGCCCCTGCCCCAGAAATCTCCCCGGGCCCCTGCAAATGACACTCCCCTTCCCATTCTGGACCCACGGTGGGAGGGAAGAAAGGAACCTGAACCCCGAAAGGGCCGAGACTGTCTCTTGCACTGGGGTAACCTGCCTCCCTTAGCAAACGATACCCAAATAGATGCAGTTCTTTAAAGGGGAACCCAGTGAAAGCCTTCTTGGCAGCGTTGTCAGCTGCCCACTGGCACAGCCAAATCAAGCGGCGTATAGCCACCGCCAAGGCAGAAGCCCTGCCACACATTCTAATGGTATCATCCAAGGCAGGCAGAGAGGAAATATGCAACAAATTCCTCACAACGCAGAAGGGCTCTATACTCTTCACTAGACGCATCATCAGGAGCCCCATCTAAAATACTCTTGAGCAGAGTCCTAATAGCCACAGCTGTAATGGCAGAGGCCCAAACCTGACGCAGCGCAGACCCCACACAGGCAAATGCTATGGGAAGCCAGCTGATCAATGCGCCGGTCCTCACCATCCCTCAGTGTAGTAGAGTCAGGGGAATGCATGACAGAAGTGTTGGACAACCCCAGAATTGGTTCATCCACTTTGGGAGGGGACGACCAACGCTTAACCACTTCAGCAGGAAAGGGGTACCTCTTATCCCAACTCTTAGGCACCCCAGTGAGCCTGCTCGGTCGCTCCCACTCTTTGAGCATGAGATTATTAAAGTGAGTTTGCTCAGGAATCTCCAAACGTGGCTTAGCAGTGTGAAACAACTCCCCCTGCTGCCGAGGAGCCGCGGCAGGAGGAGAGATAGAAAGTACTTCAAAAATGTGAGCCAAAAGCCTGTCAGTATCATCTGGAGCCCATGGGTCAGAGCCAGAATCAGCATAACCCTTAGGCTGCTCATAAGATGATTCTGAATCAGAAAACAATTCCCCCTCTTCCAGGGGGGTATAGCCAGCCAGCAAAAAATTCCTCAGCCTCCATAGGAAAAAGGTTAACGCCAGGCACCAGATGCCGCCTCTTAGCAGAGGCCTTACGCGCCGTAGAGCCCCCCTCAAAGAGCGTGAAGGTTCCCATGTGACCATGTCAGCCAATGATGGGGCAGCAGCGCCTGAGGTAATGTCGCCGCCGACCGCGGAACGCTGTACAAGCGCGCGTGGCGGCGGCATTTTTAAAAGAGCAACCAGTGCAACCAACACACGTGGCAACACAAACCAAGCATACCACGGAATACAATCCCAAGGAGTGAAGAATACACTTACACACACACACCCTCCCGAGAAATACCAGGGAGAGCGAGGGAGGGCAGCGGCCAACCTAACAGGAGCCCACCGATGGACAGGGGGCGAGGGGCGATAGTGCGGGAGGGGCATCCCATAAGGCTCACCATGGGCCTATACCGCCTACCCTTTGGTGGGGGATTGCGGTCAGAGCAGCGCTCCTTAAGCACCTGACAACGGTGCTGCCTACCGTCACCCGACCAGTGCAGCCAAAGCTGGGAGGCAGAAAAAAGAGGAACGGGTGGGAATAGTCCTACAGGGCAGCAGGCTAATGGCTCTCTCTACTTGCAGGTGAGCGGGGCTATCTTCTTGCCTTCGCAGCGCCGAGTGCAGAGAAGAACTGGGGAATTTGTGGGAGGTCCCTGGAATATAAGGGGCCAGGAGGAGCCACTTTTTTTGCTGTCTCTGCAGTCCAGCGCCATCTTGTGGATGTATAACCCAAACGTAAGGAATTATCTCTGGAGTAGGACGTGCTGTATACTTAGAATATAAGTCCAAGAGCCATGACTCTTTCTACACATTAACCAATATTTCTCCGATTTCTTCAATCGAAAGGAGAAAGAAAGATGTAGTTTGACATGGTCAGTGCTCAAAAGAAGTACTTAAACAGCTTTTGAAGCTTTTCACTATCCTGGGTTTTGTTCAGGATGCCACGCTGTGTGCATCCCCCAAAAACTCACATTTTTCTCATTCCCACAGCCACTTATGTTTCAATTGAGCTCAGATTGGCAAAGAAAGCTAAATGGAGCTGGCCGGCCACCGGGTACATCCCTGCTCACCTCTAGCTGTTGGTGTACCCACACCAGACATGGATACATGCCCCAGCTAATGGTAAAACAGGGATGCGGCCATTGCCCGGAGATGAAGCGTGGGATCACCAGCGAGGTAAGTGTTCTTGCTGATCCCCAGGATATCACACAGTGGGGGATTCTATTTCAGAAAGCCCCATAAAGAGGGAGATGAGTCTAAAGCTTTTGGAAGATGTTTACTCCTATTTAAGTAATAGACAGGGCCGTATTTACCTTAAGGCAATTCTAGGCCCGTGCCTAGGGCGCATTGATGTGGCATTACTGCTTTGTATTTTTTTTTGTCATTAATTTACCTGCAGCCGCTAAGTAAAATCATTACGGGGCGCAGCCTCGGGAGCTACTATGACCCCGCTCCCTCGCACCTCCCTGTACTTCCGTACTCAGTGTTGTCAGGTGGTATGAGCGACCCTGGCCGGCTCCGCCCACTGCTGATGTCACTCCTGCATGAAGAAGCCGGGAGCTTTCTCTTTCTACCGCAGGGGCCGCTTGTAGATTCTGCAAGCCTGGCTGTGTCTGTCACAGGTAACATCATCTAGAGGTGCAGAACCGAGCCACCGTGGGGGGGGAAATATTGATTCCCTCAATGCATTTACATATATTTCACAAATGCCGGCTCAATGGGAAGTTTTTTTTTCATGGCACAGGCACGCACAGCAGTGGTTTTAGAGGTACCACTCGCAGTAACTGCTGCTGTATACTGTATGTTCAAGTGGCGCCCTGCAACCACCTTTCACAGTCCATTCGCCTGCCCCTGCTGCCGCTGACAGCATTTGTTAACTCATGCCCTGCCACGGACACAACTAAGAAGCAGTAGCAGCGCTTAGTGAGCCGGAACTGAAGAGCTGTTTAGTGTTCCCCGGCGGTAAAAACAAGTAACGGTGACAGTGAGACATGGAGCTGACATGGGGGCAGGGGCAGCATGCAATGGTTCCTTTCATGTGAGAGATGCCAGCAGAGCCAGCTTTACTGCTAAGCCGTCCCGCAAAGGTAAAATCTGCCTGTGCTCCCTCCTTCTCTCGTTCCGATTCCCTCACTCCATTCCTGAGTCTCTCGGCTCTGTCTCCCGAGACTTAGAAAGAGAAAAAAAAATCATAATTGAAACGCGGGGGATGGAGTCAGTCAGTGCTGCTTTGTATAGATGGAGCCTGCTGCTGCCTAAGCTCACCATGGATTAAACAGCCAGTGTCCTAATACCTACAATCTTCATACCATGCTGCTCCCTGTCACTGCCTGCTGTTTTTTTTTCTCACCCTCTTACTGCTACCCATCTTGTACTCTTCCTAACCAATTTTTCTTCTCACTTCCTAACATCTGACAATGCTTTATTCCCACTGCCCAATATCCTTTGCTCCTGCTGCCAGAAACCCTCTCTTCTGAAGCCCATTGCCCCATATCCTTTCCTCCTGCTGCCCAATATCTTATTTTCCTCTTCCCCACTGTCCTCTCCTCTTGCTGCTCGCCATTTCTCTTCCTGCTGCTCACTGTCCACTCCTCCTGCTGTCCATGGCTCTTATCTGCTGCTCTTTTTCTCAGCGGCCCATCATCTCTTCCCGGCTGCCCACTATCCCACTGTATATTCTTTCCGCTGCTAACTGTGCCACCAACTTTTCCTCCTGCTTCCCACCGTGCTATCTCCCTGTGGCTCACTCTCCTCTTTTCCTGCTGCTTACCATCCCTTTATGCCGCCCACCATAGTCTCTTTCTACAGCTAACAGTCCTCTCTTCTTGCTAGCCGCCCTGCTTTCTTCCTGCTGCTTCTTCCTGCACACTTTTTTTCCATTCTGCCCCATCGATCTCCTAAGTGTACCCTCCTTTTTGCTGTCCCCTTGCCCTCCCTGGCAGCCCAAGACCCAGCAGCTGCAACACCACCTCTACATTCCCTCCTACAGCTGTCAATCATGACAGCCAGCAGCCAATCAGCTTCCAAGACCAATACAGCAATACGCTGCCAGACCTCAGGCTTTGGGAAGGTGCGCAGCAGGGCATCCCAACTTGTGATGCTTCTTGACTTAAATTGTGTGTACGGTGAAGGGGAGGGGCGCGTGGTCAAAAAGTGCCTAGGGCAGCATGAATCCTAAATACAGCCCTGGTAATAGACAGTATATTCTGGGACAATCAGATATAACTCATCCAGAACCTGTGGAGAAGATACATCAAAGGCAGCTGCAAACCCAGTGGTTTTGTCTTAGTACTACTCCTTAAAATTATATCAATGTATCACAATGGCAGTAATGCAGACACTGAATTGTAAATATTATTCTGTGCATGTCACCATTTACTTAGCACTATCATGAAATTGTTCAATATAAAAAATACATATAACCATGTTGGCTAATGAAAGGAGGGGTGACTTATACACCCGAACTGAATAAAACAAAGCTTGTGGTTTCTTCTCTCATGGTAGGAATAAAATTCAGGGGTGACAGGCAGTGCTGTGGAGTCGGAGTCGAGGAGTCGGAGGAAATTTTGGGTACCTGGAGTCGGAGTCGGCAAACAATGCACCGACTCCTACTATATTTTGATTGGAATTTAAAAAAGCAAGTTTAAATGTCCCAATTCACAAAAAGTTAGAATTAATTACTTCTCTATAGTAAGAATAAAGAGCAATGCATGCAGCGCCTCACGTAACTGCAAAACGAACACGTTAAGTGACCGTGAAGAAGCTTTTCATGTGCTTCACTATATGGCACACAACACACAATTAGGAGCAGCAATACTTATACTTTGCATAGTGTTGTGTTCTGCTGTTACAGGGAACCCGTGGGTAACCTAAGCCTCTCACTGATAAGGGATTAAGTAAATATGTTTTTTGCAGGACTAGAGACACTTGTATAAGTGAAGGGAGGGAATGGAAGATCAATAGTTCAAGACTGAAGCTGTACCATTGGAAAAACTGCTGTCATTCAGCAAAAGGCTCTAAAAACTTGTAAACTTCGATTGTTAGCTTAAACTTTAAACATGACTATGGGATTCTACTAGGGAAATCATGTTTTATAACAAAGGCCCCTTCCTGGTGTCATGAAATCGATCATTCAACATCTGTTTGATCGAGCGATCTGCGACGAGTGTGTGGGTTGCTTCCAGCACAGAGAGCAATCGCACCAGAAACACCCACACCGCAATTATAACAAGCTGCCACCACCACCACAACTACACTTTAAATGATTAAATTGGGCCGGTGGAACCCTCCTCAATCACCATCCAATCAAACTCTGCTGGCGAGTAATCGAGACAGTCACCACACACCTACACAACCCCTCTCCACATACAAGCAGGGCACAGGCAATCCACACTGATTCTGTCCCACACTTATCCCATGGAGAGTCTGAATCAGCTTGCAATTTGCTGGCTCACACACAGTCACCATGCAGCACTCCAAGTTAATTGTGAGTCATTCACCCTTGTATCACTATATGATTAGTTACGCTTTCCCAATCATACAATGGATTAGTTACAATCGATCTTACAGTCTATGGGGTTAATACACAATTACGAGCGGTCATACAATCTTCAGAAACCAGGGTCGATTTAAAAGTTCAAGGAAACTAGGTTAGAGGTTTTCTGCTCCCCCCACCTTTCCTTATCAGTGGGGTTTTCTGTTTCTAGCTAGATAAGGATTTATTGCCCGTGTCCAGGAAGACTTTTTAAAAAAACTCTAGTTTATTTGTTCTAGGATGTCTGTAGAAATGCTGGAGATGAGGCAGAGGGGGAAAACATGACATAAATCAGGACATTTGATGCCACCCCTGGATCCTCCCACTGCCCTATCTTCAGCAGAAGATCAGCACACAGAAAGGGGAAGGCAGCAGCTTCTGCCCAACTACCTCTCTCTGCTAGAAGAGCTTAGAAGAACTTGGTGGAACAGCTTCTTGGATTCAACTGTAAGTGTTTAGATTTATTTTAAAACCTGCATGCCTGTGTAATGAAGAATTGTGTGTTGAAGAGTTCTATGTCCTGATCAGATGATGAAAGTGCTGAATCAGCAGAGCTGCCAAGCACAGACGCGTGTGTGTGTGTGTGTGTGTGTGTGTGTGTGTGTGTGTGTGTGTTCAGTGCATGTCTGTGCATGTTTTTCTGTATAGGACAAATCATGTCTAGGTTTAGTGCTGGGATATATAGCTTATTTGTTTGTATAAAGCCATGTATGTACAACTTACAAGACTGTGTATGTTGATATTAAAAATCTAATTATATGCCAGTTAGTATAACATATTTTATATTTTAGGGAAAGAGGCATCCTAAACAATGGCAAAAAGACTGCTAACAACGAACACAACAAATTCTACAGTTTATGAGCACTTTGCATTATCAAGTGATGGAAAACATTACGTGTGCCAATGTATTAGAAAAGATGATGATGGTGAAAAACAATGTGATGCAAAAATTAGCAGTTTCAGTGGGCCTGATAAAAATGCACCTACAAGAGCATCAAATTTGAAAAGACACTTACAGCGTTTTCATCCCAAAGTGTTAGAAGCCGTGAATGAGAAAGATAGCAATGAAAACATTGCATCTACTTCTGTGACAAAAAACGTTCAGAAATCTACTGGAGAACAATCACAAATAAGAAAATTCTTTATATCTGACAAAGTTACCATAAGCATGACACCAGAAAAATTCAAACACCACATTATTGAAATGATGGTAAAGAATAGTGTACCACTATCCTTCTTTTCACAGACAGCCTTTTTGGGCCTAAATGGAGAAATGGCAAAAAAACTTGGTGTTTCTCTGGAAAGAGAAAGTATAAGGAAACTTATAATTGAAGAGGCCCAATGTTAAAAAGAAGAACTACAGAAAGTTCTGAAAGGACGTTTTGTCTTCCTTAAAATGGATGCATGCACACGTCATAGAGTCAATTATTTTGCTATTAATGTTAGATTTGTGGATGAAAATAACAAAACAATAACACGGACCCTCGGATTAAAGGACACTCAAGCACATCACACCAGTGATTAATTCCAGAAGTTAGTGGAAGGTGTTCTAAAAGATTTTGAAATTAAAAAGGAACAGATTTTATGTGTTGTGACAGATAACGCTTCTAACATGTTGAGCACAATTGAGAAGATGAACGCAGATGAAGGTAATGAACAGATATTAGAGTTAGAGGAAGAAAGCTCTGCAAGTATTGGAGAAAGTTTAGAAACTGAAGAGAATGCTGACATTGTTTTAGACAACTTTGTTGAACAAGCATTGAAGCTTGCTACTATTCATCATATGCGATGTGCTGTTCATACACTGCAACTTGCCATAAGAGATGGATTAAAAGATCGCCATGCAGCTACACTAATTGGCAAATTACGGCAAGTAACTGTTGCAGCCAGGGCCCCGAAAACAGATGCAATTTTGAAAAGACGTGCAGGAAAAGGAGCCATTTTGGATCAAACAACTCGCTGGGGAAGCACTTATTTAATGGTGAAGCGTTTGCTTGAACTTAAAGACTTCATAGAAGAAATGGACAATGAAAATATTGCATTAACTGAAAGCCAGTGGACACAAACAAAAGAGCTGGAGAACCTTCTGTCTCACCCCTTCACTGTCACCAAGAGGTTGCAATGTGACGATCTAACCCCGGGTAAATTCCTCTTGGAATGGAAGAGGCTGTTATATCACCTGAACAAAAATGGAGGCTTAACAGCTGAGGGCATTGCATCTTCAATGATGAAAAGAGAGAGTCTTTATCTGGAAAATGAAATCTTATTAGCGGCTATTTATGTCGACCCAATGAGCCGGCTTTTGTTGAACAGTGAACAGACTGCTACTGGGAAAAAGGCCCTCTATGATGTAGCAGTTCGCATGAAGGGATTACGACCTGAAATACCTCCACAGGAGGATGAAGTTCTTTTAAGCAATAGTGGTAACTCAGGATCATCGTCTTCAAACGAAGAATTAGACTTTGATTCCTTATTAGACAAAATGGAAGTTGCTAAAGGAAAGCGACGTCGTATAAGCGCTACAGAACCAGTAAATGTCCAAATAAAAAAGTTCCAACAGGAATTTTATAAAGCACTAAAAGAAGTTGAAAAGTATGATCGCTCAGCAAAACTTACTGTTGAAGAAGCCATCCTTGTTTATCCAGAGATCGTTAGTGATGTGGCCAGAATAGTTACTGCAATGCCACCCACCCAAGTCAGTGTCGAAAGATTATTTTCAGCCCTAAAAATAATAAAGTCTGACTTAAGAGCCTCTATGAAAGAGGATCTGGCAGAGGCAATTCTCTTCCTTAGAACTCTACATTGAATTGATTTGCATTTGCTAAGGCTATAACTACATTTCAAGATTAATATACACCATTTCTAGGTTTTACAAATTTTCTTTTTGGTTTATATGGATAAGCTTTTTTTTGTTGTTCTAAAACAACCAAATAATGTGGTTTGTATTTTTGAACTGGTAAAGTTCCTGTTCCTGATGTTTATGCCTGCTGCTACTATCCAGCCACTTGATTGATAATATTAATAAAACATTTTTTTTACAAAACTTTGTTGTTTTCATTGTGTTTGTCTTTTGCTTAAACTGTTCAATACAGTAGACTGTTGGCTTCCAAGCCAGTAGTCCTGTGGTAATGACATGTATGTTGCCTTTCTTTCCTCCAAGGATTGTATAAAATACATTCACATATTAATACAGAGGAGTCGGAGTCGGGGAGTCAGAGTCGGAGTCGGGGAGTCAGAGTCGGAGTCGGAACATTTATCTACCGACTCCACAGCCCTGGTGACAGGTTTAGTCTATCCGGGGTGACAGAGCCCATCACCCCGGATGTCCTCTTCCTTCCATTAACCCTTTAACCGCCAGCCTACCTTGAGATTTTGTCACCCTTTGTTGCCAGACCATTTTGCACTATTTTGCACTCCCCATGTTCAACTGTGATTCTTGAAGGGATTTCCAGGGATTTCCCAGGAAAGTGATATATTGTTTTTTTCAGCAGAGCCTAGGCTTTAACATGAAATGTCTTGTTTGTCATTTTCTAAGTGTATTCTCAATATTTTTGGGTGAAAATTGTGCAAAGAAATAAAAAAAAAAACTAGTTTCTACAATTTTTAGTGTTTTTTTGTAATAAAAAATGTAAGTTTGTCAATAAAATCTTATTGCGTGTGAAACCCCAATTTTTCCCGGTTACAGCGGTACCACATATGTATAGGTAGACACCCTTTCCTGCCCAGGAGACTCCCCCAAACTGAAACAATGCTTTAGGAGAATTTCAGATAAAATACAACTATGCTATGCAATATGCGCACCTTGCAGTTTTTCAAGAAAACCAACCCTTTACATTTGAAATACCCCTGACAAACTATATATTCCCTAGAAGTATACACCTCAGGCTTCCTAGGCGTACCAGGCTTGTTGACATGGGTGCAGTTTTCTGGAAGTAATCCCTCAATGTATTCTTTGGTTGCACAGGGTTTCCCTAAAAATGAATAAAAAAGCAGAATCAAAACCACATTTTCCTAAAAAAAATATATGCAAACCAGAAAAAAACTGAAAATCTGAAAAAGCAACATCCCCCAAACAGAACAATACCCAACATGCCTAGGTTCTGTCAAGGAAAGAGTTGCCAAACACACCAAAGTAAAGCATGCGCATAACGGTAATTTTACTTCAAAATTTCAGCTCTGCTGACAAAGTGCGCACCTTGTGCTTTTTCTACCAAAACAACCCTTTACATTTGGAATATCCCCGATAAACCATATATTCCCTGAAAGTACACATGGTAAGCTTTCTAAGCGTACCCAGCTTGCTGTAGTGGGCTCACCTTTCTGGAAGTAATATCTCGAAGAATTCTTAGGTTGCACAGGGTTTCACAAAAAAATGTATAAAAAAGCAGAATAAAAAACACCTTTTCCCAAAATATCAATATGCAAATAAGAAAAAACAAGCTTAATCTGAAAGCGCAAGGTCCCCCGAGCAGAACAATACCCAACATGCATAGGTACCTGTAACCTTTTAACTGCCAGCCTACTTGAGATTTTGTCACCCTCTGCTGACAGGATATTTTTCACAATTTTGCGCTATGTTTAACCGTGATTTTTGCAGGAATTTCCAAGAAAATGGCATATTTTCTTTTTGTGGCAGAGTTTAGGCTTTAACATGAAATGTCTTGTTTGTATTTTTTCTACTTTTTTAATATATTTTTAAGTAAATAATTTTTTGGGGGGGATTTTTAAGGGTTAAAACCCTTAAAAATAATAAAAAAAATGGCTTGAGGTCCCCCCTACCCAGCGTAACCAGCCAGGGACCAGCTAAGGGGGCTTGTAGAACAGGGCGCAGGGGCCAGCTTTAGTGGCCCCTGGCCCTGCCGGCTACAAGCCGTCATAGCCTAGGGCAGCGGTACTCAACTGGCGGACGGGGGTCCGAATGCGGACCTCGGTGCCAGATTTTCGGACCCCTTCCATGTAGCCCTGCACTCAGTTGCTTATGTGTTGCTATGCTCAGAGCTGCCCCCTGATCAGCTGCCCCTTGATAAGCGATGTAGTGCTTAGTCTCCCTGGCACCTAGCATACCTAGCATTGTCATATGAAGTACTACACTGCACTATAACTATCCACCCCCCACGACAGCCACCCGTCCGGACCTTCACCTCTCATGGGATGCCTGTTAATGGACCTATACAAAAAGTGGTTGAGTACCCCTGGCCTAGGGCCACGGCTCTTCTGCCCCCCCCTGGGCTTTGGGGAGGCAGGTAATTTGGGGGGCCAGGGGTTAATGGCAAGTCACCCGCTAGCCGCAGGTGACCTGCCAGACCCCCGAGCTTTGTGAACTGGTATAAGGGGTCTCATGGACCCCTTACCAGTTCACAAAGGGTTAACAGTATAAAAAAAAAACACAGACACCGTTTTCAAATATGTTTATTAAAAAAAAAAATACCATTTTGTGATTACTCACCTGTAAAATTACAAGTATGTCTCACACCCTGCTTCGGAAGTATTCATTACACTTGGGTTATGTCCAGTAGAGGCCGAACTTCTGCAGAGATGACTAGAAAAAAAGAAGCCCCTCCCGGCCCATAAATACCTGGGACCTCCTACACATTCCCCAGTATAGTTAAGCAGTAAGAGGACCAGGAAGAGCAAATAAAAAACTCTACCAATAAAAGGTGCACCATATAGAGGATCCAAGATACAACTCAGGGTGGGGCGAAGCAGGGTGTGAGACATACTTGTAATACCCATTTTACAGGTGAGTAATCACAAAATGGTATTATTCCAAGTATGTCTCACACCCTGCTTCGGAAGTATTCATTACACATGGGACATCCAATAGCAGTGTCCAAAAAGGGTGGGGATCCAAACAGGCAAAAGTGCACAAATTAAACCACTGCAGCTGGCAGAACTTTGCGGCCAAAAACAGCATCTGCTAAGGCCCGCACATCAACCTTATAAAAACTTGGAAAAGGTATGAACAGAAGACCAAGCAGCAGCCGTACAAACTTGTTCAACAGAAGCCTGGTGCTAAAAAGCCCAGGAAGCCCCAACAGTACGAGTATAAAGAGCAGTAATCTGAAAGGGGAACCCTCCCCTTGGAAATATAGGCCCCAACAATGGCCAGACATATCCATTTACTAATGGTAGACTTGACGGCGCCAAACCCTTCTTGGGCCCAGAGGGCACCACAAACAAGGCGTCCGTCCTACAGAAAAGAGAAGTAGCCACCAAAGAGTACTTCACACAACAAACAATCATCCAAAGAGTGCAGGGCCCTCTCCTTGTCATTGCTAGGCTTAGGACACAAGGAAGAGAGAACCACATCCTGAATGAGATGGAAAGCAGAGTCCACTTTAGGTAGAAAATCCGGCTTAAAGCTGAAGACCACCTTGTCCTGGTGTCTCTCAAAGTAAGAGGCCTGAATAGACAGAGCCGCTAAACCCAGAAACACCTCGAACAGAGGTAATAGCCACCAAAAAGGCAAACTTTTGTGTAAGCATAGAAAATGCAAAATTCAAATCCCAAACAGGCACAAGGCTTTCGAGGGGGCCGCACATGAGTGGCCCCCTGGAAAAAAGCTTTAACCAAAGGACGAAGAACAAAAGACCTTAGAAGAAGACCACCAGGGCAGAGACCTGCCCTTTCAAGGTACTAAGCTGGAGCCCCATGCCCAGACCATGTTGAAGAAAGACCAAAATCCTAGGGATCGAAAACACCCTGCAAGGCAAGGCCCTAGCCTCACACCAATCAATATAGGACCCCAAGTCCTGTAAAAGATGTTAGTGGAAGATCACTTGCTAGCCCTAACCAGTGTCTGAATCACAGCATCAGACAAACCTTCTATTAAGATGGAGGAGGTTTCAGCAGCCACGCCGTCAAAGCCAGCGTTTGTAAATTGTGGTACAAACCAAACCAGTCTTGGCCACCCTGGGGCCACCAGAATTGCTGGCGCACCCTCTTGAGCCAGCTTGCGCGCCACCTTGCCCACCATGGAGAAGGGGGGAAACAGGTACAGGAACCCCAGATCCCTCCCAGCAAGAGACATGGCATCCACTGCCAGGGCCAGAGGAACCTGAGACAGAGACCCAAACGTTGGGAGCTTGTGATTGCGACGTGAGGCAAAGAGATCCACCTCCGGAAACCCCCACTTGCGACAGAGGGATCGGAATACCTTGTGGTTGAGATATCATTCCCCTCTGCGAGAGGATCCCCTGCGGGAGTCCGCCTCCGTGTTTTCCACTCCCGGAATGAATACCGCTGAGATGCATGGAACATTGCTCTCCGCCCATGCAAGAATCAGAGAAACTTCCCTGAGGGCACTCCTGCTGCGAGTCCCTCCTTGTTGATTGATGTAAGCGACCGCAGTTCGATTGTCTGATCGAACCTGAACCGGTAAGCCCTGTAAGTGATGCGTCAAGCATGAGAGAACCAACCGAATAGCTCTGAGCTCCAAGACATTGATGGGGGTGTGAGCCTCCAGCGGACCCCACAGCCCCTGGAAACGAAAATCCGTCCAGAAAACTCCCCAGCCCGACAGGCTGGCATCCGTGGTAACCGTCTCCCAACAAGGGACCAGAAAAGATCTGCCTCTCATCAGATTGCTTGGTTCCAGCCACCACTGAAGGGACTGCCGAACCCTGGGAGACAGCAGAAAGGACTGATCCAAGTACCGGGGACAACTATCCCAGTTCAGCAATAGATAGAGTTGGAGCGACCTCATGTGGAACTGAGCAAAGCGGACTGCCACAAATGAAGCCACCATCAATCCTACCAGATTCATCCCTAGCCGGATAGAGGGGCGAGGATTGGCCAGGAGAATACGTATCAGATCCTGAACCCTCTGCACCTTTGGGCGAGGTAGGAACACTCTGGCCTGACTGGTATCCAGATTCATGCCCATCTCCCGTGATGGGGAGAGAAAAGACTTGGGGTGGTTGATCACCCAACCGAACCTTTCCAGTGTCGTCACCACCCTGGAGTCCAGCTCCGCCTGACATAGGGAAGAAGCTGTAATGAGTAGGTTGTCCAGATACGGCACAATGCGAGTGTGAGAGCAGAGTCTCCATGCGGAACTTCTTGGTTCCAATGAACCTGTTGAAAAGCTTCAAATCCAGAATGGTTCTGATGGATCCATCCTTTTTGAGAACCGTGAAGAGGTTGGAATAATAGCATCGGCCTCTCCCTGAGAAAGGCACCGGCATATGACCTCCATGTCCAGAAGATTTTGCACTGCCAACAGGAGCCCCTGCGCAGCCCGGGGGGTCCGAGGGAACCCGAGAACTGAGGAATCTGGGAGGAGGCCGGTACTCGAACTCCAGCTTGTACCCGGAAGAGACCACGTCCAAGATCCACTGGTCTGTGACCTCCCAGGCCCAGACCTAGAAAAAAAGTGCCGCAGCTGTCTCCCCACCCGCAAAGGTGAGGGCGCCCCCTCATTGCTGAGCTGGCTCGGCACCAGATTTGGGTTTAGAACCCAAGGAAGCCCCGTGTCGGGCACAATCTCCTCTGAAGGCAGTGAAAAACGTTCCCATGCTCGTCCGAGAGTCACGAAAGGAGGGGTTGAATGAGTCTGAACCCTGAAAAGGGCCAGCACTGCTTCTAGCGTAGAGGTAACTTACCTCCTTAGACAATAGAGACTAATCAAGCAACCAAACAGGCGCAGACCCGCAAAGCGAAGCCCTGTGAGCGCCTACCTAGCAGCGAAATAGGCCGCCCACTAGTGCAACCAGCCCAATCGGCATACAGCCACCGGCCATGCCGAGGTCCTGTTACACATACGGATGGTATCATCCAAGGCGGACAAGCCAAAGGCAAGAAACATCTCACAATGAGTCAAGTCAGTAAACTCCTCACTGTAAGGAATCAATAGGAAACCATCCGAAGATCCCTAAATAAAAGCTCTAGTAGCCACGGCCATGAGAACGGAAGCACAAGCCGGGCGCAAGGCAGGCCGATTCAACACAAGCAAAGGCATGCCAAGCCCTTAGGTAGAGACTATGATCCCCACTGTCCTTCAAGGTCGCGGGATGTGGAGAATGCACAACCGACGTGTTGGACAATCCCAGGACAGGAGCGCCGACCTCAAAGTGTGCAGACCAAGGCTTAACCACATCAACAGGGAAGGGATACTTCCCATCACACCCTTGAGGAATGCCAGGGAACCGGCTAGGCCTTTTCCCATTCCGTCAGGATCAGATTGTTAAAGTGCTTCAGATTCAGGAACCCCAAACGGGGTATGGCAGTCCCAAGACATTCCCCCCTTGCGGAGGGGAAGTGGCCAGCACGACAAAATACAGGCAGGAAGCCCGGGGGTATTCATGGTATCCCCGCGCTCCGTACCGGCATCCGTCCAGGTGCAAGGAGACAAAACTGACATAAAAAAGGGCCGGCGCAGCAGGCGCCAAGTGCCGAATCTTAGCTGGTGCCTACCCGGCCGCAAGGCTAGCAATCATCTTCACAATGTTGGCCCGCCTGGCGCAGACATTGGATTGCGACTCTCCGCTAATGACAAGTCACTAGGGGTCATAATCAGGCATGGGGGTGCAGGTGATGAGGCCAGCGGGGTCGGCCCGACCGCACGGGGCCAGATTGCCGCGCAATAGGCCGTTGTGCGCATGGTACACCAATTTTCAAATATCTCCCACAAGGGATACCCCACATATTACACACTGCCGGGGATGCCCTGAAGGGACCCAGAGCCCTGTATCCTGGGAAGCCTCCATATGTGATTTTAAGGTAGTCGCAATGACCAATGGGAATTACGCTATGAAGCTACCCGGGATGCCCCTTAGAGTCCGTTAGTGGGAGGATTTTTGTAAGCACCGGAGGGAACCCCAAATGACCGAG
The DNA here is from genome assembly GCA_027917425.1 of Gastrophryne carolinensis. Taxonomy (NCBI): domain Eukaryota; kingdom Metazoa; phylum Chordata; class Amphibia; order Anura; family Microhylidae; genus Gastrophryne; species Gastrophryne carolinensis. The sequence continues at coordinate 82,623,772 of CM051238.1, read as the reverse complement.
GGACCTAGGAGAGGAAGAACCCCTAATAGCTTACGGCAGTCCCACCTGCCAAGCACAAAAGGTGGGGGGCCCATTAGCAAACATACATGCTGCACGTAAAGAATACACAAGGGCCTAATGTACATAATCTAAAGATATCATATACACATAACTGTATACACCCATATATACATATTCTTGTTATACCTATATGCGCACATACATGGCCATACACATATAATAAATTCCTGACCGTCCAATAGGAATATGACAGGAAGCCAAAAAGGCGTCCTCATACGTGTGCAAATATAATGACCGAGTGGGAAAAGAACCTGCACCACCGGGGAACAGAGCTGCATAACATATGCTCTAAGCGCTGGCCCGTGCAGCCGCTTATAGTAAAAGAGAATATGCATATAAATAAGGCATCAAGGATGGCCAGAGGGACACTCACGGAAGGTAACAGGCATGGGAAAGATGGCGGCGTAGGGCCCGCAGACAGAAGGAGGATGAAGGCAGGACGCGGATCGCGCCCGCGTAAGGCCCCGCCCCCTCCCGACGCAGGAAAGAACACAACAGCCGCGCTCCCAGCAAATAGGACTGGGAGCCGGTCGAGCGCCAACTGGAGGGGCCGGCCGTCACCAGCGCGGGGAGCGCCAGGCCCCGCCCCTTCCCCCTGACAGAAAACAAGCAGCGAACCGCGCTCCCCAGCCAAGGCTGCGTAGCCGGCATAGATGACACCAGCCCGCCGCCGCCCCAGAAAGCGAGCGTGCTGGCCACAAAGAACAAAATAACATAAAAATGAACCGAGTTAAAACACATTGAGGCGCACTGGCAGTAGCAAGTACAGCACCAATCATACTGACAACTTCCACTTACACAATCTCAGGGGAGACAAAACAAAGATGGAAGTACCCCCCCCCACCCTACTAACCGGGAACAGGGAGTAATGGAGGGGGAAGCCGATAGCCACATCATGTAGGATATGTGCTGAGGGCTTCAGAACGGACAGGGCATCCCATGTCAGGATCACCAAACCTGACGGCCGCCTACCCCTTGGTGGGGGCTTTGCGGAGGAGCATGGTGCATGGCTCCTAGTCAAACACCTCTAGAGGTTTTCCCTACCCTCACCCAGACCCTCAGCCATAGCTGGGAGGCATAGGGGCATTAATAAGGAAGTCCGGGTGGAAATAGGAAAAGAAATGTGCCGGGTGTAAACCCGGCTTACCTGTAAGGAAGGAGACAGCCATCTTCTGACTTGCTTGCCGTCTGCAGAGACGATTACTGGGGAATGTGTGGGAGGTCCCAGGTATTTATGGGCCGGGAGGGGCTTCTTTTTTTCTAGTCATCTCTGCAGAAGTTCGCCCTCTACTGGACATAACCCACGTGTAATGAATACTTCCGAAGCAGGGTGTGAGACATACTTGGAATACATTTTTACCTTTACTCACCTCCGATCTTCATATGCAGTGTCCCGCGGCGATCCGATGCAGGTGACGGCTGGGCAGAGAAGGGGGGAGGCAGGCGATCGGAGGATCGCCTACCTCCCTCCTTCTCTGCCCAGCCGTCACCAGCATCTGACAGCCGAACTGCCGGGTGCCCAGACGACACCCGGCAGTGATGTCATCGCCCCCCCCCGAAGGGGCGGGGCTAGAATTAAAGATGGCGGCGGCCATCGAGAAGATCCGAAGGAGGAGGGCTGTTAGTCCCTACCCAGAAGATAGAAGAGTGGGGGGGGGGTGATCGGAGCCCCCCCCCCCCCCCGTGAAGAGGAGGGCCGGCGGGAGCCAGCGTACACGCAGGTAAGTAAATGTAATTTTTTTTTACAGGAAAGCCAGTGGCAGCTGAAACGGGGGGGGGGGGGAACCCTATTCCGGGCCCTCCCCTGCAGCCGGAGGAGGTCCGACGGACGATCGGAGCCCACCATGTTAAAGAGGAGAGGTAAGTGACTTTTTTTTTTACTTTTTATGCTATTAGTGGGGAAAGTCAGGCACGTAAAATTTACGTGGCTGGCGGTTAACTGCAGGGGAGGCAGCCACGTAAATGTTACGTGGCTGGCGTTAAAGGGTTAAAACACTGAAAAAAAAGGTTCGGCTGGATATTTCTTGATGCAGGGTGTATAACCCGTCATCCAGCATATTTATATGGATTTTTATCATTGGCCCATTTTTTCACGATAGTGCTCCTTTGAAATGTCTAGCAGCCCGGTAGGCTGAATTCTTCCTGTTTTTTTTGGTGTTAACTTAGTGTGCTGGTAGCATGCTCCCTGTGCAAGGTGTGTCCACAATCTGCCTAAAGTCATGATGTACTTGGAAACCCAACAATACCACAAGACTGGCCACAGCTTAGCAGACATAGACACAGTCCAGTGAGCTAAAACACCCATTTATTTTCCTGTTGCCTTAGGGTGCTGGTAACATGCTCATTACCTGGCCAGCATCTAGACGTGAGGGATTGAAAGTAGGGGCACATCCCAAGACAGGTCATGACCTATCAAAAGTAGATGTTGTCAAGCTGTGGAGAGTACAGAAGATATTATTATTATTATAGTCATAGTAAATGGTAACAGCAAATATAGTAATAGTGCTAATAGTTATTTATCCTCCACATTTTTCCCATCCATGCACTGTGAACAACACACTTCCATGAACACACCAGTGAGTAAACCCTAATATCACTAAGGGTCAGTAAAGTGCACATGTGCCCGAAACTGTGAGCAGCCCTACACTCAGCGCCTGAGCATATGGGTGTTAGGTGCTTTGCTAAGACGCTATAGGGTCAATTCATGGTCAGTTCGCAAAAATGCTCAGCCAGAGCGCAAACAATTCTGCATGCAATAGGTGCATGATTCATGGCTGCGTGCGCAAATAGCAACAAATGACAAGTGCACGGGAGAAGCTCAATCTGCACCTTTCGCAAAGTAAATCTGCTGTTTTGAAGCGCCAATGGCCCTGTCCCATGTGCATCCTTAGCAATTTGATCTCTCCGGCTTCTGTGTTTTTTGTGAAGATCTATTCACCATTTCAGAGTGTATTCTCCAGAGAACCTGCGTTTCTTAGGTTTTTTTTTTTTGGGGGGGGGGGGGTATTTGTATTTCAGTTAACCCTTAAGGTAGACCAAAACCCAGGATAGTCAATAGTTTTGACTATCCTGGGTTTTGGTCCTTTCCCCGGGGGAAAGGACGCGCCATGGAACGGGAAGAGGTGAGCTGGGCTCGGTGTTCTGGGGGGTTTCACACAGCGTGGTGCCCTCGGGGAAAGGACCAAAACCCAGGATAGTCCAAATCCTGGGTTTTGGTCCACTTTAGTGTTTGGTTAGCATATTAATGCTTAATAACTAAAAAATGTTATTGTTTGGTGCCCAATATCCCAATTTTTGATGTTTGGACCTTCATTTTTGTGTTTTTTTGGAAACTTTTTACCATTTTCTTTGTAGGAACCCAAACCAAAAAAAGGGATCAATCCCTAAAAAGAACTTGCATCTGACACTTTTATTGTTCATAAACATGCAGGACGCTGTCAGCATGTTTTTTGGAATTGAAATTAGCCTGTTACTCACTGGAATCAGAAGTTTGCTCCACCCTGAACCCTGCTGTGCAGTGAGTTGCTGACTGTGCAACTAGGGTCAGTCTGGCAGGGCCACTATGGCAGGCACTGAATGGCTGAAGATCAGGTACCAAGTAGGTGAGTTTTCTTTTACATACAAAAATCGGGTCCATCAAGGAGAAAGGGATGGAATATAAACATCATGAAGGCATATTTGAATTCTTAAAGCCTATAAGTGTACTAAAAGGCATGCTTGACCACTCCTTGTCCTAGAATTTTCCTTTCAATTTTGAAATAACCAGTAGTTTCTGAGAATGGTTGATTTAGCCAGAGATGTGTTTAGCAGCTGGGAAGTGAGTGCTCAGTTTGATCATCTTGTGGTATCCCACAGGTTTCTTTTATAGTGTTTGCAAGCTCTTCTGGGCAACAAAAGTCATTTTAATGCCGCAACTTAGCTTGCTCTTCAGATTAAGTATTTAGCAACAGGCAACTATTTTACATCTGTTAGCTGGAATGATATTCCCATAAAAATCTCATGCTCCCTATCTGATAATATAATGCCGTCTGAAAGCCTTAACAGATACTCTTCTGGTGTCTCAAACTAAGCCCTTAAAATAATACTAATCTAATGTGTGCACATTTTTGTATCATTGTAGAATCGTTAAAAAAAAAGTTTATATTCTGGACAGCTAAAATGTCCTAAAATGAGTCTGGGGGAAGATGTAATTTTGGTTACATAGTATAAAGCAAGGCACTCCCTGTCATTTAAACAATATGGACCTATCAACAATCCCTAATAGGTCACACTGAATTGGTCGTATTCAATGGTCATACCTATATTTTAGTAAATTCCCCCACCAAAAAAGGCAGAAGATGCAATATACTCAGAAATAAAAACCAGCACACAAACCACCTGCGAGGGGCCCCCAGAGGCAGGGTAATATCTGTGACAACTTTTTTTTTTTTTTAAAAAGCGGCAAGTGGGAGGTACCGTTTAACACTATGCAGAGTGTGCAGCAGATAGGAAGCCAATGGACAGTTATGTGAGCCAGCTGCTGCAGAATCAGTGCGCTCGCCTCCATTCAGTGACATCACAGCAGCTAGGTGAGGGGCGAGCCACTGGTAGCATCTTACTAGCTAGGGGCGTACTGGGCCAGCCAATCAGGAATGGCTGCCCCGGGTTTGCATCTGGCTAAATGTAAAGTGAGGCCGTGACCTGCGCATGGGTCATTGGAACAAGGTTAGGTGAGTGGGAGCATCCTAACTTAAGAAGCCACAGCATATCTCTACATATCTCTATAACAGTGCTCTTTATGATCACTAGAAGGCTAGTGTTCCTCTAATTCACCAAACAACTATGAACATTGTAGAGGTGGGTGACGTGCTACTGATGTGTTGTTTGTGTCTTGGGATGCTTATGTAGACTCTTCCCAGCTCACCACATATGCAATGCTTTAACCCTTTTGTTGCCAAGCACGTAACACCTACGGGCTCGCTTGCCCAGGCGTTAAATGCCAAGCACGTAGGTGTTACGTGCTTGATTCCCCCTCCCCCCGCTAGTTAAAATTTTTTTTCAAAAATACTCACCTGACCCCTCTATAAATCCGGGCGGGTCTCCTTTTAAACTTGGTGCCATCCGATCCCCCCTGGCACAATAAACTGTAAAAGAAAAAATTAGATTTACTCATCTGCGGCCGCGATCCCTCCTGGGGGTCTCCTCTTCACCCGGGGGGCCTCCAATCACCCCCGCGGGCTCTTCCGTGGTGAGGAGAGGGAGAGAAATCGCCCTCTCCCTCAATTCCTGGTTCGCAGCTGCTAGCTCCGCTCCTTGGGGGTGGAGCAGGGTGACGTCATTGGTGACCTGGAACCTGTCAACTGGCAGCAGGCGACCCGAGAAGCTCAGTCACTGTTGGAGATCGGAGGAGGAAGGTTGGGTGGGGGGCGAGATAGCTCTGATCTCTCGCCCCCCCAGCCCTGCTCCACCGATCACCAGCAGCTGTCACAGGAGCGTCGTGGGACATGATCGGAACATCGGAGTAGAAAAAAAAAAAAACTAATAAATGACTTTTTTTTTATTGTGTGTGGTTTATTTTTACTGTTAACCCCTTGTGAACTGGTAAGAGGTCCATGAGACCCCTATACCAGTTCACAAGGATGGGGGCTGGCAAATCACCTGCAACTAGCAGCCATTAACCCCCGGCACCCAAATTACCTGCCTCCCCAAAGCCCAGGGGTGGTCAGAAGAGCCCGGGCCCACAGATGGTATGTGGGCTTGTAGGCTGCAGGGTGGGGGGCCACCAGAGCTGGCCCCTGCACCCTGTTCTACAAGCCCCCATAGCTGGTCCCGGGCTGGTTATAATGGGTAGGGGGGACCCTATGTCATTTTTGGGGGGGGGATTTTTAAGGGTTTTTAACCAGCAGCTATAAAAGTCTTCCAGCAGTAGCAGGAGAGCAGAAGCCAGAGTGATCAGCGTGGGACACAGTGGCCGAGGATGGATGGGAGGTAAGTATTAAAAAAAAAAAAAAAAAACAATGAATAAAATATTTTTTCTCCTTGTCTCTGTGTGTATTTTTTACACTTAACCCCTTGTGAACTGGTAAGGGATCCATGAGACCCCTATACCAGTTCACAAGGCTGGGGGCTGGCAAGTCACCTGTGGCTAGCGGGTGACTTGCCATTAACCCCCGGCAGCCCCAATTACCTGCCTCCCCAAAGCACGGGGGGGGGGCAAATGAGCACGGCCCACGTAGCTTGTAGTCAGCAGGGCGGGAGCCACCAAAGCTGGCCCCTTCGCCCTGTTCTACAAGCCCCCATAGCTGGTCCCGGGCTGGTTATGATGGGTAGGGGGGACTCCATGTCATTTTTTGGGGGGATTTTTACGGGGGGCCCTAAGTCATTTTTTTTAAATTAACCCCTTATGTTTATAGTGTGGATAGTAGTTGTATTTTATAATTTTATAGTTGTATTTGTAAATGTTATAAAGTGCTCTTTTCAGTTTGGGGGGGGGGGTCTCCTGGGCAAGAATGGGGGGGCTACCAATACATATGTGGTACTGTTGTAATCGGGAGAAATGGGGCTTTCACATGCAATATGGTTTTCATTAATAAAACAAATGTTTTATTTACAATAAAGGAGACAATTGTCTAAAAAGTATTAAAGCCCAAACTCTGCTGCAAAAAATATATATATAATTTTCCTGGAAATTCTGGCAAAAATCATGGTTAAACATCTGCAGAGCTGAAATTTTCAAGTAAAATTACAGTTATGCACATGCTTTACTTTGGGGTGTTTGGCAACTCTTCTCTTGACAGTACCTATGCATGTCTGATATTGTTCTGTTCGGCGGATGTTGCTTTTTCAGATTTTACTTATTTTTTCTTGTTTGCATATAAGTTTTTTTAGGAAAATGTGGCTTTGATTCTTTTTTATTCTTTTTTAGGGAAACTCTGTGCAACCAAAGAATTGATTGAGGGATTACTTCCACAAAGCTACACAGAAATAAACAAGCCTGGTACGCCTAGAAAGCTTGAGGCATGTCCTTCCAGAGAATATATCATTTGTGGGGAGTATTTTAAATGTGAAGGGTTGTTTTTCTGGAAAAACTGCAAGGTGCGCTTAGCGTGTAGCATAGTTTAGTATAGTTTAGCATAGTATTTTATCTAAAAATCTCCTAAAGCTCAGTTTCAGTTTGGGGGAGTCTCCTGGGTAGGAAGGGGTGTCTACCAATACATATGTGGTACTGCTGTAACTGGGAGAAATTGGGGTTTCACACGCAATAAGATTTTCTTGACAAACTTACATTTTTTATTAAAAAAAAACACTACAAATTGCAAAAAATAGAAAAAACAATATATGATTTCCCTGGAAAATACCTGGAAATCTCTTCAAAAATCAAGGTTGAACATATGTAGTGCCAAATAGTGAAAATTGGTCTGGCAACAAAGGGTGACAAAAATTCTAGGAAGGCTGGTACTTAAAGGGTTAAAGTGGGGCCAGCTCTGACTAATTTTCTGTTCTTAGGGCTTCTCAATTTGAGATGCCCTCCTTAGGGTTTTTCAATTTGAGATGCCCTCCTCTGTGTACACTCACCTCTCTGGTGGTCCCAGGGTGCATATGGGGGCTGCATTCATTTTTTCACTTTGCTAATGCGTGTACCCACAGCAGGCATTTCTGAATGCCCATCGTGGGCGCATTTAGAATTGATTTTTCAGGTGACAAAAAAGCTATTCAAGGGAGCGTGGTACAAGGTTAGAATACCGGCGATCCGCAGGAGTTTACACACAGGGATTCCACAGTTTACACACAGGGATTCCACAGTAAAGTGGACCTATGTTTTGGGCAGCTTTAAAATATAGTGGAAATTTGTGTGTGAGAGATTGGCGCTTAGTATGGAGCTGCAACCTGGTCAGGTGGCTCAACTGATAGTATCAAGGATTTGGGTTTTATGGTGGGTTTGAGGGGGGTTCACAGAGGGTTAACTCCTCTGTTGCTCCCATTCACACTATCCACAGGTGCGCAAACCTGTGGGGCCCTCATTTTCGGGGGGAATTTTAAGGGTTAAAAACCCTTAAAATCCCCCCAAAAAATGACGTAGGGTCCCCCGTGCCAAGCATTATCGACCCGGACCAGCTATGGGGGCTTGTAGAACAGGTCGCAGGGGCCAGCGTTGGTGGCCCCTGGCCCTGCAGGCTACTAGCCCACATAGCCACGTGGCCCAGGCCCTTCTGCCCCCCCCTGGCCGTTGGGGAGGCAGGTAATGGGGGGCTGGGGGTTATGGCAAGTCATCCGCTTGCTGCAGGTGACCTGCCATACCCAGAGCCTTGTGAACTGGTATAAGGGGTCTCATGGACCCCTTACCAGTTCACAAAGGGTTAAGTAAAAAAAAAAGACACCAGACAAAAAATTCTTTATTATTCTTTTTCACTTATACTTACCTCCCATCCAGTGTCCCGCGCCGCTGCAGATGACAGTTGTCGGTAGTGATCAGAGCAGGGAGGGAGGGAGGGAGGCAGGGAGATCAGAGCCTCCCTGCCTGCCACCCTCCCTGCTCCGATCGCTACCGACAACTGACAGAACGGAGCCCGGGTGCCGGTAACCCGAGGAGTGAGATGACGTCATCAAGTGGGCGGGGCTAGGGGCGGGGCCAGCGCCGTCCAAAGAGGATGGTGAGGGCCTGTTTCTGGGACCTCACCCGAAGCGTGGAAAGCCCAGGGTGGGGGATCGGAGCCCCCCCCCCCCGGTGAAGAGAATACCCGGGGAGAGCCATCGCGCTGCGAGGTGAGTAAATGACACTTACTTTTTTTTTTTTTTTCAGATGGCGGCGGCGGGGGGGCTATTCCAGGCTCCCTCCTGAAGATCAGAAGCCCGGGGACGAAAATCTACTACTTGATTCTTGTACAGAATCGCTGGCACTTTCAAATGAGGTGTCAGGTAAGTCTGTATCTTTTGTACTTTTTTTTTTATGGGGCTCTAAATTCAGCTACGTTCAGTCACGTAGCTGGCACTAGAAGGGTTAAACACTTACCCGCCTGGCCCGGGGGTGCTCGATCTGCCCTGGGCCACTGAGTGTGATGTGCAGAGTTATGGAGAATTGCACCGCTTGTGGTGCATCTGGAAGTTGGTTGCTTCTTATTATAATAAAATTCCAAATCGATAAAGATGGTCTCCAAAGCTTAATTTAAACAAATATTGTACGCTGACTTGGGGGTTAATACATTAAAATAATAATAAAATAAATAAAAAGTCGGGCAGCGTGTCCTTAATGCTCCCTGGAGGGTTTCCTCCTTTTTGTCAAAACAGTTTGGTATTGTGCTTATCCAAGTACATTGTGCTGTGCTGTATAAGCAGTATGAGGTCCGTTATCTGGTAATGTAGCCGTGCTGTGTGAGTATTGAAAATTTCTCTCTTCGGTTATGTTTGCTGCTGCGGCTTCTGGTGGGGTCCGACGCGCGTTTCGTTTTTCAATGTTATCAAGGTCCCTGATGTGCCTGCGCAGCTCCTTTCTTTATAGTAGTGGTGGTCGGGGAGGATTTTGGGAAGTGTAGTCTTCTTCGGCAGTTCATTATATATTCACTTGCTCGGCTTCTCAGAAAGATCCCAATATAAGAACACAGAAAAAACTCCCAACAGAACAAGACACCTTGCCAATTCAGCTCGCAACCAACAGGGCATTCGATTTCACCCTGAGAGATCCACATCACCAGACTACTATCACCACAATACTAACCAATATACACAACGAAAAATGTACAAAGATACACAAACCTGGAAAATAGTGGTACCAGAGCATACAATGAAGACAGAGAAGGAGATACACCAGTCATTCAGAGCAGCTCCATATCAAACAAGAATAACACCCATTCAAAACAACATTTTTTAGAATTAGGCCCAACAGCAACACCCAAAAGAAAAATCAGAGACCAAGAGGAAGAAGAGCTGGACACACAATACAACGCAAGAAAGAAAAGAGCACACGACTTCTAACTAGACCTAATACAGATGGGATTTTCAACCTATCTAGCATCACACTACCCGAAAAAGATATAGAATTCTTGAACAAAGGCATAAAATATGCACCATCCACCAATGTAAATAAATTTAAAGTCTACATAGACATTATGAAATTCACCAGAAAACTAATTATTAAAAAGTTTTTCATGGAACAAAACAGAAACGCACAACAGCAAAGAATACCTCAAATCCTATTGATAATGAAAAGAACCCCGGCAATGGGGAAGAACAAAGTTCATCATCACAAGCACCTTCTTTTATTCACAGTACATGTAAGAATAATTCCACCTTTAAAGTGGACCAACACCCTGCCCCCTTTTTTTTTTAATGTACACTTTAAAAATATGTAAATTAACCAGGAAGACCCGAATAACAAAGTTATAAAAAAAAAAACTTACCTTGTAAGTTCCCTCAGCGCGTCGCTATATTTTAGAAAATCGGCCGCCATCTTAATTTTCCTCCTAACAGGAAGAGATCCTTTGACCTCTTCCTGTTAAAATCGCGCGCATGCGCGGTAGATAGGTGAAGCGCCGCTCGCTCCCGATGCAAGCGGCGCTTCATCTATCTACCTCTCCCTTCCTAGGTGCGCGCTCATTCTAGTCTAACTGAATGGCCGAGATAGTAAAAGGCGGGGATAGGCCAATGACGTGGCTTATCCCCGCCATTCAGGTCCTCCCTTTCATCTTTTGCCCTCCTCCTACACATCGCTTGCTAAATATAAAGCGAATGATTCTTAGCTGGCCAGTTGTAATTTGGATGCGCAGGACGGACGGGTGAGTATAACATTTTCTTTATTATTACAATACTGTGTATATGATAATAGCATACATGCACTCGGGCGGACTGGCCATAGGGAATACCGGGCGGGGGGATTCGGCCGCTGTGAATGTTATGGGGGGATTCGGCCACTCACTGAGAATCTTATGGGGGGACTCGGCCGCTGTGAATGTTACGGGGGGACTCGGCCGCTGTGAATGTTACGGGGGGACTCGGCCGCTGTGAATGTTATGGGGGGACTCGGCCGCTGTGAATGTTATGGGGGGACTCGGCCGCTGAGCATGTTATGGGGGGATTCTGCCTGCTGAGCATGTTATGGGGGGATTCTGCCTGCTGAACATGTTATGGGGGGATTCTGCCTGCTGAACATGTTATGGGGGGATTCTGCCTGCTGAGCATGTTATGGGGGGATTCTGCCTGCTGAGCATGTTATGGGGGGATTCTGCCTGCTGAGCATGTTATGGGGGGATTCTGCCTGCTGAGCATGTTATGGGGCGATTCTGCCTGCTGAGCATGTTATGGGGGGATTCTGCCTGCTGAACATGTTATGGGGGGATTCTGCCTGCTGAGCATGTTATGGGGGGATTCTGCCTGCTGAGCATGTTATGGGGGGATTCTGCCTGCTGAGCATGTTATGGGGGGATTCTGCCTGCTGAGCATGTTATGGGGGGATTCTGCCTGCTGAACATGTTATGGGGGGATTCTGCCTGCTGAGCATGTTATGGGGGGATTCTGCCTGCTGAAAATGTTATTGGGGGATTCTGACGCTGAACATGTTATGGGGGGATTCTGCCTGCTGAGCATGTTGTGGGGGAATTCTGCCTGCTGAGCATGTTATGGGGGGATTCTGCCTGCTGAGCATGTTATGGGGGGATTCTGCCTGCTGAGCATGTTATGGGGGGATTCTGCCTGCTGAGCATGTTATGGGGGGATTCTGCCTGCTGAAAATGTTATTGGGGGATTCTGACGCTGAACATGTTATGGGGGGATTCTGCCTGCTGAAAATGTTATTGGGGGATTCTGACGCTGAACATGTTATGGGGGGATTCTGCCTGCTGAGCATGTTATGGGGGATTCTGCCTGCTGAACATGTTATGGGGGGATTCTGCCTGCTGAGCATGTTATGGGGGGATTCTGCCTGCTGAACATGTTATGGGGGGATTCTGCCTGCTGAAAATGTTATTGGGGGATTTTGACGCTGAACATGTTATGGGGGGATTCTGCCTGCTGAGCATGTTGTGGGGGAATTCTGCCATTCTCTGCATGTTAAGGGGGGATTCTGCCGCTGGACATGTTATGGGGGGATTCTGTCGATGAGCATGTTGTGGGGGAATTCTGCCACTCTCAGCATGTTAAGGGGGGATTCTGCCGCTGGACATGTTATGGGGGATTCTACCTGATGGACATGTTATGGGGGGATTCTGCCTGCTGCACATGTTATGGGGGGATTCTGCCTGCTGAACATGTTATGGGGGGGATTCTGCCTGCAGGACATGTTATGGGGGGATTCTGCCTGCTGAGCATGTTGTGGGGGAATTCTGCCTGCTGAACATGTTATGGGGGGATTCTGCCTGCTGAACATGTTATGGGGGGATTCTGCCTGCTGAGCATGTTATGGGGGGATTCTGCCTGCTGAAAATGTTATTGGGGGATTCTGACGCTGAACATGTTATGGGGGGATTCTGCCTGCTGAGCATGTTATGGGGGGATTCTGCCTGCTGAACATGTTATGGGGGGATTCTGCCGATGAGCATGTTGTGGGGGAATTCTGCCACTCTCAGCATGTTATGGGGGGATTCTGCCGCTGGACATGTTATGGGGGGATTCTGCCGATGAGCATGTTGTGGGGGAATTCTGCCTGCTGAACATGTTATGGGGGGATTCTGCCGATGAGCATGTTGTGGGGGAATTCTGCCACTCTCAGCATGTTATGGGGGGATTCTGCCGATGAGCATGTTATGGGGGAATTCTGCCTGCAGGACATGTTATGGGGGGATTCTGCCTGCTGAGCATGTTGTGGGGGAATTCTGCCTGCTGAACATGTTATGGGGGGATTCTGCCTGCTGAGCATGTTATGGGGGGATTCTGCCTGCTGAGCATGTTATGGGGGGATTCTGCCTGCAGGACATGTTATGGGGGGATTCTGCCTGCTGAACATGTTATGGGGGGATTCTGCCTGCAGGACATGTTATGGGGGGATTCTGCCTGCCGAGCATGTTGTGGGGGAATTCTGCCTGCAGGACATGTTATGGGGGGATTCTGCCTGCTGAGCATGTTGTGGGGGAATTCTGCCTGCTGAACATGTTATGGGGGGATTCTGCCTGCTGAGCATGTTATGGGGGGATTCTGCCTGCTGAACATGTTATGGGGGGATTCTGCCTGGTGAGCATGTTATGGGGGGATTCTGCCTGCTGAACATGTTATGGGGGGATTCTGCCTGCAGGACATGTTATGGGGGGATTCTGCCTGCTGAGCATGTTGTGGGGGAATTCTGCCTGCTGAACATGTTATGGGGGGATTCTGCCTGCTGAACATGTTATGGGGGGATTCTGCCTGCTGAGCATGTTATGGGGGGATTCTGCCTGCTGAGCATGTTATGGGGGGATTCTGCCTGCTGAGCATGTTATGGGGGGATTCTGCCTGCTGAGCATGTTATGGGGGGATTCTGCCTGCTGAGCATGTTATGGGGGATTCTGCCACTCTCAGCATGTTATGGGGGGATTCTGCCGATGAGCATGTTGTGGGGGGATTCTGCCACTATCAGCATTTTTCTGGGGGAATTCTGCCGATGAGCATGTTGTGGGGGGATTCTGCCACTCTCAGCATGTTATGGGGGGATTCTGCCGATGAGCATGTTGTGGGGGGATTCTGCCACTCTCAGCATGTTATGGGGGGATTCTGCCTGCTGCACATGTTATGGGGGGATTCTGCCTGCTGAGCATGTTATGGGGGGATTCTGCCTGCAGGACATTTTATGGGGGGATTCTGCCTGCTGAACATGTTATGGGGGGATTCTGCCTGCTGAACATGTTATGGGGGGATTCTGCCTGCTGAACATGTTGTGGGGGGATTCTGCCACTATCAGCATTTTTCTGGGGGAATTCTGCCGATGAGCATGTTGTGGGGGGATTCTGCCACTCTCAGCATGTTATGGGGGGTTCTGCCTGCTGAGCATGTTATGGGGGGATTCTGCCTGCTGAACATGTTATGGGGGGATTCTGCCACTATCAGCATTTTACTGGGGGAATTGTGCCGATGAGCATGTTGTGGGGGAATTCTGCCACTCTCAGCATGTTATGGGGGGATTCTGCCGATGAGCATGTTGTGGGGGAATTCTGCCACTCTCAGCATGTTATGGGGGGATTCTGCCGATGAGCATGTTGTGGGGGAATTCTGCCACTCTCAGCATGTTGTTGGGGGATTCTGCCACTCTCAGCATGTTATGGGGGGATTCTGCCGATGAGCATGTTGTGGGGGGATTCTGCCACTCTCAGCATGTTATGGGGGGATTCTGCCGATGAGCATGTTATGGGGGGATTGTGCCTGCTGAACATGTTATGGGGGGATTCTGCCTGCTGAACATGTTATGGGGGGATTCTGCCGATGAGCATGTTATGGGGGGATTCTGCCACTATCAGCATTTTATGGGGGAATTCTGCCACTCTCAGCATGTTATGGGGGGATTCTGCCGATGATGCCGATCCTTTTAAAAAATGCATAAAATCTAATTGTTTTATTTTCTGTTTATTAAAGATTACACATTTTTGAGGATTTGTCATTACGTTACCTATCAAGATTTACATCGTCTTCAGCGGCAGAATCCCCCATAACATGCAGAGTGGCAGAATCCTCCCGTAAAATGCTGATAGTGGCAGAATCCCCCCATAACATGCTGAGAGTGGCAGAATCCCCACATAACATGTTCAGCAGGCAGAATCCCCCCATAACATGTTCAGCAGGCAGAATCCCCCCATAACATGTTCAGCAGGCAGAATCCCCCCATAACATGTTCAGCAGGCAGAATCCCCCCATAACATGCTCAGCAGGCAGAATCCCCCCATAACATGTTCAGCAGGCAGAATCCCCCCATAACATGTTCAGCAGGCAGAATCCCCCCATAACATGTTCAGCAGGCAGAATCCCCCCATAACATGTCCTGCAGGCAGAATCCCCCCATAACATGTCCTGCAGGCAGAATCCCCCCATAACATGTCCTGCAGGCAGAATCCCCCCATAACATGTCCTGCAGGCAGAATCCCCCCATAACATGCTGAGAGTGGCAGAATCCCCCCACAACATGCTCATCGGCAGAATCCCCCCATAACATGCTGAGAGTGGCAGAATTCCCCCATCAAATGCTGATAGTGGCAGAATCCCCCCATAACATGCTCATCGGCAGAATTCCCCCATAACATGTCCAGCAGGCAGAATCCCCCCATAACATGTTCAGCAGGCAGAACCCCCCCATAACATGTTCAGCAGGCAGAATTCCCCCCATAACATGTTCAGCAGGCAGAATCCCCCCATAACATGCTCATCGGCAGAATCCCCCCATAACATGTTCAGCAGGCAGAATCCCCCCATAACATGCTCAGCAGGCAGAATCCCCCCATAACATGCTCAGCAGGCAGAATCCCCCCATAACATGCTGAGAGTGGCAGAATCCCCCCACAACATGCTCATCGGCAGAATCCCCCCATAACATGCTGAGAGTGGCAGAATTCCCCCATAAAATGCTGATAGTGGCAGAATCCCCCCATAACATGCTCATCGGCAGAATTCCCCCATAACATGTCCAGCAGGCAGAATCCCCCATAACATGCTCAGCAGGCAGAATCCCCCCATAACATGCTCAGCAGGCAGAATCCCCCCATAACATGCTCAGCAGGCAGAATCCCCCCATAACATGCTCAGCAGGCAGAATCCCCCCATAACATGCTGAGAGTGGCAGAATCCCCCCATAACATTTTCAGCAGGCAGAATCCCCCCATAACATGCTCAGCAGGCAGAATCCCCCCATAACATGTTCAGCAGGCAGAATCCCCCCATAACATGTTCAGCAGGCAGAATCCCCCCATAACATGCTCAGCAGGCAGAATCCCCCCATAACATGCTCAGCAGGCAGAATCCCCCCATAACATGCTCAGCAGGCAGAATCCCCCCATAACATGCTCAGCAGGCAGAATCCCCCCATAACATGCTCAGAGTGGCAGAATCCCCCCATAACATGCTCAGAGTGGCAGAATCCCCCCATAACATGTTCAGCAGGCAGAATCCCCCCATAACATGCTCAGCAGGCAGAATCCCCCCATAACATGCTCAGCAGGCAGAATCCCCCCATAACATGTTCAGCAGGCAGAATCCCCCCATAACATGCTCAGCAGGCAGAATCCCCCCATAACATGCTCAGCAGGCAGAATCCCCCCATAACATGCTCAGCAGGCAGAATCCCCCCCATAACATGCTCAGCAGGCAGAATCCCCCCATAACATGCTCAGCAGGCAGAATCCCCCCATAACATGTTTAGCAGGCAGAATCCCCCCATAACATGCTGAGAGTGGCAGAATCCCCCAATAACATTTTCAGCAGGCAGAATCCCCCATAACACGTTCAGCAGGCAGAATCCCCCCATAAGATTCACAGTGGCCGAGTCCCCCCATAAGATTCTCAGTGGCCGAGTCCCCCCATAAGATTCTCAGTGGCCGAGTCCCCCCATAAGATTCTCAGTGGCCGAGTCCCCCCATAAGATTCTCAGTGGCTGAATCCCCCCATAAGATTCACAGTGGCCGAGTCCCCCCATAAGATTCTCAGTGGCGCAGTACATTACAGTGAATTAAACAGTAAACACATTTGACCAAGACATTTATGAAACAAAAGTAAACTCACCTGTCCTACGCATCCAGCACGAGATGAGACGAGAGGAGAGCAGACGCTGAAAAGTATAATGGAAGGAGGAGGGAGGGGAGTGAGAGGAGGGGAGGCGGAGGCTCAGGTGCCTGCAGCCAATCATGGCTGAGCACAGCTCAACCAATCAAATAACCAGACTGACTGCAAGTATAGCTGGGAGGGAGACGTGCACGCGCCCGAGGCCAGAGAGAGGACACGCCACCTGATGACAACGCGAGACAACAGAAGACCTAGAGAAGACCTGATCCACGGACAAAATATGCTAATGAGTGGACAAGCGTGATTGACAGCGGACAAGACCTGGAGGGTGGGACTTCCGGTTTAGAAATATTAATATTTCAGGCGCTGCGAGGGACAGATGGCTCCAACAGTCGTCAAAAGGTAAGTGTCCTTTTATTTTATATATAATAAAGCTAAGTTATTTTGGAGGGTGTTGGTCCACTTTAACCCTCAGACAACAGGTGGATCACTAAATGTATTTAAGGACCTAGTCATCAAAGACCTCAAATCTCTAGAAACCAAAACTAACAAAGAAACTAAATACAGACAAAAAGAAGAAAAAAGAATAATTAAATCCATCAAACAAAAGAAAAATGTTGTGATAAAACCAGCAGATAAAGGCGGAGGCCTAGTAATATTAGACAAAGACAAATACATTCAGGAAACAAATAATCTACTAACCGATGACCTCACATATGAAGTATTAAAATCTGACCCCACGAGAGAATATCATCTGAGGTTATTTGACCTATTGGATAAAGGCAAAAGGTTGGGCATTCTAAACAAAAAAGAATACAACTACCTCAAGCTCCAATCCCCAAGGATACCTACACTATACCATCTCCCAAAGATTCATAAAAATAAGACTAACCCACCAGGCAGACCTATTGTTAGCGGTATTGGTTCACTAACTAGCAGGTTGGGAGAATACATAGACACATTTCTACAACCGGTAGTAATCAAGACACCATCTTACCTAAAAGACTCAGGAAAATTTCTAGAAGACCTGGAGGAATTTAAAACATACTCAGAATATATCATGGCCACCACAGATGTCAGTTCCCTTTATACGAACATACCCCATCATAAAGCCCTAGAAGCAGTGCAATTTTTCTTGGAGAAAGACAACAAACTCCCTCAGATACATATATTATTCCTATTAGAATGCCTGGATTTTTCCTTAAGACACAATTATTTCTGGTTTGAAAACCAATTTTTTCTCCAGAAGATTGGCGTGGCGATGGGTGGCAAGTTTGCCCCCAGCGTTGCCAATCTTTTCATGGCACTCTGGGAAGACAAAGTACTAGCTACCATGTACCCACTAGAATTAATATACTATAAGAGATATATCGATGATTGCTTCCTGTTATGGAATGGCACCAGAAACAACTTGGAAACCTTTCTGAAGTCGTTAAACTCAAAAGAATGGAACATCTCCTTCACATACAAAATAGCAGAACAAGAAATTCATTTATTAGACATCACAATATATAAAGAGAACAGCATAATTAAAACCAAAACACACTTCAAGGAGACAGACCGTAATAGTTTCATACCTGTGGACAGCTGCCACCATCCACTATGGATTAAAAATTTTCCCAAAGAACAACTGAAAAGGTTAATAAGCAATTGTTCGGATGACAAAGCCTTTCAAGAACAGTCAAAACAAATCACAACAAGATTCAAAGAAATAGGTTACACAGAAGAATCCCTCAATCAAACAATTAGAGAAATTAACGATGAAATCAGTAAAAATAATCCGGAAAATCTTAAGGGTTCAACATCTTAAGGGTTCAACCAGAACTATAATGGAGAAAGTACCTTTCATCACTAAGTTTAACAAAGATTACAAATCCAAGATTCATATACTGTAAACCACCAACACTAGCAAAACAACTAACAAGCAGTCACATCAACCCTCCAGAACAAAAAACAACTACAACACGCCTTCCGGGTTTTCATAGATGCAGGGACTGCAATGCATGCAGAATAACAATGAATAATACCACTTTTCCTAGAAGACACACAGAATTCACTAACCCTACATCTGGCATAACATATAAACTTAAAGACAGTACCAACTGCAACACATCAGGTGTGATCTATTGTTTACAATGCCCTTGCGGTTTAATATACGTTGGGTGTACAAAAAGGCCTTTTAAAATTAGAGTATCAGAACACATTAGGAATATCAAGAAAAAATTACTGACACACAGTGTCTCAGCCCACTTCGCTGCAATACACAATGGAGACCCAAAGAATATGCTATATTGGATACAAGAAAAAATTCAGCTCAACTGGAGAGGCGCAGATATCCAAAATGAACTCTCAAAAAAAGAGACAAAATGGATATTTGAGCTGAATTCATTAGAACCCACTGGATTAAACATAGAAATTGACTTGAATTGCTTTCTGGACAACAAATGAACCATTTCTTCCTTTTACCAACATAAGCCTCATCTATCATGCCTCATTCCTAGTATACTTTTTACCATATGCAATATTATAAATACTACGACTTCATAATACAAACAGCTATTTAATTATTTATTTTTTATAATAAATAATACACAAAAAGCCCCTTTCACATAACCAATTTATCACCCACATAATTTTTTATTCCTTTTACTCTTCTTATCCTTTCAACTGTTGAAGATATTTATTGCTTTTTCATCATATTTAATTATTTTAATTATATTTGATACACATTTAAAACCATGGATTTTACCGACCTCTATTGGTTGAATCTGTCATCAAACTAATACAGTCCCGTTTTTAATCATAAAATCAGCCGAATAGCTCAATCTCCGCCATCACCCTATTATTATCGCACAAGCACCAGAGAGGGGAAAAAAACGCTTACAAATGACCCACAGAACTGATACAATTGTGAATAAACAATAACGATCAGAACACCTGAAAAGCCCTACGTTTACTTTTATAACTACAAACATATTTTGACAAAGTTTATTAATAACAAAGTGTATTTTCAATGCAAAGAAACTGCCGTTTTTCTCTATGTCCTCAGCTGATAAACAAAACTACGCGCTCTGAGAAGCCGAGCAAGTGAATATATAATGAACTACCGAAGAAGACTACACTTCCCAGAATCCTCCCCAACCA
This sequence comes from Gastrophryne carolinensis, assembly GCA_027917425.1. NCBI lineage: Eukaryota > Metazoa > Chordata > Amphibia > Anura > Microhylidae > Gastrophryne > Gastrophryne carolinensis. Next base: position 82,603,930 of record CM051238.1, on the reverse strand, counting down.
CCACTACTATAAAAGAAAGGAGCTGCGCAGGCGCATCAGGGACCTTGATAACGTTGAAAAACGAAAGCGCGTCGGACCCCACCAAAAGCCGCAGCAGCAAACATAACCAAAGAGAGAAATCTTCAATACTCACACAGCACGGACTCAGCTACATTACCGGATAACGGACCTCTTACTGCTTATACAGCACAGCTCAACGCACTTGGATAAGCGCAATACCAAACTGTTTTGACAAAAAGGAGGAAACCCTCCAGGGAGCATTAAGGACACGCTGTCCGACTTTTTATTTATTTTATTATTATTTTAATTTATTAACCCCCAAGTCAGCGTACAATATTTGTTTAAATAAAGCTTTGGAGACCATCTTTATCAATTGGAATTTTATTATAATAAGAAGCAACCAACTTCCAGATGCACCACAAGCGGTGCAATACTCCATAACTCTGCACATCACACTCAGTGGCCCAGGGCAGGTCGAGCACCCCCGGGCCAGGCGGTTAAGTGTTTAAACATACTTTTCTCAGCCAATACTTATAATTTGGTAAATGTGCTAAACTGGCAGCAATCTTAGTAATATCAACTTTGCAGCCTATATTAAATAACAATATATTAGAGGAAGAGAAGAAGTAATCACATAACAATTGAGATTGTAGCCTTCTCTAGCTTCTAACAATCTAGCTTCTAACACCTGTGGAGAGTGTGAGTGGCAGCTTTAAAATATAGCTTGCCTGCTGTAAAATGCTGAAAGTGTAAAATGTAAGAGTTTTGTAGCTTACATTTTATTGTGGCCCCTTTGAAGTGGGACAATAAGACAATCCAGCCTTCAGATTGAAAAAAGTTGTGCATCCTTAATCTAGGACATAGTTGGAAAGAGGGAGGTGTTTTATTTCTCCTTGAAGAACAATATATACTTTTTTTTACAGAAAAGAACAAGAGAACAAATTATTATGCAACAATCTGCAACAGTTACACTGTAAAATATATAAAATCACTGGGCAACAATTCCCTGCAACCCATTGCATACTAATTGGTACAATCCTTGTTCTCCAATATCCAATATTTGACCATTAACACAGAATTGGATTTGCTCAGTGTGATATTGTAATGAATACCCAGAAATCAGCTGTGCTTTGCTAAAGCTTTGCATATTGTTTTCAGAAGTGGCCAATGCCCCTCAGATCAAGTAACTTGGAAAAGCTTAAGGCAACTTGTGAAGACTTAACTAATCTCATAATATCTTTGGTCTCACACTTTCTTGTGGGTACAGCCAAAAATCCATTCCTTACCCTGTAAGAGATATGGTAGTTGTAACACAAATCATGGCCAGCGCCGAGTTATTAAGTAAAGCATCCACATAATAATCCTATTTAAAAGTGCTCTATCGACACCATATCTCTGCCAGCAAGCCAGTGCTATTCAATAACATGCTGTAATTGTAAGCCTAAGTACTTAATTAGAATGCCTGAGCACTTTATTGTTACACTGTGTGTTGAATTTACCATAAAGGGCAAAAGGGCTAATCTTAAAAAAACATCATCAATCCGAACCACAAGCCTTCAAGACAACAGTTATTAGAAAGTGTAGCAGGAACCCAACATACATACAAAGCCATTTACCATAAGTATAATAGTTTAAAAAATGTTGCTGTGTGAGTGGCTAATGCTATGTACAGACCAGAACCATCGTGTGGCATTCACAAACAGCAACATAATTGTTGTGTATGTAGTTCAACTTTAATAGACGCACAAATACTCCCCAAATGTAAACTGATCTAAAAAGCAATGTTGAGTTGATGTTGGCATATAATTAACAAAAAATCTAGCATTGTTAGCTACCTTACAGTGGACCAAAAAATACAACTCTGTGAAGTACTCACCTGTAGAGTTGGTATTATATGCAGACAGCACGTCCTGCTCCAGACATAGTCCTTACATGTGGGTATACCTCCGCCTTCAGCACCGTACACTGCAGAATCATGAAGAAAACAAGCTTCTCCCGGCCCTACATATACAGAGGGACCTCTCACAAATCCCCAGCATTGAAAAGCAGTGAGAGAAGAAGCCCGGAGGAAAACAACCACCCAGAGACTGGCAATAATATCCAAGATAATAATCACCACACAGGGGATCCAGAACAAGTGAATCAGGGTAGGGTGGAGCAGGACGTGCTGTCTGCATATAATACCAACTCTACAGGTGAGTACTTCACAGAGTTGTATTATTCTAAGCAGACAGCACGTCATGTGGGACATCCAATAGCAGTGTCCATAAGTAGGGTGGGATCCCCATGAAAAAAGGCACAGCCAACCAAAACAACGCTATCGCCTGTAACCTTGCTACCAAGGAGCAACTAGAGCAAAGCTCTAACTTAACTTATGAAGCCTTACAAGGCTAATGAAACACGAGCAGAGAACTAGTCAGCCTGCTCACCAACCAAGTGCATAAGGCCCAAACCAAGCACCGGTAGACGAAATCCAAACCAAGAAAGAAGAATGAATCTCCCTTAACAAACAGGCCAGAGAAACAGTCTAACCACGCTACTAACAATAACAGGGTAGCCATGGCAACCATAGAACCTTCCCCGTCAGGGAATACGAATCGGCGAGACCAACGTAATGCTGAACACGAGCTAACAAGGCTCCTCAAGAGCCAACATGATAATCAGGAGCTCAGAAGGGCAACCAGCCAAGCAAGACCAGTCCAACAGACTCCCCTACTCATGGGAGTAACCAGATCCTGCTGCAAGAAGGATGGTGACGTCTATAAGCCCAACGGGCATAGCCCAAACCCTGGACAGGAAGCAGTCCAGAGGTTCCCAACTCCTATTGAGGGATACAGATCCCTTTTAAGCTCAGAGTAAGCAGAACACCAGTCCAAAGACCATAGGATCTGGAATCGAGAAGAATAACAACCCTCCGCCTGGACTCAAGCTTGGTGCGAGGCGGACATATCCTCACCAGACGGTGTACAGATATAAAGAGCTGTAAAAAAATATAAAAAGGACTAGGCTAAGAAAGCCGTCTCCTATGGCACGCCCCAGACTGAGGCACCCGCCCCGAAGGAGTCATCTGAGGCAGGGAACAGTTCAGACAAGAACCTGAATAAGACCCAGGGAAACCCTTAGCAGGGCAACAGGATAAGCAACCCCCCCCCCCCAAGGGAGCTTAGAATTCTCTGGGGAATGCGCCTGATCCACCCCTGAGGAAGGCTCAACGCTGAAGCTTGAAACTAGTCTCTGCCGAGGACAAACAGGGCGTGCCCTGGAACCCCTCAAGGAACTGAGTTGGGAGACCAACTCCAGCCATGCCATAAGAACTCTAGCACCCATGAGAAAGACCTCATTCCATAGGGAATAGAGAGCTAGTCCCAGCCATCCAACTAGGGCGCCAACTCCCAACATAGCTGGTAGAAAAAGGGAGAAGAATAAAAAAGGGAGGGATCTAGACCCAACCCTCCAAAAAGAAGAGACACCCAGAGGGAACATTTCTGATAGGGTGAATAACGATCGTCCAAACCCTGTGAAGGGAATGACGTAGTAAGGAGCCTAACTAGGCATAACAGCCCACATGAGAGGGCACACAGTACAACTGTCTCTAGCAGAAAACGCGAACCAAACCACACAGGCCACTCATGGCCCCCAGTGCAACAGTTCACCCTTGCCACAGCAAGCCAGTGCAGAACCCCACGTAGCAGGGTGTAAGAAGGGTCAGACAAAGGGTAGAATACCCGGACAAAAGGCCAGACTAGGTCACCGTGACCAAGGCCAGAGAGTCCTGGGACAATCACCCAGGGCAACGAATTATGACCTTAACCAGGACAGAGTCTCTGTAATGGTCACAGGGCCACGGCCCCAACCAGTAGGCTCATTGAGACACTAGGGAAGGCCCTTCCAGCACAGTAGGACAGCCAACAAGCCAATACCAATGAAGCGCAAGGAGTGTAAAAACCTCCACTGGATCAGAACCAGACCCTACAAGAAGGGTCAACCTGTTCCGAGACCTTCTCGGATAAAAGCTGGAACAGGCCACTGACCAGACAGACCAAGAGTCCCCGAGAGACAAGGCCTAAGGGAAACAGACCAGCAAGCTAGGGCCCAACAAGACACAATGTGATGACCTACCAATGGTATGAAAATGGGCCCCCCTAAAGGGGCCCCCCTTAGGTACCTCAGGGGATTTCATAAGGAATAGAACCCCTTTAGTGACCCTACCAGACCTGGTCCCCATGGTGACCATCTACAGGGATAGCAAGAAGGAAGTGATGTCATCAACAACTTCCATGAGTAGACCAACCAGAAGGGAACCCCCATAAAAACAGGGGGAACGTACTGATCTAATTCCAGGGGTGTTGGAACCCCATCCAGGATAAGTAACCCAAGGTGCCGCAGGCCCCAGGGGCATCTGGGAAAAAGAACAGCCTCGGGCCGCCAGCAATAGGCCCACCAGCCGCAAGGTGAATGTACTGAGATTACACAGAGGGCAAGGCCCCTTCCATACTAAGGCACCCAATTCAGAAGGGAAGGTTGAACCTGGACCCCTCTAAATGCCACCCCGTAAGGAGAGTATGAATCAGATTACACCAAGTAATAGATGTGCCTAAGCACCAATCCAAAAGACTCCAAGAGAGCCCCAAGTCCCAGTAGAAACTAGTGCGGACAGCACCGGTGAATGAGCATGAAAGCGCTCCCATACTCGCCTTGGCGAGCCATCTGGGAACAGGGGAGGGACCCCAGACAAGACCCTAAGATAAAGAATGGTCCTGTAACACCGGCTGGAAAAAAGGACTAGGCGTCCAGAGGGAATAAGGGACCGAAGGGGAAAAGGATCCTTGCAGGCATCAAGAGGTTCACTTGACAAGGGCGTCTGCGGCCCAACAGAAGGATACCAAGTAGGCAGAGCCCGCGGGACCTAGATGCCCGGTCTAGACCGCCGGATCTGGGCAGACTGCGTCATCCCGGGGGAAGAGCAGAGTGAATGCAATTATCAGCCAAGGCCAACCTAAAAGAAGGCCCAGACCCTCCAGGCCAAACTCAACCTGTGTCCAATCACTAAAGGATACAACGGGGACTAGAATACCCCTGGCTAATTTTGAAGGGAACTGCCCAAAACACTCCATTCTTTCAAAAACCACGTCCAGGAAGGCCATCACCTGCCATCGCCCGAACGAAGCATGGCATCCTGCCATAAGAGCCAAGTGCTGTGGCAGTTCCCTCGCCCGCAGGGCGAGGGCGTCCCTTCATGCTTGTGAGGTTTTGGCAGACTTTGGTTTTGACCTGCCAGAGGTCCCAGGGCGATGCCTGCCTCCCCTGGAACGAGATCCACTCCAAAAAGTTGGCAGCACACTTCTGATTCTCTTTTAACAGAAACATAAGGAGGGGGCGAGGGGTCCCTGCCCCTGGGTTGCCTGGCTGACCGTCTGCGCGAGGGTGCCTTACCCTTTTTGCCAAAAAGGTCCAACCTGGCCCCGAATAAGCGATGTCCTCGAAAGGGAATAGCAGTAAGAACCTTTTTAGTGTCACTGTCAGCCCCCCACTGTCGCAGCCAAAGCAGGCGACGAATGGCCACCACAAGGGCCGAGGTTTTAGCACACATTTTAATGGTGTCATCCATAGCCGAGAGGATAAATCTCACAAAAACGTCACAATCTGACAGTGCGTTGAAGACCTCACAAGGGAGATCCTCCGGCTGTTGGTCAATTATCTTCCTGATCAGCGTCCTGGCGGCCACCGAGGTAACAGCCGCAGCACAGACCGGGCGCAGAGCCGTCCCTACACTAGAGAAGGCATGGGAGGCCAATCTGTCCATGCGCCGGTCCTCGGCATCCCGAAGGGTGCGAGAGGGGGAAGCCGCCATGAAGGGAGGGTTAACAACCCCAATAATTGGAGCATCCACCTCTGGAGGAACTGACCATCGTTCAACCAAATCTTGGGGAAAGGGGTACTTCCAGTCCCAAACCCCCGGAACCCCTGTAAGTTTACAAGGGGATTCCCATTCCTTAGATATAAGATACTGGAAATGATCCTGATCCAAGAATTCCAGGCGCGGCGTCGCCGTGTGGAAACTCTCCCTCTTGGGCTTGGGAGACTCTCCCGGAGGAGAGATAGACAGCCCTTCAAAAATCTTAATGAGTAACTCATCAGTTTCACACAGGCCCCAGTACTCCGGCCAGAACCGTCGCGGTTCCAAGACAACTCATCTGAAGAACTGGACCCCGAGAACAGATCACCATCCTCGGACTGATCAAGATCCTGCATAGCGGCATGTTCTTCAGTTTCAGTGGAAAACCTATAGTTAGGTTGCGTCAGGGATCGTTTCTTCCCAGCACCCAAGCGCTCTGCCAAGCCTGACATAATATGCTCCGCGGTGGGAAGCTTGCGCGGCACTACTTGCTGGTCATCCCCGTTCGAGTGCGACTCATCAGGAGTGAGATTCAAGTCCGGGTAGACAAGTGAAGGTGCAGCTACTGGTAAGCCTGATTGCAGGGCCAGCGCTTGTTCAGCACACGGTCCACAGACCAGTGCTCTGTCAGCGTCAGCGTGGGGTTGTCTACACATGGTACACAGCCGGTCTTGTCCCCGCGGGACCCCGGACACCAAATTCTGAGATGCCTCCATATGGTGATTAATCTAGGTAATATGCCGGAAGGGATTTATGCTGTAAGCAACCCTGGATGCCCCAATACCTGCTGGGAATGTGGGAGATTCTAATATAACCCCGTGAGATAGATATATATCAGGCCGGAAGAAGCCACTGGAAGCTTGGCGTCTGAAAGACATAAGGGGAAAAGAGGGTGTCAGAGCCATGCGCAGCACAAGAAGAAAATTAAACGAACGCCCATGAGGGCACTTACAGCAACCAAGGGAGAAGGAGGATCGTGACCACGCGCGCGCGGGAGACCGACAAAATGGCGCCAGCGAACCTCGAAGGGCGGGCCAGAACTATAGGTGACGCGGAACGCGCCAAACCAGGCCACGCCCACCCCGGAGACCGCGAAGCTCCGCGGAACAAGACAGGGAAAGAACAGAAATAAACTCCATGGCGTCGCGAGACGGAGCCGCCTTACGCACCAAGTCACACATTTTAAAGACGCTGCGGCCAACATAAAAATAAAGTTTAAAGCGTGGCTCTGACCCCCGGAAACCGATAGGGCTAAGGCAAGGCGTGTGATATGGCAAGATTAGGCCAACGTACACAGCTCCCCCCCTCTTTTTCCCCCCACTAACGGGGGAACTAAGGAAGAAGGTGACCCAGCACTCGGGGTTCACCGCTACATGGGGCGTGGGGCAAGTTGCGGGAGGGGCATCCACTATGAGGCTCACCATTAGCCTAGACCGCCTACCCCATGGATGGGGATTGCGGTGGAGCATGGCTCCATAAGCACACTAGGTGCTGCCTACCTTCACCCGACCAACGCAGCCCAGGCTGGGAGGCATGTTACTCACAAAGAGGACGGGTGGAAATAGTCCCGCAGGGCCTCTGGCTGTCAAGCCCCGCTCGCCTGCGAGAGCGTGATACTTCATGTCTTCGCAGTTTGAGCACTGCAGAGGACGGGGGCCGGGGGTCCTGCCCCCCCAGAAGGTTCCTTGAGTCCAGCCACCACGAGAGAGACCGTCCGGCCAGGGGAGACAGAACAAATTCCTGATCCAGGGACACAGGGTCCCGATCCCAAACTGACAAGAGGTGCAACTGAAGAGGTCTCATGTGAAACTGAGCAAAGGGGACTGCCTCAAAGCAGGTCACAATCAGGCCCACCAACTGCATCCCCTGATGGATGGAGGGATGAGGACACAACAGCAGAGCCCGAGCCTGCAGCTGAAGACCCTCCACCTTCTGCTGAGGAAGGAACACCTTGACGTGAGAGGTATCCAGAGTCATGCCCAGAAAGGACCTCACCAAGGACAGGGACAGAGAAGACTTGGGATAGTTGATCACCCAGCCGAAACACCCGAGGTGCCGAGGTGGTACCGAAGGGTAGAGCCACAAACTGGTAATGCTGATCCTGCAGCTCGAACCTTAGAAATCTCTGATGACCTGGGAAGATATGATAGGGCACCAAACAAATGTCTCCGGACTCTAACAGGCAATGAACCACCAGAAGCAACCCTTGAGCAGACAGGGGGTTTAAAAACATCCGGGATCTGATGAATCTTGGGGGGGGCCAGGCAGCAAACTATCTTGTAACCGGAGGACACTACCTCCTGAATCCATCGGTCTGAGACATGAAGCCTCCAGACGTGAGCAAAAGCCGTCCCCCCACCCGGATGGGTGAGGGCGCCCCTTCATGCCTGAGGGGGCTTGGGAGAGGGTTTTGGCTTAGGATTCCAGGAGAGACTGGGACGACCACAGGGTCTGCCACGGCCCCAAGAATCTCTGCGACCACTGGAGAGGAGGGAGCCACGGCCCCCTCTGGGAATACGGAAGGAAAGGAGGGGGGCAGAGGACCCCCGAAAGGGCCGAGACTGCCTGCTACGCTGAGGCAGCCTCCCATCCTTGGCTAGAACATCAAGACGCTCCCCAAATAGCCGCAGCCCCACAAAGGGGAGGCCAGTGAGAGCTTTCTTAGCCGCAGCGTCAGCTTCCCACTGTCGCAACCAGACAGAGTGGCTCCATAGCCACCAAGAGCGCAGAGGCCCTACCACACAGCCACACAGCATCATCCATAGCAGTAAGGATAAAGACCACAAAATCAAAGCAAAGTGCTCTTCTACCTTCACCCGATCTGTCAGCCGAGGCTGGGAGGCATTGAGGGTCCAGAAACGGATGGAAATAGACATGCAGGGCTGCAGGCTTGGTTGCCCTGCTCACCTGCGCAAGAGAGAGAGACATCTTCTAACTTCGCAGTATCACTGCAGAGGAAACACTGTGAACTCTATGGTTGACCCCGTTTTTATAGGGAGCTGGGACATGCCACAGCTTTCTGCAGTACCACTGCGCCACCTAGTGGCGGAATAACCCAACTGTAATGAATACCGAAGCGGGCCATGCAATAAAGAAAATCCATTTTTCAGTCACCTAGTAGTGGGGATGCAGCCAAAGTCATGTTCCAAGGTAAAGGCGTTCTTTGGGCTTTAAACAGTAGCCCTGTGGACACGCTGTAACCTGCCCCTGGGGTCTTTTATATTCAAGAGTGGAGGTTATCAGCCCAACTTCTGGCTGTCAGAGGCAGCATCATTTATTCACCAGTAATTTGAATTTCCTGATTAAAAACCTCATTGAACTTGCTCTATTTTGCTGAGGAAGTCCAGTAGAAGGGAGTTAATCATTGGTTATCAAGAAAAGCAAGCAGATGAAACATGCAGCCCCTCACAGTCAACTTGGGAATAGCAGAAATCAGGTTAAATTGAAATTTTGCATGGAAGGTCTCCATAAGTAACATGATAGGCTCTGCTTAATAGCTGAGGTTTAAGGGCATGTTTGAAAGCTTGAAGAATTGGAGAGTGGTGAATTGTATGGGAAAGGGAGCAGCAGACTGGAATAGGACTGAACTGCTGCTTAAAGCACCTTTCTTTTGAACAATGCATCTGCTAATGCCAATACATCCACCATAAAAAAAGGAGTGAAAGTGTGGATAGATGAGCAGGTGGCAGCCTTGCACACCTAGTCCACAGAGGCCTGATGTTGAACGGCCAGAATGCACCCACAACCCAAGTAGAATGAGCCGTTACTCAGGCCTGAGAAACAGCGTGCCTTATCCAAAGGCTAATAGTGGTTTTGGCACCCACCAACCATTTCTTTTAGGATGGTTGGGGAACACTGACCTAGAGATTAAAGTGGATCAACACCCTCAGCGGCCAGAGTTTTGGTAGCTGCCGGCGCCGCTACTATATGACAGTTTGGGGGGGGCACCCAAAATGATGTAAGCCTTACCCTAACCTTATTCCCCCTGCTGAGAATGCAGCAGTGCAACTGGCTGCCCGGCACTCGTGGGCAGGACATTCGGTGGCCAGAACGCCAACGCCCACGTGAGCTGATGGTCATTCTGAGTGCTGGATTCCCGGTGGAGCTTCAAAGTTAGGGTAAGGTTTACGGGCGTTCTGGGGTCTTATGTGTGGGCTGCTGCTCCAGCATTCTGGATGCTCCCCCCCAGACTGTCATATCGCAGCAGCTCTGGCGGCTAACAACACCTTCACCGTGGAGGGTGTTGATCCACTTTAAAGTCACACACATCTACATATGTCACGCTCTTAACTATATGCTAAGCTATTCCGAATTTGTGCCGCCCATCTCCTCATCCTGCTTACTTCATCAGTCCCTAATATTTAAAGAAGACCTTTACTCAACATTTGGATTAGGCTAAGTTGACATTTATTAATTTCAATGTACATTTCCATACATTTAATATGTGTTTAGCAAGATAGATTTGGAAACTGCAACCAAAAAGCAATTTGCTCAATTCAACAACACCTCAACATATGCACAAATATTGCCTAAACCATGGCATCTAATGGCGCTGGAACAGTTGTGCACATTTGGAGCAGCATGCTTTAGCACACAAAAATGTAAAGAGGTAGATCCAGCATAAATCAGTTGGAGAGGTGGCGGAAAATGGTAGGGAGTAATTTGATAGTGGAAGTTTATTGCTTACAGGGTCCCAAGCTAGCCTGGAACACATTGTTTTTGCATTGTGTAACCTTAATATTCATAACTTTTCAGAAGCTTATCTTGGTATGGCATGCACCTTTGTTGCTGGTTAAATCTATTATTTGGAAGAGTTGTCACTTGTTTCGATGCTCTAGTAGTTTAAAATAGTCCATTCACCATGCATCAAAAGATCTAAACAAATCAGAAAAATGCTACTTATGTGGTTTTGTTACATCTAAATCTGTTAGAAGCTGCAGTTTCTACTAGAATACTAAATGACAAAATATCCTTAAAAACAGCCATAGCCATTTGCCATGCTATGCAAACTAGAAAAAGATTTGGCTTAACATACACTTAAAGGGCCACCCTGTCTTAATGCTGAAGCAGGGCTAATAAGTAGAAAACAAAACACGGAACACGGAACCAGGTCCAAAGTCAGGCAGTACCGCACATTCCGCCTGATCTTCTGCCACCATCTTTCCGAAGTCTGGGCTGGCCATCGATACTCCCCACATCACGCTCGCTTCCGCTCATTTATTCGCTTGAACAGGCGGAGGAGAGCACATGCGACGCGGGCAGCAACGTGCACCCAGCAGCTAGCCCAGAATTAAGAAAGATGGTGGTGGAAGATCAGGCGGAACTTGCTGGATTCCTGGGTGCAGGACTAAAAGAGGGTGGCAGGGTGGGAGTGGTGGTGTTAAAATTGCTTCAAGTTGGGTAGGGTGGCCCTTTAAATTACTACTAAATTGGTGGGCCCTACATTAAGCCTGGTATAAAAAGAATACATGCATGACAAAGCACCACAGAGGCACTTTGAAGTTCTGCTTCAACAGATCATGGCAAGTTAGCTGGAAAATTTCTAAGGCTTATACATCTTCTGCAAGATTTTTTCCTTAATTCAAACAAACTGTTTTGATTTTTTTTCACAAATCCATGTATGCAAATAATAGCATATTTATTAAAGTATAACAGATAAACCACATGTTAAATGTAATTCGGCATAAATCTCTGCCAAAATGCTGTGATATGCCCCATAAAAAATATTGCAATTTGTTGTTTCGACATCAGATGAAACATACTGTAGCAATCTTCATAATTTATGTCCTGCTGGGACACAATGATTTCAAGTAACTTAATACAGAACAGCATGATGGCTAATCTAAACCACCTGACCCGATAAACAAAAGTTTCCCTTTTCTTTCTGCAGACAGTATTTCTGTTTATTGTCGTGTCATTTGTTAATTTGAGGAACCTTTCCTTTCTGACAAACCACCGTTGATAGGCTCAGAGGTTCACTCGTGGCGTGGAGCCCAGCAAAGGCATGGACTGTATGTGCTCAGCTACTAAGGATCTACCCAAGGTTCATAGTGTTCAGGTTCAGCCAATCTCATTTTTAAAATCTTTTTGCGGTTAAGGCTAAATCTCAAGTTCATCCTCTGCAATTTAGACCAGGTGCAGTGTCATAAATTTCATATTTCAGCTGACACTATAGCAACAGCATCTAAAATGATACAATGAAGACGCAAACTGACATGCATTTAAAGATTGAATGTACACACAAGGAAATGTTGGATATGGAGCAGATATCCTGAAAAGTGTCAAATGGGGATTTAATCTGTCTGACCCTGGTTCATCAGACAATTGTTTGCTGGGCCTTTTTTATTCGTATTCGTCCTTCAAGGGTAAAATAAACGAACATTCATTTAGCTAAATGCAGGAAACAGTAATTAGGCACTGAATTTTGCAGCCATGGTACTCATTCTAAAACCTGATCTACTGAAGTATTGTGGCCTTTATGAGCCACATGTTTATACAGGACTGTTTTGGTTAGTTGCTGCCTTAACTTCATGGACATTTCCTCAGACACAGACATGCAGCAAGGTTTAGCTAGAAATTGGAAAAAACTTTTGTCAAACGGACACAACCACAAATTTTCCTTTATTAGTTTTAACTTCTCCAAGACATGAGTTAGCATTTACAGATTTTCTGTGTGCACAGTAATGATTGGCCATCCAGCCTTGGCTTAATAGCAGCATTTACACATTTACACAGTATTTACACATATCAAACTAGAGGAAAGCCTATTGGGCCAAAGAAGCCAAACATAATAAATGTGCTTTGGGGGGGGGGGGTGTATGAAGATGAATAGAGAGTGCAGCTCTTACCCTTTTCTTTTGATCAGGAGTCTACTAGAAAACAACACCCAAGATGGCCTTGCTCAGGGGTTCCCAACCATTGGTCAAGTACCATTAGTGGTACTCGAGACCCTTTTAGATGGTACTTAGAGGTGGTGAAAACTGACCCAACTGCTCCTCAACCTCATTTTCTGCCATCTAGATTTAACTTAATCATGATTTGCTCAATAAGTACAAAACTTCAAATGGTTTATGCAAACCAGTTTTGGCCGACAGACAACCTTCACATACCACCTAAGTGTCCCTTGAGATAGCTGAAAAATGCAAAGTTGCAATATAAGCTGGGGTAATGCATATCTGAGCTGGTAGAAAAGCATGTCAACATACCTGTCTGAGCAGTTTCCCACTTTGATTCCCAGCCTACCTGCTCAGTGCCATGTGACACCCATTTGACAAACCCAAACAGTTTTTTGAATAATCTTCATTAGTCTTAGCTGTAATGGTATTTCTATGAGTCTTTCAGGGTGGAGAGCTACTCCTCCTGGAGAGAAACACAACTGGAACAAGTTTAAAAGCCCCATCCCTTTCCCCCAGTCCTCAGTATTAATTGGTGGTGAGCCGTAGGACCTAATGTATAGGGGGGTTATAAGAGCCGCCCTGAAGGACTCGTAGAAATACCATCACTAGCAAGACTAACGGGGATCTTCTCCCTTCATCCTTCAGGGCGGCAGCAGAGAGGATAAGCAACTTCTTTAGAATTAGGGTTGGGAAACTGCCTGTAAGACCCTTCGCCCGAAGGCCTGGTCTTTTTCAGATAATAAATCTAGTCTGTAGTGTTTGAGAAAGGTGTGGGGAGATGACCATGTCACTGCCTTGCAAATTTCCTCAGCTGAAGCTTTAGATGCTGCTAGGCCCCTATTCTTTCCTGAAATATATATAAAAAATGTATCCAACCTACGGATACATGTGTGCGTTCCATGTAGGTAGGCATTTGCGAACATCAATAGCTTGTGTAGATTCCAGATTATCTGGGTCTGGTAATATGGAAGGAATGGTTATGTCTTGGGAATGGTGAAAGATAAGAGGACATCTTAGGCAGGCAAGGGAGATCGTGCCTAAGAATGATTCTATCTGGAAAGATGGTGCAATAAGGCTCTCGGATGGATAGGGCCTGTGAGTCACTTACCCTCCTGGCTGAAGTAAGCCCAGCAGAAGTCCTAATTTGATTGTTAGGATCTTGTCTCATATAAGGGTTCAAAGGGAGGTTTGGCTAACCCTTTGAGGTCCAGGAAGGACAACGGTTACAAAGTATAGGTTTCTTCCGGGCTATAGAAATAAAGAATCTGTTGACCAAAGAGTGATTCTGTAGTCTTATGTCTAGGAAGACCAATAAGGCCGAGGCCTAGGTATTTAGGGTACTCACTGCTAAACCTTCTTGTAGGAATTTAAGTACCGTCACAGTCGTGTCTTTTTTCATACTGTTCGATTCACAGAATGAATTGAAACGCTTCCATGCTTTAGCATAGATTTTTCTGGTAGAAATTTTCCTTGATTCTAGGATTGTCATGACGACTTTGTTAGAGAGACCCATTTTTTTAATATAGTCCATTCAGTATCCAGGATGATAATTTTAGAGATATGCTACTGAGTTTAGGGATCCCTTTAACCCTTTAAGTGCCAGCCTTCCTAGAATTTTTGTCACCCTTTGTTGCCAGACCACGTTTCACTATTTTGGGCTACATACTGTATGTTCAACCTTGATTTTTGAAGGGATTTCCAGGGATTTTCCAGGAAAATAATATATTGTTTTTTTCAGCAGAGTCTGAGATTCAACATGCAATATCTTGTTTGGCCTTTTTTAGTGTATTCTCAATACTTTTGGGTGAAATATATGCAAAAAAAAAAAAAAATCTATTTTTTGCAATTTGTAGTGTTTTTTGTAATAAAAAATGTAAGTTTGTCGATAAAATGTTATTGCGTGCGAAACCCCAATTTCTCCCGCTCACAGCGGTACCACATATGTATTGGTAGACAATCTTTCCTGCCCAGGAGACTCCCCCAAACTGAAACAGCGCTTTAGGAGATTTTCAGATAAAATACAACTATGCTACGCGGTAAGCGCACCTTGCAGTTTTTCCAGAAAAACAACCCTTTAAATTTGAAATACCCCCCACAAATGATATATTCTCTGGAAGTACACACCTCAAGCTTTCTAGGTGTACCAGGCTTGTTGACATGGGCGCAGTTTTCTGGAAGTAATCCCTCAATCAATTCTTTGGTTGCACAGAGTTTCTCTAAAAAAAGAATAAAAAAGAAGAATCAAAGCCACATTTTCCTAAAAACAAACTATATGCAAACAAGAAAAAAAGTACATTCTGAAAAAGCACCTTCCCACAAACAGAACGATACCCAACATGTATAGGTACTGTCAAGGGAAGAGTTGCCAAACACCCCAAAGTAAAGCGTGCGCATAACGGTAATTGTACTTGAAATTTTTAGCTCTGCTGACAAAGTGCACACCAAAACAACCCTTTACATTTGGAATATCCCCCATAAACCATATATTCCCTGAAAGTACACATGGTAAGCTTTCTAAGCGTAAGGAGCTTGTTGTAGTGGGCTCATCTTTCTGGAAGTAAAATATTAATATGCAAACAAGAAAAAACAAGCTAAATCTAAAAGCACAAGGTCCCCCGAGCAGAACAATACCCAACATGCATAGGTACTATTAACCCTTTTAATTGCCAGCCTACTTGAAGTTTTGTCACCTTCTGTTCACAGATCATTTCCCCATTTTGCGCCATTTTTAACCGCAATTTTTGCTGGAATTTCCAGAAAAATTATATACATAGTTTTTGCAGCAGAGTTTAGGCTTTAATGTGAAATGTCTTGTTTGTAATTTTTCTACTGTTTTTTGAATATTTTTGCAAAAAAAAAACAAAAACAAAATAAAATATAATTTTTTAGACAATTGTCTCCTTTATTTTAAATACATTTTTTTTTTATTAATGAAAACCATATTGCATGAGATAGCCCCATTTCTCCCGATTACAACGGTACCACATATGTATCGGTAGCCCCGCACTCTTGTCCTGGAGACCCCCCAAACTGAAAAAAGCACTTTATAACATTTACAAATAAAATACAACTACTATCCACACTATAAACATAAGGGGTTAATTTAAAAAAAAAAAAAAAAAAAGACATATGGTCCCCCCTCCCAGGGGGGGGGGGGGGGACCCCATTTTTTTGGTGAATTTTAAGGGTTAGAGTTAGGCTAACCCTAACACTTAAAAATCAAAAAAAAAATGACATAGGGTCCCCCCTCCCGGAGTGCTCTCCCCCCAAAAATGACATAGGTTAGGGTTAGGCTAACCCTAACCCTTAAAAATCCCCCAAAAATTGAGACGACCCCATTTTTTGGAATCTTAGGGGTTAGGCTAACTCTAACCCTTAAAAATCAAAAAAAAAATGACGTAGGGTCCCCTTACCCGTTATAACCAGCCCGGGACCAGCTATGGGGGCTTGTAGGAACAGAGTGGAGGGGCCAGCTTTTGTGGCCCCCCCACCCTGCAGCCTACAAGCCTACATAGCCTGTGTGGGCCTGGGCTCTTCTGCCCCCCCTGGGCTTTGGGGAGGCAGGTAATTGGGGGTGCGGGGGTTAATGGCAAGTCACCCGCTAGTTGCAGGTGACTTGCCAGCCCCCAGCCTTGTGAACTGGTATAGGGGGTCTCATGGACCCCTTACCAGTTCACAAAGGGTTAACATTAAAAAAACACACTGACACATAAGAAAAAATTACTTTTTATTAAAAATAAAAACTTTTTTTTACTTTACTTACCTCCGATTGTCAGCTCCTTTGTCCCTCGATGTGATGACAGATGCAATCATGCTGGCTGCAGTAGCAGAGGGGCAGGTGATGATCTGATCACCTGCCCTTCTGCTCCTGTGGCCAGCATGATCGCATCTGAATGAAGAGCAGCAGGGAGCCAGGACGACACCTGGTGAGTGCCGTCATAAGCCCCGACCCCAAAGGAGTGAAAATAAACTTCATATGAAATCTTTTGTAAGTTATGTACAAGTTTAGATCCTTCAGATTTAAAATCCCCTGGTAGACCCCGAATGGTTTTAGGACTAAAGATATTGGAATAGAATCCCCTTCCCTGACAATCTAGTGGGACTGGTTCTATGACTCAAGTTCCAAGATAGCTAGTGAGAATGCTAACTTTCTTTCTGTATCGGGGGAAACCTGGTAAAGATACAATTCTCCCCGTAGTAACTAGGTCCAGAATCAACTGGTTCTGTGCAACTGATCGCCAGGCTTCCTGAAAGAAAGTTAGTCTAGGACTGACCTTGGCCTTGTTTCAAAATTGTTTGCTTCACGAAGGAAACATTTTAGTGTGCTCAGAGGACCTAGAAAGAATGGTTTCTAGTTCCAGACCCAATAACTCCCCTCAAATGGGATGCCACAAAGTCTGGCTTTGGAGGGAAAATCCCCTTGCCAGGTTTTAAGTCAGATGGCTCTTCTGGCACAGTTCATAAGGCCAATGGCCTTAGTGCTAGCTCTAACTGCCTCGGCTGAGGCATCCTCTAAAAAAGGAAATGGCTCTAAACATGGAAGATAGTATGTCAAGGAGAGTCTGCGTGGGTGTGTCTTTTTATATATAACCCCTGTGGTTAGAAAACCAGGCCTCAAGGTTTGCAATACAATCTGAAACTATCATGGGTTTAAAGTCAAAGGCTGCCGGATCCCATGCCCTTTTAAGGATTCCCTCTGTGCAGTGATCCATAGGATCTTGTAATGATCCTGAGTCCTCAAAACTGAGGTCAGCGGATTGTGACACCTGAGTCAGGAAGGCATCAAGTTTACTTACAGATCTCTAGGGTAGAGGCCATGTTGGTCTGCATATTGCCCATCATCTGTATAAAGTAACTGGCTACTTCATTTTCCATCTTGTGTTCTAAGCAAGCTTAACAGAATAATCTATTCCAGGAATCTGACAGGATTGTGGGACAATTTAGACACAGTCTGACAGTTTTAATGTCCAATTTAGACTTGGGAGGGTCTTTATCCCTTTCTTTCTCCTATTTAGATGGAGGAGGGTAAGAGATAATAAGAGAAAAAGAAATACCGATTAGTGAAACTGATGATGCGTCATACATACAAATAGGCTCTTTTAGGCCCCCCAAAACAGCCCACAATATATACGACTCATATTTTACCCTGATGGGACATGCTGACAAGGAACACTGTCCGCTGTCAGTAGCACTGCTGCAGCCCTGCGACTGCTGCTTTTCTGGCTGGGTCTCCCTCTCTGCTCAGGAAGTGTGTCTAGAACGCACATGGGTCTGAGCGGAAGTGACCTCCCAGAAGTTTTTATAGCCGGCACCGAATAGGCTGTAGTTAACTGCTATCCTCGACCACCAGCAGTGCAGAGTCTCCGTGTCCTGACCAGTCTTGTGGTGCTCCTGCGGACCCCCTGGCCACAGGTACACTGTCCTGTGGGAGTAAAGCAAGGGGCTGCCGAGCACCTCCCCAGGGTCTCCTGGGGTGTAAAAAACAAAAAATAAAACAATAAACTGGCCATTGTTCCAGCAGCCCTCCTTCTAGGGAGGACTGGAGGTGAAGGGGGGGCTTTTAAACTTGTTCCAGTTGTGTTTCCTCTATAGGGCAATGAGCTCGCTCTCTCTGTGTCCGTCCTGAAGGATGAAGGGAGAAAAAAAGCTGTAACCTTAAAGCATTACATATGCTTTTATGTATATTCAGATGTGGGCAGTGGTGAGGCAGGAAGAAGTCAGCAGGAATGGGGCAGGAAAAGATTAGGTGGGCTGATGTGTGGTGGGATGAGGTGAGATGCAGAAAGGGGAAGTAAGGTGAGGTGGGAAGCGTTAAGCAGGGGCGAGGCAGAAAAAAGATGAAGTGGGCAGTGGTTGTCGTGAGACAGGTGAGAAGGGTAAAAGTGAGGTGAGTAGAGGTGAGGCAGGAAGAGGTGAGATGAGTAGAGGTGAGGCAGGCAGATGAGGGTATGGATGGTCAGAGGTGCTGGGGTCCACAACTTATGGCAGTGCAGGCGCAGGTTGTGCACCCCAGAATTAGAGGTTGGGGTGTGTGTGCACTCTGTTTATTAATTTTTGGGGGGCTGGGGTGGGTACGCTTAACATTTAAGTTTAAAGTTTTTTTACTACATTGCTACTTGGAACTAGTTTCATAGTTGTTTCCTGTTCTACAAAGGTTTGTTCTTCTATGATATATTCACATTGAATCTGGCTCCCCTGCATTATATATACATATATATAACAAAGCAAGCTTTAAAAGTGTGTGATAACTGCTAACAGTAATAGACAGAGGAATTTGGGGAATTGACATTAGAACCATAGTACTACTACCTGCTCCCACCTAATAGGATTGTCTCAATGCAAATGAGGATTATATCGGCAAACCGTTGATTTAGCTGAGGGTCTAATGGTTCATTACACCATTGATCTTACATGGATGGCAAGCATAAACTAGCAGTGAAGAGAACATGCAAACAGGACTGTTGAAGCCAAAAACACAGACAAGTGGGTTTGGGAACAAAAAAGAAAATGTTAAAAAGCTAAGCATTCACTATGAATAATTTTCATGGAGGAGGATTGCTGAATTTTAATTGCCTGTTCCCTGTGCTAGGCTGTTGTAGATTCATGCCTTATTGATGATGTCTGCAAATTCTTTGATCCATCATACAATGTTTTGTACAGAGGTTAGCGTATTACGCTCCTCCCATTTTCAAAAATCTGTTACCATTGCCTCCCCCCAAAGCATGGCAGGATTCCTTTTCATACGGTGTATAGAAATACTATTACCATCAATTAGGTTTTAACTTCAAATCTTTATCGGGTTATGTTAAACAGGACCAACAGGTTAGCACAGTTGGAAAAAGAAAGGTAGCAGCCATTTTGGAGCTTCCTACCCCAGCATCTCAGCCATGCTGCTGCCTGGATTAAGAGGACATAACTGACAACGCACAGTAAAAGGAAATCCAGCATCACTTCCTGTTTGCAGGTGGCCTGCAAATGCATAAGTTGCCATTTTGCTTCTTTAATTCACTACAGCAGGATTTGAAAAAAGCTAAATTAACGTTTATGTGCAGAAATCTAAATTGCCCTGGGGAGGAATGCATATGAGCAGTGTCTGTTTGTGTTGAACTGGTCATTTTTGTCAAGCGGTCACTATGAAATTGTGGGGTTTCGCAATAACTTCACGTTACGGTTACTCACACAAAGGTCTATAAAAATGCAAAGCATTGTGTTTTCAATGCATTTAAAAAAAATTACAGAGCCTTGAAAAATCCCTGTTAGTCTTACCGGTAATGAGATTTCTAAAAGTCCTCCAGGACATCCACTTGAGAGAGACGACTCCTCTCTCTGCAGAGGAAACACAAACTGGGACAAGTTAAAAGGCCCACCCCTTGCCCCAGTCCTCATTATTGTTGAGCGTAAGATAAAAGATCAAGCCTATAAAGGTTTTAAAAAAAATATGAGGGGAAGACTATGTGGCCGCCTTGCAAATTTTTATTTAAGGAGGCACCGGATCTCTCCGCCCAGGAAGTAGATACTGCTCTGGTGGAGTGTGCTGCAATGTAGGGAGGTGGAGTGTCCATACAAGTGCAGGCTAAAGGGATGGCTTGCATAATCCATCTGGCTATGGAAACTTTAGAGGCGGCCAGTCACAAACATAAAATGACACAAATAAACGGTCTGACCTCCTCCAAGCATTTGTGTGTTCTAAATAATTCACCAAAGATCAACTGACATCCAAAAGATGTGTATTACCCCCCTCATCATCCGGGTTGCGCCTGAAAAATAGTAGGATAATATCCTGGGATCTGTAAAATATGGAGGCAATTTTAGGCAAGTTAAGAGGAATGAGCCTAAGGATGGCTCTGTCTGGTAACACTGTACAGAAGGGCTATCGAATGGAAAGGGCTTGTAGATCACTGGCTCTGCATGCCTAAGTAATGACAAGCAGAAAACTAATTTTTAAGGCCAAAATTCTGTCTGATCCCTCGGCCAGTGGCTCAAAGAAGGTTGAGATAATCCCTTAAGGACAAGGGTTAGATCCCATGTAGGACATTTGGTAGAGGGGGCTGGTCTCCTTTAGGAAATGGCAACAAACATCTATTGATTAGACCATTTTTTTAAAGACCAAGATTGCCGAGGCCTGGGTTTTAAGAGTACTTATAGCCAGTGCAAGATCAAAACTTTCCTGCAGGAAATCTAGGACTGAAGAAATCAACTTCTTGTTTGTAGCACAGAAAGAACAGAACTTCTTCCTTGCACCCTTGTGGAAAGCCCCTTCTTACTCAATAATGTCCTCTCAACATCCAAGCAGTTAGATTCGTATTCTGTAGACCCGGATAACGCAACAGACACTAAATTAGTAGGTCTGGTTTCAGTGGTAATTTCCAAGGTCCGTCCGAGAACATATTAAGTTTATCTGTCAAAATACTTCCTGAAATATAATCCACTCTGATGTAGAGATTTCTGTTCTTCTCATGAAGTCCACGACTACATTCAGGGACCCTTTTAGGTGGACCACTGAAGGAAACTTTAGTTGGTATTGAAGGGGCAGCAAGAAAGAGTAAGTCAGATCCTGCAACATTGCAGACCTGGTTCCCCCCTGTCAATTTATGTATGCTACTGTTGTGGTATTGCCTGATCGTATCAAAACCTCTTTTCCAATCACAAGATGATGGAAGTTATACAGAGCTTGTTCCACTGCCTTTAGTTCCCTGAAATTTGATTATCTTTTTTGAATTTCTGTCAGACAGTGTCCCTGGGTATGCCAGGAGTCTAGATGTTCTCCACAGTCCCAGGTCCCGTCGTTATGACAACTGGCTGTACTTGTCTCCAAGCCCTGCCCTCCTGCAGATTTTGAAGATCCCACCTCCCTCCACCAGGTCAGACTGTTTATGACTGACTGGGGAAGACGCACCAGGGCATCTAGGGATTCTGGAATGCAATCACAAACCTGCAGAAGGAAAGTCTAGAGATACCTGGAATGCAGCTGTGCCCATGTAATGGCTGGAATTGCTGATGTCATTAGGCCTAGAACGCTCATAAATCACCCATATGGAGACAAACTCCTTTAGACTTAGCTCCCCTAATTGGGTTAGAAGCTTTCTTGTTTGTTGAGAGTAGACAAATCTTTTGTTCTATGGTGTCTATCCAGAGACCGAGGGAGCTACATCTTCTGTAAGGAATCAAGCTTAATTTTTCCAGATTTTCATAGAAAGGTTAGAGCCACAGCAAGGCTGTTTAAGAGAGAAATCTCTTGGTTACCTATTAAAAGTATAATTAAGGAAGTATGGAGATTCCCTAGAGTCTTTGTGGATATCATGGGAGCCAAGAAGCCATTCCAAAAGGCAAGGTCCTGTACTGAAGGTGAAGTACTTCCGAATATAGGAGCATTGCAAAAACGTCGGTGTGCCTGAAATATAGGTATATGCAGGTAGGCATCCTGTAAAAACCATGTCCATCATAAACTCATCTGCCATAAGAAAGTTCTGTGTGATGTAAATCGTTTCCATCCTGAATCTCTTGCAGATAATGAATCAGTTCAGGATTTTCACCCTGGGAACTGGTTTGGATTACTCACTTGTTGAGAAATTCCTGGATGACCTGGGGAAAGGCTTCTCTTTTCCTCGGATTCTGTGGCAACTTTGTAATCTGGAACTTCTCTGGGGATTTTGATCGAAGTTCCAGTTGACATACCTGTGCAATTGTTCTTAACACAAAAGGGTTTGAGGTTAACGACTGCCACTCTGTTCAGAATAAAGTTAGTCTTCCCAGCACCTGATGCTCATCGTCAGGAGCGAGGTTTATTTGGCTGCTGTGGGGGTTTACCAACCAAACTTGCGTTTCCCTTTTTGTTGAATATTTCTTGGGTTCCAGCCTACCCTGTGGCAATAATTGTTGCCTTTGCTGAAAAGGAGTCTTTCCTCTAGATTTTTTGACTGGAAATCTGTTTGTTTTTCCTGAGGACCTGGAGAACATAGCCTCTAATTCACGGCCAAGCATTAGATTCCTAAAGGGAATCCCACAGAGCCTTGCCTTGGACCAGAGGTTGCCCTGCCAGGTCTTCAGCCAAATAGCTCTTCTGGCTGAATTAATAACCTTTCCATGAGTTTGCAGTTGCAATGGCTCTTCCAGTAGATTTGTATGCCACTGTGTGAAACAGTGGCTGAAGGTACACATTAAAGTGGACCAAAACCAAAAATCTATAAAATTCCAGGGCCGTTAAAATCTCTCCCCCGAGGCATCCAGAATCAGAATGCCCTGCTGTGTGAAACTTCCCTGGTTGCCAACAAACTCACCTCCTTTCTTGGTCCAACTGCACATGCGTGAGCCACGAGTGCATTCCCGCTATCCCTTTAGCAGGACACGTGGCTGTGCCAGGCATTTGTGAATGGCCAGTGGAGGCACGCTCCCTGTTAGAGGGTAGCGGGGGATGCGGCCACCAGTGCACTTGCATTGATTGGATGAGAGGCTGCGCATGTGCCGTAGAATCAGGGATTCACACAGTGGGGCATTCCCAATCGGGTGCTCAGGGGGGCAAGGACAAAAACCCAGGATAGCAGATGCCCCCCTAGTTAGTGATGGATGTGAAATTTCATCTTTATGGGATGTTCTAAAGCAATCAAGAACCAAAAGAAAAAACAAGCCTCGAGCAAGGAGACAAAATGGCTCTGCAGAGAATTTAAGGAGCAGTGGAAAAGGTTGCTGAAAAACTGTAGAAGCCCCCCCCCCCCAGTGTTTATGAGGACAGCCAAGCTAAAAATACAATTCTGTGATTACTCACCTGTAGAATTGGTATTATGAGTATACAGTACGTCCTGCTCCAGATATAGTACTTACTATCGGGTAATCCCCACAAATCCCCAGCATTGAAAAGCAGTTAACGAGAAGCCGGGAGAATTAAAAACAACCCAAACTGTACCAATGATAACAATCACCATACAGGGGATCCAAGATAATGCAAAACCAAGGGTGGGGTGGAGCAGGACGCACTGTATACTCATAATACCAATTCTACAGGTGAGTAATCACAGAATTGTATTATTCTTAGTATACAGTACGTCCTGCTCCAGATATAGTACTTACTATCGGGACATCCAATAGCAGTGTCCATAAAGTAGGGTGGGATCCCCAAAGTTAACAGCAGACAGTTTAGACCACTGCTGCCTGCAAAACCTTTCGGCCAAAAGCAGCATCAGCTGAGGCCCTAACATCAACCTTGCAAAACTTTGAAAAGATATGAACAGAAGACCAAGTAGCGGCCTTGCAAACTTGTTCAACAGAAGCCTGGTGCTGAAAAGCCCAAGAAGCACCAATAGCAGGAGTAGAAAGAGCAGTAAGGCGGAAGGGAGGATTCTTCCCCTTAGCAGAGTAGGCCTGAATCACAGCCTGACGGATCTATTTGCTGATAGTAGACTTGGCAGGAGCCAAACCCTTCCTAGGACCAGAAGGGACCACAAAAAGAGCATCAGTTTTTCTGAAAGGTGCAGTAGACACCAGATAGTACTTCAGACACCTAACCACATCCAAAGAATGCAAAACCCTCTCCTTAGCATTACTAGGATTAGGGCACAATGAAGGAAGAACAATCTCCTGATTCAAATGAAAGGCAGAAAATCTGGCTTAAAGCGGAACACTACCTTGTCCTGGTGTCTCTCATAGTAGGGGGGCTGAATGGAAAGCGCCGCCAACTCAGACACACGCCTGACAGAGGTGATAGCAACCAGAAAGACAACTTTGAGAGTAAGAATGGCCAGGGCAGCATCCTGCACAGGTTCAAAGGGAGCACCCTGCAAGGCTGACAAAACCAAGTTCAAATCCCAAACAGGCACCATAGGCTTGCATGGAGGACGCACATGAGTAACCCCCTGGAAAAAGGTCCTGATCAGAGAATGCTGAGCAAAGGACTTCTGGAAGAAAACAGCCAGGGTAGAAACCTGACCTTTTAGAGTACTAAGTTGGAGCCCCATCTTCAACCCATGCTGTAGGAACTCCAGAATCCTGGGAATAGAGAAGACACGACAGGGAAGAGACTTAGACTCACACCAGTCAACGTAAGCACGCCAAACCCTGTAATAAATAGAAGAAGAAGACTTCTTCCTAGCCTTAATCAAGGTATCCACAACCGAGGAAGACAGCCCCTTCTCCATCAAGATGGAGGTTTCAGCAGCCAAGCCGTCAAAGCCAGAGTTTGTAAATTGGGATGGCGTAGTGAGCCCTGAGTGAGCAGGTCTGACACCACGGGCAGAGTGTACTGATCTACAGCCAGCTGCACCACGTCTGCGAACCACACTCTTCTTGGCCACCTGGGGGCCACCAGAATTGCTGGCACCCCTTCCAGAGAAATCTTGCGCAGAACCCTGCCCAGCAGGGGGAATGGAGGGAAGACATAAAGAAACTGAAAATCCTGCCATGACATCGCTAGAGCATCCGTGGTCAAGGGCAGAGGATCCTGGGACAGTGAGACAAAGGCCGGTAGCTTGTGATTGTGACGGGACGCAAACAGATCCACATCTGGTTGGCCCCAACGGTGACACAGAGATTGGAACACCCTGCTGCATAGGGACCATTCTCCCTGGCGAGAGGTCCCCCTGCTCAGAGAGTCTGCCAGAAGATTTTCCACCCCCAGGATGTACACAGCTGATATGCAGGGAACATTGGTCTCCGCCCAGGTCAGGATCAGAGACACTTCCTGGAGGGCCCCCTTGCTCCAGGTCCCTCCCTGATGACTGATGTAGGCCACTGCCGTCTGGTTGTCTGAGCGCACCTGAACAGGCAGGCCCCGAAGGTGAGAAGTCAACTGAGCCAGAAATAACCTGATCGCCCGTAGTTCCAAGACATTGATAGGAGTGTGGGCCTCCTGAGGGACCCACCTCCCCTGGAACCGCAGGGACTTCCAGAAACCCCCCCAACCTGACAGACTGGCATCCGTGTTGACCGTCTACCAGGAAGGGGTAAGAAAGGATCTGCCCCCCAACAGGTTCCTTGAGTCCATCCACCACACGAGGGACCTCCTGACCAGGGGGGAGAGCACACAGACCCTGTCCAGGGACGCTGGGTCCTTGTCCCATACTGACAAGAGGTGGAGTTGCAGAGGCCTCAAGTGGAACTGAGCATAAGGGACCACCTCGAAGCACGCCACCATCAGGCCCACCAGCTGCATTCCCTGCCTGATGGAGGGATGACGACAAGATAGCAGGAACTGGACCTGTGCAATCAGACCGTCCACCTTCTGTTGAGGAAGGAAAATCCTTGCCTGAACTGTATCCAGATTCATTCCTAGGAATGGAATAACCAAGGAGGGGGACTGTGAGGACTTGGGGTGGTTGATCACCCATCCAAATGAGCCCAGGGTGGACACCACCAGCAGAGCATCCAATTCTGCCCGATGTAGAGATTGGGAGGTGATGAGAATGTTATAAGGCAGCACGCGGACGCCCTTAAACCTGAGCAGAGACATCACTCCAGCCAGCACCTTGGTGAACACCCTGGGAGCTGAGGTGAGACCAAAGGGCAATGCCACAAACTGGTAGTGTTGATCCTCCAGAGCGAACCTGAGGAACCGTTGGTGACCTGGAAAT
The DNA here is from genome assembly GCA_027917425.1 of Gastrophryne carolinensis. NCBI lineage: Eukaryota > Metazoa > Chordata > Amphibia > Anura > Microhylidae > Gastrophryne > Gastrophryne carolinensis. Next base: position 82,577,579 of record CM051238.1, on the reverse strand, counting down.
ACAGGAATATGAAGGTAAGCATCTTTGATGTCCACAGAAGTCATGAAATCCCCTGGGCGCAGGGAACTGATGGCAAAGCGCAGAGTTTCCATGCGAAAGCGCCTGCTCCCGACAAATTTGTTGAGGATCTTTAAGTCCAGGATGGGCCTGGCTGTGACTAAAGTGAACTAGACGCGCACAGCCCAATGCTATCACCAAGTGGGGGTGCCAGACCACACTGTGCCCATCTAAACCAATGCCCGTACCATTATGAGGGGGATTCTGGAAGCCCCACACAGGTCCCCAGATGCTCTGCACTCTACCCACAGAATTATATGTAATAATAAACCACTGTATTTGATACTAGAAAAATTTAACAATTTTATTAATGATTAAAAAGGACTCCTATGGGAGCTGATGCACATAAAAGTACAACAAATGACAATTTAAAAAACATACACACAAAATACAAAAACAGGGGGGGAGAGAATGTTAGGCTTAATATATATCAAAATAGTAAATGTGATTCATGACAATAAAATTATCACACCGACCAGTAATATAAATGTCTAAGGGCCAGTGCCCTATCACACATGTGATTTCTCCAGAGTACTATATTTAGTAAAGGATAAATGTGCACAAACTATTTTACCAATATATCAAAACTCCTAGAAAGTGTCTGCCCCAGCAGACTGCAAAACACTGGTCATTTAATAACAGTATACAGTCAGGAAAAAATGTAAAGAAAGAAATCACATTACCGAATAAAAGCTGTCTCCCGCCTCAGATCCCCCCGTACAACGGCCCGCCAGGATGGGCCTGGCTGAACCATCTTTTTTGGGAACTGTGAATAGGTTGGAATAGAAGCCCTTGCCCTTTTCTCTTAAAGGGACCTTGCAGATGACCCCCAGCCCCAGGGGGTCTTGCACCGCCTGCACTAGACCCTGAGCTGACACAGGGTCCTGAGGAATCCGGGATCTGATGAATCTTGGGGTCGGCTAAGCAGCAAACTCTATCTTGTAACCGAAGGACACTACCTCCTGAATCCACCGGTCTGAGACATGAAGCCTCCAGACGTGAGTGAAATGCTGACGCCATCCCCCCACCCGGATGGGTGAGGGCGCCCCATCATGCCTGTGGGGGATTGGGAGATGATTTAGCCTTGGGACCCCAGGAGGAGCCAGGATGTCCACGTCCTCTGCCCCTACCCCAGAAATCTCCACGGGCCCCAGTAAAGGAAACCCTCCTCCCTTGTCTAGCACCACGGTAGGGGGAGGAGAATGAGCCCTGAGCCCGAAAGGGCCGAGACTGCCGCCTGCGCTGGGGTAACCTGCCTCCGTTAGCAAAAAGGTCCAGGCGGTCCCCAAACAGGCGTAGTCCTTTGAAGGGAAAACCAGTGAGGGCCTTCTTGGCAGCGTTGTCAGCAGCCTACTGGCGTAGCCAAACCGAGCGGCGTATAGCCACCACAAGGGCAGATGTCCTGGCACACATTCTAATGGCGTCATCCAAGGCAGAGAGGACAAAATTTACAACATCATACAACAAACATCACAACTGGAGAGTGCATTAAACACCTCACAAGGCAAATCATCAGGGGCACTATCAAGTATACTTCTGATCAGGGTCCTAGTGGCCACAGCGGTAATGGCAGAGGCACAGACCGGGCGCAGCACCGTCCCCACACATGCAAAGGCATGGGACGCCAGCTGGTCAATGCACCTCAGCATCCCGCAGGGTAGTAGAGTCAGGGGAATGCATGACAGAGGAGTTAGATAGCCCTAGGACTGGGGTGTCCACCTCGGGAGGGGATGACCAACACTTTACTACATCAGCAGGAAAGGAATACTTCCTATCCCAACTTTTAGGTACCCCGGGAAGTCTACTGGGGCGCTCCCATTCCTTGAGCACCAGGTTATTGAAATGTGCCTGCTCAGGAAATTCCAAAAGCGACTTAGCAGTATGGAAAAGCTCCCCCCTTTGCCTGGGAGCCGCAACAGGGGGAGAATGGACAGAACCTCAAAAATCTGGGTCAGCAACCTGTCAGTATCATCCGGGGCCCAGGGGTCAGAGCCAGAATCGTCATGACCCCTTGGTCTCTCATCTGATGAGCCTGACTCAGAGAAAAGCTCTCCTTCGTCCGAAGGGGTATAACTACCAATGCCAGAACTCCTCAGTTTTACATAGGGAAAAGAGTGACATTAGGCATTAAGTGCCGCTTTTTAGCAGGGGACTTACGCGCCAAGGTATTATCAACTTCTCAACAGTATCCAGTCTAGAAGACACATCAGGCTGAGAATCCCCACTTGTATGCAACTCAGTAGGAGTGAGATTTAAGCTTGGGGGAGCAGGTAAAGGGGGAGTAGGTGAAGTGAAACGAGGTGCAGGGCCAGCCACTGGAAGCCAGATTGTAGCGCCAGCACTTGCTCAGCACAGGGTACACAGACCCGCACCTTGTCAGCGTCAACATGAGACTTCCCACGCGCTACACACAGCCGGGCTTGTCCCAAAAGAACCCCGGTCACATTATTATGCCTCCATATGGTGATTATAGCGGCACTATATGCCGATAGGGATTAACGCTGTACAGCAACCCTGGATGCCCCAATAACCCGCTAGGGAAGTGGGAGTAATTACACTAGGCCTCACAAGTTAACCAACTAACAGAGGGCCGGGAGAAGCCAATGGATTCGCCCGCCTGAAAGACATAATAAAAGGGGCCGTAAGCAGACAGTAATAAAAGGGTGGTAATAAAGCCGCCCGCAAGGGCGTGGTACGGACCGTGGTAGGTAGGGGTCCGTCACGCATAAGCCAAGCCAACAAGTGACAGCCAATGACAGACGCCTGGGGTAACGCCGCCGCCAAGCGCGGATTACATATGTGACAAAAAAGGAGCGCGGCGGCGGCAGTTTTAAATATTAAATATAATTAAATCATAAGGCCAATACACGTGAATACATAGCATACACACAGACACAACCCCCCCTCCCCTTTTCCCCCCGAAGGCTACGTGGAGAATGAGGGAGGACAGCGGCCACTTAAATAGGGCCCGCCGATAGACCGGGGCAAGGGGCAATAGTGCGGGAGGGGCATCCCATAGAGGCTCACCATTAGCCTGAACTGCCTACCCTTTGGTGGAGGATTGCGGTGGAGCAGCGCTTCTAAGCACCTAACAGCGGTGCTGCCTACCATCACCCGACCAGCGCAGCCAAGGCTGGGAGGCATATTACTAATGGAACGGGTGGGAATAGTTCTACAGGGCCGCAGGCTAATAGCCCCGCTCACCTGCGAGTAGAGAGAGCCATTCTCCACGTAGCCTTCGCAGTCCAGAATGCAGAGAAAATCTGGGGATTTGTGGGAGGCCCCTGGGTATTTGAGGGGCCGGGAGGAGCCTATTTTTGATGTCTCTGCAGTCCAGCGCCATCTGGCGGAGTAATACCCGATAGTAAGTACTATATCTGGAGCAGGACTTACTGTATACTAAGAATACCTACATTGGAGCACCTACTCTGGTAATGCAGAATAGGGAAGTACAGGGAGACAGTGTACAAAAAGCAGAGAACTATAGCAAAGGGCTTTTATTATGGTAACACAATACAAAATTGCCTCCTTATGGTGCCCCAACTTTGCTGGAAAGAGGAGAAGAGGTTAAAAATGTCGCTCTCTGGCTCATATTCAGCACCGGTAAGAAGATGAAGCAAGGCTCCAAAGTTTGCTCTTCTTTCAATTTAATACTTCCAGGAACACACAGAAAAAATACAATTCTGTGATTACTCACCTGTAGAATTTGTATTATAAGTATACAGCATGTCCTGTTCCAGAATATTCCTTAAACATGGGGTAATACATCCACAAGATGGCGCTGGACTGCAGAAAACAACTTGTGGCTCCTCCTGGCTCCATATGAGTCAGGGACCTCCCACAAATTCCCCAGTATTGACAAGCAGTTACACAAGAAGCCGGGAGAAACAATAATAACAAAAAGAACATTTGAACAATCACCTTACAGAGGTAACTAGAAAAAGGATAACAAGGGTGGGATGGAACAGGATGTGCTGTATACTTACTTATAATACCAATTCTACAGGTGAGTAATCACAGAATTGTAGTATTCCAAGTATACAGCACGTCCTGTTCCAGAATATTCCTTACAAATGGGACATCCAAAAGCAGTGTCCATAAGGTAGGGTGGGATCTCCAAAAGTAACAGCGGGCAGATTAGACCACTGCCGCCTGCAGAACTTTGCGACCAAAAGCAGCATCAGCGGAGGCCCTAACATCAACCTTGTAAAACTTAGAAAAAGAATGAACAGAAGACCAAGTAGCAGCCTTACAAACTTGTTCAACAGAAGCTTGGTGCTGAAAAGCCCAAGAGGCACCAATAGCATGAGTAGAATGAGCAGTAAGGCGGAAGGGAGGTTCCTTCCCCTTAGAAGAATAGGCTTGAACCACAGCCTGACGGATCCACTTGCTGATAGTGGACTTAGCCGGAGATAAACCCTTCTTAGGCACAGAAGGGAGAACAAAAAGAGCATCAGTCTTCCTGAAGGATTCAGTAGCCACCAAATAGAACTTCAAGGTCCTGACCACATCCATAGAATGTAAGACCCGCTCCTTAGGGTTACTAGGATTAGGGCACAGAGAAGGCAAAACAATGTCCTGATTGAGATAAAAAGCAGACACAACCTTAAAGCGAAACACCACCTTGTCCTGGTGTCTCTCAAAGTAAAGAGGTTTGATGGAAAGTGCCACCAACTCAGAAACACGCCTAACAGAAGTGATAGCCACCAAAAAGGCTACCTTAAGCATCAAAATAGACAAAGAGGCCTCACGCAAGGGCTCAAAGGGAGACCCCTGCAAGGCAGATAAGACCAAGTTCAAATCCCAGACTGGTAACATAGGCTTACGTGGAGGACGCACGTGAGTAACCCCCTGAAAAAAGGTCTTAACCCTTCTAGTGCCAGCTACGCGAGTCTCACGTAGCTCCCTATACTCCACTTAAGTGCCAGCTACGTGAGACTCACGTAGCTGACTTTAAACCTCCACAGTAAAAAAAATATAAAAGTAAAATACTCACCTGACCCCTCGTTGGATCCAGCCGGGTCTCCTCTTTAATTTGGTGCCATTTGATCCCCCGTGGGGCGAACATGGCTCAAAATGGGGAAAATTACCTGTCAACAGAGGGTGACAAAACTTCAAGTAGGCTGACAATTAAAAGGGTTAATAGTACCTATGCATGCTGGGTAATTTTCTGCTCAGGGGACCTTGCGCTTTTAGATTTAGCTTGTTTTTTCTTGTTTGCATATTGATATTTTAGGAAAACATGGATTTTATTCTGCTTTTTTATAGTTTTTCTTAGGGAAACCCTGTGCAACCTAAGAATTCTTTAATGGATTACTTCCAGAAAGATGAGCCCACTACAACAAGCTCAGTACGCTTAGAAAGCTTAACATGTGTACTTTCAGGGAATATATGGTTTATGGGGAATATTCCAAATATAGTTTTTTTTAGGAAAATGTGGTGTTGATTATTCTTTTTTAGGGAAATTCTGTGCAACCAAAGAATTGATTGAGGGATTACTTCCATGAAAACTGCGCCCATGTCAACAAACCTGGTACGCCTAGAAAGCTTGAGGTGTGTACTTCCAGAGAATATATCATTTGTGGGGGGTATTTCAAATTTAAAGGGTTGTTTTTCTGGAAAAACTGCAAGGTGCGCTTAGCGTGTAGCATAGTTGTATTTTATCTGAAAATCTCTCCTAAAGCGCTGTTTCAGTTTGGGGGAGTCTCCTGGGCAGGAAAGGGTGTCTACCAATACACACGTGGTACCGCTGTGAGCGGGAGAAATTGGGGTTTCGCACGTAATAAAATTTTATTGACAAACTTACATTTTTTATTACAAAAAACACTACAAATTGCAAAAAATAGATTTTTTTTTATTTTTTTGCACATATTTCACCCAAAAGTATTGAGAATACACTAAAAGAAGGCCAAACAAGATATTGCATGTTGAAGCTCAGACCAAAAACAAAATATCATTTTCCTGGAAAATCCCTGGAAATCCCTTAAAAAAATCAAGGTTGAACATATGTAGCGCAAAATAGTGAAACACGGTCTGGCAACAAAGGGTGACAAAAATTCTAGGAAGGCTGGCACTTAAAGGATTAACCAGATGACGGTTGGCAAAGGATCTTTGGAAGAAAATGGCCAAAGCTGAAACATGACCTTTGAGGGAACTAAGTTGAAGACCCAAATCCAAACCATGTTGCAGGAATTCCAGAATCCTGGGGATAGAAAACACCCTACAGGGAAGTGACCTTGACTCACACCAGTCAATGTAAGCATGTCATACCCTATAGTAGATAGATGATGAGGACTTCTTCCTAGCCCAACTCATGGTATTAACAACAGAAGCAGGCAGCCCCTTTTCCATCAAGATGGAGGTTTCAGCAGCCAGGCCGTTAAAGCCAGCATTTGTAAATTGGGATGGTGTAGCTGCCCCTGAGTGAGCAGATCTGGAAACTTGGGCAGGGCGTACTGATCTACTGCCAACTGCACGATGTCTGCGAACCACACTCTTCTTGCCCAACAGGGAGCCACCAGAATGGTTGGCACCCCTTCCTGGGATATCTTGCGCAGCACCCTGCCCAGCAGAGGGAACGGAGGGAAAACATAAAGGAGCCGAAAGCTCTTACAAGACATTGCCAAGGCATCCATGGCCAAGGCCAGAGGATCCAGAGACAGAGAGACAAAGACTGGAAGCTTGTGGTTGTGACGGGATGCAAACAGATCCACATCCGGCTGCCCCCAGCGATGGCACAGGGAGCGAAACACCCTGCTGCTGAGGGACCATTCTCCCAGACGAGAGGTCCCCCTGCTGAGGGAGTCTGCCTCCAGATTATCCGCCCCCGGGATGTACACAGCTGAGATGCAGGGAACATTCTCCTCTGCCCAGGACAGTATCAGGGACACTTCCTTGAGGGCCCTCTTGCTCAGGGTCCCTCCATGATGATTGATGTAGGCGTCCACCAGCAGGAAAGGGATACCTCTTGTCCCAACTCTTGGGCACCCCAGGGAGCTTGCTAGGCCGCTCCCATTCTTTGAGCACCAGGTTATTAAAGTGAGTCTGCTCCGGGAACTCCAAGCGTGGTTTAACCGTATGAAAAAGCTCACCCTACTGCTGAGGAGCCACTGCAGGAGGGGAAATACAAAGCACTTCAAAAATGTGAGACAAAAGCCTGTCAGTGTCATCTGAGGACCAAGGGTCTTCTCCAAAGGGAGCCCCGGTACCACCATAAATCTTAGGCTGTTCCTCAGATGATTCTGAATCAGAGAATAATTCCCCCGTCCAAGGGGACCATAACCAGAAGTGTCAAAAAATTCCTCAGCCTCAACAGGGAAGAGTAGATAAATGCCGCTTCTTAGCAGAAGCCTTACGCGGGGCAGACCCAGCAATATGTTTCTCAATGCTGGCCACCCGTGCAGCCAAATCAGGTTGAGACTCCCCGCTAGTATGCCCCTCTCTGGGGGTCAGATGTAAGCGTGGGGGGGTAGGCGAAGCCAGAGGGGGCACCGCACCAGGCCCAGTAACAGACAACCCAGACTGCAGCGCGAGCACCTGCTGGGCGCAGGGTACACACACCCTGACATCACTTATAGGGGATACCCCACACGCAACACAATGCCGGGCTTGTCCCGAAGGAACCCCAAGCACATTATCCCCAGAAGCCTCCATATGGTGATTTGAGTGGCACAACAGGCCAGTAAGGATTAACGCAAAAGGAGCTACCCGGATGCCCCAAAGACCCACTAAGGAAGTGGGAGATAGCGAGGGGAGAGGGTCGGGAGAAACCACAGATGCTGAAGTTTTAACCCGCCTGAAAGACATAAAAAGCATCCCCATAAGTAAATACACTTGAGAAAATAACCAGAAGACCACCCCGCAGGGGTACTCACGGACTGCAAGGAGCCAGCAGTGCACGCAGCTCAGGAGAAGGAAAAATGGCGCCCGCAGAGACCTCGAGAGGCGGGCCGTGGAGATGTGATGCAGAAAACATCAGCCACAGAGCCCGCCCCCTCCCGAAGAGCGCGAATCGCGTCCCACGTGATCCGGCCAGCCAATAGCGGCCCCGCAGCCTCTGAAGTAATGTCGCCGCCGTCCGCTGTACAAGCACGCGGCAGCGGCGTACAAGGTGAAACACAATCCAATAAAGCACAGAAAACATTGGACATCCCCCCCCCCCCCAGAGATCTCCCCGAGGGAGGACGAAGCAAGGGAGTAACAGCAGCGGCCCAAGTGAAAAGTGTGAGGGAGGGAGGGTGGAGGGGGACACAGGGGAAAAAGGGTTAAATGGCACAGGGAGCCTGGCAAACCCATAGTGCAGGGGGGGCATCCCAAAAGGCTCACCATAAGCCTAAACTGCCTACCCTGTCAGAGCAGGGATTGCGGTAGGAGCAGCGCTCCTCAGCACCTACCCTGGTGCTGACCTACCTTCACCCGAACCTGTCAGCCGAGGTTGGGAGGCAGCGTGGATCGGAACCATTGGGAATAGTCCTGCAGGGCCGCAGGCTGACAAGTCCCGCTCACCTGCGCAACATAGAGAGCCATCTTCTATCTTCGCAGCCCAGACTGCAGATAAGAACTGGGGAATTTGTGGGAGGACCCTGACTTATATGGGGCGGGGAGGAGCCACAAGTTGTTTTCTGCAGTCCAGCGCCATCTTGTGGATGTATTACCCCATGTGTAAGGAATATTCTGGAACAGGAGGTGCTGTATACTTGGAATAGTTAACAGGCACTCTGTTCAGTGTGACCAAGTATGGCAAGCCACAGTGGTCTCACAGTCAACTTGAACCATAGCAGAATGCGCACATGAATCATAAAGCTGGGCTATGACACACCCCTTCCCAGCTTAGTCATAACCAGAAATGGCAAAAACGGTTTTGCTCAGAATAACAGCTTTTTTGCGATGGCTTGAAAAGACTCATTTTACTGTTCAAATTGAAGAAAAGTTGGGAAGAAATGTGGGTTCCCTGGTCTGTATATGTTTGGTAAGCCCACAACACTGATGCTCACAAACTGCAAATTTGCCGAATTTTACAAAAGGCATCTGTGACCACATTATAGATTAAACCTCAAAATAAGCTTATTTACTTCCCAGAATTCCTTCCTGTGACAAAAGAGCTCATAATTGATAGTTTGCATGTTAAAAGAATATTCTGTGTGTTTGTGTACACAGATTAAATCTGTGTCTGGATCTTTGAAAAGCTACTTAAACGGACATCATAATGTCATGATTGTGTTAACAGTATTACATCTGGTTTACAGGTCACAGGCCCACTTGAATGTAATCTGCCAGTTTATCTAATACATTTAGAATAAATCTGCCCTCTGGAGGGTTAGGGATAAAAGTTTTAGGCTGCATGTTAGGGATCCATTACAAAAAGCAGGCTAGTTGAGCTTTTTCAGAGAATAAATGTCTATGAACATTTGTATAAATGTGTATTTCTGTTTTCTACAGCCCCACTATTCTCACTTACAGGTCATGCAAAATCTCTCAGTGTAAGGAGGACAACTCAGCGCAGAAAGTGGACAAGGCACATGGACTGAAGTGGAAGAACTAAGTACCATTGGAGGAGGGTGATTAATACTTAATATGTATATGCTGGCAAAAGTAAAATAAGAAAAACACTTGCATTAGATATTGATCGACAGCATTTATATGGGCTATGGCTCTGGTCTTAAGAGCCATCACTGGACTCACTTGGAGCATAGGACGTCGGGAATGTACTTGAGAGCATATAAGGTGGTACTATACTAGGCTGTAGGCTGACCTGTACCCCAACCTGACCTGCTGCCATCTATAATTTACCCAAGCTAGATTTGCTTTAAAAAAACTGCTCCAAAATGTGATGGAATCAATTTATTTATTTATTTCGAAGCCAGGCCAGATATTAGTATAAGGCCTAACACAATCAGCCTGATTCAAAGCCTCACTCACACACATTCCCACCAGCGGGAATGACATCAAAGGACCATGTTTGGTCTCTTTTCCATGTTGGATGATTCTGAGCCATTTTTTTTTTATTGGCGAGTTGTCCATTTTGTGGGAAATTACGGTATGCGTTTGCTAAACCGTGTGTTCGCCGTAAAATTATGGCTCAAGGCGTCCATAATCTTACAGGTTTAGCCTTTGCTTGCACGCGATTCTGAGCCCTGATTTGTATGTTTTCGGTAGATAGATTTTACATTCCAGAGCTTAGTCATACCCACCATTGCCTGGATATCAATCAGATGACAGTTCAGCAGGTTTGTTTGAGCTGACTGAACCTCTTCCTCGTGCGAAGCTTTACTCAGAGTTGTGGCCATGGTTGGCCCCCGTCACAAGAAAGGGGCATGCAATTGGAGGTATGACCAAATTGGTTGGCTGCCTCCAATTTTTAGCAAATTGCTCCTTCCAGAGGCTAGGGGCACTGTCAGTTGGCATGTCCCAGCCTTCGCTGAACCACACCCCGACTAAATTTGCATGACGGTCCTGCAGGAGAAATACATCCCTTTCCTGGCAGCATGGCAGCCTGTAACGTAGTGAATTTGGGCTTTTTTCGAATAGCAAACATGCCAACTGTCATATTCACCATTGATTGCATGCATGTGGCCCTGGTTCCCCCAGGTTCTCAGGAGTATATGTTTCAGTATGTTTAGGTCCACATTGCTTCTTCTTTTAGGCCACTCTCCTCTCTTGAGGCTAGCCTAGCTTCCCCCAAACAGCCTCCCTGTGTCCCATTTGGCCTTGTTTGCTTTTATTTTGGCTGTTGGCATTTGTTGCCAGTCTAGTGACCCTTTTTTGTGTCTTCTTTTCAGCAACCGCAAGATGGGCCACTGCGATGTCCAATGCTTTGTGGGGCTGGATCTTTGCTTTTTTCAGGGTTTTGGCCAGTTTCCCTGGCTCATCCCATGACACATTTGTCTTGAGTAGTTTCAGTTTATACACCCGTTTTGAAAGTGGCGAGCTGACTGGCTGTTGGCTTATGGGTAAGTAAGGAGTTGATCTGAGTGTTTGTTGTTTATGTTGCACTTGTAATGTGTTTTTCATGTCTGTTATTTGCCCCTATTTTGTAATTGGTCCAGGTTTATTGTGTTTGCCAATTGATCTCCCTGCCCTCCGTCACTTTGACTGTGCTCATCCCCCTCTTTAAAAATGTCCCCTTCTCATTGTTCATGTTTTTTTTTTTTTTTTTCTCGAATTACTTGTTAATTGTCACAAATTGTTAGGTTATGTCACAACTGTGGATCCAGATCAACAAAAAATTGATCCCAAAAAACCCTGTTAGACTTACATGTAACAGATTTTTCAAGAATACTTCAGCATGACCACATATTACTCTCCGTGTGGTCATGATGAATATAATTTGGAAAAACCCGCATTAGACTTACCGGTAACAGATTTTTCAAGAATACTTCAGCATGACCACACAGAGAGTAATACATGGTCACGCTGAAGTATGATTTGGAAAAATGTGCCTGCCCGGCATAACTAAAGCTTGGGGATTCCTCACAATCCAAAATCCAGCATAGCAGGTCAGGGGGATGCTGCCTGGCTTGGGTGGTTGCAGCTTGCTGTGCCTCCACAGCCTTTGAAGGGCGACCTGGTTAGCCTCCACCAGAGCCCCAACCAGCATCTCCATCTTCTGGTGGTGGCATTGCTGCTCCACAACTACTGCAGCCTGGTCTTAATGGAGCAAACTGGCAGTTCATTGCACAACTTTAAAATATCTATTGGCATTTTGTGGAAAAGTGATGCTGTTGGGCCACCAGTTTGCCACTATGATTGGGAAACTGCCTTTCTAAAGACAGGTGCTGTTTGGCTGCAGGATGGGGCTGTCTTCCTCCTGGGCACTCTGTGGAGCTGGTGGGGCTGCTACTGCCAGAAAGAAGCTGTAGCTGCAGGGAGGAGTGGTGATGGCCAGTGTCCGTGGTGCCAGCAGCTGGTGAAGATGTCCAGATGATACTGTGGAGGGGGGGGGGGGGGGTCTCATCAAGATGTTCAGAGTGCCCTTCCTCCAGCTCATTAATTTCAGCCAGGAGAGGTGCCGTCTGTGTGGAGAAAGGTCAACATTAGTGTTCCCTGGAATCACCCTCCTCCTCCACCCTGCCCCTTGCCTATTAAGCTCACACATTTACCTCAACACTGTCTGGATTCCCTGGGTGGCCTTGATGTTGTCTCGGTGGTAGGCACACCAGATGGGCCAACTGTGGCTGCAGGTGGCAGGTCTTGCGGGAGAGGTGCTGCTAGCTGAGGTGTTGCTGCAAAGTCAAGGTAAATGCACTGGTAGTTTCCTCTTAACAGTATATGTGCCCCTTCAAAATCCCTAGAAGGGCTACATACTGGGTCACACATCAATGTGGGGCCCCAAATTGTTGTCTGCTCACACCCATGTTAGAGATTACATGTAAAGTTTCCCAAAAACCATTGGTGTGTGTTGTCGGACAACATATGTTGCGCAGGCCTGTTGGGTGTGCGTGTGGGTGGGGTGTTTGGTCGGCCTACTGCCCCCTCTACCAAGCTACAATTTGCATAACCAGTCTTACCATCTTACCACAGGTGAGCACATGCTTCCTTTCGGTATCCATGGTGCCCGACACCCCCTGGTAGGTGTTGGGGTAGAGCTTCCCCAAGACCAGCTCCTCAGCATGGGTAAATTGTAGAGATTTGGGGGGGTCCCAACCAATATGCAAGCTAAATTCAAACATAGGAAAGGGTAGCTTTAATGAGTTGTCCAATGTCTCATGTCCAAACAGCCCTCGGGTAGTTCAACACTTGCCTCTCAGTCCATCTGGTGCTGGGTTTCTGCCAAACCTTTGGGTCATCCCACTCTTGGCCTGGGCACCATCCTTGGGTTCTGTCTCAGTCCCCTAAAGTTGTGGGCAAGCTTCACCCATAACTTCTCCGAACATGCCAATATTTCCTGAGTATGAGTAACAAAGAGACACCGGAACTCCGGCTTTTCATCTTAAATCTCTTAGATTTTATTCTCAAACATAATTTTTTCTTGTTTGACTCTACCTACTACCGCCAGATCTGTGGTGTGGCCATGGGGGCACGTTGTGCTCCCTCCGTGGCCAACCTTTTTCTGGGGTGGTGGGAGAGAGAGGTTCTCTTCCAGGAAACATGGGCGGATTATCACCAGCATGTGCTGGGTTATTTTCGATACATCGATGATATTTTGATCATATGGCAAGCACCTGAAGACAAGTTTATTGAATTTCTGAACATTTTGAATGTAAATGACTTAAACATTTTTTTGACGGCTAGTGTCTCTAAAAAACAGGTTGTGTTTCTGGATCTAACTATCTCACTCATGGATGATGGGACAGTAGAAACTGGCCTATACCGTAAAGAAACGTCGGTGAATGCGCTCCTGCACTTCGACAGTTTCCATACCACCAGGTTGAAGCAGGGAATACCGGTGGGGCAATTCTTACGTGTACGGAGGAATTGCTCCAGTGATGAGGAGTTTCGGATGCAAGCACGGGATTTATCTGTGAGATTTCAAAAGAGGGGATACCCTAAACGAGTGATTAAAAAAGCATTTCAGCGCGCTAGGGACACCCCACGTGACAATCTACTCACCCCAAGAAGAAGGGACCCAGGACAAGCAGAGGTGAGATTTATTACCCCATTTAACAACGATTGGGACACACTTACACAAATATTAAGGCGAAATTGGAAAATACTCAAGTCAGACCCTGCATTGATGAGATGGGTGAGAAAAGGCCCACGTATGACGGCAAAAAGAGCCCCAAGTATTAGGGATAAGGTGTGCAGGAGCCACTTTAAGAGACCAAACACTTGGCTGGAGGCTCAGGGGTCTGTGGTGGGCAGTCATTCTTGTGGGTCGTGTTCAATCTGCCCGTTTATGCAGAGACAAAGGTATATTAAGAACGAACATACGGGCAAAGAATATAGGATCAGACATTTTATCAATTGCAAATCCACAGGGGTGATATATGCGCTCATATGTGGATGCCATAAAATATATGTGGGTGAAACAAAAAACTCCCTCAAGGCCCGCATACAGGCCCACATGTCTAATATCAGGTTGGCCTCGAGGAATATGGAGATGGGGAGAGTGGTCCCCCCGGTGGCACTCCATTTCTTACAAGCACATGGGAGTAAAGTGGATAACTTCAGAGTCATTGGATTGGAAAAGGTGAGTTTGGGACAAAGGGGTGGTGATATCAAGCGTCGCCTACAACAACGGGAGCTCCGCTGGATCTTCAATTTGGATGCTCAGTCCCCACTAGGGCTCAATGAGGACACAGCTTTTACACCATTTCTAGGTGAGGGTTAGGTTCACTAGATATTCCCCCATATGGGGGTCATATAATTTGATTATGTGTGTTGGGTCAGTGATGGTTTTTTTTTTTTTTTTTTTTTTTTTTTGTTCACTTTAGGTGTGTATAGTGTGTTATAGGTATGGGTATTTACTTTTGTTTTTTGAGTTTTAGGATTGATGAGAGATCTGTGTTCCTCGTTTATTGGAAACAGCTTGAGAAGCCCTGTGTGGGGGGGACATGTCAAGTCCAATACACTGATGGAAGATCCATGGAGAGCATTGAGATTGCAGCGGATTGCATCCTGGTCGCCTGTTCCATCCATCCAGCCCCCATTGTTAAGAATAATCTTTGGAGGATATTGTTTAATATATGTTGGCTATATGTAATATGGAGGTTCCGTTATAGTGGGTTTGTCCCCCGATTTATACTGGTTAACAACTTAGTATATTTAGTGTGCAGGGCACTGCCTCATCTTGATAGAGGACTTGGCCCATGTGATGGTAAGCATGAGATCATGGGCTATCCATGTAGAGATTAGTTACTCTTTGAATTTTTATTTATCCTGTTTTGCAGAATATGGGACCACCGGGTAGTGTTATGGTAAGACTGGAGGCCAGTCCGACATGTGCAGTCAAAATTACATAAGTTTACCCATACATAGTCTAAGCACAGAACCTATGGGTAGACAGTCTGTAGAGACCAGTAGAACCCGATATTTGAGGTCTTCCTTCTTCGTTGTGGGACAAACTATGTAAATGGGCTTAGAGTTAATCACATAGATATCACCTTCTGTCTTTGATTCCCTAGGACAAAAGAGTCTCCTGTTTGATAAGTGGGTATACTAAGGCACAATTAGAAAATTATTTATGGTTTAGGTTATAGATAGATTACAAATATAAGCTCCTGATAGAGGACTTGGCCCATGTGATGGTAAGCATGAGATCATGGGCTATCCATGTAGAGATTAGTTACTCTTTGAATTTTTATTTATCCTGTTTTGCAGAATATGGGACCACCGGGTAGTGTTATGGTAAGACTAGAGGCCAGTCCGACATGTGCAGTCAAAATTACATAAGTTTACCCACACATAGTTTAGGTACAGAACCTATGGGTAGACAGTCTGTAGAGACCGGTAGAACCCGATATTTGAGGTCTTCCTCCTTGGTTGTGGGACAAACTATGTAAATGGGCTTAGAGTTAATCACATAGATATCACCTTCTGTCTTTGATTCCCTAGGACAAAAGAGTCTCCTGTTTGATAAGTGGGTATACTAAGGCACAACTAGAAAATTATTTATGGTTTAGGTTATAGATAGATTACAAACATAAGTATGGTTGTGGGATATATGTTTAAACAATAAGGCTGTTTGTCCCTGACGGGTCCCGCATCTACCCTCCAAGCCCCCCCTCCTTTCTTAACTAGATCGGACTGCCGGGTGGCACTCTGGTAATACCGGCGCCCAGTCTGCTATGCGCTGCGAGGAAGTGCAGCTGTCCTTTGTGTTAATGTTAGTAACCATGTCAAGGGGCGGGACCGCTGACCTACTTCCGGCCGGAGTATTGCAGTGAGTCCCAAGCCTCGTTTTCAAATGCGGCTGATGATGCACTTCAGGTGCCTCGTGCTGACTGACACCGGTGTTTCCAATTTTCTATTATGATGCTGGAGGAGTATTTAGGGGACCCAGGGGGGGGACAGACAGTCTATACTTGTGGCCCAGATGAAGTAACGGGAGGTCCGTTACGAAACGCGTTGGCTGGCTGGGACGGGGTGAGGCGCTCGGCGCATGTCTGCCTGGTGAAGTACACATAGCACATGTTATGATTTACTGCACTGTTTTTCTATGTCTTTTCCCCCTCGGTGTCTTCTTTAGGGTAGAGTGATACTGATAGCACTGGATTGCACTTTACTGATGTATATTTGTATAAAATAGGATTGTATATAGGATAGTTTAGACACATTATATAAGCTGGTTGATATTGTATACTGATGTCTTTGAAGACAACACAGGGTTAATAATTGTATGTATATAGATGTATATAGGATAGTTTATACACATTATATAAGTTGGTTGATATTGTATATTGATGTTTTTGAAGATAACACGGGGTTAATAATTGTATGTATATAGATGTACTAGGCATACATGTGTTCTTGTAGTCCTCCCCCTCATGAGATGTGTGTTTTTAATTGTTTTTAAACTTTTTTTGTATTGGATGAATAATAAATTGAATATATTTTGTTATAAGAGTATGTGGTGGTGCCAGTTGTTTGGTTAGGCATTGTTTTGGGGTCTTGTGGGATCCCATGCTCTGGAGATTATTCTCCCACAATGCTTTGGGGTTCAAGCAGGACCAGGACTCAGCCAGTCGATCATAATATCTGGCAGCACCATGCAGCAGAACCTCCAGATGGGTATCATTAAATCGGCCACTCAACTTGCCCCTTGTTAATTTGCACCCAGGTTGAGTGGCCGATGCTGTGGTCTGCTGGGCCGTGTCTTGGCTGAAGGGGGAGTCACTATTCCCCCTCCCAGGCCCAGAATGGATGAATTCCAGGCTACCTGCCAGGAAAGAGCAGGCCTGGCTGTGGCAATGCTGCTCAGCCCTAGACTCCCCTTCTGGCTCAGCTGTGGATTCACTGGGGCCCACCCTGGAGTCCGCATAGTAGGCCGGTGTCCTGGCCATTGGTTGGTCTGTGGTAAGCTGTGCCGGGAGCCCTGGTTTTAGGACACCCATTGCTGATGCCAAACACTGCTGCGGGTGACCCGCCCAGAATGGTTAGTGTGGGTATCAGTAGGGGATTGCCTATGGGACGAACGGCAGGGCCTGGGGCTGGGTTACGGTACCTAGGCTGGGTGCTGCCTGTTACTTGGCCATGCCTGTGTTCCTGGCTCTGGGGGATAGTGAGGCATAAGTTAGCACGGATAAGAAAATCTGAGCCTCAGCTGCGTTCTTATATATCTAATTGAGTGGGAAATGGTGGTGGAAACAATTTGGTTTATTTAACAGGCCATCACAGGTGCCAGCAACCTATAGGCTACATGGGCATATGGACGCAAGCACACTTCCAGGGTCCACCAGGGCACTTAGGCATTTGTGCACCTCGATGCAGGGGTGCGTCATACAGATGACATCCAAAGGTCCAACCTGTCCCTGTCCCGCCGTGTTCACCCGTGAGCAGCAGAAGGAGATTATAATGATAAGTCACATTTTCATGCCATTCGCCTGTGTGCCGCATTACACTCCTGCCAAGGTGTAAACAGGTGACAGAGTGGTTGTGACATACGAGTGAAGGCATATGGCTACACAGTAATGTTGGAGGCCTGGCCTTCCACCACTGCAGGCCCACAGCACTTTGCTGTCACTGTCACATGGACCACTGGGTGGGTGCCAAAGAGATTTATGTTTGACATTTCTATGCAATCCATACTACTGTGGGATGGGAGAGCTGGCTTTGTCTTGTTTCTGGCCGCAGTCAGCGAGCCCTATCCGACAGTAGTAGCAGAGTGAAGGGTTAGGCGTGCCTTTTGGCCTAGATGCATCTGCAACTGCAATCCGCTTCTACTGTGGGATAGGAGTGCTGGCTTTGCCATGTTGCTCACTGGGGTCAGCGAGCCCTATCCGACAGTAATAGCGAAGTGGAAAGTTGGGCACGCCTTTTGGCCTAAGTATGCCTACGCTTGCAATCCGCTACTACTGTGGGATGGGAGAGCTGGATATGGTTGCATTGGCATACACTAGCATATAAAAGGCTTGGGTGCTTGCACTGCACATCTGTTTTTTGTTTGCAGACATCTATTGACCAAAGGTATCACTTCAAGCCTAACATGCATGAAAAAAAGAGATTGGCAGAGGAAGTGGCAGCACATCTGAATGACGAGGGGACATCGCCTTACACCTTCACCCAAATAATGCAGCACTGGTTGGACCTCAAACGGCAAAAGTGTCCCTGGGTGCGGAGGTTCTAAAGTTATAAAACTCCCCAGGTAAGTGGATGTACAACAGAGAAGATGAGCTATCAGGGTTATGAGTTACATGTTTTACATTTCATTTTCTTTTGTAGCTGGGGAGTTCTGGCAGCAGATCAAGCCCGCCCAGAGGCGAGGGGTCCGACCAGTGGGAAGACAGGGTGTGAGTGTAAGGTGGCAGACCCAAACCCTGCCAACATCCTCTCCCACCTCTGAAGCATCACCAAAATTAGCCATGGAGCCCGCTGAAAAGGATGGTGTGTTGGGCTTGGAGTAGCCCATAGCTCCAGAACACTCCAGTAGGCCAATACACCAAAAACACAAGTTGTGCTGCATGTAAAGTCTAATGAAATGTTCAGAGGGTGAGTACACGGAGATGGGGCCACCCGAGATGGAAGCGGCACAAAACTCAGGTGGGCGTCATGCAAGTGAGGCAGAACACTATCCAAACAAACAACACATGCACATACATTCTAACTCAGGTTCTTTCTCTCTACAGACCCTGAATATGGCACAGCAGAGGAGAGTGTCCCCCTAAAATTATGCGTAAACCAGTTTGAGTAAGTATCTAAAAATGTGCGTGCATGTACAGGCACACATGTGGACAAACAAGTGGTAATGTATATTTGTTTTCTCTTTGTAGGTGACATGTTGGTCCCAACCAAAATGTAAAAATACTTTTTGAATTTTTTAAAATGTAAATACATTTTTATTCAAAAAAAAGTTATTAAAAAAATTAAAAAAAAGATTTTTAATGTTATATGCTGTGTGGTGGCGTGTTTTCAATGCAACTACATAAAGCAGACACAAACCAAACAAACAGCGGTGTAAAACAGAATACAAAAAACAGAAACTGCCTGGGGCAGGAGGTCAGTTACAGTGGGTAGAAGCAGATGAGATGGCAACCAAGGTACAAAATACCATTTTGTGAGTACTCACCTGAAAAATGGATATTGTTGGTGTGCCACACACCCCGCTTCACTTTTAAATATTCTTCACTTATTGGGTTAACTCACCGCCAGGTGACGCTGTGCAGAGAGGAAGTCTTGTAACAAGCCCCCTTCCGGCCTATATATACCTGGTACCTCCCTTCAATCACCAGTATATTAAAAAAGCAGAAAGACAAGGTACCAGTATTCCACCGGTAACCTCAAAATCAATTTGATATAAATAAAAAGCTTCACCATAAAAGGCTTCGGAAATACCGAAAAGGGTGGGAGTGAAGCGGGGTGTGTGGCACACCAACAATATCCATTTTTCAGGTGAGTACTCACAAAATGGTATTATTCTTGGTGTGCCACACACCCCGCTTCACTTTTAAATATTCTTCACTTATTGGGACATCCAAAAGCAGTGTCCACAAGGGATGGGCATCTCAAGGCCAGGTGAAGCATAACTTAAATGACTGCAGTCTGCAGAACTTTGCGGCCAAAAACAGCATCCGCTGAGGCTCGCACATCAACTTTGTAAAACTTAGAAAAAGTGTGAACAGAAGACCAAGTGGCGGCCTTACAAACTTGTTCAACAGAAGCTTGGTGCTGAAAAGCCCAAGACGCCCCAATGGCGCGAGTAGAATGAGCAGTGATACGAAAAAGGGGGAACTTTCCCCTTAGCAGAATAGGCCGCCGTAACGGCCTGACGTATCCACTTGCTAATAGCAGATTTGGCTGGTGCCAAACCCTTCTTAGGCCCATGGGGCATAACAAAAAAGGAATCCGTCTTACTAAAAGAAGACGTGATTATCAAGTAGTACTTAACACAGCGTACTACATCCAAACAATGTAAAACCCTCTCTATGTCATTCTTAGGATTAGGACACAAGGAGGGAAGAACAATATCTTGGTTCAAATGAAAAGCAGAAACAACCTTAGGAAGAAAGTCTGGCTTGAACCGAAAGACCACCTTATCCTGATGCCTCTCAAAGTAAGGCGCCTGGATAGACAAGGCCGCCAACTCCGAGACACGCCGGACCAAAGTGATCGCTACCAAGAAGACAATCTTCTGAGTCAGGGTAGACAAAGCAATATCTTGCAAAGGCTCAAAAGGAGGAGCATGAAGAGCAGAAAGAACCAAATTCAAATCCCAAACCGGGAGTAATGGTTTCCAACCGACCCTGAGTGAGCAGATCGGGCCGAAGAGGCAGGGCGAACTGGTCCACTGCCAGCCGAACGATGTCTGCGAACCACACTCGCCTTGGCCACCTTGGGGCCACGAGAACGGCGGACACCTTTTCCAGAGCCAACTTCCGAAGCACCCTGCGCAGCATGGGTATCGGAGGAAACAGGTATAGAAATCCCAGATCCCCCCAGCTCAGGGACATGGCGTCCACTGCCAGAGCCAGAGGATCCTGGGAGAGCGACACGAAGTTCGGGAGCCTGTGATTGTGACGAGAGGCAAACAGGTCCACCTCCGGTGTCCCCCATCGGAGACACAGTGAGCGAAACACCCGAGGATGGAGAGCCCATTCTCCCAAACGGGGAGAGCCCCTGCTCAACCGGTCCGCTACCTGGTTCTCCACTCCTGGAATGTATACCGCCGAGAGACAAGGAACATGGGCCTCTGCCCAGGTCAGGATCAGGGACACCTCTCTGAGAGCACTCAGACTGCGAGTCCCTCCCTGATGATTGATGTAAGCAACCGCTGTTCGATTGTCTGAACGCACCTGGACCGGAAGGCCCAGAACGTGCTGAGTCAGGAGAGCAAGCAACCGACGGATGGCTCTCAGTTCCAGAACATTGATGGGTAAGTGGGCCTCTTGAGGTCCCCACTGCCCCTGGAACTGCAGCTCCTTCCAAAATCCGCCCCAACCCGACAGACTGGCGTCCGTGGTGACAATTTCCCAAAGAGGGGTCAGGAAAGACCTGCCCTTCACAAGATTGGTCGAGACCAACCACCACTGGAGGGACTGCCGGACCCGGGAGGACAACTGGAAGGGCTGATCCAGCGACCGAGGCTGCCGGTCCCAGGACGCCAACAGATAAAGCTGAAGCGTCCTCGTGTGAAATTGAGCAAAAGGAACTGCCTCGAAAGAGGCGACCATCAACCCTATCATCCTCATCCCCAGACGGATGGACGGCCGAGGATTGGAAAGTAGGACCCGAGCCAACTCCTGGATCAGATGAATTTTGGACTGGGGGAGAAACACTCTGTTTTGAAGAGAGTCCAACTGCATCCCCAGAAAGAACACCACCCTGGCCGGAGCGAGGGAGGACTTGGGGAAGTTGATCACCCAACCAAAGCTTTCCAGCGTGGAGACCACCAACCTGGTGTCTGTCTCCGATTGATTGAGCGACGGAGCCATGATGAGAAGGTCGTCCAAATAAGGTACGACACGAATGCCCCGAGATCTGAAATTGGCCATGACCCCTGCCAGCACCTTGGTGAACACTCTTGGAGCTGAGGTAAGGCCAAACGGAAGTGCCACGAATTGATAATGCTGATTTTCCATCACGAATCGAAGAAAACGTTGATGAGCGTGGCAGATGGGAACATGAAGATAAGCATCCTTGATGTCTACGGACGTCATGAAGTCCCCTTGCCGAAGGGAACCGACGGCCGTACGCAAGGTTTCCATGCGAAACTTCCGAACACGGATGAACCTGTTGAGTAATTTCAGGTCCAGGACGGGACGGACTGACCCGTCTTTCTTGGGGACTGCGAAAAGATTGGAATAAAACCCGAGGCCCATCTCTAAGCGCGGTACCGGCCGGATGACCGCCATCTCTAACAGATTCTTTACCGACGCCAGGAGCCCCTGTGCGGCCAAAGGATCGATGGGCACCCGAGACCGAAAGAACCGTGAAGGAGGGCGAGAGTCGAATTCCAGTTTGTAACCGGACGACACTACCTCCCGGATCCATCTGTCAGGAATCTCCTGGTCCCAAACCTGGGAGAAGCGTCGTAATCGTCCCCCCCACCCGCACGGGTGAGGGCAGCCCCCGTACCCGCTCTGAATCCCCGAAAAGAAGGCCTACCAGCACTTGTCCCCTTAAAGGGACGACAAGGCCTCTTGCGTTGTGGCATCTTACCACCCTTTGCGACTGAATCAATTTTCTCACCAAACAGACGCAAGCCCAAAAAGGGAAGAGCTGTGAGCACCCTTTTAGAAGCTGAGTCCGCCGACCACTGACGCAGCCATACTGACCGACGAATAGCCACCAGCATTGCAGCTGTCTTGCTACTCATAGCCAGCGCATCGTCCTGAGCGGATAGAACATAGGAAACAAAAGATTCACACTGCTTGAGCGCAGTAAACTCTTTGCAAGTGGGATCTAGATCCTCATACAGCTCCTGAACCTAACCGCCAATAGAAGAAGGGCCGAAGCACACACCGGGCGCATCGTTGACCCAGCATAAATAAAACCATGGCGAGCGTACTGGTCAATCCGCCGATCCTCCCCATCTTTAGGGACAGTGGTCTCCGCAGACTGTACCATAGCCGTGCTGGAGAGCCCTAGCACAGGGGTATCGACGTCAGGAGGGACGGACCAGAGCTTCACCAATTCTGGCGGAAAAGGATAACGCTTTTCCCAACTGGAAGGGATTCCAGATAACCGTGTGGGATGTTCCCATTCCTTAAGGACCACCCTCTCAAAGTGGTGTTGTCTGGGAAAAACCCAACGCGGCTGAGGCTCTTTAAACAACTGGCCCTTCGACCAGGTGACAGCCTCAGGCGGATCTAAATTCAGAATTTCAAACATCTGAGCCAGAATGGAGGGGGTGTCAAGGGAAACACCCGCCGACCAATCGCCAATAGCATCAGCCTCAAACTGATCTGCAGGCTCATCTGACTCCAACAGGAATTCTCCCTCGTCCGGGGAGCCATCGGACCATTCCACAGGCTCACATACCTGTGAAGCCGAAGGTATCGGAGTCAGGTGCTTCCGTTTTGCAGTGGCTTTAGACCCTGCTTTAACGGGCACTATTTTCCGGAGGCTGGCCAATCGCGCCGCTACCTCGGATTGCGAATCCCCACTCTTGACAGTGTCATGCGGGGTCCAGAACAGGGAGGGAGAGGTAGGAGATGATGGAAGATGCGACGGGCCAGCAGCCGACGCAATACTCTGCCTTGCACAAGGAATGCATACAAAGACATCATCATCTGGGAGCGGAGTCCCACATCTTGCGCACCCCCTAGATGGCCCAGAACAACCATTTCCGGTAATAACGGAAGCCTCCATATGGTGATTTATGGTATTCGCAATTCTTTTGGGATTTAAAGCATAAGCCGACCCGGGATGCCCCCTTATTGTAAATGTACCGGAATTTTTTTTTTTTTTTTGGGGGGAGGATTTAATTCAAAAAGAAGATCCCCTTAACAATCTATATATAAATATAGATTATATATATATTTTTTTTTTTTATATTTTTAAATATATAT
The DNA here is from genome assembly GCA_027917425.1 of Gastrophryne carolinensis. Lineage (NCBI taxonomy): Eukaryota > Metazoa > Chordata > Amphibia > Anura > Microhylidae > Gastrophryne > Gastrophryne carolinensis. The sequence continues at coordinate 82,553,919 of CM051238.1, read as the reverse complement.
ACGCAAGTATATATAAATAAATATGTCCCAATTTAGGAGAAAAAGAGACTAGCCAGGCAATAAAGAACTGGGAGGCTACTATTGAAGGAATCCCAGGATCTGTGGGGAAAAAAACAAACCAACAGTAAAAAAAAAAAACCCCAGAAACCAATGGCAACATGCAATATAACATACATACACAGCACCAAGTGCTTTGAAGAGGCAATGAAACTGGCCTCTGATTTTCCTCCTTATATATTTTTCCCCTTTTTTTTTTTTTTAAACAAAAGTATATTTCCATTAAATATATTACTTTTTAATAAACAGTCAAACCCATAAAAATATAGATGGCCCCACACCAGGTGAGGCCGCTTACCTGCCCCAGTAAGGCTTACAAAAGCCCAGCACCCAACCAAAGAGGTGGTGGAGACAGGCAGAAAATGTCAGCGAAGGCGGGAGTGGCCGATTAAAACAAAGGAGAAAAGCGGAGGGGGGAGGGGAGCTGGATAGGGTGAGAAAAGCGCAGGCAGCCAAAAGCAAGCCTGACACCATACAGCCTGCCCCGGTCACCCCTAAAGCTGACCCAAAGCTCTGGCTCTACAGGCCAGCAGCAGCAGCCCGCAAAACAGAGACTGCCATATAAGGAGGAATCAAAGTCAGGCCATATGCACACTCACTTGCAGTGCAGCCTGACAACGTTGAAATAAGCAAAACACATGAACATACAGTAAACCATACACACAATACACATCCCTCTACCCCCCCCCCCCATAGTGAAGGGAGAAGGGACCGTAACGGGAGAGTAAGGGGCTAAGGGGACCCTCGGGACAGGGGCATCCCATTTTCGGATCACCATGCCGGATAGCCGCATTGCCCCACGCATGAGGTCGAGCGGAGGAGATAAGCTCCTAGGCACCTATAGTGCCATCTACCATTTGCCCAGTGAGCAGCCTAGACTGGGAGGCTTCCATTCCACCATCAAGGTATAAACACTCAAACCGGGCAGAAATAGACCAAAAGGGGGGTGCCGGGGTAAGACCCCGGCTACCTGTAAGCAGGAGACTTCAATCTTCTGTCTTGTCGTCAAGCAGAGAGAAAAATACTGGTGATTGAAGGGAGGTACCAGGTATATATAGGCCGGAAGGGGGCTCGTTACAAGACTTCCTCTCTGCACAGCGTCACCTGGCGGTGAGTTAACCCAATAAGTGAAGAATATTTAAAAGTGAAGCGGGGTGTGTGGCACACCAAGAATAAGTATGTGCAAGGACATGCAGACTACATGGCATTCCCTAGATGCCAGCAGGGGGGAGAAGGTAAGTATTTGCAAGGACATGCAGACTACATGAGATGCCCTAGATGCCAGCAGGGGGGAGAAGGTAAGTATTTGCAAGGACATGCAGACTACATGGGATGCCCTAGATGCCAGCAGGGGGGAGAAGGTAAGTATTTGCAAGGACATGCAGACTACATGGGATGCCCTAGATGCCAGCAGGGGGGAGTAGGTAAGTATTTGCAAGGACATAACGACTACATGGATGCCCTATATGCCAGCAGTGGGGAGAAGGTAAGTATGTGCAAAGACATGCAGACTACCATGGGCACACTGGCAGGGGACAGCAGAAAGCACCTTAAAATAGCTGGCAAACTGCTGGAGATGTAATAAGGAAAGGAGGACGTTGTTCCACATATTTTGGGCATGCCCCAGAATCCAGGTTTATTGGACGTAGGTCATTCCCATTATATCGAAGGTCACAAGCATGCAGATACAGGAAGACCCGGCGCTAATCCTATCAGACATGTCACTGGGGACATACAGGAGGTCTCTACTGGCGCACCTGCTTAATGCCGCCAAGCAAGTTGTCCCCCGCTACTGGAAAACAGAGCAGATACCATTGATAAGACTGGATTGGTGAAGTCATGGCCATCAGAGAGATGGAGGACATGACTCTCGCCCTCCAAGAGATGAGCAGTTTAGAAACACCTGGCTCCCTTGGCTACTCTTTCAGGAATCTGAGGAGTTCAGGGATCTTTTGACCCTTGAGATCTCGGATTTGAGCGAGGCTTTGGCCCATCGGGAAGGGTCGGCCAATGAACAGGTGACGCCAGAGATGACCCACCCCTCAAACCTGACCCTCCCCCCCATAACTCTTGGTTATACCCCTCTTTATTACCATCTCTTTCTCGAGGTCCAGCTTGGCATTTTCATACACAGTACTTTATGGATAAAGAAACGATATGACACAGGAGGGGAAATGAAAGGCCCAATGTGATGATGAGCCTAATGAAAGACACATGCAATGCCCCCCCGCCCCCGAGATACAGGTTAAGAGAATGAAACCAGATCACAATACTCTGCCAGAGGACCGTAGGCTTATAGTCAGCAGCTCCACCTCACATTGTAGAGGTTTAGGAGAATATTAGGACCATAAACATTGAACTGGTGTCTGCTGTTTGTGTTAGAGGATAAGATTATCAGAGTCCTGCCTGTACACATCTACAGAAGAACTGTGTCTGTGTGGATTTTGCCTTTCTGGACCTTTCCTGCTTGCTATTTTTTCTATTGTAGCGTTTTTTTATTTTCTTAAATAAAGAATATTAAAAAAAAAAAATAGCTGGCAAAAACAAAAAAAGGTGTGTGCCAGAAAGACACCAAAAGACACAGCACACCAAGAACAATGAGCTCCACAGCAAGAAACGGCCAAAAACTCGGCTTCTGGGACTATTTCCGCTGCAAATACCGTAAATGCTCGGCAAATATGGCCGCTTACGCATGAACAAACTTTCCTCGGAACGTGGCTGTAAATGTTATGAGCATTCGCAATTTCCCAGTTTCCGGGATCAGTTCCCGATAAAAACAAGCATTCGCAGGCAAGTAGCAACAGGCCAACTGTCATATTGTCCAGTAGTACATGGTCTGCAAATGTATTCTGCAACATCTAAATAGGGTAATGGCTGAATGTGTAGACTAAGGTCAACAGCGGCATGCCACAGATGTTTTTGCATCAGAAGATTACATTTAGTTTTGGTTAATTATAGTTATACACTATCAAATATTGTACTAATCAGGGCCTCTAGACTTCTAATCTAAAATCTAGATAATTGTGATATGAACATATTGTATATACTGAAAAGTTAATTATGTGTCATATCCAGTCATAAATTAGAAAAGCAGGTGATGTCGAATGCAAGCTGAAATTGTGCTGAGATGTTATATTGGAAAAAACGAATGCTTACATAGCATTTGACCCATGGCTATATTTACTTAACAGATCTATAGGGCATGCTGGTGAATTCCTGACACTTAATTGATAGATATGTGTGGCCAATGGAAAAGAGGCAACATTTTTTTTGTTTGTCTAGCAAAAAATATAGACAACTCAGATAAAGTAGTTTTAAACAATGACAATGGCCTTCCTTAAAAAGAATGTCACATCCTGTGTTACCAAGGGATAGCAAAAAAACATGTATGCAATATAGACATTTTAACACAATTTCAAAGTCTCTGATATCATGTCTCAGAAGTATACAATTTGTGGAATCTGTGCCCCATGATTACTAACACAATGCACATTAGCAGAATAAGGAAGTAATCCTTACAACTGTCAAGGACCTGATACATACGATACAGATGGGAATGCTGTAAATTGGGAGGAATGTGGCCTTTACCCACAATATGATTTAAAAAAAACTTACATTTTTTTATACTAAAAAAGCTACAAAAAGTAAAAAAATACCATTTTGTGAGTACTCACCTGAAAAATGGATATTGTCATTGTGCCACACACCCCGCTTCCCCTTTAATTCTTACGATTGGGTTACTCACCGCAGGTGACGACGTTGCAGAGAGGAAGTCTTGTAACTAGCCCCCTTCCGGCCTATATATACCTGGTACCTCCCACTTAACACCAGTGATTTAAAAAGCAGAAAGACAGGGTACCAGTAATCTAAAGGTAACCTCAAAATAAAGAAAAGCTTCACCATATAAAGGATACGGGATACCGAAAAGGGCGGGGTGAAGCGGGGTGTGTGGCACACTGACAATATCCATTTTTCAGGTGAGTACTCACAAAATGGTATTATTCTCAGTGTGCCACACACCCCGCTTCCCCTTTAATTCTTACGATTGGGACATCCAAAAGCAGTGTCCACAAGGGATGGGTATCCGAAGGCAAAAATGAAGCATAACTTAAATGACTGCAGTCTGCAGAACTTTGCGGCCAAAAACAGCATCCGCTGAGGCCCGCACATCAACTTTGTAAAACTTAGAAAAAGTATGAACAGAAGACCAAGTAGCGGCCTTACAAACTTGTTCAACAGAAGCTTGGTGCCGAAAAGCCCAAGACGCTCCAACGGCGCGAGTAGAATGAGCAGTGATACGAAAAAGGGGAACTTTCCCCTTAGCAGAATAGGCCGCAATAACAGCCTGACGTATCCATTTGCTAATGGAAGATTTGGCCGGTGCCAAACCCTTCTTAGGCCCACAGGGCACAACAAAAAAGGCATCCGTTTTACGAAAAGGAGACGTAATAATCAAATAGTACTTAACACAGCGTACTACATCCAAACAATGCAAAACCCTCTCTTTGTCATTCTTAGGATTAGGACACAAGGAGGGAAGAACAATATCCTGATTCAAATGAAAAGCAGAAACAACCTTAGGAAGAAAGTCTGGCTTGAACCGAAAGACCACTTTATCCTGATGCCTCTCAAAGTAGGGCGCCTGAATAGACAAGGCCGCCAACTCCGAGACACGCCGGACCGAAGTGATAGCTACCAAGAAGACAATCTTCTGAGTCAGGGTAGACAAAGCAATATCTTGCAAAGGCTCAAAAAGAGGAGCCTGAAGAGCAGAAAGAACCAAATTCAAGTCCCAAACAGGGAGTAATGGTTTCCTGGGGGGCCGCACATGCGTAACCCCCTGGAAAAAAGTTTTAACTAAAGGATGAAGCGCAAAACGCTTCTGAAAAAAGATAGATAAGGCAGAAACTTGCCCTTTCAACGTACTTAGCTGAAGATCAGAGTCCAGGCCAGAATGTAAAAACTCCAGAATCCTGGAGACCGAAAAGACCCTACAAGGAAAAGATCTAATCTCACACCAAGCGATATAGGCTTTCCAAGTCCTATAGTAGATGATAGAAGAAGACCTCTTCCGGGCACTGATCAGAGTCTTAACGACCGAGTCAGAAATACCCTCCTCCTTCAAGATGGAGGTTTCAGCAGCCAGGCCGTCAAACCCAGCGTTAGTAAATTGGGGTAACACAACCGACCCTGAGTGAGCAGATCGGGCCGAAGAGGCAGAACGAACTGGTCCACTGCCAGCCGAACGATGTCTGCGAACCACACTCGCCTTGGCCACCTTGGGGTCACGAGAATGGCAGACACCCTTTCCAGAGCCAGCTTCCGAACCACCCTGCCCAGCATGGGTATCGGAGGAAACAGGTACAGAAACCCCAGATCCCCCCAGCTCAGGGACATGGCGTCCACTGCCAGAGCCAAGGGATCCTGGGAGAGCGACACGAAGTTCGGGAGCCTGCAATTGTGACGAGAGGCAAACAGGTCCACCTCGGGCGTCCCCCATTGGAGACACAGTGAGCGAAAAACCTGAGGATGGAGAGCCCATTCTCCCAGACGGGGAGAGCCCCTGCTCAACCGGTCCGCTTCCTGGTTTTCCACCCCTGGAATGTACACCGCCGAGAGACAAGGAACATGGGCCTCCTCCCAGTTCAGGACCAGGGACACCTCCCTGAGAGCACCCGGACTGCGAGTCCCTCCCTGATGATTGATGTAAGCAACCGCTGTTCGGTTGTCTGAACGAACCTGGACCGGCAGGCCCAGAACGTGTTGAGTCAGAAGGGCAAGAGCCCGACGGATGGCTCTCAGTTCCAGAATATTGATGGGTAAGTGGGCCTCTTGAGGTCCCCACTGCCCCTGGAACTGAAGCTTGTTCCAGAATCCCCCCCATCCCGAAAGACTGGCGTCCGTGGTGACAATTTCCCAAAGAGGGGTCAGGAAAGACCTGCCCTTCACGAGATTGGCCGAGACCAACCACCATTGGAGGGACTGCCGGACCCGGGAGGACAACTGGAAGGGCTGATCCAGCGACCGAGGCTGCCGGTCCCAGGACGCCAACAGATAGAGCTGAAGCGTCCTCGTGTGAAATTGAGCAAAAGGAACTGCCTCGAACGAGGCAACCATCAACCCTACCAGCCTCATCCCCAGACGGATGGACGGCCGAGGATTGGAAAGTAGGACCCAAGCCAACTCCTGAATCAGATAAATTTTGGACTGAGGGAGAAACACCCTGTGTTGACAAGAGTCCAACTGCATCCCCAGAAAAGACACCACCCTGGCCGGAGCGAGGGAGGACTTGGGAAAGTTGATCACCCAACCAAAGCTTTCCAGCGTGGAGACCACCATCCTGGTGTCTGTCTCTGATTGATTGAGGGACGGAGCCATGATGAGAAGGTCGTCCAGATAAGGTATGACACGAATGCCCCGAGATCTGAAAATGGCCATCACCCCTGCCAGCACCTTGGTGAACACTCTTGGGGCCGAGGTAAGGCCAAACGGAAGTGCCACAAATTGAAAATGCTGATCTTTCATCACGAATCAAAGAAAACGTTGATGAGCCTGGCAGATGGGAACATGAAGATAAGCATCCGTGATGTCTATGGACGTCATGAAGTCCCCCTGCCGAAGAGAACCGATGGCCGTATGCAAAGTTTCCATGCGAAACTTCCGAACACGGATGAACCTGTTGAGTAATTTCAGGTCCAGGACGGGACGAACCGACCCGTCCTTTTTGGGGACTGCGAAAAGATTGGAGTAGAAACCGAGGCCCATCTCTAAGCGCGGTACTGGCCGGATGACCGCCATTTCTAAAAGATTCCTCATCGACGCCAGGAGCCCCTGTGCGGCCAAAGGATCGATGGGCACCCGAGACCGAAAGAACCGTGAAGGAGGGCGAGACTCGAACTCCAGTTTGTAACCGGACGACACCACCTCCTGGATCCATCTGTCCGGAACCTCCTGGTCCCAAACCTGGGAGAAGTGTCGCAATCGACCCCCCACCCGCACGGGTGAGGGCAGCCCCTCATTGCTGAGCGGGCTTACCAGCAGGTTTGGGCTTGACGCCCCAGGACTGAGCGGGACGGCCACGGCCCCTCCCCCGGGTCCAACCTGCATCTCTGGTAGCGGGAAAGGAAACCCCCCTACCCGCTCTAAATCCCCAAAAGGAAGGTCTAAAGGCACTTGCACCCCGAAAGGGGCGACGAGACCTCTTGCGTTGTGGCATTTTACCACCTTTTGCAACTGAATCAATTTTATCACCAAACAGTCGCAAACCCAAAAAAGGAAGTGCTGTGAGCACCTTTTTAGAGACCGCCGACCACTGGCGCAGCCACACTGACCGACGAATAGCCACCAGCATTGCCGCTGTCCTGCTACTCATCGCCAGAGCATCGTCCTGAGCGGTCAAGACAAAGGAAATACATGACTCACACTGTTTTAAGAGAACTAAACTCATCACAAGCGGGATCAAGATCTGCGCACAGATCCCTAATAATGGATCTAACTGCCAACAGAAGAAGCGCCGAAGCACACACTGGCCGCAGCGTCGATCCGGCACTGATAAAACCATGGCGAGCAAATTGATCAATCCGACGACCCTCACCATCCTTAATGGCAGTGGTGTCAGAAGAATGTACCACAGCCGTGCTAGACAGCCCTAACACAGGGGTATCAACGTCAGGGGGAACTGACCAAAGCTTCACCAAATCCTCCGGAAAGGGATAGCGTTTATCCCAACTAGGAGGGATTCCAGCCAGTCGCGTGGGTTGTTCCCATTCCTTAAGCACAACCCTCTCCAAGTGTTGTTGCCTGGGAAACACCAAACGCGGCTGAGGCACATCAAACAACTCACCCTTTGGCAGGGCGACTGCCTCAGGTGGATCTAAATTCAAAATTTCAAACATTTGAGCCAAAATGGAGGGGGTTTCAAGGGATACCCTTGTAGCCTGATCGCCAACAGCATCAATCTCTAGCTGGTCTGCAGGCTCATCCGACTCCACAAGGAGTTCCCCCTCCTCGTCCAGGGAATAATCGGACCAATCCACAACTTCGCACCTCTCATCCTCCGAAGCAGGAGCTGCCGGAGAAAGGTGTTTCCGCTTCGCTGTAGCCTTCTGAGCTACTTTGGCGGAAATTATCTTCTCGAGGTTGGTCAATCGCGCACACACCTCGGATTGCGAATCCCCACTTTTGACAATGTCACACGGGGTCCGGAATAGGGAGGGGGGGTAGGAGATGACGGAAGTTGCGAGGAGCCAGAAGCCGGAGCGACGGACTGACGCACAATATTCTGCTTTGCACAAGGAATGCATAATATAACATCATCGCCTGGGAGCGGAGTCCCATAACCCCCACACAGCCTAGATGGCCCCGAAGAGCCATTTCTGGTATTGTCGGAAGCCTCCATATGGTGATTTTATGACATTCGCAACAACCGTGGGTTTTACGCATAAAGTCACCCGGGATGCCCCTTTAAATTAATGTCCCAGGAAAGGGAGGATTTAATTTTTTTTTTTTTTTAAACCTTAGGACAAAACCCAATTTAGAGTAATAAGGCTAGCCAGGTATAACAGAACCGGGAGAGCCTGCAGTGAGGGAATCCCAGAATCTGTGGGGGAAAAGAGACCACAGTCAGTCCCCCAGCCAGAATGCACCACAATCATACATAACCAATAAGGCAAACATATATATATATACACACACACACACAACACACATTATATAATATATATATATATATATATATATATATATATATATATATATACACCAATATATATATATCCATATACATTCATATCAGAATGGTAATGTGTAATAACGCAGCAACTGGAGCCCAAATCCCATAGTTATGTGATATATTAAGTCAACCTATCAGAAGGCTGACATAAAAAATATACCCATAAGTAGAAATGCCCCAGGGAAACGCTACACAAGCAGCACATGGCATAAGAACGGCCCCACGTGCACAATGGTGGGGCCGTTTACCTATGAACTTTCAGCCGCACAGAAGGCTCTTCCCCCACCGGCTGCAGCGTACAGGTCTCTAATGAGACCAGGGAAACGAAGGGCGGGCCCGGAGCCGAGAAGAGAGGGAAATACAAACGTGCAGTAACTGAAAACAGGCCCCAGCAGCCCTGGCCATGTGCTGACACTAAAAACTGCCAAGACCTTTTCACAGTAAAGTAAAGCACTCATGCACATTACACACACACACACACCCCTCCCCCCCCCCCCCCCCAGCGAAGGGAGAAGGCCAAGCGGGAGAAGGTGACCTAAAGGGACATCGGGACAGGGGCATCCCAAATCCGGATCACCATGCCGGATAGCCGCATTGCCCCACGCGTGAGGTCGAGCGGAGGAGATAAGCTCCTAGGCACCTATAGTGCCATCTACCGTTTGCCCAGTGAGCAGCCTGGGCTGGGAGGCTTCCATTAACCACGTAGGTAACAAACAATCAAACTGGGCAGAAATAGACCCAAAGGGGGTGCCGGGGCAGGACCCCGGCTACCTGCAAGCAGGAGACTTCTTTCTTCTGTCGTGTCGCCATGCAGAGAGAAAAACACTGGTGTTAAGTGGGAGGTACCAGGTATATATAGGCCGGAAGGGGGCTCGTTACAAGACTTCCTCTCTGCAACGTCGCCACCTGCGGTGAGTAACCCAATCGTAAGAATTAAAGGGGAAGCGGGGTGTGTGGCACACTGAGAATATATATTTCCTAGGTTATCTTTTGGACCGGTAACTATAGCGATTTAGGGTTCCCACCTACTACCGGAAACACAAACCACATGCCAGAATAAAAATCTCCATATATCCCCCTGGCCCTCAGTATTGTTTGTGCTTTCGTAGGAAGCTAACCATGCAGTTCTGGGTGTCAAAGCAATGGTGGCTAGGGGAGTATTTTTCCCTATGTTTTGGTCGCCTGGAATTTGATAATCAGATAAGAAAAAAAAAAAAAGTTTGCTGGTAGTACCAGGAGAGACAATGGGCCTTGCTTTTTTTCAATCTTTTACACTTTTTCCTCAGTATAGGTCAGCATGGACCGCTTAGGGTATTTCTTTTTTTTTTTTTAAGAGATAAGGGTTACCAGACGCTGGATGGCATGCTGGACCATTTTTCTCCCACCTCACATAACAGGGGTGTGCTCCTTGCAGATGTGGGCAAGGAAGTGTTATGGTAGGGTCAGGGTGTGCTCACTGACATATGACCCGAGAGGTAATGAAAAAATAATATCCCTATTGTAGAACACATTTTCAATTTTCTGTTAGCAGCATAGTTGGCCTCAGTGTTTACATAGGGGTTACCAGATGCTAGACTGCATGCTGGCTTCCCCCCACTTTTGCTACTGCAGATGTAGGTCAGGTGCGGTCAACCTACTGTCATGGTTTGCCGGTTTTTGATACCTAGGGAGTCCCAAAAGCCAGTGCGCTTTCTGGCCTCCATTCCCCCCCCCCCCCCGCAGGTTCACCAAGCCCCCCCGCAGGTTCTGCCCTCCCTTCCAGGGATCTCACTTACCCAGACACGGTATCAGAGCGGGTAGCAGTCAGTATGAGGAGCAGAGGTCCCCATAGGACGATTGGAGCCCAGCCTGGCTGATTGTGAATGAAGCCACAGATTTGAGTCGGGGCACAGGATGTGCATCCCTCCATCAGAGATGCTGACCATGTAGCCTAACCCACCCAGTAGCAGATGTCCAGCAGCCTAGGACCCCAGCCAAAGCAGTAGCAATGGGTCTGGGACCCCATGGCAGCGTTAAGGACAAATCCTACAAAACTAGATTTTTTGCTGATCCTTTCCTTCTGTGATGGAGCTATGTTACTGTTTGGATGGCCTAGTGGTATCCCTTTCTTGAGCTTCCAGTACAAATCAGAGCAAAACCAGTAATCAGCTGCAAGGAAACTATCCAAAAAGTGTGGCTCCTGCCTTTGTTATTTACCATTAAGTTGCATAACATTAACCCTCCTCCCAGTTTAGGGTCAACATCATAGGCTGAATCTGTAGCAGCAGGTTCTGTCTTAGATGTGGGGTCTGAGATGGTGGACTCATATACCCTGAGAAGTATTGGAATCCTACATATCAGGGGAAGAAAGAGGAGGTAGTGGAGACATGTAGCTCTGATCGCACTTGTTATTTTGTATATATGGTGAGCAATAGGGGGTCTACTAAAGATGATATATTTGCCTGAGCTCTTTGCCACACATGAATGGAAGAGTCTGCTCAGGACAGGGTTTATATAGGTTTAAAATTGGCAAAGCTTGCTTACCCCCTGCTGTGGTTTCTTACAAACTTGCCAGTGATAACCCTGCTGGATGCTAATATGATTAAAACTTATTATAATAGATGTTCCTATGCTATGTATAAGACTTACATGATGCATGTGTCTTGGCTGGTGTAGTGTGCTCATTTAGGATGCTCAATTCAGGATTGACACACCTCAGAGCGGGGGCTGTTCAGCTCACACACTGTGTTAATACAAATCTTACCCGTGGTAAACTTTCTGGATGCAAATATGGTTAAACATTATTGTAATAAATAATGCTATACTATAAATAGGGGTGGGCATCATGCCATATTGCTATGCTATTTATAATTACTTGTCTGAAGATAAAGGCTAAAAATGTTAACTTTATACTATACATTTTATGTATTAGTGTAAAATAAAATACAACAAGCAGAAATAGTCTTTTATTGCTCTGGTAGCATCCTTGATCACATTATTCTTATGATGGCTTGAGTTTCCTTTTATTTAAGGGGACTGAGACTCCATTACAACCCTCTGAAAACATTCCTAGCCTTCAATCAGACCTCCATAAAGGTGGATGTGGGAAGGATAGCACACACATACATTCTGGGGAAAAAGCCATGTTTTTTGGCGTGCAGCCACTTCCTGTCCCCATCAGACTTTCGAATCAGGATCCATGTAAGGAGCTAGAGTCCGCCTTTAAGGATAAAAGTTATTTTGGTTTTATAAACCTAATACTTTTATTCTAGCGGCGGGAGTATTTAGTACATTCCATATTGGACTTACTCTAGATATATATATATATATATATATATATATATATATATATATATTCTGCTGTTCATTGGATCAGTCCAGGTGAGCAGTATAATCATGGTAAGATATTCTGGAGGTTATTCTGGCTCGAAGGGGACAAAATTGTAGACTTGGCTCATTGCAGTGGCCTCCTCTGTTCAGGATATTGGCGAATCCAAATAGTGTGGTAGCAGTAGCCTACATCCGTAATGAAAAGGGGACAATGTCGCCCTCCCCATATTTGATGGAAAGGAGATCCTTTTGTGAACAAACGTAAATCTCAAGGAGTTTGGCATATTAGAGGGGCCTCTGTAATATTTTTCTTATCCAGGGTATCAGCATAGTCCCTCATGTGAGACTATTGTTCTATCAAGTGAAGAATCTGGGCAGTTAATTGGTTGGATAAAACCTTTGCTGCTGGAAATACCCAGAATGCTACACTGAACGGAGTTCAGCCAGTGAGTACTGCTAGCACAAATATTTCCCCATTTCTTGTTGAAATAATCTTTTATGTCATTTGGCCACTCGGGATCCATTAACTTTCTAAACATCAGAAGTATGTAGAGTCAATACCCTTTTTCCCTCCTACTTGGAGGAGCATTCACATCTGGGCATTTCCCGTTTCGCCTGCCTTCCTTTAATCCTCAGGAAGCACAATCGGGGGAAGCCTTAGCATTACTAATCCCCTTGTATTTTGACCCAAGAGAGACTAATTTTTACTCTTTCAGTGATTCACAGTGAGACCAAGGGGTTTTGTTCACATGACATATCTTCTGGTCTTCTTATGCATCCAAACCCAGACTGGACTGGTTTTCTGATTGAAGCATTTTTGAAGGAGAACCCTCAGACAGGGTGGTCATTATCCCTTTTGTCCAGCAAACTGGTTACTTTCCCTTTATATTTTTTGTTCGGCTCTTGCAGGACCAAACCGAGAGAAGAGGGCCTCATTAAACCGTCCTTCAGAGGGGACAGGCCATCATTCTAGCTTATGAAATCAGGGGGGAGTACCACCTCTAGTGATGATCAAGACTAACTCAGCCAGACCTGTGTTTGTCTTCTGGTCTGAGGAAGCTCATTTGCTCATTTGACCTGACGAATGGCAACTTGGTCTTCTTAAGAGCATCTATTTGTCTTAAATCTGTATTATGCTATATTTTCTCAAGATTCAAATTCTGCAAGCAGTCATCCCACCTTAATATATGCACATGGTATGAGGGTAGTTCCTTGCTGTCTCTCTCTAGTCACTGATCCAAATGAAAAATGGAGTTAGATTTACTGGTAACTATTTTAAGTTATCCATCTGACCCAGTTTTTAAAAGACTATTATCCCTGGGTGGGGAATTTTCTCTGCTTCACTTCTGGTCTGGACTAGTAGTGTTGGTGTGCAAAGTTTTTCATTTTCACAACACACGGGTTGATATAGCACTTTTTTTTTTTAAGAAAAAAAAAAAAATGAGTAAAAATCTGGTGCTGAATCAACCCGTGTCTTGCAGTTAAAGTGGACCAGCACCTGTGCAGGTGTTGCTTCCTGCCACTTTAAGACAGTCTAGGGGGGGCATCCAGAATGCTAGAACCCCCCACACATAACCCCCCAGAATGCCCTTAATCTTTACCCTTGATCCTCATGCTCACGTGAGTAGTGGCATTGCGGCCGGAAAGCCCCACCCACCTGAGAGCCGGCAGCCAAATCGTGGTGCTGTACTTCTGGCAGAGGAACAAGGCTAAGGTAGTGTGCGGTGGGGGCTAAAGCATTCTGGATCCCCCTCAGACTGTCTTATAGAGGTGGGGACTTTAAATGGGCCCATGTATAAGAAAAAGATGAATAGAAACATAGAAGGTGGTCCATCTAGTCTGCCCTTATATGTATACTGTATGTACTCTGTAGGTACTGTATGTATCTTATCATAGATGTATGCTTATTTCAGGCATGTTTAAATTCACTTACTGTTGATTTTTCAACTACCTATGCTGGACGTTTATTCCAAGCATCTACTACGCTTTCTGTAAAATAATATTTTCTAACATTGCTCCTGATCTTCTCTCTAAATAGCTTCAGGTTGTGCCCCTTGTGCTGTCATTAAGTTTCTTCTTGAAAACACTTCCCTCCTGAACCCTTTACAATTCTTTCATATATTTAAAGGTCTCAGCCATGTCCCCTCACTCCCGTCTTTCCTCCAGGCTGTACAAATTAAGTTCTTTAAGTCTCTCCTGATTCTTAGTTAGTTTTAAGTCCTTCTACCATTTTTATTGCCAGCCTTTGGACCTGTTCTATTTGAATATTGTCTTTTTACAGGTACGGTCTCCAGAACTGCACACAGTATTCTAGCTGTGGCCTTACCAGGGCTCTATACAGTGGCATCACAATCTCCCTCTTCCTACTGGCGAAGCCTCGAGCTATGCATCCTACTTGCTTTTCCCACTGCCTGGCTACACTCATCTTGCAGGTTTCAGTAATCAGTATCCCTAAACCTCTCTCCTCCGAAGTCCTGGTTAACACAGTACTGCCCATACAGTACTCAGAGCAGGGATTCTTTCTACCCAAGTGCATGCTTTTACATTTAGAGACAAACTCCAGTTTCCAGTTTTGACCATTTATCCAGTAAAGCTAAATAATATTCCATGTTGCAGACACCTCCAGCAAACAGCTAAACTTTTCCTACCAAGCCTTCGCCTATGTCACTTACAAACGTATTAAAAAGAATAGGGTCTAGGACAGAGCCTTGTGGCATACCACTTGTAACTTGGAACCAGAGTCCTAACTTCAATAACTTCTCTATGAGATCTTTATGCGGTACAGTGTCAAAGGTTTTGTTGAAATTTAGATATGCAAGATCCACAGCACCACCCTTATCCAACACTTTAGTGACATTGTCAAAGCAATCAATAAGATTGGTCTGACATGATCTGCCCTCAGAAAGCAGTGCTGTTTTGGGTCCCATCAGGTTGTTAATTTTTAGATGGGATATTATTTGTTTTTTAAGAGAGTTTTCATTCATTTTACCACTATAAATGTTAACCTAACTAGCCACTGGTAGATAATGACAACTAAAGAGTTTGCTATAAATATTATATACACACATTATATATAAAAAAGCAAAAGGCATTTTTCTTACATCTACTGTAAAGCTTTATGTGTTACTAGGACGCTTCCCCCCCCCCCCCCCCCAAACCAGCTTAAAGTGTTTTACTCTTCTCAAAAGGGATACAATATTTATATTATATCCAGAAGAGTAATTGTGAGGTCAGACACCTGTGCTTGATGAGTCCATTGTAATGAGACATTGCATATAGTGATGTAAGGCTTTCATGCAGCAACTCAACCATGAAAACCCATGCCATAAAGCTTCCAGGACACATTTCTGTATGAATGTCAATGCCATAGGAGGTTTGGCACTAACTGCAGGACAGGACAGTGTTGGTGACATATGTATCAAGATCCTCAGCAGCAGGTGCTGTTCTGTAACTTTTGTGGTCTGTCACAGCATGGCAGAGTTTATGTGGCTCCAAAATGCTTATACTTTTCAATAAATAGACTCAAGGTTGATTAGAAAATATCCTGGGCAGAAAGATTTTTTCTTCTTACAAATATAGTATCAGCCTATGGGGAACTCAAGCAAATTGGGAAAGGCTAACTTTTAATTAGCACTTAGGATATTTCCAAATATGTTTTTGTAAATAAAATATTTCTGTAATTAAAAACAATTTGTAGAACTGCTAATCCCATAACTCAACAAGATTATTTTACACTTTGGGCCTGATTTACTAACTGCTTCGTTAGGAAAAGATTTCTGACATCTGCGGGTATTGCCCATGTTTGCCACATTTACCAAAGTGTGTCATGTTCAACTGACCGCCCCTGTGTTAGCTGTATTTACCACTGGTTCATCACAGTTGGCCAAAGACTGGCCAGCCCTTGAGCAGTACACCAGGATTTTACTACACACCATGGAATCAATGGATTGTCTCTTAAGTTGAATTTTGCATCTATACCTGAAGGTCAGATAGTTAACTAGTATTTAAAAAAAAAAAATGAATGAATCCGTTTTCAAATTACTTCTCACATTTACCAAGACACACCTGAGATTCCACACTTATATTCTGTAGACCCATACTATGCTACATAAGCTGTGAAAAATACAATTCTGTGATTACTCACCTGTAGAATTGGTATTATGAGTATACAGTACGTCCTGCTCCAAATATAATACTTACACGTGGGATATACTCCGCCAGATGGCGCTGGACTGCAGAGACATCGAAAATAGGCTCTTCCTGGCCCCTCAAATACCCGGGGACCTCCCACAAATCCCCAGCATTGAAAAGCAGTTAAGGAGAAGCCGGGAGAATTAAACAATCCAAACTATCAACTATAACAATGACTATAACAATGATAACAATCACCATACAGGGGATCCAAGATAATGTAAAACCAAGGGTGGGTTGGAGCAGGATGTACTGTATACTGATAATACCAATTCTACAGGTGAGTAATCACAGAATTGCATTATTCTTAGTATACAGTACGTCCTGCTCCAAATATAATACTTACACGTGGGACATCCAATAGCAGTGTCCATAAAGTAGGGTGGGATCCCCAATAAAAATCAGCAGCAGACAAGTTTAAACCACTGCTGCCTGCAGAACCTTTCGGCCAAAAGCAGCATCAGCTGAGGCCCTAACATCAACCTTGCAAAACTTTGAAAAGGTATGAACAGAAGACCAAGTAGCGGCCTTGCAAACTTGTTAAACAGAAGCCTGGTGCTGAAAAGCCCAAGAGGCACCAATAGCACGAGTGGAATGAGCAGTAAGGCGGAAGGGAAGATTCTTCCCCTTAGCAGAATAGGCCTGAATCACAGCCTGACAAATCCACTTGCTGATAGTAGACTTGGCAGGAGCCAAACCCTTCCTAGGACCAGAAGGGACCACAAAAAGAGCATCAGTTTTCCTGAAAGGTGCAGTAGCCACCAGATAGTACTTCAGACACCTAACCACATCCAAAGAGTGCAAAACCCTCTCCTTAGCATTGCTAGGATTAGGGCACAAAGAAGGAAGAACAATATTCTAAGTATGTCACACACCCCGCTTCAAGAAATTCATTACACTTGGGTATACTGACCTGTAGATGGCGATCTTGCAGAGATGATAAAAAAGGCAAGACCCTCCCGGCCCATAAATACCTGGGACCTCCCACTCATTACCCAGTTTTCCATCTCTGCAGAGGCGAGCAAGTCAGAAGATGATGTCTCCTCCTTGCAGGTAGCCGGGATGACTCACGGCCACTTTTTATTCTTCTATTTCTGCCCAGATCCCCTTGTTTAATATTCCCTGCCTCCCAGCCTATGCTGCTGGTCCGGGCAAAGGTAGTTGGCACCCATGGTGCTTAGGAGCTGTGAGACCCCATAACAAGGAGTAGGCGGCTATACGGGTTGGTGATCCCGGTTAGGGATGCCCCATACCTTGGCCCTTCCCTGGCATGGATTTCCCCCTCTCCCAGGTACCCTTAGGGGGGGGGGGGCGGGTCCCTTATGGATTCCTGTCTTTTATGTGTGTGTGCGTGTTTTACATGTGTGTGCTTTATATTCACTTTCATAGCGCCGGCGGTTCCGCGGCGCCGGCCTCCGGCGCGCTAAGAGTGCTGCCCGCAATGGCGGCAGCGAGCCCATGAGGGCACCCCCCCCCCTGCTGAGAGCATGGCTTTTCATGTCCCGGCTTCAGGCCAGGAGAGACGGGGGAGGGGTGGGGCGGGGCCGGGCGCGACGCGCACCGGCCCCCCCTCCCTCCTCCTACTGCACACTGCGCGTCGTTACCTGCGGTACCGAAGGTCGGGTGAGGGGCCTGATGGCCATCACTGTCATTTGTTATTATCTTCTATACATTTAGCATGGTCTGAGTGTGTGCTTGTGTGCTTGTGTTCCAGGTGGACCATTGATCATATTAAAGGGGGGTTCTCCCGGTCCAGGTCCCTGGTTAATTTTTAGCTGGCTTAAAATCCTCCCACTTGGGGCTTAATTATTGCGTAATTCCCAAAAATAAAAAGAGCATTGTACACATTTAATTGTATATACTATATATAGTACTAAAAAATCACCATATGGAGGCTTCCCCGGATACTGGGCTTGTGCCCCCCTCGGGGCAATCCAGGCTGTGTTTGGGGTGTGGGGTATCCCTTTTATGTATTTCTATGTGTACCCTGTGCGCAGCGGTCTATTACGCGGCCGACCGGATCGCAGGCGTCTGGTTCTGCTCCGCCGGTCTCCTCCCCGTCTCCCCCTCGCCTGACACGTGCGTGTGATGTGATCATTAGCGGGGAGTCGCGATCTGAGGTGTGTGCCAGATTGGCCAATCTTGAAAAATTGTTTTCTAGAGCCGTCGCCAAAAAGGCCACGGCAAAGAGGAAACATTTGTATTCGGCTGTGCAGGCTTTTTATAGGGAGGACTTTGACTCCCTGGATTGGTCTGATTGCTCCCTGCGTGAGGCGGACGCAGTGAAGCACTGGTCGTCTCCCCCCGAGGTGGATGCTCCTGTTTTGGGGTTGTCCATCTCCTCAGTCCTCCATTCTCCGGAGTGCACTACCCTCAAGGATGGTGAGGATAAACGCATTGACCAGATGGCTTGTCATGGTTTTGCCAGTGTTGGATCGGCCTTGCGGCTGGTTTGTACTTCTGCGCTTATATTGGTAGCTGCCAGGTCAGTTGTTAGAGGATTATTGACCTCTTCCGGGCTTGACCCGGCTAGTGAGGAGTTTGCCGACCTTAAGCGCTGGGAGTTATTTTTGTCCTTCGTGCTGTCTGCCCTGGATGACACATTGGTGATGTGTAGCAGAGCTACGGCCCTGCTTGTGGCTATCCGCCGGTCGGTTTGGTTACGTCAGTGGGCGGCTGATTTTGTGTCCAAAAAGTTGCTCACGGCCCTTCCCTTTGCGGGACTGCGGCTCTTTGGAGAAAAATTGGATTCGGTGGCAAAGGGAGGTAGGTTACCTCAGCGTAAGAAGCAGCGTCGCCCTTTTCGGGGAGCGGCTTCCTTCTCTCAGTCCTTTCGTGGGGCTAGAGTTGGCAGGGGGTCGTCCAGAGGTGATTCCTGGCCTAAGGGCAGGGGTCGGGCCCGTCCAGGACACAGTTGGAGCTCCAAGCCTAGAGCCGCTGCCTAGTCGGCTCAGCAATAAGGGGGCGCCCTCACCCTTGCGGGTAGGGGGACGGTTGCAACTCTTCTCCCAGGTCTGGGTCCAGGAGGTCTTGGACAGGTGGATTCAGGAAGTGGTGTCTTCCGGTTACAAGCTGGAGTTCGAGTTCCGGCCCCCTCCCAGATTCTTCAGGTCCCGGGTGCCGTCAGATCCTCTGGCTGCCCAGGGGCTTCGGGCGGCAGTAGCAAGTCTCACGGACATGGTTGTCATCTGTCTGGTGCCCCTTTCAGACCGGGGCCTGGGCTTCTATTCCAATTTGTTCACGGTCCCAAGAAGGACGGTTCCGTTCGTCCTATTCTGGATCTGAAGGTGCTCAACAGGTTTGTCTGTCCCCAGAAGTTCCGTATGGAAACTCTGCACTCAGCCATCCATTCACTTCGTCAGGGGGACTTCATGACGTCCATAGACATCTAGGATGCTTACCTGCATATTCCAATATTTCTGGCACACCAGAGATTCCTCAAGTTTTCTCATGGACAATCAGCATTTTCAGTTTGTGGCTCTTCCGCTTGGCCTTACCTCTGCTCCAAGGGTTTTTACCAAGGTGTTGGCAGGAGTGATGGCCATCCTCAGAGCCAGGGGTATCCACATCGTGCCCTATCTGGACAATCTGCTCGTCAGGGCGTCTTCCCTAAGTCAAGCGCAGATGGATACCAGGACTGTGGTGTCCACTCTGGAGAGTTTCGGTTGGGTGATGAACTATCCCAAGTCCTGCCTCACTCCCTCCAGGGTGGTGGAGTTCCTGGGAATGTCGCTGGATACTTCTCAGGCCAGGGTGTTTCTCCCCCGAGCCAAGGTTCTTCTGATTCAGCGTCTCCTATCCATCCCCCGCCCGTCCATCCGGCTAGGGATGCGACTGGTGGGATTGATGGTGGCATCGTTCGAGGCGGTTCCCTTTGCACAGTTTCACAAGGACACTCCAGCTCTATCTTTTGCCGGCTTGGGACGGGTCCCCGCTGTCATTGGATCAGTCTTTTCTGATGTCCCCCCGGTTGCAGGGTTCCCTTCAGTGGTGGCTGAAACCAAGCAATCTGATGAGGGGCAGATCCTTTCTGACCCCTCGTTGGGAGACGGTCACCACGGACGCCAGCCTGTCAGGTTGAGGGGGATTTTGGAAGGATCTTCAGTTTCAGGGTCTGTGGGGGCCTCTGGAGGCTCACGATCCCATCAATGTTCTGGAGTTGAGAGCCATCAGGTTGGCTCTGGCTCACTTGACTCATCAGTTGCGGGGCCTACCGGTTCAAGTTTGGTCAGACAATCGGACGGCGGTCACCTACATCAATCACCAGGGAGGGACTCGCAGAAGGCGTGCCCTCAGGGAAGTGTCTTTGATCCTGGATTGGGCAGAGCGCAATGTCCCATGCATCTCGGCGGTGTACATTCCGGGAGTGGAGAACACGGAGGCGGACTCCCTGAGCAGGGGGTCGTCTCGCCGGGGGGAATGGTCGCTCAGCCCCAAGGTCTTTCGGTCGCTTTGCCACCGGTGGGGGACTCCGGAGGTGGACCTCTTTGCCCCTCGTCACAATCACAAGCTTCCGCCATTTGTGTCTTTCTCGCGGGATCCGCTGGCTCTGGCAGCGGATGCCATGTCTCTGAACTGGAGGGATCTGGGGTTTCTGTACCTGTTCCCTCCGTTTCCCACGATGGGCAGAGTGGTGCGCAAGCTGGCCCTAGAGGTCGCGTCAGCAATCCTGGTGGCTCTAAGGTGGCCAATACAGGTTTGGTTTGCAGACGTGGTAAGTTTGGCAGAGGATCAGTTAGACCTGCCCCTTCTGCCAGATCTGCTCACTCAGGGTCCACTACTCTACCCCAATTTACCAACGCTGGCTTTGACAGCGTGGTTGCTGAAACCTCAATCTTGAGGGAGGAAGATCTTTCTGATGCTTTAATTCAGACTCTGGTTAGGGCTAGAAAGCAGTCTTCCTCTGCCATCTATTATAGGACTTGGAGGTCTTATATTGATTGGTGTGAGGTAAGGGCCTTGCCTTGCAGGGCGTTTTCTGTCCCTAGGTTCTTGGAATTTCTGCAACATGGTCTGGACCAAGGTTTGCAGCTTAGTACGCTGAAAGGGCAGTGTTCTTTAAAAAGTCTTTTGCTCTTCATCCTCTGGTTAAGACCTTTTTCCAGGGGGTTACGCATGTCCAGCCTCCTAGGAAGCCTTTGCTCCCAGTGTGGGATTTGAATTTGGTTTTGTCTGCCTTGCAGGGTCCTCCGTTTGAACCTTTGCAGGATATTGTACTTTCTACGCTTACTCAGAAGGTTGTTTTTCTGGTTGCCATCACTTCTGTTCGGCGTGTTTCGGGGGTTGGCAGCCTTGTCTATTTCGGCTCCTTACTTTGAGAGGCATCAGGACAAGGTTGTTTTCCGCTTCAAGACAGATTTCCTTCCTAAGGTGGTCTCTGCTTTTCATCTGAATCAAGATATTGTTCTTCCCTCCTTGTGTCCTAATGCCAGCAACGACAAGGAGAGGGTTTTGCATTCTTTGGATGTGGTTCGCTGTGTGAAGTATTATTTGGTGGCTACTTCTCCTTTTCGTAGGACTGACGCCCTTTTTGTGGTGCCCTCTGGGCCTCGGAAGGGTTTGGCTCCTGCCAAGTCTTCCATTAGCAAATGGATTCGCCAGGCCATTGTTGGGGCCTATTCTGCCAAGGGGAAGGTTCCCCTTTTTCGTGTTACTGCTCATTCTACTCGTGCTGTTGGGGCGTCCTGGGACTTCAAGCACCAGGCTTCTGTTGAGCAGGTTTGTAAGGCTGCTACTTGGTCTTTGGTTCACACTTTTTCCAAGTTTTACAAGGTTGATGTTCGGTCTCAGCGGATGCTGTTTTTGGCCGCAAAGTTCTGCAAGCTGCAGTGGTTTAAGTTTGTGACTTGTTGCCTTGTTTTTTGGATCCCCACCCTTTATGGACACTGCTATTGGATGTCCCAAGTGTAATGAATGTCTTGAAGCGGGGTGTGTGACATACTTAGAATAATACCATTTTGTGAATACTCACCTGTAAAATGGGTATTATAAGTATGTCACACACCCAGTTTCATCCTGCCCTTTTGTATTCTGGATCCTTTATATGGTGAACCTTTGTTGGTTTTAATTGGCTTTCCTGGTCCCTTGATCTTACTGCTATCTTTATACTGGGTAATGAGTGGGAGGTCCCAGGTATTTATGGACCGGGAGGGTCTTGCCTTTTTTGTTATCTCTGCAAGATCGCCATCTACAGGTCAGTATACCCAAGTGTAATGAATGCCTTGAAGCGGGGTGTGTGACATACTTATAATACCCATTTTACAGGTGAGTATTCACAAAATGGTATTATCTTGATTCAAGTGAAAGGCAGACACTACCTTAGGCAGAAAGTCAGGCTTGAAACGAAACACCACCTTGTCCTGGTGTCTCTCATAGTAGGGGGGCTGAATGGAAAGCGCCGCCAATTCAGGCACACGCCTGACAGAGGTGATAGCCACCAGAAATACCACCTTGAGCGTAAGAATGGCCAAGGCAGCATCCTGCACAGGTTCAAAGGGAGCACCCTGCAAGGCTGACAGAACCAAGTTCAAATCCCAAGCAGGCACCATAGGCTTACGTGGGGGGCGCACATGAGTGACCCCCTGGAAAAAAGTCCTGATCAGAGGGTGCTGAGCAAAGGACTTCTGGAAGAAAACAGTACTGAGTACTGAGCTGGAGTCCCATCTCCAACCCATGCTGCAGGAACTCCAGAATCCTGGGAATAGAGAACACACGACAGGGAAGAGACTCACACCAGTCAATGTAGGCACGCCAAACCCTGTAATAAATGGAAGAGGAAGATTTCTTCCTAGCTTTTATCAAAGTATCCACAACCGAGGAAGACAGCCCCTTCTCCATCAAGATGGAGGTTTCAGCAGCCAAGCCATCAAAGCCAGAGTTTGTAAATTCGGACGGCGTAGTGAGCCCTGAGTGAGCAGATCTGGCACCAAGGGCAGAGCGTACTGATCTACTGCCAGCTGCACCACGTCTGCGAACCACACTCTTCTTGGCCACCTGGGGGCCACCAGAATTGCTGTCACCCCTTCCAAAGCAATCTTGCGCAGAACCCTGCCCAACAGGGGAAGACATACAGGAACTGAAAATCCTGCCATGACATTGCTAGAGCATCCGAGGTCAAGGCCAGAGGATCCTGGGACAGAGAGACAAAAGCTGGAAGCTTGTGATTGTGGCGGGACGCAAACAGATCCACATCTGGTTGGCCCCAACGGTGACACAGGGATTGAAACACCCTGCTGCAAAGGGACCATTCTCCCTGGCGAGAGGTCCCCCTGCTCAGAGAGTCCGCCAGGCGATTCCCCCCCCCCCCCCGGGATGTACACAGCTGATATGTAGGGGACATTGGCCTTCGCCCAAGTCAGGATCCGAGACGCTTCCTGGAGGGCTCCCTTGCTCCGGGTCCCTCCCTGATGATTGATGTAGGCAACTGCCGTCTCGTTGTCCGAGCACACCTGAACCGGCAGGCCCCGAAGGTGAGTAGTCAAGTGAGCCAGAACTAACCTGATCGCCCGTAGTTCCAAGACATTGATAGGAGTGTGGGCCTCCTGAGGACCCCACCTCTCCTGGAACCGCAGAGACTTCCAGAAACTCCCCCAACCTGACAGACTGGCATCCGTAGTGACCGTCTCCCAGGAGAGGGCAAGAAAGGATCTGCCCCCCAACAGGTTCCTTGAGTCCATCCACCACAAGAGGGACCTCCTGACCCGAGGGGAGAGCACACAGACCCCATCTAGGGATGCTGGGTCCTTGTCCCATACTGACAAGAGGTGGAGTTGCAGAGGCCTCGAGTGGAACTGAGCATAAGGGACCGCTTTGAAGCATGCCACCATTAGGCCCACCAGCTGCACCCCCTGCCTGATGGAGGGATGAGGACAAGCTAGGATGGACTGAGCTTGTGCAATCAGACTGTCCACCTTCTGTTGAGGAAGGAAAATCCTTGCCTGAACTGTATCCAGATTCATTCCTAGGAATGGAGTTACCAACGAAGAGGACAGTGAGGACTTGGGGTGGTTGATCACCCATCCAAATGACCCCAGAGTGGACACCACCAGCTGAGTATCCAACTCTGCCTGATGCAGAGATTGGAAAGTGATGAGAATGTCGTCCAGATATAGGGAAGCATGCAGATGCCCTGACATCTGAGCAGAGACATCACGCCAGCCAGCACCTTGGTGAACACCCTGGGAGCTGAAGTGAGGCCAAAGGGCAAGGCCACGAACTGGTAGTGTTGATCCAGCATAGCGAACCTGAGGACCCTTCGATGACCTGGGAACACAGGAATATGAAGGTAAGCATCTTTGATGTCCACAGAAGTCATGAAATCCCCTTGGTGCAGGGAACTGATGGCAGAGCGCAGAGTTTCCATGCGAAAGTGCCTGCCCCTGACAAATTTGTTGAGGATCTTCAAGTCCAGGATGGGCCTGACTGAACCATCTTATTTTGGGTACTGTGAATAGGTTGGAATAAAAGCCCTTGCCTTTTTCTGTTAAGGGGACCTGGCAGATGACCCCCATCTCCAGGAGGCCTTGCACTGCTTGCACTAAATCCTGAGCTGACACAGGGTCCTGAGGAATCCGGGACCTGATGAATCTTGGAGGGGGACAGGCAGCAAACTAACTTGTAACCGGAGGACACTACCTCCTGAATCCACCGGTCTGAGACATGAAGCCTCCAGACATGAGCGAAGTGCTGCAGCCGTCCCCCCAACCAGATGGGTGAGGGCGCCCCATCATGCCTGAGGGGGCTTGGGAGAGGATTTTGCTTTGGGACCCCAGGAGGAGCCAGGACGTCCACATCCTCTGCCCCTACCCCAGAAATCTCCCCGGGCCCCAGTAAAGGAAACCCCCCTCCCCTGTCTGGCACTACGGTAAGGGGAGGAGAAGGAACCCTGACCCCGAAAGGGCCAAGATTGCTGCCTGCGCTGGGGTAACCTGCCTCCCTTAGCAAAAAGGTCCAGGCGGTCCCCAAACAGGCGCAGTCCTTTAAAGGGAAACCCAGTGAGGGCCTTCTTGGCAGCGTTGTCAGCAGCCCACTGGCGCAGCCAAACCGAGCGGAGTATAGCCCACCACGAGGGCAGAAGTTCTGGCACACATTCTGAGAGGACAAAATTTACAAAAACATCACAACTGGAAAGTGCATTGAACATCTCACAAGGCACATCATCAGGGGCACTATAAAGTATATTTCTGATAAGGGTTCTAGTGGCCACAGCAGTAATGGCAGAGGCACAGACTGAGCACAGCGCCGTCCCCGCACATGCAAAGGCGTGAGATGCCAGCTGGTCAATGCGCCGGTCCTCAGCATCCCGCAGGGTAGTAGAGTCAGGGGAATGCATGACAGATGTGTTAGATAGCCCTAGGATCGGGGCATCCACCTTGGGGGGGGGGGGATGACCAACATTTAACCACCTCAGCAGGAAAGGGATACTTCCTATCCCAACTCTTTGGAACCCCGGGAAGTTTACTGGGGCGCTCCCATTCCTTGAGCACAAGGTTATGGAAATGTGCCTGCTCGGGAAATTCCAAACGTGATTTTGCTGTATGGAAAAGCTCCCCTCTTTGCCTGGGAGCCGCAACAGGGAGAGAGATGGACAGAACCTCAAAAATCTGGGTCAATAATCTGTCAGTGTCATCCGAGGCCCAGGGGTCAGAGCCAGAATCGTCATGACCCCTTGGTCTCTTATCAGATGAGCCTGAATCAGAAAAGAGCTCCCCTTCATCAGACGGGGTATAGCCACAAAGATTCCAAAACTCCTCAGTTCCCATAGGGAAAACAGTGACATTAGGAGTCAAGTGCCACTTCTTAGCAGGGGCCTTACGCGCCAAGGTATTAGCAATGAATTTTTCAACAGTAGCCAGTCTAGAAGACACATCAGGCTGAGAATCCCCACTAGTATGCAACTCAGTAGGAGTGAGATTTAAGCTTGGGGGAGTAGGTGAAGTGAAACCAGGTGCAGCCACTGACAGGCCAGATTGCAATGCAAGCACCTGCTCAGCACAGGTTACACAGACCCTCACCTTATCAGCGTCAGCATGAGGCTGCCCACACGCTACACACAGCCGGTCTTGTCCCGAAGGGACCCCGGTCACATTATCCTGGGATGCCTCCATATGGTGATTATAGCGGCGCTATACGCCGATAGGGAATAACGCTATGTAGCAACCCCGGATGCCCCAATAACCCGCTAGGGAAGTGGAAGTATTAACAAGGCCTACAAATGATATACTAATACAGGGCCGGGAGAAGCCAAAAGGGTTCGCCCCGCCTGAAAGACACAAGCAGACAAGACCGTAAGAACACAGTAACAAAAGTGAAAAATATAAAGCCGCCCGCGAGGGCACTTACGGACCGCGGTAGGTAGGAGTCCGTCGCGCATGGGCCAACCAAGCAGGTTAAAGATGGCGTCGGTATACCTCGAGGGGCAGGCCGGTATCAACGATGACGCGGAGTGCACCATAGACAGGCCCCGCCCCCCGAAGGGCGCTAAGCCAGGACGTGCAAGCAGCCAATGACGGCGCATCAGTGCCTGAGGTAATGCCGCTGCCAAGTGCGGAACAAAGTTAGCGCGCGGCGGCGGCAATTTTAAAAGACAGTAAAGGCAAGACAGCGTGGCGGCTGACACAAGACTAAACAGAATAAAAATAAAGTGTAAAACACAGAATGCATAGCATACACATTTACACACCCCCCCTCTTTTCCCCCGAAGGCTACAAGGAGAATGAGGGAGGACAGCGGCCACTTAAACAGGGCCCACCGATGGGCAGGGGCAAGGGTCACTAGTGTGGGAGGGGCATCCCATAGAGGCTCACCATAAGCCTGAACCGCCTACCCTTTGGTGGGGGATTGCGGTGGAGCAGCGCTCCTAAGCACCTAACAGCGGTGCTGCCTACCTTCACCCGACCAGCGCAGCCAAGGCTGGGAGGCATATTACTAGTGGAACGGGTGGGAACAGTCCTATAGGGCCGCAGGCTAATAGCCCCGCTCACCTGCAAGTAGAGAGCCATTTCTCGCCCTTCGCAGCCAGACTGCAGAGAAATTATGGGGATTTGTGGGAGGTCCCCGGGTATTTGAGGGGCCGGGAGGAGCCTATTTTCGATGTCTCTGCAGTCCAGCGCCATCTGGCGGAGTATATCCCACAAGTATTATATTTGGAGCAGGACATACTGTATACTAAGAATATGTGTTTTTAGCAAGAATGCTTAGCTTTTCAAAACCAAAACTTGTGCCAAACTATTTTTATAAGTAAATACCACTCTTCCAGACAGGCAAAGTGCAGCGAAACCCAACAAAGTGTCAGCAAATAGTCTGCACTTTTTACGTTTGCCACTACAATTATAGCACAGTTCGCTGCTATGTTCCCCAGTTTCAGCACACATTGGGCACTAAAAGTAGGGCAATATATATATAGGGCAAAAAATTACAAATCATTTTGGATAAGCTTGACATTTACGTCTTGAAAAGCAGTTTTTTAAAACTCCACATGTAAGCAGAGAAATTAAGATGAGTTATGCTAATGCTGGCTATACATGTGGCAATCTGAACAATTAACAGTCAGCTTTAAGAAGATCCCTTTTCCCAAAGTCCTATTCTTTGCTAGTTTTGAAAAACGTGCCCATTGTTTGCTTAGCCATAGTGCTACATGTGCATCCAGGATTAGTGATATTATGAAATGGTGATCAAATGGCCATATTTGCCAGACCTATAGATCAAAAATTTTTTTGATTTTCTAAAAAGTTGAAAATGAATTCCAATTTTCGTTAGATGATGTGTACCATACATTTCCAAATACGTGAAAGAAATTTGCCAGAGGAAAAAAAAGATGAAATATATCTATGGTAATTAGATTTTTATGAAAAACAAATGAAGAATTACATATGCCTTGTACTGATGAACCAAGGCTCTGCCAACAGATGTAACATTTTAGCCAAAGTGATTGTGGAAAGAATAATTCAGATCAAGAACTAGATTGCAGGCAGTGCAGGTCCTGTGCTTTGTCACTGTTAATCTGTTCTGACAGGTCTCAGTAAGTGGAGATTCCTACTGTGAAGAGTGCAGATGTGAAGGGTCAGCATTGGACTTAGACATCAAAACAGTTAACATGTAAAACAATGTGCATTATGGCTTGAAACTGCCATCTGATGGATTAAAGGATGTCTGCTGGGTGGCTTGATGTGATTTTGTAAAGAAATGGTTAACAAGTGATGCCTGTTCATAGAAAAAGATATATTGTGGCCCGAAGCCTATGAATTCACTGGTAATTGCTGACATCACTGAGACATAAGGCATGAATGATGCCTCAATGGAGTCGGCAGTTTCCACTGAACTATATGCTGGCTTAGGTCACAATAACTGCCTCCATTTTGTAATTTAAAGTTCCATTAAAAGTGTTCCTTCATGTGGATACATCGGATATTATAATTTTGAAAAGAAATTAAAAGAGTTTTTGGGCAAATGCTGTATACTATGCAATATGTCGGAAGATGAACTGACAGAGAGGATTATAGCATCAAAAGGAGGCATTCCATATTTGTGTGGGCATCTGTAGGCAGACTCTCTAGGAAGTCTGGACTATGGAAGCGTGCAAGATTCTGCAGAAATGTGAATGTATTGCATTTCTGTACATATATATATATATATATATATATATATATTATTAATAATAGTACTTATATACATTTATATTACCTGACCTAACGTATGTAAAACCAGACAGTATGTTGTTGTGAAGCATTTCATTTTAAGGACTGAAGGCATCAATATGAAGTCCCCTACAGCCTACATTTGCGTACTCACCGGTAAATTTATTTTCTCATCTGCTTCCATTCCGGGAAACCACTAGTAGCAATACATGGGTTAATCTTAGCTGTAGGAGGGGTCATCAAGACAGAAAAAAATGAGCTCTTCCCGGCCTATATAAGGCAGGCTGTATATCATCAGTTAATTAAAAAGCAGTGCAGCCACAGCCCCGGGAGGGGGAGACCTGATAACCTGCGCATAATGCGTGCAACTAGAAACAGTGCAACATAACTAAAACATGTAGAAGTCATCAACCGCCACTGACGCAGTTGCAACACAACAGTAGGGCGGGTGTGGTGCCCCTGAATGGAAGCAGATGAGAAAAGCAATTTACCGGTGAGTACACAAATCTCCTTTTTCTAATCCCTTCCATTCCGGGGCACCACTAGTAGCAATGCGTGGGACATCCAAAGCAGCATCCTCATTAAGGGTGGGACCGTGCCAAAACAGCCAGCAACCGACTGCATCAACATAACCGAGAACAACGGCACTGGCACCTCCAGCTTAGACCTCCGGAGAGGGTTTCACCACTGTCTGAAACACCTTGTGCCCCACAGCGGCATTGGAAGATGCCCGGACATTAAGTCTGTAAAACTTGGTGAAGGTGTAGAGAGACTACAAGGTTGCCGCCTTGCAGACCTGTTCCACTGAAGCTTGGCTTTGGAATGCCCAAACTGCGGCAATTGCACCTGGTGGAGTGAGCAGTGACTCGGAATGGTGCCTCCTTGCCTTGCAGGCGTAAGCTTGTATGCCGCCTGCCTGATCCATCTGCTGAGAGTGGACCTGACAGTCTGGGCCCTCCTGGGAGCATGAGCAAGACATCCGTCTTACGTACCTCTTGAGTAGCAGCCAAGTAATACTTTAATGCTCTGACCACATTGAGGGAATGCAGGAGTTGCTCCTTAAGGCTAGCAGGATGTGGGCACAGGGAGGGTAGCACTATCTCCTAAGATGGTAGGGAGAGACCACACTGGGGGCAAAAATTCCAGCTAAACATGAAACACCGTTTTGTCTTCATGCAGCATCAATGCATGAAAGTGCGGACTAACCTATGCTTCGCGATTGAAAAAAGATGGACAAGGCAGAGACCTGGCCCTTAAGGATCCTGGGCTGTAGGCCCATGTGTAGGCCTTGCTGGAGAAACTTCATTTTTTGGGGTACCTCGAACCTCCTTCAGAAGTGGCCCCACCAAGCCAACTTGCTCCTTCAGCCAGCCGCTGGGCCAGAACGATGGGGAAGACGACATTACAGACAGCATGGTGGGAGCGGGGGGAGGCCGGCCGCACTGTCAGTGGGCGGCAGAAGCAGACTTGCACAGCTGACACTGCGGCCGGCCTCCCCCACTCCCACTGTGCTGTGTGTATTGCACAGACACTTACCTATATGCCAGCTTCCCCGATGTTCTAGTCCACCGGCTGGCTGCGGGCGCAAGTTGGTTTGCAAGCTGAAATCAACCAACTGGTCAAGAATGCAGCAGCTTCCGGATCACCACCCTGCAATAAAATGGAACACATGTCAGATTCCAATGGGAATCAGTACAATTCAAAAAGGCTTTGCCC
This sequence comes from Gastrophryne carolinensis, assembly GCA_027917425.1. NCBI lineage: Eukaryota > Metazoa > Chordata > Amphibia > Anura > Microhylidae > Gastrophryne > Gastrophryne carolinensis. The sequence goes on along the minus strand of CM051238.1, from coordinate 82,523,280 downwards.
CCCAGAGGGAGCCCTACCTGACCAGGGAAACCATGGGGCGGCAGCTGCACTGGAACCGATCCTCAGTCCAAGAACAGGGAGGCAGTGCATGAGCCTGGCAATCAACCACCATGGAATGCGCTGCCTCATGCTGTTAGTGAGGATTAGAAGCGCGGAGCCACAACCTCACAAATATGGTGGCCTGCCCTCTACTGTAAGTTCATAGCAGCCGAAGCTACGCCTCCTTGCCAACGTGGCCGCCCCTTCCCAAATATACCAATAGGAAGGCTGCTTGGGGAACCTGGCCACCTTCCCCGCTCAAATGCTGCCACTGAGCTCTGACCAGCCTCTCTCTCAGGATATCAAGGAATGCAGTAGTAAACACAAAACACACACACACACACTCACTGACACATGGGAGCCCGGCCACCTAGCTCAGGCCCACCACCAGCAGCCATAGGGAAGGCAGACTGTGGCCAGAGTGGGTGATGTTCCAGGGGTTAGAGGGAACAGGGGGGTCAAATGCTGCGCTGCTGTAGGCTGACAATTTAGTAAATGTCAGTTTTACATATTCTAAGTTTAGCAAAAATTGCTACATATGTTTTTGACCAATGATGGGGGTGCACCATGTCATAGTGTAATGTAAATCATTTCTCCCAAGCTTGTTGTTCTCCATTACTGAAAGAAAAAAAACAGGGGTTGACAGCATTTTGAAAGTGACAAATCACTTTTATAGGCGAGACCTGATATAACTCCTTGTCCACTGAGCCAGCCTATGATATATAGTATCATGTGCACTGCAGTAAACTCATCCACACACATTAGAATAACTGCAAGAGCGAGAATCTCCTATTACAGTACAGGCTAAGGGGACAGGCCTTTAGAGTTGAGCAGTTAATTGATGCAGACAATATAAGTAACCCCCTCCTCTGGTCACCCAGCAATATTTACCCAATTTGTTATTATTAGACAAAGGTAGAGCTCCATCATAGTTAGTTAGAATTCAGTGTGCAAATAGATTTGTAAATGAAGTGTGTGTAGATAGTATATAAAGTATAGATTAACATTCGGTCAGCACTGCCAAGGCAAATATACGACGACATTGTTATCAATGCTACCTAAAGATTGAAAAACGAAAAATCCAGGATCTATTTCTGCCGACGCAAATGTGACAGGAAAAAAAACATGCAATTTACTAGGATATCTTGCAGGAGACTGATACATGAAATGATGATACGTTTAAAAATTGGTGTATTGTTGTCCTTAAACCGTATGATACCCTTTAATAGTCCAATTACTATTTTTTTTTTTTCTTTTAAAAGCGAAAAAAAACATTCTGCCTTAACACTCTGACTGCCGGCCTACCTGGAGATTTTGTCACCCTCTGTTGCAAAACCATTTAGCGCTGTAAATTTTCAACTGTGATTTTTAAAGGGATTTCCAGGGATTTCTCAGGAAAATTATATATTGTTTTTTCAGCAGAGTTTCACATGAAATGTATTCTTTGTCATTCCTTTAGTGTATTCTCAATATTTCTGGGTGGAATATGTGCAAAAAAATATTAAAAAAATCTATTTTTCAATAAAATCATATTGCGTGTAAAAGCCCCATTTCTTCTGGTTACAACGGTACCACATATGTTTTGGTAGACACCCTTTCCTGCCCAGGAGAAAGGGAGTCCCCCAAACAGTGCTTTAGGAGATTTTCAGATAAAATACAACACCTTGCAGTTTTTAAAGAAAAACAACTCTTTACATACATACATACATACATACCCCCAACAAATTGTATACGGAAGTACACACCTCTTGTACTTCAAGGCTTGTTGACCTACCAGGCTTGTTGATGTGGGCACAGTTTTCTAGAAGTAATCCCTCAATTAATTATTTGGTTGCACAGGTTTTCCCTAAAAGAAGATTAAAATCAGAATCAAAGCCCCATTTTTCTTAAAACACTATATGCAAGCAAGAATAAACAAGTTAAATCTGAAAAAGCAAGGTCCCATGAAAAGAACAATACCCAACATGCATAGGTACGGTCATAGGAAGAGTTGCCAAACACCCCAAAGTACAGCATGCGCGTAACAGTAATTTTACTTGAAAATGTCAGCTCTGCAAAGAGTGCAATTTCTCAATCAAAACAATCCTATACATTTGGAATATCCCCCACAAACCATATATTTCCCCAAAGTACACATATTAAGCTTTCTAGCAATACCCAGCTTGTTGTAGTGGGCTCATCTTTCTGCAAGTAATCCCTTGAAGAATTCTTTGGTTGCACAGTGTTTCCCTGTATGAAAAAAATAGAATAAAAAACATTTTCCTAAAATATCAATATGCAAACAAGAAAAAAACAAGCTAAATCTAAAAGCACAAGGTCACCTGATCAGAACAATACCCAACATGCATAGGTACTTTTAACCCTTTTAACCGCCAGCCTACTTGAGACTTTGTCACCCTCTGATGACAGGTAATTTTTCACCATTTTGCGCTATGCTTAACTGTGATTTTTGCAGGAATTGCCAGGAAAATTTTTTTTTTTTTGCAGTACCACATATGAATTAGGCCCCCGTTCTTGTCCAGAAGACCCCCCAAACTGAAAATAGCACTTTAAAACTTGTACAAACAAAATACAACTACTATCCACACAATAAAGGGTTAAATTTTAAAAAATGGCATCGGGTCCCCCTTCCTAGGTGGGACCCCATTTTTTGGTGAATTTTAAGGTGTACAAGCCTGCACAGCCTACATGGCTTCTTCTGCCCCCCGGGCTTTGGGGAGGAAGGTAATTGGGTCCGGGGGTTAATTGCAAGACACCCGCTAGCTGCAGGTGACTTGCCAGCTCCCAAACCGTGTGAACTGGTATAGGGGTCTCAAAAATTCTTTATCAGATCACAAAGGGTTAGATGTTAAAAAAAAAAAAAAAAAAAAGTTTTCCTTTAAAATGTAAAAAGAAACTGAAAGTAGTGAAAAACATTTCCACTGTCACAAAACAGTAACTCATATTAAAAGGGTGTTTGAAAGGTTGTTCTTTCCCAAAAGTATAGATAAAAATAGAGCTATTTAGGAAGCCACTTTAGGTTGCCGTGTTAAGGATCAGTAGGCTAAAAATACCTTACAGACCTCAAAAGTTGTCATAGTTGATTAGAGAAACCTAACACTCGCCATTAAATTGCTTAAATGGCAAGAGTGTTCCTTAAAATGGTTCAAAATTGCTCCAAATCAAAATATTTTGGGAAGGCAGACTGCAGATTAGAGTCATTTTCCCCCAAACTCTAGTGCAGAGCAGTGAGATTACACCAGCAACTAGGAGATATTTGGTTGGTGGTGCTGATTACAGACATGGCAGATGAGCCTTACCGAGTTCTAATTATACCGTAATTGGATGAAGCCAAAACCCTCAACTTCCTCTTTATAAAAACAGAAAGCAGCTTTTGAACTTAGAAATATAGTTGCCCATTCAATGGTCTACCACAGTGGTTTTCAATCATTTTTGTGAGCTTTGAACATACCAGTTGTCATACGTTTAAAAACTTTAATTTTATGCATGAATTTGTAGCAAGAATTTGTGTCCATGCCAAATAATAACTTATACAAGTGTAAGGTATATATATAGCGCTAACTAAATGGGCTAACACTGGCGAAATACTGTATAAAGATATAGGTGAAAGTTAAACAAGTCAAGGTAGGGGTTTTGGAAATGTAGATGGCAGAATAACTATTACTTAATGTATTAGTCAAGTTTTTATTGTATTGCTGTCGTCATCTGTACCAAATTATCATTTAGTGTATGTCTAAAATAAAGGGCAATGCTGATGTATGTTTTGTAAAAACAAATAAAACAAATACATACATTTTTTAAATAAATAAGATATAAATGATTTTCTTGTGGTACCAGAAATCAAAAAGTGACTGTTCAAAACTTTCTAGTTCTCTAAAACTAGAGTATAGGATAGTTTCCATTGATGGATGCAAAATGCGCACAAGAGACATTCGATTATGCATTTTGTAACACACAAATCTTTTTCCCCTAAACTTTACCAGGGGACCTGGCCCTATGACAAAATCATTACATCTGACCTTTGGCTCTTTGTAAGAGATTTGTTTCATAGATGTACCCTTTTGTAACGGATAATTAATATAATATATATATATATATATATATATATATATATATATATATATTCTGTAATTAAAACAAAAAAAGTAAAACATTTTATTACATTTTACATTTTAGAATCATAACTGAAGAATAACATTTTTACAAAGGGGGATCCACTGTAAAGTGATTTTTGACAGGCGCAAAAGCACATCACCACCAGGTGATATTTTGCCTAATTGAGCACAACTATGATCCGGAACAATGCGTTTACAGCTCACAACATAAAATACAAAGCATAAATAAAAGGCCATATACGCTTGATTTTTATGGTAGCACATTAAAATCTGGCCCGGATAAACGTTGAAGGATACAGTATGCTTACCATATTGGAAATAAAATTACATTTATTTTGGTAGCAGTGTGCCAACGTATGCCAATTGAATTTAGAGTTCCCCATATTCACTACACTTATCAAGATTACAGAAAAGTTCCAAACTCCAAATAGAAAGAAATTATCCAACTGAAAGTGGATGACTTTGTCCTCTGGACAATTACACATTTTTAGATATTGCTATTGATAGAACAACAATAGGCTTATACAAGTGATTTTAGAGCCTCTGAAGAAACTTTGTTTTGATATAATTTAAAAGCATTTTGCAATTGCAAAATGCAATTGGCCAGTTTAACAGATCATTTTTATTTGTTTCATTTTTTCAAAAGCTCTCAAAAGACCTCCTCTGTAAATTGAATAAATCATTTGGATAACCCTCCAAATGTTACGTGTTTTTTGCTTTTATAGCTTTACCTAGTTGCCAATTCTATTCAGATTTTAGAGCCTTTAAATGAATACCTTTCAATATTTTTATTGAAACTTCAAATACAAAATTTGTATATGGTATACAAAATCAAGTAAAGACGATATGTCATTGTTATGTGGACTGATTCAATCATGTCCTCTTACTAAAGATCAGCAGCAGAACACAATTTTGGGAAGGCTACCAACCTCCTTTCACTTGGGGGAGGGGGACACCTGAGATGCTCAATGCACTCTCACATACTACTTCCTCATCATAAGGATGTCCACGGAGTATATGGGCCACAGGCTGTGGAGGAGTATCCTCCTCAAAGAGGCAGTCCCTAAAAGGAAGTCCTTATTGGGGGCATTCGGTCTGGATCAAATTTAGCGGCAAAGGACACAAAGCATGCATTAGAGACGTAGCTTAAAAAAGTGTTAAAGTTTACGGAAAAGAAAGGATAAGAACAGTGAAAAAGTATTCGATAAGGAATTTGGGAGAGGGGAGGAGAAAAAATGAGAAATACAAGTGGTTTTACAACATCCGCAGCAGATACTGTGTTATTTTTCATTGTATAAAATGAAGATGAAATTGTAATTTCCTTGTTTTGTTGAACTATCAAAAAACAAATAAAAAAAGAAAGGAAGAAAGAAAGAGAATTGGGAGTGATATTCTAAAATAGTGAGAAGGAATAGGATGTTTAAGTGGAAAGGGATGCTGGCCCCTCCCCCGCCTGCTCACTCTGCATACTCCTAGAGGAAATTAATACCCCTAGGAGGGCATTACCAACTCAACAGACAGGAGGCAAATATATATTTATTTTAATATATATATATATATATATGTTTATTTTAAAGTGGACCAAAAGCTGCTCTAGAGTATATGAGACTCCAAAGCCACCTGATTCCCTCTTCCAGGGCAATCCCAAATTGGGATGCTCCACTGTGAGAAACTCCCCAGACGCCCAATATACTTATCTCATTAATGAGCCCAAGGAACATGCGCTGTGAGAGATGGTATCACTTGCATCCTTCTTGAGCTGTGCGTGGCAATGCCTGCTGTAAGGGAATGGGTGGCCTGGATGTGCAAAGCCAAAGGATGTGAGTAATGCCACCTTGGGTTTTGGTCCAAAATGTGCTTTATTGTGATTTGAATTTGAAAGTCTTGTTACATTTTTAAAAAAGTAAAAATTATTTATTTAAAAAAATAAATAAAAGATTGTAGAGGCTCTCAAAACCGAATTACCCACACATTATTAAAAAATAAATAAGTAATAGTTTCAAAGCTAAACTACATATTACATTTAATTTATTTATATATATGTTTAGCATTATTGAAACATGATATTTTTTATTAAACATTGTAACAAATAAATTGCCAGAATGACAAGTCTATGGGGTTTATCCAAATAATTTTTGTAGGCTGAATTTTGAGATTGCACAATAAAATGAATAAAAAAATAGTTTTCTTCAATTCAAAAATCAAAATACCCTGCCCGTGTAATGTGGTAGTTCTATAAGGTACAATTTATTTTTCATGGGAAGAAGTTTCAGTTAAAGGAGCACTATCATGAAAAATGGCCCAATGATAAAAATCCATATACCGTACATATACTGGGTGGGGGAGGAGGCATCACATCCAGCATCAAGAAATATCCAGCCAGGCTTGTTTTTTTTATTTTAATGGAAGGACAAGGACATCAAGGGTGACAGGCTCTGTCACCCCTGATAGACTAAACCTTTCTCCCCTGGATTTTATTTCTACAATGAGAGAATAAAGCACAAGCTTGATTGGAGTTTTATATAGTTTGGGTGTATAAGTGACTCCTCCTCTCATTAGCAGGCGTGTTTATATGTAGTTTTATTTTTACACAATTTCGCAATAGTGCTCCTTTAAGAAGTTACAAAATAACAGCCGCCTATGGGAAATTCAAAACGCAAATGTTGCATGTGCAGAGAATTTTGATTTCACTTTATTTTGTGCTATTTGACAAAACTCCTCACTGCCTCTCCAAAAAGCATTCTGCTCACCCCATACTGGCTATCTTTACATTCCATTGATAAACCCTATAGAACTTGTTTCCTTCATTTTCAGGGTTCTCAAAAGGAATAGACTGCTGACCTTTACATTGAAACATACATGAATGAGTCAACTGCTGCTGAAGAGGTCCTGTGGAGGGGACAGCATTCAGTGGAAGTTACTGAGTTATATAAGGCTGAATAAAATAGGCCACTCCTGCCAACCAGCATTGGATGGGCAGAATGCAGGCTAAATTTAAATCTTTGACTGGAGTGTGCCTTTAACAGTAATATCCCCACTCCTATACATGTGTCTCCCATCGAAAGGATAGAATTTTAATTTATTTATTTTGAAAACATACATGCAGAAATCTTTTTTTCATCATGGTTTAACAACTGATTAACAAAAAATATTGAACAGATCAATGTGAAGGTTGTATGTGCTATAGATGATTTGGCCAGCCGCATCAACAAATTGGTGTACAAATTATTAAACTGTGCATTAGACACACGACACAGTAAATGCATTACACCTTTTGTATTGAGATGTATTTTTTATTTATACACAAAATACATTTAACCCTTTAAGGGTTTTTAACCCTTAAAAATCCCCCCCAAAAAATTGGGCCCCCCCCCCCCCAGGGAGGGGGGACCCTATGTCATTTTTGTTCTCGATTTAACCCTTTATAGTGTAGTTGTATTTTATTTGTAAATGTTACAGATTACTTGTTTCAGTTAGGGGGGTCTCCTGGGCAGGAACGGGGGCTACCGATAAATATGTGGTACCGTTCTAATCGGTAGAAATGGGGCTTTCACATGAAATCTGCTTTTCCTTAATAAAATACATTTTTTATTTAAAATAAACGAGTCAATTTTCTAAAAATGTTTTTATTTATTTATTTATTTATTTTACTTAATAATATTGTAAAAACAAAATAAAATTTACAAACAAGACATTTCATGTTAAATCCTAAACTCTGCTGCAAAAAAATATAAATATAATTTTCCTGAAAATTACAGCAAAAATTGCGCAAAAATGGCGCAAAACATGGCGCAAAATTGGGAAAAATGACCTGTCAACAGAGGGTGACAAAATCTCAAGTAGGCTGGCAATTAAAAGGGTTAATAGTACCTCTGCATGTTGGGTATTGTTCTGTTCGGGAGACCTTGCGCTTTCAGACTTAGCTTGTTTTTTCTGGTTTGCATATTTATATTTTAGGAAAAGGTGTTTTTTATTCAGCTTTTTTATACATTTTTTAGGGAAACCCTGCGCAACCAAAGAATTCTTTGAGGAATTAATTCCAGAAAGATGAGCCCACTACAACAAGCTGGGTACGCTTAGTAAGCTCAACATGTGTACTTTCAGGGAATATATGGTTTATGGGGAATATTCCAAATGTTAAGGGTTGTTTTGGTTGAAAAATCGCAAGGTGCGCACTTTGTCTGCAGAACTGAAATTTTCAAGTAAAATTACCGTTACGCACATGCTTTACTTTGGGGTGTTTGGCAACTCTTCCCTTGACAGAACCTATGCATGTTGGGTGTTGTTCTGTTCGGGGAATGTTGCTTTTTCAGATTAAGTTTATAGTTTTTTTAGGAAAATGTGGCTTTGATTCTGCTTTTTTATCCTTTTTTTGGGGAAACTCTTTGCAACCAAAGAATACAATGAGGAATTACTTCCAGAAAACTATGGGCACATCAACATGCCTGGTACACCTAGAAATCTTGAGGTGTGTACTTCCAGAGAATATATAGTTTGTTGGGGGTATTTCAAATGTAAAGGGTTGTTTTTCTGGTAAAACTGCAAGGTGCGCATAGCTCATATCACAGTTGTATTTTTTCTGAAAATCCCCTAAAGCACTGTTTCAGTTTGGGGGAGTCTCCTGGGCAGGAAAGGGTGTCTACCTATACATATGTGGTATCGCTGTAACCGGGAGAAATTGGGATTTCACACGCAATAAGATTTTATTGACAAACTTACATTTTATATTACAAAAAAACACTTTTTTTTTTTTTTTTTCATATATTTCACCCAAAAATATTGAGAATACACCTAAAAATTACAAACAAGACATTTCATGTTAAAGCCCAGACTCTGCTGAAAATAACAATATATCATTTTCCTGGGAAATCCCTGGAAATCCGTTCAAAAATGACAGTTGAACATGTGTAGCGCAAAATAGTGAAACATGGTCTGGCAACAGGGAGTGGCAAATGCTGCAGGTAGGCTGGCACTGAAAGGGTGAAATATGAATATATAATCATTGGGGAAAATAAGTATTTGATACACTGGCGATTTCACAAGATTTTCCACCAAAAGTGTAGAGGTCTGTCATTTTTATTGTTGGTAAATCCCAGAAAATCACATTGCATGATTTTTAGATAATTTTTTTGGCATTTTTATTGCGGAAAATGAGTATTTGATCACCTTCCAGCCAGCAAGAATTCTGGCTCTAACAAACCTGTTAGTTTTTCTTTAAAGCGGAACAAAACCCGTGAATTTGACTTGCCAGGATTTTAGTCCTTGCCCTGGGGCATCCCGAACTGAAAACCGAGAGCCTGCACATGAACTGTTGGAGCCCGTAGAGGTGAGTTTTTATGGGCAAACTGGGGGGTTTCACCCAGCAGGGCATTTGGAATCGGATGCAAACCGGACACAACCGCTTTGTAAAACCCCCTAGTATGCCCATAAAGCCGGCAGCTGGCCCTGGAAACTTTTAGATTCCAGGCCTGTCCCTGGTGGGTCTTGTTGTGCTTTAAGAAGCCTGCCTATTCTGCACTCATTACCACCATTAAAAAAAAAAAAATAAATAAACTTCGTCAAACTCCAACCTCTTTACCATGGCCAAGGCTTTCTAAGGACACCAGGGACAAAACTGTAGACCTGCACAAGGCTGCTATGTGCTACAGGACAGCAGGCAATCTTGGTGAAAAGGCAACAAATTTTGGCACAGTCAGGGCCGGATTATGAGGGGGAGTGCAAGGGGCTCTAGCCCCGGGGCCTCCACCAACCTTTGGGTTTCTCCTGGTTCAGGAGGCTTTTCTTGGTCTGCAACAAAGCTATCAGCGCCTCCCTCCCACGCCTGGGAAAGCCATTTTTTTTTGTTTTTGCAAATCTGCAGCCAAAGCCACCACAGGCAGAGTCTAGAGCAGCAAAGCTACAGTGATGGGTGCGTGCAGAGCTGTCACTGCACATAAGCCACCAAGCACAGCCACTAGCAGCTCAATGCAGGGAACTGTTTTCTGCTGGACCAGCTGGACCACTACACCCCCCACCCAGAATGGCAAATCATAGGTTCCCGAGCAGCACGCACAAGGGTGGCACAAGGGAATTGATCTGACATTCCAGTAAGCAGGCGAGTGCCAGACAACCACCAATCAGTTACTTGGCTTGGCTGGGCTATTATTTTAAAGGAAAAAAAATACTGTATCTGGGGCCTCCACCAGATTTTGTGCCCAGGGGACTCCACCACACTTAATACGGTCCTGGGCATAGTTATTAAAAAATGGAAGCAACACAGATGGGGTCGAAACATACTTTGAGGGCTTCTTTTCTGCAAAGCGGACAGGATGACTGCACCATATTTTAAGATTTTGGGCTTTATTCAGTAAGCGCACTAAAGATGGATCGTGACTGGGTCTTCCAATATGACCCGAAACACACAGCCAGGGCCACAAAGCCACAAAGAGTGGCTCAGTAAGAAGCATTTTAAAGTGGACCAAAACCCAGGATTTTGATTATCCTGGGTTTTGGTCCACTCCCCCGGGGCACCCCGATCGGGGGCGCCCCGCTATGTGAAACCCCCCAGATCGCTCTCATCAACTCACCTCACCATGGTCCTACGGTGCATGCGGGGCTGCTCATCCTATCAACGTGCCCAGAGCCGCTGAGCTATGCACGTCTGAGCGACATCTTAGCTCAGCGTCTCAGAGAGAGGGATTAAGTTAAGTGCAGCGAGCACACATATATATAATATATATATATATATATATTATATATATATATATCATATTAGAAATCCCTGGGAGGCTAATCTAAAGTGAAGATAAGATTGCATTGGCTGTAGATGACCTGGATAGTTTGGACTGATACAATAAATACTAGACATTGGGCACATTACTACAGTGCTTTGTGTTTTTGCAGATTCTAAAAACCCCTTTGAACCTTATTTTTGTGCAGCAATAATAAACCTTTTATTAGAGCATGTTAGGTTATCTGTGATTACTTAATTATCCCCTCCAATCACTCAAAATTGGTGGAGGAAGCAGGCATGTTGTTAGAGAGCAATCGATGTGAAAGTGCAAATTCTAATTGCCATGGACAAAAGCTGCACTTACAAAGTCTGCTCCAACCCTTGGCCCATTTCCGCAAAAATAAATTGACTGTCAGCATATGAATCATATGTGATCGAACAAGATTTGTTGGTTGATCTTCGTTAGAGCGATTGTTATTGACTTTGCCTATGCCGTGAAAGATATCCATTTCCACATGCCGAACAAGAAATGTTATGCTAGTCAAAATGATACGACACTCGACCGATGAACACATTTTTGCTCATTGCTCAATCGGATCGACCAGTCCCATGGATCAAGGAAACTGCTCTATGGAAAAAGGCCATAAGGCTTTTCTGTCCCTGTTGGCACCATAGCCAACGGCATGTACAGAAGACATGAGCATGCTGCATATATTAATTGGGCAACAAAGTTACATAGTAAAAAAAAAAAAGATTATCTATCATAAAATCATTTTCTGAAAATATTAACTAGAGGGATGACTTATTAAAGCAGTATGCCTACTCCTCTAATTATAAATGAACTAAGAAATTTCCAGTTGCTAAAACCCAGAAACCTCCCTGGAAATGATTGCCAGGAAAAATGTGTTTCCCGGGCATGTTGAACAAAAACAACACCAATGCTCCCATGTAGGGCTGCCACTGCTAAGCATACAGAGATCTACCTCTGATATCAGGCTGGGGGGTTGTAAAAATGCTTAGACACAATTATGGACTTTAGGTCTATTTTAACCCTAGAGACCACTAGTGCCGTCCTACCTAAAGATTTCGTCACCCTCTGTTGTCAGACCATTTTTCACTCATTTTTCTTACGCTATACATGTTATTGAAGGGATTTCCCTGGAAAATGATATATTGTGTTTTGAGTCTGGGCTTCAACATGAAATGTCTTGTGTGTATTGTTTGGAGTGTAATCTCAATATTTTTGGGTGAAATATGTTGAAAAAAATACCATTTTGTGAGTACTCACCTGAAAAATGGATATTGTTGGTGTGCCACACACCCCGCTTCACCTTTAATTCTTCACGATTGGGTTACTCACCGCCAGGTGACGCTGTTGCAGAGAGGAAGTCTTGTAACGAGCCCCCTTCCGGCCTATATATACCTGGTACATCCCATTTATCACCAGTGTATTAAAAAGCAGAAAGACAAGGTACCAGTAATTTAACGGTAACCTCAAAATAAATAAAAGCTTCACCATATAAAGGATTCGGAATACCGAAAAGGGTGGGAGCGAAGCGGGGTGTGTGGCACACCAACAATATCCATTTTTCAGGTGAGTCCTCACAAAATGGTATTATTCTTGGTGTGCCACACACCCCGCTTCACCTTTAATTCTTCACGATTGGGACATCCAAAAGCAGTGTCCACAAGGAATGGGCATCTCAAGGCCAGGTGAAGCATAACTTAAATGACTGCAGTCTGCAGAACTTTGCGGCCAAAAACAGCATCCGCTGAGGCTCACACATCAACTTTGTAAAACTTAGAAAAAGTATGAACAGAAGACCAAGTGGCGGCCTTACAAACTTGTTCAACAGAAGCTTGGTGCTGAAACGCCCAAGACGCTCCAACGGCGCGAGTAGAATGAGCAGTGATACGGAAAGGGGGAACCTTCCCCTTAGCAGAATAGGCCGCAATAACGGCCTGACGTATCCATTTGCTAATGGAAGATTTGGCTGGTGCCAAACCCTTCTTAGGCCCACAGGGCACAACAAAAAAGGTATCTGTCTTACGAAAAGGAGACGTGATAATCAAGTAGTACTTAACACAGCGTACTACATCCAAACAATGCAAAACCCTCTCTTTGTCATTCTTAGGATTAGGACACAAGGAGGGAAGAACAATATCCTGATTCAAATGAAAAGCAGAAACAACCTTAGGAAGAAAGTCTGGCTTGAACCGAAAGACCACTTTATCCTGATGCCTCTCAAAGTAGGGCGCCTGGATAGACAAGGCCGCCAACTCCGAGGCACGCCGGACCGAAGCGATAGCTACCAAGAAGACAATCTTCTGAGTCAGGGAAGACAAAGCAATATCTTGCAGAGGCTCAAAAGGAGGAGCCTGCAGAGCAGAAAGAACCAAATTCAAATCCCAAACCGGGAGTAATGGTTTCCTGGGAGGCCGCACATGCGTAACCCCCTGGAAAAAAGTTTTAACTAAAGGATGAAGCGCAAAACGCTTCTGAAAAAAGATAGATAAGGCAGAAACTTGCCCTTTCAAAGTACTTAGCTGAAGACCAGAGTCCAGCCCAGATTGTAAAAACTCCAGAACCCTGGAGAACGAGAAGACCCTACAAGGAAAAGATCTAATCTCGCACCAAGCGATATAGGCTTTCCAAGTCCTATAGTAGATGATAGAAGAAGACCTCTTCCGGGCACTGATCAGAGTCTTAACAACTGAGTCAGAAAGACCCTCCTCCTTCAAGATGGAGGTTTCAGCAGCCAGGCCGTCAAACCCAGCGCTGGTAAATTGGGGTAACACAACCGACCCTGAGTGAGCAGATCGGGCCGAAGAGGCAGAACGAACTGGTCCACTGCCAGCCGAACGATGTCTGCGAACCACACTCGCCTTTGCCACCTTGGGGCCACGAGAACGGCGGACACCCTTTCCAGAGCCAACTTCCGAACCACCCTGCCCAGCATGGGTATCAGAGGAAACAGGTATAGAAATCCCAGATCCCCCCAGCTCAGGGACATGGCGTCCACTGCCAGAGCCAGAGGATCCCGGGAGAGCAACACGAAGTTCGGGAGCCTGTGATTGTGACGAGAGGCAAACAGGTCCACCTCCGGTGTCCCCCATCGGAGACACAGTGAGTGAAAAACCTGAGGATGGAGAGCCCATTCTCCCAGACGGGGAGAGTCCCTGCTCAACCGGTCCGCTTCCTGGTTCTCCACTCCTGGAATGTATACCGCCGAGAGACAAGGAACATGGGCCTCTGCCCAGGTCAGGATCAGGGACACCTCTCTGAGAGCACTCAGACTGCGAGTCCCTCCCTGATGATTGATGTAAGCAACCGCTGTTCGATTGTCTGAATGCACCTGGACCGGAAGGCCCAGAACGTGATGAGTCAGGAGAGCAAGCACCCGACGGATGGCTCTCAGTTCCAGAACATTGATGGGTAAGTGGGCCTCTTTAGGTCCCCATTGCCCCTGGAACTGAAGCTCCTTCCAGAATCCGCCCCATCCCGAAAGACTGGCGTCCGTGGTGACAATTTCCCAAAGAGGGGTCAGGAAGGACCTGCCCCTCACGAGATTGGCCGAGACCAACCACCACTGGAGGGACTGCCGGACCCGGGAGGACAACTGGAAGGGCTGATCCAGCGACCGAGGCTGCCGGTCCCAGGACGCCAACAGATAAAGCTGAAGTGTCCTTGTGTGAAATTGAGCAAAAGGAACTGCCTCGAAAGAGGCAACCATCAACCCTACCAGCCTCATCCCCAGACGGATGGACGGCCGAGGATTGGAAAGTAGGACCCGAGCCAACTCCTGAATCAGATGAATTTTGGACTGGGGGAGAAACACTCTGTGTTGAAGAGAGTCCACCTGCATCCCCAGAAAGGACACCACCCTGGCCGGAGTGAGGGAGGACTATGGGAATTTGATCACCCAACCAAAGCTTTCCAGCGTGAAGACCACCAACCTGGTGTATGTCTCCGATTGATTGAGTGACGGAGCTAAGGAAATAAGGTATGACACGAATGCCCCGAGATCTGAAAATGGCCATCACCCCTGCCAGCACCTTAGTAAACACTCTTGGAGCCGAGGTAAGGCCAAATGGAAGTTGAATTGAAAATGCTGATCTTTCATCACGAATCGAAGAAAACGTTGATGAGCGTGGCAGATGGGAACATGAAGATAAGCATCCTTGATGTCTATGGACGTCATGAAGTCCCCCTGCCGAAGAGAACCGATGGCCGTACGCAAAGTTTCCATGCGAAACTTCCGAAAACGGATGAACTTGTTGAGTAATTTCAGGTCCAGGACGGGACGAATTGACCCATCCTTCTTGGGGACTGCGAAAAGATTGGAGTAGAAACCGAGGCCCATCTCTAAACGCGGTACCGGCCGGATGACCGCCATCTCTAACAGATTCTTTACCGACGCCAGGAGCCCCTGTGCGGCCAAAGGATCGATGGGCACCCGAGACCGAAAGAACCGTGAAGGAGGGCGAGACTCGAATTCCAGCTTGTAACCGGACGACACTACCTCCCGGATCCATCTGTCCGGAATCTCCTGGTCCCAAACCTGGGAGAAGTGTCGTAATCGTCCCCCCACCCGCACGGGTGAGGGTAGCCCCTCATTGCTGAGCGGGCTTACCGGCAGGCTTGGTGCCCCAGGACTGTGCGGGGCGGCCACGGCCCTTCCCCCGAGTCCAACCGGCACCTCTGGTAGCGGGAAAGGAAGACCCCCTACCCGCTCTGAATCCCCGAAAGGAAGGCCTACCAGAACTTGACCCCCGAAAGGGACGACGAGGCCTCTTGCGTTGCGGCATTTTGCCACCTTTTGCAACTGAATCAGTTTTATCACCAAACAGTCGCAATCACAAAAAGAGGAGAGCTGTGAGCACCTTTTTAGAAGCTACGTCCGCCGACCACTGGCGCAGCCATACTGCCCGACGAATAGCCACCAGCATTGCCGCTGTCTTGCTACTCATAGCCAGCGCATCGTCCTGAGCGGACAGAACATAGGAAACAAAAGACTCACACTGCCTGAGAGTTGTAAACTCCTTACAAGTGGGATCGATATCCACACACAGATCCTGAATTACAGATCTAACCGCCAATAGAAGAAGCGCCGAAGCACACACCGGGCGCATCGTTGACCCAGCATAAATAAAACCATGGCGGGCGTACTGGTCAATCCGACGATCCTCACCATCCTTAAGGGCAGTGGTCTCCGCAGACTGCACCATAGCCGTGCTGGAGAGCCCTAGCACAGGGGTATCGACGTCAGGAGGAACCGACCAAAGCTTCACCAAATCTGGCGGAAAGGGATAACGTTTCTCCCAACTGGAAGGAATTCCAGTTAACCGCGTGGGATGTTCCCATTCCTTAAGCACCACCCTCTCAAAGTGGTGTTGTCTGGGAAAAACCAAACGCGGCTGAGGCACATTAAACAACTGACCCTTTGGCAGGGTGACGGCCTCAGGCGGATCTAAATTCAAAATTTCAAACATTTGAGCCAGAATGGAGGGGGTGTCAAGGGAAACCCCCGCAGACAAATCGCCAATAGCATCAACCTCAAGCTGATCTGCAGGCTCATCTGACTCCACCAGGAATTCTCCCTCCTCATCCAGGGAGCAATCGGACCAATCTACAGGCTCACATACTTCATCCTGTGAAGCCGGAGGTACAGGAGAAAGGTGTTTCCGTTTCGCAGTGGCCTTTAACCCTGCTTTAACGGAAATTATCTTCTCGAGGTTGGCTAACCGTGCAGATACCTCGGATTGCGAATCATCACCTTTGACAATGTCACACGGGGTCCGGAACAGGGAGGGAGGGGTAGGGGATGATGGAAGTTGCGAAGAGCCAGCAGCCGGAGCAACGGACTGACGCGCAATATTCTGCCTTGCACAAGGAATGCATACAAAAACATCATCGCCTGGGAGCGGAGTCCCACAGCCTCCACACACCCTAGATGGCCCAGAAGAACCATTTCCGGTATTATCGGAAGCCTCCATATGGTGATTTATAGTATTCGCAAAATCCTGGGTTTAACCCTTTTGTTGCCAAGCACGTAACACCTACGTGCTGGCTTGGCTGGGCCTTAAGTGCCAAGCCCGTAGGTGTTACGTGCTTGACTTTCCTCGCTTCTAGTTTAAAAAATAAAAATCAAAAATACTCACCTGACCCCTTGTTGGATCCGGCCGGGTCTCCTCTTTAATTTGGTGCCATCCGATCCCCCGTGGGGGGTCGGATGGCTCCAGGAGAGCCCCCGGAATAGGCCGCCCCCCCCCCCGCTTCTGCAGCAGCAGCTGCTAACTGTAAAAAAAAATAAAAAATAAAAATGACATTCACTTACCTGTGTGTGCGCTGGCTCCCGCTGTCCCTCCTCTTCACCTGGGGGGCCTCCGATCCCCCCCCAGGACTTACCGATCTTCAGGAGAGAGCCTGGGAGGCTCTCTCCTCTCTTCTTCACGATGGTGGCCGCCATCTTGCCTCTAAGCCCCGCCCCCTTGGGGGCGGGGCTTATGACGTCATCCCGGTCCCGATCACCGGCTTCAGCTTTCTCAGCTTCTCAGATGCCGGTGATCGGTGCCCTGGAAGGAGGTGACAGGAGATCCTCTGATCTCCTGCCTTCTCCTTCTCTGGATGCCGATCACAGGCATCTGTCAGCTGAGCGGCGAGGGACAAGAGCTTGCAATCGAAGGTAAGTACAGTTAAAAAAATTTTTTTTTTTTTGAATAAAATACTTTTTATTATTGTGTGGTGGTTTTTTTTCACATTAACTCTTTGTGAGCTGGTAAGGGGTCCATGAGACCCCTTATACCAGTTCACAAGGCTGGGGGGGTGGCAAGTCACCTGCCCTAGCGGGTGGCTTGCCATTGACCCCCGCACCCCCATTACCTGCCTCCCCAAAGGCCAGGGGGGGGCAGAAGAGCCCGGGCCCACATAGGCTATGTGGGCTCGTAGGCTGCAGGGTGGGGGGGCCACCAAAGCTGGCCCCCCCACTCTGTGCCTACAAGCCCCCATAGCTGGTCCCGGGCTGGTTACTTTGGGTAAGGGGGACCCCACGTCATTTTTTTTTTTGGATTTTTAAAGGTTTTTAACCCTTAAAAATCCAAAAAAAAATGGGGTCCCCCTCCCCGGGAAGGGGGACCCTATGTCATTTTTTTTTTTTAATTAACCATTTGTCATCCAGCAGCTATAAAAGGCTTCTGGGCAGGAAAGGGTGTCTACCTATACATATGTGGTATCGCTGTAACCGGGAGAAATTGGGGTTTCTCACGCAATAAGATTTTATTGACAAACTTACATTTTTTATTACAAAAAAACTCTACAAATTGTAAAAAAATATATTTTTTTTAATTTTTTTCACACATTTCACCCAAAAATGTTGAGAATACACCTAAAAAATACAAACAAGACATTTCATGTTAAAGCCCAGACTCTGTTGAAAAAAACAATATATAATTTTCCTGGGAAATCCCTGGAAATCCTTTCAAAAATGACAGTTGAACATGTGTAGCGCGAAACAGTGAAACTCAGTCTGGCAACAGGGAGTGGGAAATGCTGCAGGTAGGCTGGCAGCGAAAGGGTTAAGGCATAAGCCACCCGGGATGCCCCTTTATGTTAATGTCCCGGGAGGGAGGATTTAATTTATAATAAAGATCCCCTTTAAAAATAATTAACTAATAAATCATTATGTCGTATATCTACAACTTCAAAAAAGTTTTTTTTTTTATATATATTATATATATACATATATGTCCCAATTTGGAGAAAAAAAGGACTAGCCAGGCAAAATAGAACCGGGAGGCCACTGTATTGAGGGAATCCCAGGATCTGTGGGGGAGGAAAAAACCAACAGTAAGACCCCCAGAAACAAATGGCAACATACAATACAACATACATACACAGCACCAGAGTGCTTTGAAGAGGCAAAGAAAACTGGCCTCTGATTTTTCCTCCTTATCTTCTTCCTTTTTTTTTTTTTAAATAAAAATATTTCTCCAATATATATCTTACTTTTTTTTTTAAAGATAAACAGTCAGATATAAAAATAGACAACCCCACGCCAGGTGAGGCCGCTTACCTGCCCAAGGAAGGCTAAAACAAAAGCCCAGCACCCGACCAGTAGAAGCGGTGGAAGACAGGCAGCAAAAGGAACGAAGGCGGCAGTGGCAGCAATAGCAGCAGAGCGGCAGCGGAGCGTCCAGCAGCAGCACCCATATGCGGCTGAGAGCCCCGCACACGTCCTCCTGATAACAGGAAGGAAGTGCGGCTGGGGCCGGAGAGATGACGAGCCGCTGGAAACACGCCCCCACCCCTGACGTCATCCGGGCCCCGCCCCCCCGCCGAATTTGAACAGACGGCGGTGCCAGATAACAAGAGGGCTAACAACGCCCTTAGTAAAAGGAGAAGGGGGGGGAGGGGGAAAAAAGAAGTTCCTAGGCAGCCTGCGCTGCCCCCAAAAAACTGACACACGGCCCGCCAAGTGGCGGCCGTTTTTTTTTTTTTTTTTAAAAAGGAGACAAGGGGAGGGGGAGCTGTATAACCTGGGAAAGGAAAACACAGCCTCAGGCAAGCCTGACACAGCACAGCCCACCCCGGCCCCCCTAAAGCTGACCCAAAACTCTGGCCCTACAGGCCAGCAGCAGCAGCCCGCATCACAGAGACTGCCATGTAAGGAGGATTTTTTAGTCAGGCCAAACGCACCCTCGCTTGCGGTGCAGCCTGACAAACGATGAAATAAGTAAAAACATAAAACATACAGTAAAAACATACATACAATACACATCCCTCTACCCCCCCCCATAGTGAAGGGAGAAGGGACCGTAACGGGAGAGCAAGGGGCCAAGGGGAACCTTAGGACAGGGGCATCCCAAATCCGGATCACCATGCCGGTCAGCCGCATTGCCCCCAAAACAGGGGGTCGAGCGGAGGACATAAGCTCCTAGGCACCTATCTTGCCGTCTACCAATTGCCCAGTGAGCAGCCTAAGCTGGGAGGCTTCCATTTAACCACAAAGGTAACAACAATCAAAAGGGGGTGCCGGGGTAAAACCCCGGCTACCTGCAAGCAGGAGACTTCAACCTTCTGTCTTGTCGTCATGCAGAGAGAAAAACACTGGTGATAAATGGGAGGTACCAGGTATATATAGGCCGGAAGGGGGCTCGTTACAAGACTTCCTCTCTGCAACAGCGTCACCTGGCGGTGAGTAACCCAATCGTGAAGAATTAAAGGTGAAGCGGGGTGTGTGGCACACCAAGAATAAACTTTTTTTAAGTTTTTTTGTTATAAAAATACACACACAAATACACAGTGATTGATGGATGGGGGTGGGGAGGCAGGGGATCAGTCCCTTGACCCACCACGGATCACTAATGCATTTGAGGGTTGTCGGCGCTGTGAGCGGGATGATGCCATCTGCCCCGCCAAAAAAAAGGCAGGACTAGCGACGGCGGAAGAGGTGGGCCCTCTCCTCATGGCAGAAGAGCCCGGGGGGGGGGGGGTTGAATCTGTGAAGAGAAGACCCAGCCAGGAGTATCGTGACCTGAGGTGAATTCCTGTCATTTTTTTTACGTTGTCAGCAGCATTAGAAATGGGGGAGGCCTGTATCATGCCCTCTCCTTTCGGTGCAAGAGCCTGGGGGGGGGGGGGATTGAAGAGAAGAACCGGCTGGATCCAAATGTAACCCTTTGGAATGTCGTTTAATCATTATATTGTGTTGAAATAACATAATAATATAAAATGTAATTAATTTCTGGTGTAAAAATCTATACATAAACCCTAAATGTTTCCCATATAAAATGCAGGTTGTTTTTATACATGCAGCATGGAAGGATTCAAAGAAACTAATCGGTAGAGTTTCTGCCCACAGAAAACAATTTATAAAGAAGAAAGGTCTGAATTAAATCTTATTGGTTACTACCGACATCATCTCCCCTCATCTCCTCTCTTCCTTCAGCAGTCATTACCATGCCCCATTATGACAACAGACAGAGACTTTAAATCAGTCTTGGTTGGTCGGTTTAAGACCAAATGTTTTAGAGAAATATATGAAATACATTTAAGACACAATTTCCTGGGACAATTTTCATAATTAACTGCATTTGTCTTTTGGGCTCTGTTATATATAAAGGATGATAGGATATGGACATTACAGTACAGTGTTATTAAGCCGATCAAAGTTCTCTGGGGTTTAAATAAGGACAATAGTAAATCATCAGACAATATGCAGTGTCACAGCAGACCCTCAAGCAGTGACAGATACAGCAGATTTAGGCTACGTTTATGTTTCTCAGCGAGTAATTACAGTAAATAAGGGCCTTCATGACCTGTCAACAGTCAACAATGTACAAACATAGTCATGAGGCCAAATTTACATAATCTGGCTCACATTTCATACACCCCTTATTGGAAACTGTATAGCATCAAAGGAATAAGCCACTGACCTGCTTAATAACATACAGAACAAAAAAGCTTTAGTACTCACCGTTAAGGTCTTTTTTGGCCATGTGAAGGACACACAGCAGATTTATCTGATTTAATACATCTGGCTTGATCTATAGGAGGTATCTATAGGAGATTGCTGACACTGTTTAAATAAACTATTAAACTGGGCATACCCCAGCCTCCTCCAGCAACTATAGCTAGCTGGTAAACAGCAGTAACAGAGAAGTTGCTGTGGAAAAAAATGAACAAACGTGAACCTGAAAAATGAACAAACTGAGATATAGTCAGAGGCAGTCAAGAAATGATATTCAATTTTTTTTAGCTGCTCTACATATTTGCTCCACCGAAGTTTGATGCTGTGACTTTCATAGGTGTTTGCATACCTTTTGACCACAACGATTGCCATTCTAGTCCATTTAATGATGTAAATTAACATTTTAGAGAACAACCCACATAAAGATGGTGCAGTAACTTCTATTGGGAGTGTTCTAGGACAGAAGGATGGTAATACAATTCCTCGGTCAAGTGGAACCAAGACCATTCTTTAGGTAGAAAACCAGTCGGAAATTTAAAGATCTAAGTAAAAAAAAAAATTAAGAAGGAAAATCTGATGGACCACGGATACTGTCCAGTTTTGATAGAATGAACATTTGTAATGGTCTGGTTTGAAACTGAGCATAAGAAACCACCTTCATTGCCACTACCATAAGGTCTAGGACCTTCATGCATTTTCGGAAATTGGGGCCCCATGAGAAATTTGGTTTAGAATTTCCTCTGGAAGGAAAACCTTCACCTGAAGTATGTCCTATTCCATATTTTGAGGTTCACCATCGAACCAAATCAATCCAGGTGTGACAACACTAAAGACACACTGCTGCTTTTTCCCTGGAACTTGTATTAACAGATCATCCAGGTAGGGGGTCACCCTGAACCCCCTTGCACTGTAGAATAGCCATTACTGTGGCCAGAACCATGGAGAAGACTATTGGTGCCTTTACCAGCACAAATAGTAGAGCCACGAATTGGAAGTGACAATCTTGTACGGCAATTCTGAGGAACCGTGGTGGGCTATGCCAATGAAGATATGCATATAAGCCGTCTTAATGCCTATTATGTCCAGATATTCTCCCTGTGTCAGTGAAGCCAGCACCGATCTGAGTGATTCCATGTGGAAAAGTTTGTATGAGACAAATTTTCAGGCCCTTTAGGTTCAAAAAAGGGCTGAAGGTGCTGTCCTTTTTGGATACATTGAAAATGTGGCATAAAACCCCACACTGTGCTATAAAAAAGGGACTGGAATAAAGATCGAAAACTTGCTCCTTCTGGGGCTGTGCAAATCAACGCAGTTGTCCCCTGCCGGAAAAGGAGATGGCATCCCTTCAGGCAGTGAAGAGCTTTGGGACAACTTTGGGTTTAGGTTACTAAGGTTGTTTTCCATTACCGGAGGGGCTTGTGCTTGCTTGCATTTTCTGAAGACAGATTTCTGCATTCTGATCTGTTATACCAGAGTATCAAAAAAGGCGGTGACCTGTGTGTTTTTTTTTAAATGTCAAAGCCTTTTTTGCTGAGGAAAAAAATACTTTTTCCTCTGGTAACTCCCTTAATTGCCGTTTTAAGAGGAAACATCACCGAAGAGCTTACCAAATCTGTAAGAAAATGAAATCATAGTTCTAGCGGCATTAAAGTCTCCAGAATAGGCCAAACAACTCTTCTGGAAGCAACGGTAAGCAACATCAATCTAGCTGAAAACTTAAAAATGTCAATGGATGACTTAAAGCAGTCCAAAACCCAGGATTTCCACTATCCTGGGTTTTGGTCTGAACCCCTGGGGCATCCAGTCAACCTTATAGCTCTTGGAGGACATAAGGTCAATCATGGATATTCTCTTTAATCTATCTGAAACCACGCTAGCTAACAGAGCCGAATCACAGCTGGAACGTCCAGCAGCACCCAGTACTGATTGCTGGCATCTTAAAAGGAATTAATTCAGACCAAAAGTTTAGTAAATTGCTCTCCTAAAGCCCTCCTCTGGCAAAAACTTTTTGACAGGGCTTAACTCTATTCAGATGTACTGGAATAACAGGCGAATACTTTGCTGCAGAACTGCATGGGAGCAACCATCTTGTCACACGCATAAGCATGAGGGGAGAGTTGTGCCAGCAGCAGCCCACACCAAACAAAGAGATAAATGCCTCAGAAACACAGGCAGCTTGTTTATTATGTTATATAAACATAGTGTGTGTGTGTGTGTGTGTGTGTGTGTGTGTGTGTGTGTGTGTGTATGTATGTGAGGGAGGGAATCTGCAACAAGGTTTCCTTATAACTGATCAGTGTGGACTATGGATTTACCGTACACCATTCAGACAGTGTAAACAATATGTATCTTCTAAAACGTTATCATTCTTTCAGCTGTGCAACAGAGTCATCAGAAATAAAGGATGATTTCACTGACATGTGAGGCAATTTTAACTGTGGGAGTGGGTTTTTCATAAACTGGACTCAAGTATGTGGCAAGATGGCCGCAGCCATGCAGTTATGCAGCATAGATGTTGCCTGCTATTCCATAACATCTGCAATGAGTTAAAGCGGAGCAAAACCCACATTTTTAACTTGCATCCCCTGAATTGCTCCCCCCATGAAGAGCACCTTTTTCTAATTTTAACTGCCCCTGCTTCACTCTAATTCCAGATAATAGCCCTTGTTTTAGCTGTAAAGTTCCGCCTCCTCCATTCATTGCCATTTCTATGCAATGACTGATGCTTCAAACAGGTTTGAAAAGCAGAAATATCCTTTTCTAGTTCTACACCAAGAGTGTATCGGCAGGGCCTTTGGCCAAATATATTTCACAAGTTCAGTGGGTTTTGGTCCGCTTTAAGCCCTCAAATGATTTATGTCGATTACCAGAGTGGAGTTTTTTTTAACTTTTGGTCTGCTTTAATACTCCTGTCTGAAGGTTCCTTTAGAGATCTAGGCCCACATGTAAGTAAGGAAGAGCTCAATTTTTTATGGAATCATCAGGAAAAGGTACCAAGAATCCAAATGCTTGGAATCCTTTGTCACCCTGTCAGACTTTGACCACTCAGTTCTCCAAATCCTTTTAAAATCTGTATGGTCAGGGGGGCGTGGTTTGGCACCGAGGAAGATGGCTGCTTCCTTCTAGTGCTCGGCACCACGGAGCACAAAAGCCACCTCAAAACAGCTTCAACAACGCCTAGATTGCCCACATTCCCACAGCCAACACTCCACTTACCTTTCCCGGCCCGCAGATGGGCAAGAGCGGAGTCAGAGCCAAGGAGAGGAGGACGGGCAGAGTGAAGAGGAGCGCCATGTGTCCCCGCCAGCCCGACATCATGGCGGGGCTCAGACGGCAGGCCCAGACCGCCCAGCACGGACACCGCGAGCGGGACGCACAGCGCGAGTCCCCGCCGAGCCTGCAGCAGCAGCAACTGCGGCCTCTACAACCGCCTGCGCTGGAGGAGGCGGGCCAGTCAACGGAGCGGGAGGTAGGAGCTGCGCCGAGCCCCGAGCACGCAGGCGGGAGAAGGCTGTCCCCACTGCCGCCGCTGACATGTGCCTTGCCCCTGCCACCCGACACAATAAGCTCTCCCCCGCCCCTGGAGATCATCTTAACCCAGGAGGGGGAAATGAGGGAGCCATCACCAGCACCCCGCCCCACAGCATGGGCCCTGAGATCTCCCCTGGCCACCCACATTGAGCCCCAGGACACAGCAGAGCGGTCCTCCCCGCAGGGGACACACGGCGACCCACGCCTGAAGGATAAGGCTGGCGACTCCCGGCCCACGCAACACAGCTCCCGGGTGTCTGGGGTCCCTGGAGGGGACTGGACCCCACATGCAGGCTCACCTGGCCGCAGCGGCTGGGACCCAGACGGCTCACCCCAGTCCCTCCCTGATGATGAGTTCCCCCGGCTCCTTAGAGAAACCCCTGCAGTGATCGATAACCCTTCCCAGATCCTGCTGGAAGACGCTCCAGAGGGAGATCGGCCGAGTGCACAAAATGCTTCCTGTCCAGCCGACCCAATAGTGCGAGATGAGCAACTGCTGGCTAAGTTCAAGCTTCTGCTGCAACAAGAATTGGCTGCCGCTGTAACCCAGCTTACCGCCAGCTTTACCAGCGACATCAGGGATCTGGGCGACCGAACCAATACTCTGGAGGAAAGAGTGGATGAAATCGTGACGGCCCTGGAGTCCAACGGGTCAGCCGCCGAAGCAGTACGTGATGAAGTGGGCCTGTTGCAGCAAAAATTAGAGGATCTTGAAAATAGATCCAGGAGAGAAAATGTTCGGATCCGGGGCATCCCGGAATCTATGGAAGATGTTCCCGCCACGGTCACAGCGCTACTTCAGGAACTGCTCCCTTCCCTGCCAATCGACCGCTTGGAACTGGACAGAGCACACAGGGCCTTGGGCCCCAAACGATCGGACGGCCGTCCCAGGGACATTGTAGTTAAACCCACGTTTTATCGCACAAAGGAGGCCATCCTCCAGGCTTCTAGAGAAAAGGCCAACTTGTCTTTCCAGAACCATGCGTATCAGATATTCCCCGATGTCGCCCCCCAAACACTCCAGCGTCGGCGAGAGATGAAACCGGGACTGGACACTTTGAAGCTCCACGGTGTCAGGTACCGGTGGGGATTCCCTTTTAGATTGCTGTTCTCCCATGCGGGTCGGCAATGCTCAGCCGGCTCTCTTAGCGAGTTGCTGGCAATTATACGTGAGCTTGGCCTGCCCGTGGCTGACCCGCCAGCGGCGCCGGCCCTTGCGGCCCTTGTGGGAGAAGGTCCCCCCGCGGAGGAGACGGGACCGGGGGGTCGGCCGCCCTCCCTCGTTGGGCTCTGGCCCGGGCTGAGGGTGTTTGTTCGTCCTCGGCCCGGGCCAGGGCCCCTTGGTGGGGTGCCCGTCCCCCCCTGATCTCCCCCCTCCTCTCTAACTTGAGTTCCAGCACTTTTTAGTATGTTCTCATAGGCCATTCTTTAGAGCGAGGTGGTAATCTGTGCCTCCGAGAGACACCCCCCCCACAAAACATGTCGACACACGCTGGGGTACCCCGGTCCCCGGCGCCTGAGTCGCCCCCTGCTGCGGCAGGAATTGGTCGGGCCGTTTCCGGCCCAAAGTGTTGCACTGGACCTCGGTTCCCTTTATTTAGATTGTTTATTGTATGTAAATTGTTTACTGTGTTAAGTTTCCTCCTGTCTTTTTTTCTTATTACCTTTACCTCCTCCCTCCCCCACTCAAACCTTAGCTCCTTCCCCCACCCCCCTCCCCCCCCCCCCGCCTGGCCTGCCCTTTTTCTCGCCCGTAAACCGATCCTGTCTGGATGATGGGGCTTAACATTAAATTAATTTCCCACAATGTCCAGGGCTTCAACAGCCCTACCAAAAGGAACAAAGCTTTTCACTACTACAAGTCCTGCAAGGCAGATATACTCTTCCTACAGGAGACAAGGTTCTCGACCCACTCTAGGCCAAGGTACCTGAGCCATCACTACCCGGTGTCCCACATGTCATGCGCTAGAGAAAAGAAAAGAGGGGTGTTGATAGCTTTTAGCTATCATATTTATATGTTGTAAAGAAATCATTGACCCGACAGGCAGATATGTGGTTCTTCAGGGATCACTATACGATATTGATATTACTCTGGTTACGTACTACACGCCCAATTCCTTCCAGACACGCTTTTTTAAACACCTACTGTCGGTAGTCCAGAACAACACCAAGGGCATCCTAATAATGGGCGGGGACTCAAATATGGTTGTGAACCCTAAGGTGGACAGACAGAGGACGGGACCACCCGCCACTGCGGCGCAGGGTGTAGACCCCCACACTAATGACTTTGGGGATCTTCTGGACACACACGGCCTTTGCGATGTCTGGAGGGAAAAAAACCCTACTACCAGAGATTACACGTTCTATTCTAACCCTCATGGGTCCTTTTGTCGGATAGATCATATTCTTGTCCCACAGGCCATACTCCCGGCAATCATTAGCTCCAAAATCTACAACTCGACTTGGTCAGATCATAATCCTGTAATGGCGGCGGTTGACCTGTTGGTCCCAATCAAGCGATCCTATAACTGGAGATTGAATGACTCCCTCCTGTGTTCTCAGGACACATGCCTGAAGATCCAAGACGCCCTTAAGGATTATTTTACCCTGAATGTCGACTCAGTCCGCTCCCCGATTACCCTTTGGGAGGCCCAGAAGGTTGTTATGCGGGGCAATATCATAAATATTGCTTCCCTTAGGAAAAGGGAGAGACAGAAACGACTTAAGGAATTGACGGCGAAATATGAGCAGGCAGAGGCACAATGGAAGAGAGCCCCGAACCCTAAACATAAAAAGATCGTTGATAGGCTTAGGACGGAGCTCAACGTGCTCCTGGATGATCAGGCTGAAAAACGGCTTCGCTGGGCCAGACAAAAATGTTATGCTAGGGGCAACAAACCGGACACTATGTTGGCCCGGAAGCTAAAAACCACCGCATTAGACAGGCAACGGCCGGTGAAACTTAGGCTTGGCTCGGGCTCCACAACGGCCAACCCAGACAAAATTGTAGCCGCGTTTCGGGGATTTCTATCTACATTATACTCGGCCCCCCCAAAGGCCAATAATGCCGACCTTGAGAGATTCTTTGAGCACGTTGAGCTACCACCCGTGACCCCAGACCACATTGCTCTGATGGACTCCCCTGTCACACTTCAGGAGATAATAGCGGCCATTAAATCTACTAAGACTTCCAAGACCCCGGGACCTGATGGTTTCAGTAACCTTTATTATAAAAAGTTTGCACCCCTCCTGGCCAATTTCTTCAATGCCATGTGCGCGGAGGCCGTTCTGGGCCCATGCTCCCTGTTGGCAGACATCTGCATGATACCGAAGCCTGACAAAGATAGCCTGTTAATACCCAACTGGCCAATATCCTTAATCAATGCTGATGTGAAACTGTTGGCTAAAGTGTTGGCAACCAGATTGAATACGTTTCTGGAAAGCCTTGTTCATAGAGATCAGGTGGGTTTTGTACCATCCCGCCAGGCGGGGGATAATGTCAGGAGGGTTGTCCACTTGGTTCACCATGCCCGGACAAGAGGCATTCCGGCCTTTCTCTTGTCCCTTGACATACAAAAGGCTTTTGACACTATTTCTTGGGATTACTTGCTCTGGGTGTTTTGGGCAAAGATTTATAGACTGGATCAGGGCCCTCTATAGCGGCCCAACAGCACGGGTGCGGTACTCGGGCTTCACCTCCGAGACCTTCCGGATTTCCAGGGGTACGAGGCAGGGATGCCCCCTCTCCCCGATCCTTTTTATATTGGCCTTAGAGCCCCTGGGTATTGCAATAAGGCAAAACCCAAACGTTAAGGGACTGGAAGTAGCGGGAGTCCACCATAAGGCCCTCTTTTTTGCGGACGACGTTGTGGTGGCAATCTCGCAGCCCCTTACCTCCCTCCCAAACTTGTACGCCATTCTGGATAATTTCGCTCACATCTCCGGTCTGACTATAAATAGTGATAAATCCCAGGCCCTTAATATATCTTTGACCTCAGAGATGGTGACGCAAATTACAAATAACTTTTCCTTTAAATGGACGACAGAGCCACTTTTATACCTGGGGGTACGCATTACGGCAGCATGCGAGGACCTTTATGGGGCTAACTACCCACCCTTGTTTAGATCTTTAACACGGCTACTCGACACTTGGATGCCATACTCGCTCTCCTGGCTGGGCCGTATAAACGCAGTTAAAATGT
Source organism: Gastrophryne carolinensis (assembly GCA_027917425.1). Lineage (NCBI taxonomy): Eukaryota > Metazoa > Chordata > Amphibia > Anura > Microhylidae > Gastrophryne > Gastrophryne carolinensis. The sequence goes on along the minus strand of CM051238.1, from coordinate 82,494,212 downwards.
CCATCCTCCCTAAACTCCTATACTCTTTTAGAACGCTGCCAGTGCCAATCCCATTGTACAGACTGCGTGCGATGCAGAGGAGAATATCGACTTTTATCTGGTCTGGTGCACGCCCGCGAGTACCCAAGCGCACCATGTTCTGCCACAAGTCGCTAGGTGGGCTTGGTGTCCCCAATATTAGCCTGTATTATAAGGCCTCCCAAATAGCTCAACTGGCCCCCATGCATTCCACCTTAAAGCCTCCCCTCTGGACGTTTCTGGAACTCCCGGACTGCTCGCCGACCCCGATAGACGGCTTGCTATGGATGGACCCGGCGTCCAGGCCTGGGACGCTTAGCCCCCTAATGAAACATTCACTTTCAGTATGGGACTCAGTGAAATACTCCGCCGCTCTGATGTCCCCCCACACTCCTCTAGCACATCTCTGGGGTAACCCGTCCTTCCCCCCGGGAATGGATAACAGCCCAACTTATAAATGGTGGAAGGAGCACGGGATGACCAAGGTATTGCACCTCCTGTCAGAGGAAGGGTTCTTGTCCTATACCTCCTTGAGAGAAAAATTTGACGTCCCCCGGAAGGCCTTTTTCCAATACCTACAGTTGAGACACTGGTTAGCACCTCTAGCTAGATTGGGGCAACCCTTTCAGAGGTGTACCCCCTTTGAGGAGATTTGTAGCGAAGATCCGTTCAGTAGGGGGTTGATATCTATGTTGTACTCTAGGTTGAATAGCATGGGGGCGGGTGTACATGCCCACGTGGAGAAATGGGAACGAGACCTGGGTCCCTGTCAATCAGATAGGGGATGGGAGGAAATTTGGAATGCGACCTCCTCATGCTCCATGAACGTTCTGACAACTGAAACGGCCTATAAAGTCCTGTATCGTTGGTATTTGGTGCCCAGTCGCCTCGGTAAGATGTTCCCAGGGCAGGCCAATACATGTTTCAGGGGTTGTGACACCGAAGGTACCTTTATGCACATATGGTGGACCTGCCCCATGCTAACCCGTTTCTGGTCCCATATACACAAGATAGCCGGCAGAATGTTCCAGAGAAACGTCAAAAAGGATCCCTGGGTGGCCCTCCTTCACTGTAGACCTCCAGAGCTTACTAAAAAACAGAGCAAGCTGTTTGTTTACTTGCTCCTGGCGGCGAAGCAGACCATCGCCAGGGCCTGGAGGAGACAGATTGTTCCGATATCGGAGGTGTCGTCCAGAATGAATGGATTCTTGGTTAATGAGAGGCTCTCAAGCATTCTGGCCGACACCCAGGATAAGTTTCTCTCCATCTGGGAACCATCGATACAATACACCTGGCCCAATGCTCCATCGGGCTTGCTCCATTAGGCGATCGTTGCAGGCCAGGCTGCGGGGACTCCCCCCCCCACCCTCTCCTCATCCTACACCCCCTCCTCCCATTGCGTTCATCCCCATTCCCCTCTCCCTCTCTTTGCTTCTCTATCTTCCTGCGATTCCCTCCGCCTCTTGTTGTGTGGTCGGCCCCTCGCCGGTCTCCTCGGCCATGGCCGGGGTGAGGCGGCGGGCTACGATGAGACGCCATTACGGTTTGCAGAGGACGGCAATTAATTGACGCGAGGGATACCGCGACTGAGGATTGATAAAAATCGACAAATTTTGATGTACTCATTGTTTATTCAAACTTTTGCTGCACTGTAATCACATTGCCAACCATTCTCTTGTTGATCCGAAATGTCGCATCCTGCTACTGGTTTAGACTACGAGATTTTGCTGTAATCACTGTATTGTTTACCTCCCCTGCGTGGGATGGATTCTTGTTTGGCTGACCATCACCTTTTTTTGTATTGCCCTCCTTGGAAAATAAAATATAAAAATATTGAAAGAAAATCTGTATGGTCAAGGAAAAAACAGTTTAGGGTACATTTTCTGAGATAAATTCAGGAGCTTGTTTGGTCGGTTTGAGTTCAAGACCTTACTGACCTATCTGATGGGATTTCTTATGTGCTCATGTGCGGAATTACACGCGTGTGTATATGTCCAGAACTGCATGCAGGAGTAGATGTCATACTACATCTGCAGGCTTAGCATGTCACAACAGCCCCTGTTGGTATAAATGACCATTTAGGTTATGGGTACCCCTTTTTCCACAGCTAAAATAAAAAAAATTGGGGGAAAAAGGGGGTGTATGCCCAGAAATTATACAACTCAGTACAGTTAAAGTACCACAGACTCTGCAAAATATCAATTAACAGACAAAAAAAAACATACATCACACCAACAGAAAGAAAAAAATACATTCTGTGATTCTCGCCAGTAGAATTGTTTTCTCTTGCTTTCCACTATAGGACATCACTGAATAAGATGGGTTAACAAGATGGGTTAACACTAGATTGTATGAGGGACTGCAAGGAAAAAAGCTGTGGCCCCTCCCTGAGTACATATACTTCCGGCTGCTCCTCCTAATCCAGTTATTAACAAGCAGCAGAGGAGGGAAGAAAATCTTTGCTTGGGTGAAGAAAAAAACATTTAAAGTCATTCTTCAGGAAGAAAAAAAATGTTATACTCATCATTAATCCCCCACATGTTCGCTGATAGGTCAGCGCTTAGAGACATACCAGATTGCCTGATCCCAATCCCATGCCGTCCGCACAGCCGCCACCTTAACCAGCTACTTGCGGCCATTCAATGTTGGATGGTGCAGTGCATCAGTTGAAGATGGCGGTAGATGCAGTGGCTGTGCGGTTGGCTCTAGACAGCAAAACCTGGCCCTCCCTCTTGTCACATGCTGCTCACCCAGCCTTGCAGTCCTCTATACATAGATCTACTGGTGGAGGTTGGCTGTTGCAGGGAAAGGGAACATAGGGTGACACCCTCTGCTAAATAACCAGACCCAGGTGCCCCTTTAGTCTCAGTCATGGCGTAACAGTCAATTAACCCCAGGGGTCTTAGACGGAGGTATTTCTATATATAGTATTGTCAGAGCTCTGTGACCACTACTAAATCCCTTAGGATAGACCACGTCCCTAAAATCTACCTCCAAAATTAACAACGTCTGAAAAATAAACACAAAAATACATCCTATAAGCAAGAATAATAGGATACATAAAAAGGATACATAAAATACATAAAAAAAAAAAAATAAAAATAAAAATAAATTGGAGCCATCATCCTCGGGCTTGCCCGGAATGCCACCAACCAATAACGGGAGAGTACCATTGGAGCCAGTAAAGGTGACCCCCAACTTCAAGCGCAACAGCAGCAACTCAAGCAGAGAGAAGTCATAAATTCGGCTGCGCAGAAGCTAATCATGCTGGCAGGTAGAATATGCACACTCTGAGAAAGTTTCCTACCACACCGCTGGAGCAAGTCCCCAAACAAAGAATCGCACCCCGCTGTAACTGAAGAGGCAGAGGAGAAGATCTCTCAGAGAAAGGAGGAGCAGAGGGAAGAAGGCACCACCTGCCAACACCAATCCTTGGAAAGATAAGCTCCCAGCAAAGTAGGGTGTGACCTGGAGGAGGAAAAGAAAGTAAGGCCACGCTGGCACACCAATTTTAAAAAGTGAAACCTGATGAGCCGAAGAGCCAGGAGCTGGGTGCAGGATGAGGCATCCCAGCATCTCCCGCCCCCTGACCATCACTGGCCCCAACAATAAATGCACATACAAAATACATTTAAAAAAAATGAAATGTCACAGAGAAGAGATAGGTAGCTGAGAATCTCCAGAGGAATTTCTAGGTCCATCCAGCATGACCACCAAAACTCTGCAGCTGGGGTACCCTTATAAAGGGATACCCCAACCCTTGGGGTGCTCTACTTTCAAATACTGGCACCATCCCTTAGCCAACTTAAGGAGGCATCCAAAAGCGGGTCCAACCAGAGAACTGGTGAAGGCCTGAAAGACAGGTAGGGAGAAAGTTGGGAAAAGTTGCATTATAGCCTGCAAGTAAGTCTATAAGATAGTAAATGCTAGGTCCGGTTAGGCCTTCAGTCCGCTATGTGAAATCATGCCAGTCGTCCTATATTCTTACCTCATCATCAAGGTCAGGGTGCATGCCCGGCTGGCAGTCGCATCTCTCGCATCTTTCTCAGGCTCTGTGCGGCCCCGCACAGCCTTAGAGGGATGCAGGGGGTGCCATGCCAATGGCAAGTGCAGCTAGGCTTCCATGCAGCTTCTTCATCCGCACATTAATATATGTGGCTGAAGAAGCTGATAGGAAGAAAGCCAAGTTTGCGCCATGGGAATGCTGACGAGCTATGCATAGCGACCGACTGGCAGGGTATAACACAAATTGGACACCACGGAGGGCAGACCAAAACTCAGGATTTGGTCCACTTTAAGTACTACCATAGTCCCATGTTTTCCACACCTTTGATCAGACGTCAAGGAAAATGAAGGCGTTATTGACATCATGATCGAGAACAAGGTCTGGTTATAAAGAAAAAAAGAGGGGATAGCCATGGATTCGAGTGAGGCTGGGTCTGAGGTGGGAGGTCCTTTGGGAAACACTGGTGTGCTTGCATAAAAACTTATATTGCGAGTACTCAAAGTTTTATTATACAGTAATGCACTATGCAAAATATCTTGTTTTTTTAATCATTGGAATACATGCTGAAACGAAGAGTTGGTCATTGATGAAAACAGTATGTAAATAACGTAGCTTGCTGTCTCATTTTAGAGAATGCCCACATTCTCCAGTAACAGCATTTGATTACTGGTGATGGGATTTTCTTTACCTTACAAATAAATCTGCACACAGAGGTGGATAGGAAACGAATATTGTCTAGGGAGCTCTGTCAATTGTTATGAATAATAATTTGTTACAATTACACTAACACACCGTGTCTCCTATATAGGAGTGCCAACCTATACTGAATAAATAACGGTGTGGGTATGTCTAGGTTATGCAAATCTAGTATGTTTTCCTTGTATGCATATTTACATATTTCACAGTGCACTACAGCCCTTCCAGACAGATCAGCTCAGATTTACAATAAACAATAGGTAACTACATTTCACAGAGGCTTACATACCAGGAAAAAAATATTCTGAGCAACGGATATAAGGTGTTTTCAACAGTTGTATCGACGATCACGCTTTTCGCTGTTACAGAACACTCTCTTTGTAGTAAATTAGAAAGACCAATTCCTGCTTATGAAAGAAAGTTTTAAACTATGTTGCACCCTTCACTTCCATGCCACTGATAGGTTTATGGCTATTTGGAGTATCATAAAACACTATAAAGTGACTTTTAAAACTTCTCAGCTTCATAGTGACCGAGCACAAAGTTGGATGCCTCTTGCAACACTGGAAATCAAATTAAACGGGGACCTTTTTTGAACAGTCATGACAAGCCTAATCCTCCTTACCATGTAAATTTATGGTAAACGGCTGCAATATCAGCCACAGGTGTTGCTTTTAATATATTAGGTGCAGCTGGCTGGGAATATCATTTCTCCTAAGACTGAAAATGACATCACTATCAGACATTAAAAAGAGCAAAAAAACAAATCTGTAATATAGAAGTGTGGCCACACCTACATACTTTTACTTTCACAACAAATTTAAGACAGGTTATATATATATATTATATATATATTTTATATGGAGACAGTGGACAACTAATCTAGCCACCCTCTTGGCACGTGAAAATAGTATAGATATACGTTTTATATCAACTGTATGACATGTTTATCACTATTATCAAAGTACCTAAGGAATATTTGCCAATTGGTAAATTGCTAGAGCAAAAATACAGAATAGTTTTTGATAATGGTGGAATGATAGGTGCCTTTCAAGTCTGTATACAGACGTCCATTTCCCCTCTCCCTCTATAGTCTCTGTTTATTAAAGGGACTCTAAACCCAATGGCAAAAAATTAGACTGCAAGCAGAGATTTCACACGCCTCTACTCCATATCCTCCGGTACAGGGTAGATGCCGTAGCAGGGTTCCAACGTTTGCCCTTTTTTCAATTTAATTCCTCCAGGACCACACAAATAAGTGTTCCTACAGATATTCTGTCCCTTGGAGCTCTCAGCAAGGGCAAGCCCAGAAAGCCAGTGTGGTCCTGCACCTGTCTCTCACCACATCAGAGCATCACTCAGCAATCTGCTCCACAACATATCCTTTCCAGCTCAGACACCACCCAAAAATTGAAGGAAAATAAATTCCAAAATGTAAAAAGAGTCTTAAATCTACTGAGAGCAGAGGAGCTTGAACCAGACCAATAACCTTGCACAGTTGGAACCCCCCCAACAAAAAACTTACCCCATCTGCATACATGATACTGATTTTTTGTCAGCACTTACATTTGCTCTTGCATTCACTCAAAGCTGAAACATCGCCTCACCGATTTCTCCCGGTCACGGCTACCTAGCAGGACCTGGGAGGCTTCCTTTCCCATGCTGCTGCCTGGATTAACCTGACATAACCCACAATGCACAGCAGCAGGAAGCCCAGCGGCATCTCCTCTTTGCAGGCTACCTGCAGCTCCATAGGACACCATGATAGTAGATCCAAAAAGCTAAATTTTTATGTGTAGCTCATTTTTATGTGTAGTAATATGAATTGCCCTGCGGAGGGATGCATATGAGCTCAGTTTCTTGTAAGGGCATTGGCTTCTTTCTGATGTGCGCACCCCAGCTAGCATATTTGAATGGCTGAAGGCAAGTGCGCAACAGGAGCCATTCCATTAAGATTTTATTCTTAAACCAGAAAACCAGCCTTGCACATCTGGGGAAAAAATCACCAAAGATCACTTACCCAATCTGCATGCATAATACTGAATCATGGTCAGCACTTACATTTACTTCTGCACCCACTCAAAGCTGAAACGCCTTCTCAAAGATTTTCTCCTGGTAGCAGCCATTTTGGAATTTCCTTTCCCAGCATCTCAGCGATGCTGCTGTCTGAATGTAACCGACATATAACCCACAATGCAGAGCAGCAGGAAACTTCCTCTTTGCAAGCGACCTGCAGCTTCATTAGACACCGTTTTGTTTTAAAACTGGCTACAGCTGGAGTTACAAAAAGGTAAATTAATTTTTATGTGCAGCAATCTGAATTGCCCTGCATATGAGCACTGTTTCTTGTAAGGGTGTTGGTCTGGTTTAAAACCTAATATGTGAACCCAGCATTTCCTCTCAGTGTAGGCGCTGAGTCGTTTTGCATTTGGGACACCTCCCAAGATATAAGACTGGGCGACGTAGTTGCGGGCCTCGGTCTGCCCTCCCTTTCGGACAATTCAAGCACAGGGTGGGAGGGGGGAAATTTCTGTGCGCCCAACTGGTTGCCTTTATCAACTCACATGCCCCCAGATCGGATCTCAACCGCCTCCTAGCGGCCTTCGAGAAGATCCTCAAAGCATCAACACATACAATTTCGGCCCCATATAAGATTCTCCAGGATGGAGGGGGAGCCTGGGATTAAGGGCGGGGGAGGATAAGGCCTTGCGGCCCCTAGGTTGGCATAAGGGAATGTTGGCGCTGTCATGTTTGCCCTGTATACTGAAATTTCTCTTGAATCTTTGTATTGTTAAAATTTTAATAAAGATATGTTGCACAATAAAAACCTAATATGTGCAGCTTTGCATTGGCCTTTTTCATCTCAAATTTAAAATAGTGAAAATATAAAACAAAATCCCACCTGCCATGGCATTACAGGAGGATCTCAGCTATCACACAAATTTTATGGGTTTTATTATAATGCCTAAATTGGGCTTCACGCAGGGGAATGTTACAATGTTACCTCTTTAAAACGGAACAAAACCCAGGAATTTGACTATCCTGGCCTTGTTCCATGCCCCGAGGGCATCCAAAATAGGGATGCCCCTCTGTGTGAAACCCCCCAGAATGCCCCTAAAAACTCACCTGTCATACGGAGCATGAGTGGGCTCTCGTCTAATCAGAGCTGTTTGCCGTGCATATGCAATGCTCGGCAAATGGCTCTGTTTACATGCAGAGCTTCGGCAACAGGAGCAGGAGCGTCCGCGCCCCCTGCAGCATATCTGAATGGCTGGGAGCAGGAGTGCACGCACAGCACAAAGATGTAAGAATGCAGTTTCCAGATGTTTACATCACCGGGGGCACCAGGAAGCAGGGCACAGGGGGCTCAGATAGTGGTGAATATCAATCTAGGATGCTCCTGGAGAAGGCGAGCGGCAGGATTTTGTTACACTTTAAAGCGCACCACTATAAGTCTGGGGGGGCATTCAATAGCGGTGCTGGATTCCAGGTGGGGGAGCGAGGTTAAGGTAAGCTTTACGGGCATCCTGGGGGGTTTGCGCGGGGGGGGGGCTCCAGCATTCTAGATGCCCCCCGCCCAGCCTGTCATATAGCGGTGACGCCGCCGGCCACCAACATCCTTGCCGTGGAGGGTGGTCCGCTTTAAGAAATGCTGTATGTAGGAAATGCAGGCTAAAAGTGCGACTTTGTCACAGAATTATTTTCACTGATGGATGGCCAGAAAAAATGAAAAATGATTTGGCCTACTAACAACTGTCCCCTGAAGGACAGCAAGCAGCCTTAGGAACTGCAGCAACAAAACATTTCAAGTTTTAAGCATTTAAAATGTTTTAGTGAATTTAATTTTGTAACATTTTAAAACATTTTTAAATCTAACCCTAAAAATGTATTTAAAATGTTAAAGCTAACCTAAAGTGAGAAAAGCTTTGAAGTCCAGATATAAAGTGGATCAAAACCCAGCAGCGGCTGGCCTGGAATCTAAAAGATTGTGTGAAACCTCCCAGTTTACCCAGAAACACTCACATTTCCTTGCTCCAATTTAGCAAGCAGCTCATATTTCTTACAATGAGAAGAGCATGCTGCCGCATCCCCGGTGTCATGCGTGCACTCACGACCTAACTTTTTAGATGGGGCTGAAGCGCGGCCTGGCTCCCCATTAATGTCATTTGCCAAAAGAGGTAAACAGAGATGAGTTGTTTAGAGAGTTCTGCGTAGTTTCACACAGCGGGGCATCCCCAATTGGGATGCCCCGAGGAACAGAACAAGACCCAGGAAAGTGAAGATCCCAGGTTTTGTTCGGCTTTAAAAGACAACTTTCATTGTCCGGAGCACCTGTCATAGCTAGTCACCCACAAAACACACTAGCTGCATATCTCTTGCAAATAGAATAGACAAATTACATTATGATTTGGGGCTCTAACTGTGAATCATCATAGCAATCTGATTGACAGATATTAAATCACAGCTATTGGGCCTGGAAGAAAAACAGGCATAGGATCTTTAACAACTGCATATGGAGCACTATTAATTATAACAATCACATACATCCAAAACCAGAACCACAAAAATGCTTAATAATAACTGGTACAAAATGGTGCAGACACAAGCAATAACAATGTCCATGATTTTCTGGTGAGGCATAATAAATAGGGGGACTAGCCAAATTATTTTTTATTTTTCTGAAGATGCAGTCAGAGCTTTTCAACTCAAAAATAACAACAGTAGCCTATTGGCAATCCACATTAACACATTAAAACCGAGACTCTCCAAATTTGTTTGGATTCTCCATAGGCTGCTGGAATTTTGTAACATATGTATGTTGGAAAGGCTAGTTTTTAATGCATTACTCACCTATAGAATCGTCTTATTAAATGTGCAGGAGATTTGGATTTAACCAGCACAAAAGTAAGGGACTTCATTTAAATTTAAACCGAACCAACAGCCTTGCACAGGTGGAGAATAAAACACCCTAAGACTCCCTTGCCCCATCTGCATTCATGATACTGAATCATGGTCAGCACTTACATGTGCTCCTGTATGCACTCAAAGCTGAAACACGGCCTCGCTGGTTTTCTAATGGTAGGGGCTATTTTGGATCTTCCTTTCCTAGCATACCAGCCATGCTTCAGCTGGCCCAGAAATCTTTTAGACTCCAGGGCCACTGCTGGAGGCTTTTAGTCCAATTTAAAGTGGACCAAAACCCAGGATTTTCACTATCCTATTCTGTCCTGTCCTTAGGGTGCCCTGCTGTGTGAAACCCCCAGGTTGCCGAGTCTACTTACCTCTCCTTGGGCCCACGCTGAAGCTAGAGCAGTCGGCTTGAATCCTAGCCGCACTTGCGACTGGCGCTGGCATCACTCGGCCCCCTTTGGCTGTGTGCGGCCGGTGATGCCGGTGCCAGTCTTGCATGCGCCATGGGCTCGGGGGAAAGGTGAGTTTACTGTGTGCCCTGGGGGGGGGGTTTACCACAGCAGAGCATTCCAGTTTGGGATGCCACCGAGGAGGGAGTAAGCCTGCCCTGGAGTCTCAAGACTCCAGGGTGGGTTTTGATCCACTTTAATGTCACCCATAATTTGTACAATTCCATTGAAAAACAAATCAAAATATTTTAGGGTTGAAAAATTGGGCTGTAAGTGGTTTATGGGCCATTGATTTTGTTGTACAATGCAAATCTCAGGAAAATCCTATTAGAACAGTTGAATTTATCAGCAGATCTAAAGTCATTCAGATCTTTTGGTATGAAGTTCTGGGACAATAAGAGATTTAGTTATGCAAGCTGGAACTATCCCACATGGACTCCATGGAGATGCATGTAACCACGAGTGATAACTGTCTCACACACAGACATGATGCCAACTTCAGAGGAGTAGCTCGGCTTTCTGGCACCCGGGGCAACGATTCAAGATGGCGCCCCCCCACCTGTGATCAGGCCCCCCCTTTGGCGCCCCCCTGACCTGTTGCACCCGGCACAAGTGCCCCCCTGCTCCCCCCTAGCTACGCCCCTACCAACTTATCTGCATGCATCACAGGATTCAGTACATTAGGTGCCTTTTAACACAGCTTTCTTCCAGTCTAATATTTCAATGCAGCGTTTATTTTAAAGTAGTACTATAAGAAGCTTTCCCAATTAAAAAAAGGCACAAACACATATAACATGCTACACTACATGATTTGACTTGGTAGAATTTAAAAGCCTCTATTTATGAAGGCCACCATGTAAAAACCCTTTGTACAGCTATAATAAGCTAAGGCAAGGCTACCTTTGAAAAAAAGTTTAATAATGCAGTGATTCAGACACAGTTTCTTTTCTTTGGCAACCAACTCTGTGGTTGGTTCATTTTATAGATTTACCACTGCTTTGGAAATTATAAACTGCAACACATCTCAAGCATTGGACCTATAATAAGAATATTTCATATTATTAATAATCACATTAAAAGTAGTCCTTATTGCCAGAGCTTAGTAAACTTGTGCTCTAAAATATGATCTGAAAACCATAATTGAGAGCCAAATGTATGAAACATAATCACCTTAAGGTTAATTGCAGTAATACATACTTTTGAGGTGATGAAATTTAATGTGTGCCCATCAGTGTACACCGGGAATGCAGCCATTTTTTTATGCCAAGATTATATTTAGGGGGATATTTTGGATTTACTAGATGCTGGCAACCTCCAAGACATGAAATGTACAGTATCTCATAGCTTAGTAAAGTCACTTATTCCTAAAGAATTAACAAAAACTTCCTCCGTGGATATTTCTAGAAGGCATCTTCATATTAATTATATGTTAACAATAAAGGACTGTTAGCTTTAGTCTACGCCCTTGGCTCAGTTTCTGCTGTTTATTTCAGTAAAAACTTCTATACAAAATTAACACTTTAGCTAAATGTTGCACAGTTAACATGACTTTTTTTCTGATGGTTACCCCATTGTGGAGTTTGGGCATTAAAACTCAGAACTAGGCTAATAGCTGGGCAAACACCCTGCAGCCTTGCACACCAAGACAGTGCCTAACAACCCACCATGTTGTAGTGAATGGGGCAGCACACTACTGATGACGTGAAGACAGAGTCTCGTCCATCAATTTGTCTGTGAATAGTGGAAAAGCTCCAAACCTTCAATTTCACTGCTGGTTAAGCAGGGATGGGGCAGCCCTGCATGTCCTGTTTTAGTGCATTCATTCATTGATGGCTCAGCTCCCCCTACCCCCTGCAACTAGCCCGGGCTTGCTTGATTTAACAGATCTCCCTAGGTAACTATAAAAGTGTACCAATATTGGCCTCATAGTCCATGAGACTCCAAGGCCGGGGGCTGATATTTTCCGTGTTTTACTAGTTTAATGCTGGTTCAGCGAGGCACCTCTGCATGTCATTTTATTTAAGCATTCTGTCTGGGCTTGCCTAAGGAAGGTAGACATGGCAATGCTGATGAAGTGGTAGCCCTGGTGGACGCCCAGCTCCACATGATTTGCTTCTCTGCTTCTCTCTATTCAATCCTGACTGCCTTCACTCTTGTTGTTTTGCGTAGTTTTGTTTATTCTTGTCACCACTACGGTTGATAACTGTCCATTTATGCACTGAGGTGTGCCTGTGTGTAGGCTTAGCTCCATATAGGCCCCTAACAATCCTCCTTTTGCAGCCCACTGTTTAGTACTTTGTTGATGTATATATGTACTAGCACTTTATGGTATTGTTTTTATAATTGCAGCCTAGGATTATTATATTGCTCTTTGTATTGATTGTTATATTATATAGTGAGAGAGCTGTTAGCTAGTTATATGCGTTTTTTAAATTGTCTGTTATGTGTAGTATATGTGTTATCTTTGAGTACTAGCAATAACCTTGATTTTTGCTATTTGATGCGTGGCAGTACATTTACAGAGTAGTTTGAGCCTTTCTGGCACATATTTACAGAGGAACATGACATGTTAGGTGAAATGCAAAGAAGTAACAAGCCCTCAATTAAATGTCAACTGTCTAAGAAGTGCAGCACCTCCTCTAACAGTTAAAAACTCAGAATAAATCCCCAGGTCCAGGTGGCACACATTTCCCAGCTTTAATAGAATATGCAAGCCATTATTTTTTAATATTTTATTATTTAATATATTCCAGAAGGACGGGGAAGTTGAAGACTGAATTATGGTGAGCCATTGGATTTTCTAAAGCATTTGATACTGTGCCACATAAAAGAATGGTACAGTAGGTGAGTATTATTGGACTAGGGGAAAACGTGTGTACACGGGTGAGTAATCGGCCTAAAGTTAGGAAACAAAGGGTGGTTATTAACGGATACTCAGACTGGGTACCGCAAGGTTCATTACCGGTCCCAATTCTTATTCATGCATCAAGAAGGACATAGGTCTCATGACCAGACCCTTTTTAGCCCCCCATATGTCACTGGTCAGACCCCATATGGAATATTTTGTACAGTTTTGGGTACCAGTGCAAAAAAAAAAAAGACATAACAAAAGTGCATTCAAAGGCAGGCAACAACATTGATACATGAAATGAGGGAAATAGAGTGCCTTGAAAGAATGTCAATAATACATTAGATTTATTTAGTTTGCAAAAGAGAAACCTGAGGAGTTTTCTAATAAAATAGTTCAAAAGTGGCCTAGATGCCTTCCTTGCATGCAATAACAATACCCGCTATGGCTACTAGACCACTAATAAACAGGCTGAACTGGATAGACTAAAGTCAGCCTTATATACTAGGTTACTATGTAATAGGTGTCCCCTTATTAAGGCAGGAGACACCTTTACAGTTTAGACAAAATCAGTACGGTTAAGAAAAAGCTTGCAGGAAGGTTCTCCTGAAGCTCTCTCTGTTTATCTGGACTGGACTGGAAGCTCTTGATAGATATCCCTGAAACCGGACCAAAAGCCTTGCACAGTTAAAAAAAAACACCTTAAAAACTCACTTGCTTCATCTGCAAACATGATACTGCATCATTGTCAGCAGTTACATTTGCCCCTGCATCCACTCACTGCTGAAATGCCACCTTGCTGATTCTCTTCTGGTAGCATCCATTTTGGAACTTCCTTTCACAGCATCCCTGTCATGCTGCTGCCTGATTCAACTGATATAACTCACAATGCACAGCAGCAGGAAACCCAGCAGCGCTTCCTCTTTTCAGGTGGTCTGCCGATCTATGGGAAGCCATTGTAAAGTTGACCACAGCAGGAGTTACAAAAACATTTTGCATTGGTTCGTTTTGCAAAAAAGCCTGCTTGGCCCATCTTTGAGCTATAAAATAAGCTTCAAACATATGATCGATAACATGTCAGAATGTCTAATCAGTAAACCCTAGTCCAAGAAAATAGTCCTTTAGGAAAAAAGGGTTTTATAGGCCCCAAAAGATACATAACCAGGAAGGCAGTTCCCCATGTTTCCTGGGGCCTGCAACTCTACAGAGATAGGAAGTCAAAAATCTGACCTATACCCCACATAACGCACAGCTCACCTTGCACCAGGGACTGTCTACTATTGATGTCACTATTATTAGGAGGTGCCACTTTGCCACCTCAAGTGCACACTGCTGGTTCAAAAAGTCCCCAGAGTGCCAAGTGCAAAAAGCCTGAGCACACCCAACCATGCACCTTGGCGTTTTTGGGATTGCAGACTATTCATCAGTGATAAATGACTTCCAGACCTAGTACACATCGCTGTGCCACACATGCCCTACTGGTTAAGGTGTGGCAGCTGCATGTTTGCAGCTGATGCCAGGGCCACGGCTGAATGGATCTCCTGATTGCGGGACTGATTGCCACTTCCGTTGTTTTAGGTTCAACATGTCCACTGGCTGCCAGCGGGGGTCGCTGGATGGACAGGCACACAGTGCTGGGAAAGTCTGTCCCATAAACCTGATTGGTTGCTGGCAGTCATGTTGGGCATCTGAGCAGCAGCTTGCAGCCAGGGAAGCTGTACGTTGTCATTACAGCATGCACAGTGCTGGTAGTTATAGAAAGTAACATATAAACTAATTTGGGAGCAAAGACCATGTCCTAGCTCTGGTTTTAAAACCTCTCGACAGAGCATAGAGTAGGGAGGACACACTGCACACAGCACAGACGAGGGAGGGCATAACAACCAGCTTTATGCACACAGCACGCTTCCCAGAGCATTCTGCATTAGCAAAGCAGGTCGCAATGGCAACCGATGGCTCGCATGCCACCGAGCGGGCACTGCTTGCCACCTGTGGTACACGTACCATAGGTTCACCATCACAGACGGGATACAGAAGCTCTATTCATGTCCAACCTATGGTAGACAGAGATGTTATCCAATTGCAATTGATTACAGGGGACCAACATCACTTACATGCATAAAAAATTGTCTCAGACCTGATCTCCCTGATAGATTAACATCTGTTGATGTACAGTTTAGCACTTCTTGAGAGTCTGGCATTCATTTGAAAAATGACACAATTTTCCATGCATGTTATCACATGTCAGAAAGAAATTGAAACTAGTAAACAAATTGGCTTCGTAGGTGAAGCACAAACGAGGAACACCTACTGTATGATCTTTTTATGACACAAGTTATGATAAGTGATGTAGTCCACTAACTCCAGATGGACATTTGGCATGTTGTACATGAGTTACTGTAATAGATGAATACGATTTTGCTTCTAGACAGCTACAGGCCCTTTATTTACATGCAACAAATCAATGTTCAGTAAGGTTGTCACTTAGGCAAACATAGCAGTTAAAATAAAAACATGGAATGAGATTTATTTTTAGCACTTACTTGATGTAGTATGTACAAAGCTATATGAAAAAGGAATGGGATATTAGTTTCGCGATGTTAAGGAAATAAAAACACAGGCTGTTTGCAAGTAAAGCCTACAGGTGCTTAGATGAAAACAAAATCAATACATCAAAAGGATTGGTAGAGTCTATCAAAGGACCGAGGTTAAGAAAAGGTTTACGGTTGTTTTGGGCGGTTATGTGCACCAGCCATCTGGATGCCCCCCTAGACTAATCTTATAGCGGCAGTGCCACAGGTGTGGGTCCGCTTTAATAGGTTAAAAAAAACAATATTATAATTCTGTTATATAACTGTCAACAGTTGGTATACATGTGGTTAAGATACCTACTATATATTATGCCCAGTGATATGGTTCCCTGGTTTTCAAAGCAGCACTGCAGTTTTTAGCAGCATGTATTGCACATGTGAAGTAGTTTCCAAAAGCTCATCCTTCAGGACAATCATGTTGTCCCTGTTGCTTAGCAATGGAAGACACTGGCGGTACCCCATCAGCTAATTTAAGGCAGCAAAGCACTTGTATTGGCAACGTGTTGAGGCTTTTGTTATATTACCACAACTACTAGTACAGTCTGTCATAAGATGAAGACCTTGACCTGAACACCAACAGTGATTGTTTTCTCCAAACTTTTTGCTCAGAAGCTGACCGTGTGCTCCTGGCCAATGCTTTTTTTCCACCTCTGACTGCATTTCAGGGGTGATCAAACACTAAGGCTTCATGCGGTGTGCCCCCTGCTGATAATGAACAAAGCAGTCTGTTCCCTCCCAACTGGTAGAAGCAGTGGGGGCCAGTCAGGAAGCATGTCATCAGCAAGGGCTGTAAGCATGACAGCAAGGGGCATTTGTCCCACAGGACACAATAGAATTAGGAAGTATTTTTAAGCCTTTACCTTTTTTATTTACTTTAAAAGTATCCAACGTCTGTCCATACTGCTAATACTAAAGGATAGGATCTGTCCTTCCTTCCTGCTGCCGTGAAATAACTAAAAGCCTACCCTAGTCTACTGGGTTCCCCTGACAGCGGAGCGGGCCGGCCGGTTCCACTGACAGCGGAGCCGGCCGGCCCGCTCCCACCATGCCGGCAAAAATGCTTTTTTTTTTTTGTTTTGTTTTTTAAATGCCGGCATGGTGGGAGCGGGCCGCTGTCAGCGCGGAACCGGCCGGCCCGCTCCCACCATGCCGGTATTTTTGATGGGGAACTTCGTAAAAGTTCGATTCGGCCGAACCCGAATTTCTTGTGTTCCTTTAAGCTGCTTTTAATATGCCGATGGTAATATGGGGGTCAATTCTCTAAAATGTTTCAAGCTCTCACATCAAATAAATAACTTATAAGGAGTGGGAGGTTATTCATTTGTGGAAAATGGATTTTATTTATTTGGAAATTCAAAAATAAAAATGGTTTTTCATTTTCATGTGATGAGTCATGAGTCTGTTAATGTTTACCATCTAACTTTTACCACTGCATAACTGCCCCCCCCCCCCCCCCCCCTTTAATTTAGGTCTGTCGCCTAAGGATATGTCTGGAGACAATTTTTATTTCCATCTATGAAGGCTCTAAAAGCAAAGTTAATGGCCCTCACAGTTCCCTCCAGCTCATCTCTGGAAGCTTCTAGGGATAGCCCATTATCCACTAGCTTGCCCATCCAGGCATAAGCAAAGACTAGCCTAATGACTGCTCCTGCTGTGGAATGTACTTGAGATGAACCTCCAGACATGTATTATAGCTTGATTCAGCTCAGTCATGGAGTTCTTTTTGCTGTCCCATTGCCATGGAGGATTGGGACTCCTGGTGCTCAGACAGGAAGATAGGAAGACCCAGAGGAACTAAACTGCAACATACCTAATCATCCAGGTCTGCCAGGGCTGAGGCAACCTTATATCTCTTGCAGCCAGATTCCCACTTCCATATTCTCTGAGGGGTAAACCAGAATCTGGCTCTCAGACTCACACGCAGTGCCTTCTCCACCGGGGGGGGGGGGGTCCGATGTGCAGGATCGACGACCTGTGTACACTAAAATTTCATAGTTTGAAGTAACCCCATGGGACAGGGTCTGATGGAGATGTGAGCACATTTCTCAGACCCTCAGGGCTTTCAGCAGCAACAGATAACAGCAAGAGCCAATAGAAAGTAGTGGATAAACATTAGGTTCTCAGGCAAGAAGGAGTGTTCTATTAACTTCTGAATACATACATGACAGACATTATTAGCATTTGCCTCAAGTGAGCTAGCAAGTATGGCAGACACATATATGAAACTTCTGCCCTAAGGAAGAGTAGCATGCTTCTTGTTCGAAAAAGAAGTGTCATAGTGTGGACTTTCCAGTATTTATGTGAAGTTGTACATGTATGCATAAAGGCCAAGTCTACTTTCATTGTATATATATTTTCGTGCCAAAAGGTTCTGAGCTGATTCGTACACCAAGTCCTGTACACACAGAACTCTGCTGAGGTGAGGGAGCTCACTCACACTTACACATGCCCAGCAGCAGTATTCTGGGTGTACAGGACTCACATCTCTCAACTTGTAGGCCTTTGTGCAGATTGAGGATTATTAAAACTGCCTCCATAAAACTCACGTTTGCCAACATAAGAAAAAAAAATACTAGATCAGCTCAACAGCTTAAGGACATAATTTTGGCACACAAAAAATATATACTTTCAAAAATGCAACCGAAAGTGGACTACTTGCCAAGATGCCAAATGAAGGCGTGCCACTGTACACCAGGTGAACCACATAATACTGCAGTGGTATGGAGGGCAGGCATCAGCTGATTAGAAGCCCGGCCTCAGTGTAAATTTCAACACATTTCAGCAAAGCTGCTGTGGCAAGGATGTGACTAACGCAAAAGAGCACAGTATAATAGATAGGAGTTAAGCCCCTTTTAACCCCTTCGCTCCCTGCTCCTAAAGAATGATGAAAATGTTGATTTTGCGGGGACTATAAAAGGGTCTGTTGCAAGTGCACTACCATTCCACAAGTAAAACACAGGTACCAGCTCTGTAAATGATCATGATACTAGGGGAAGGGGGGGGGGGGAGACAGAGAATGCAATTCTGTGAAACTCACCTGTAGAATTGCTTTTATTTCCGATCCATTACAGGCCGTCCAGATAGTATTCACGGTTGGGTAACTCTGCCCCAAAGGGGGCGTGGACAGCAAGATCAAAGATGTGGCTCCTCCCAGCCCCTATATGGGCGGGATCCCCAGTGCGGAACAGCAGGTAATTCATTTCACTACCGCCTGAAGCACCTTTCGGCCAAAAACAGCGTCAGCTGAGGCCCTGACATCCACCTTGTAAAACTTTGTAAAAGTATGAACTGAAGACCAAGTGGCAGCCTTACAAACTTGTTCCACTGAGGCCTGATGCTGAAAGGCCAAAGAAGCACCAATGGCTCTAGTAGAATGAGCTGTGATCCGAAAAGGGGGTTCTTTCCCCTTGGCAGAATAGGCTCGTACCACCGCCTGTCTAATCCACTACTCCACTGAGTGTACTTGGCTGGTGGCAATCCCTTTCTAGCCTTCTGTTAAGGCAAAAAGCAAATCCGATTTCCTGAAAGGCTCAGTCGCAGCCAGGTAATACCTTATGGCTTTAACCACATCCAAAGCATGGAGAGTCCGTTCTTTAGGATTAGCCGGTGCTGGACACAAGGAAGGTAAGACAACTTCCTCATTAAGGTGAAAAGGAGAAACAACTTTAGGCAAAAAATCCAGCTTAAAACGAATCAATCGTTTCATACATAACGCGGTCAGCTCTGATACTCGACGCACAGAGGTGATCGCCACCAGTCAGCATAGTCAATGTAGCGTCATTCAATGGCTCGAAGGGGGCACCCTGGAGAGCAGATAACACCAGATTTAGGTCCCACACCGGTAAGACTGATTTACGCGGTGGGCGGACATGAGTAACCCCCTGGAAAAAAGTCTTGATCAATCTATGATTGGCAATAGACTTCTGGAAAAAAAATGGATAAGGACAAGACCTGACCCTTGAGGGTGCTCAACTGGAGGCCCAAATCTAGACCATTTTGTAGAAACTCTAGAACTCTAGAAACAGAATATCTCTGGCAAGGAAGTTCCTGGCCTCGACACCAAGCGATATAGGCCCGCCAAACTCTGTAGTATATCATGGAAGAAGACTTCTTCCATGCCTGAATCATTGTGTGAATAACCGTGGCCGATAAACCCTTCTCCATCAGGATGGAGGTTTCAATAGCCAGGCCGTCAAAGCCAGCGTCCATAAATTTGTGTGCCACAGCGACCCCTGTGTGAGAAGCTCCGGATCGTCGGGCATGATGCAGTGATCGTTGACATTCTTACTATGTCCGTAAAACCAACTCCTCCTTGGCCAACGAGGAGCCACCACAAGAGGGATTGCCTGGCCGGGTGACAGCAAAAATCCTTGTTCCAGGGATTCCGGTGACCGATCCCAGCTGAAGAGGTATCATGTGGAATTGGGCGAAGGGCACTGCCTCGAAGCAAGCCACCATTAGGCCCACCAATCTCATTCCTAGACGCACCGATGGCTGTTGACAAGCCAGCAAGGCTTGTACCTGTGTCTGGAGACCCAAGACTTTCTGCTGCGGCAGAAAGACCTTGACTTGACCGGTGTCCAAAGTCATCCCCAGGAAGGATCTCACTGTTGACGGCGTGATATGCGACTTGGGGTAGTTGATCACCCAACCGAAAGGATTCCAGGGTTGACAGTACAGTCCGGGTGTCGCTCTCGGCCTCATGAAGGGACCGGTCCGAGATCAGAAGGTCGTCCAGATAGGGTAATACACCAATACCCTGACCCCTCAGGATAGCCATGATGCCCACCAGAACCTTGGTGAACACTCTGGGAGCTGAGGATATGCCGAAGGGGGGTGCCACAAACTGGAAATGCTGATCCCCCAGTGCAAACCTCAAAAACTTCTGATGTTCCGGAAAAATTGGGATGTGCAGATACACGTCCCTGATGTCCACCGTAGTCATAAAGTCGCCAGGCCATAGCGACCTCACTGCTGACCGCAATATTTCCATGCGGAAATGTCTGACCCTTATAAATTTGTTGAGACCCTTTAGGTCCAAGATCGGCCGCAGCGATCCGTCCTTCTTGAGAACCGTGAACAGGTTAGAGTAGAATCCCTGACCCTGTTCCTGCCGGGGCACATGGCAAATCACACCTATCCGCAGGAGGTGCTGAACAGCTGCTCTCAAAGCCTCAGTTTTTAGCGGGTTTTGGAATGCCCTTGAACATAGAAATTTTGTGGGTGGTCTGGCTGCCAGCTCGATCTTGTAACCTGACGACACCACCTCCTGAATCTAAAGATCCGAGACATGACGTCTCCAGATTGGAGCAAACAGCAGTAGCCGCCCCCCCACCCGTACGGGTGAGGGCGCCCCCTCATGCCTGTGTAGGCTTGGCTGGAAGCTTAGACTTAGCTCCCCAGGTGGGATTGGGCCGGCTGCGGGACCTACCTCTGCCCCAGGTATCTCTGGGGGCACTGGAAAATGAAGAACCTCTTCCCCCCCAAAAGGAATGGTAAGAAGAGGAGTGCCGAAAAGGCTGAGTAGGTTTTCTCCTCTGAGGGAGTTTCCCATCCTTGACCAAAAGGTCCAGTCGCTCCCCGAACAGCCGACCCCCCACAAAGGATACATTTGTGAGGGCCTTTTTGGCGGCCGCATCGGCCGACCACTGCTTCAACCACAGCGAACAGCGTAATGCTACAAGCAAGGCCAAAGTCTTGGCACCGAGCCTGACTACATCATCCATGGCAGTAACAACAAAGTCGATGAAATCCAAACAGGCTCTGAGTTCCTTGAACTCCTCCGCCCATTTGCGAGATTTAGCCTTAGCCACAAGCTGCTTATCCTTTTTCCTTGTGGCTAGGGAAACAATTGCCGTGGCACACGGCAAGCCAACTGATCCATGTGTTTGTCTGCAGGATCTCTTAAGGAAGCATTGTCAGGTGACAGCATAATAGTGGTGTTGGACAGGCCTGAAACCGGAGGGTCCACCTCGGGAGGATGTAACCACAACTTAATCAACTCGGCAGGGAAAGGATACCGTCTCTCCAGGCCCTTAGGAACAGACGGCAGCTTGTTGGGCCTTTCCCACTCCTTAAGTATCATATTGGAAAAATGCGGCTGTTCAGGAAAAACCCGCCACTGTCTTTCAGGCCGAAACAAATCACCCTTTTTCCTCTTGGCCATCTTGGGAGGAACAATGTGTAAAGTGTCAAAAACGGAAGAAAGCAAGCTTTCCGTATCATCCAGAAGGAAGGAATCCTCATCTGAGGAATATCCAGAGATGCTGTCTTCTCCACCGGAGAGCAACTCCCCTTCCAAGAGTGGGTCATCTGGCGACTCCCCTTCCTCTGCGGAGTCAAAAGAAGCATACAAAGCATACACGAGGCCTTTTTAGGGACTGCCAACGAGAGCTGTTTCTCAAGGCTAGCCAGCCTCTGTGCCAAATCAGAGTGTGTCCCCTTGCTGGCTCCCCCTTCAATAGGGGCTAACTGCAGCAGCGGAGGATTCAGAGAGGTTGGAGGTAACGCAGGACTAGGGGCAGGAGCGCTGCTCTCCCATGGTCCAAAACAATGCCTCTGGCGCAAATGGAACAAATTGTGCTGAATCCGCCCAGGGGATTCCGTCTGCACAAGGGGCAGAGCCTGTCTTGCCCAAGTGGGGTGCCCAGCTCACTATCCCAATGCCTCCAATATGGTAATTTTGAATATGTAATATTCGTAAAAGGCTAAATAAACACTAATGTCCTAAACCTATGGCTGATCACCTACAACAGGGACTGGGAGAAACCACAATCCTCAACCTTCTTCCCACAGTCTAAAATCAAAAAGAGAAGAGACAATTACAATATGGCTCACTGCCATATATAACATATATATAGATAAACACAGCTATAAATACAGCTTTAAATAATGCCATTATGAAATACGTCGATAGCTATTCCACCTCTCTTCCCTCCATACATATGCACAACAACAAGCAGAAGGAGGTAGCAACTCACGAAACCACGCCAGGAGCGCTACAGGGACACGCAGCAGCCCAATTCAATGAGGGATTACTTCAGATGCGCCACAACAACAGAGCAGCAGCAGCGCGTCTTCTCGAAGCTTCCGGCCGAGGGAGCGTCACTGGAACGACGGTCAGCCTGTGTGCCGCACGCCCGTGACTTCGCCCCCCCGGCCAGTCATCATACTGCGGCCTAGTAGCAGCACCGCAACCGCCGCCTAACCCCGCTCCGCGAGGAGCCTGCAGGACGCAGCGGCCCACATGTGGCCCTCGCCCCCACCAGGGGCCTCCACAAGCGAGGGAACGAGGGAGGCGAGTATGCGGCAGGAGCAGCAGCGTACCGTAGCATTGCTATGGCGACGGAGCTCTCCGCCGCTCCCCCACCAATAGTAGCACCAAGCATGCACAATAAAAATAAAAAACTTGTGGGAAAAGGGAGGGAAATATACAAAGTATATAGTGGTATCTCACCATCACCATGAGAGACCTGCGGCCGACCTGCTTGTTCTAGGAAAGCCTGCAGCCCAGAGCCATATGCTCTGTAAAACGCCCCAGAACCCGTCGTTTCACCCTACCGTCACAGATCCCAAACAGCCAAAGCTGGGAGGCATCAGATGGGTAAGAAGAATCCGCGGAAATAGGGTCCTGCAGCAAGCCGACAGGTTAGGAGGCCCCGCTCTGCTGCTAAAATCCTGAGAGAGTGTAAGCGATCTGTGCAGCTCCACTGCAAGAAGAGAACTGGGCATTGGTTGAGAGGCAGCTGCCTTTATAGCGGGCCGGGAGGAGCCAAATCTTTGATCTTGCAGTCCACGCCCCCTTTGGGGCGGAGTTACCCAACCGTGAATACTATCGGGACGGCCTGGAATGGATTGGAAAGAAAAGAGAAGAGGAGAGGAGAGGGAAAGAGAAAGAAAGAGAGAGGGAGAGAGAAAGAAAGAAAGAAAGAAAGAAAGAAAGAAAGAAAGAAAGAAAGAAAGAGAGGGAGAGAGAAAGAAAGAAAGAGAGAGCTGCTGTGCAGGCACGAATGTGGGGGGAGGGGGAGAAACCAAGCAGGGTGAAAGCTAAGACCTCTGCTCTTTAGGGGCCCCAGAGCTGGAATTATTTCACACATTGTTAATGTAAATTATTATATTATTATATTTAATGCTAAAGTTAACTTCATTCTGCCAATAGTGTGCCCACCTCCTAAATGTCATGGACTGAAACGTCCATTGCCAGGAACCGGATTATATACAGAGGAGATCGAGCTTTTTCATTAGCATCTACACCGCATTTTTTTTTACCATACATAAATCAGATGCAATGACTAAAGAAGAACTGCCCCCCCCCCCCCACAGGATAGTAGGGGATGAAGGGTTACATCTCCCAAATGGAAGGAGGGGAACAGACAGCAACATAACAGATGGTCCAAACCTAAACAGTTTATGACTTGACATCTAAAAGTAAAGTAAAAGTAAAGGCATATTAAAATCTGTGTTAACCTGGTGGATTTCTCTATATTCCATACATTTTTTGATAGTTTATAGTTTATACTGTAGATGGTAGAATATTCAAAGCCTTTGCAATTTTACACTTTTCTCGAATTGATACACAATTTTTACATGCAGTTTTCCACAGGTTGGTAAACCTCTGAGCATATTTGCTTCTGAGACACTCTGCCTCTCTAACATGCTCTAATTATACAATCATGAGTCAGAAATATCCATCCAGCTGTTTTTCATTAGTACAAATTATTTTTCCAGCCTTCTGGGATGTGGTGCTGCAATCAGTATCTAGATAAGTTCATTTTTTCAAATGAAAAGAAAAAATGACTTTCAACTTGTTGTGTGTTCTATCTTGAATAAAACATGGTTGTATTAGTATTTTACACAACACCCATATTTTTGAGAAATTGGGACTGTATTAGTAATCAATACCAGATTTGTACACGTTAAACACGTGTTTTAGAAATTACAAAGAATTCACCTGGTTAAAGTTCTTGAAGACAAACTCTTTGTAGATGGCATCTCTAGCAGTGACCTCTGTCCACCCTGAAGACATGAGTTCTTGCAGAGCTTGTATCCTTTCCTCAGCAGTTAGCTGATTGGCCTCTGAAGTCTGTGCAAACACAAATGGATATGGTATATTTTCTGCTAAAAGTTTGAAAGCTAAAAGAAGAGCTAGGTGATGACATTTACTAGGCAAAGTGGCCTAGATATTATACCATGTATTGTTATTACTCATTTGGATGACAGAAGAATTGCATATTAGAGTACGACCCCCCCACCGTGGCTTACTAGACTAAGGGTCTCCATCTCCGAGTTGGCCCTTCAAGCTGGCTTACCAGCATGAGGTATGCCTCTCCTTACCAGTGTGTGAGGCATGGCTTTTTGGTGAGAAGTTTGCCCACCTACAAAAAGCGTAAAGACCAGACCTGGGCATTGTTTGGCCCTTTGATTGCCTCTTACCGGCCCGGGCTGAGCCCCTCCGCTCGTGCTGCGAGTCGGCGCCTCCCACTTCTTGCACTGTACACAGGCGATCAATTAAGGAAATAAGCAGCAGCCAATCGGCCGCTCGGCACATCGGGTCTGGCGCGTTCACCCTTCCTCTGAGGAGAGAACGCGCCAGACCCGACAAGCCAAGCGTCCGATTGGCTGCTGCTTATACCGGACCAACAGCTTAAAAATAGTTTCCTCCCTGAAGGGTCCCTGTGCTATCCCCCTCCCCCTGATTAATTAAGATAGATGACTCGCTCTCAATGCGCAGGCGAGGGATTTTCACTCCAGCACCCAGGAGGACCATTGGATGTGTACACTTTAGGACAGCACTTATATAGAAGAAGGTAAACTTAGGTTATATTAAAGAGTGGTCTAAGTTAACATATTTTTTATTTTTTGTACTTTTTTTTTTTTTAATTCACCTTACATCCGGTTTAAGACAGTGATCACCTGTGTACGGTGCGCAGCAAAAAAAGGCACCTTTATCTTCTGCATTATTTAGCTTCCAGATTTCTGTGCTGTAATAGCCCTTTGGAATTATATTTCCCCAGACAAAATATAACTCATGTTCTCCTATTAGATTGCTGATTAAAAACACAGATGAGAGCGCTCTGGTTTACCAATAATAATAATGGTTTATTTAATAAATTATATTTTTTTGTAAGGCAACCTCACTTTTTCATTGTTTAACTATAACATATACTGGTACCAGCTTGTCAAAAACAATGCTATTTACTGCTTTTTATAAAGAAATACAATTAATATTATGCAGAATTGAGTTCAGCCTTTTGGCCCGGCCCAGCACAATATTTTTAATTTCTCATGTGGCCCCATGGAAAAAATAATTGCCCACCCCTGGTAAAGACTGTCCCCCTCAAAGTGGCTTCCCATCATTAAAGGGACTGTAAACCCAATAACAATAATAAGGCAAAAAACAGCTCACTTGACGCCTTTTCTATGGGACTCTCCACCATTTCCTGCAGCGCTGGATAGAAGCCATAGTAGGGCTCCAAAATGTGCTCCTCCTTTCATTTCCATTCTTCCAGGACCACACTAAAAAGTGGTCCAACAGCCCTTCAAGCTCTCAGGTTCAGTGAGCATGGCAAGCTTCAGGAGGTCACACAGCTGTCTCTAACCCCAGCAGAGCATGTTCATGACTCAAAGCAGCTCCATGACATATATAATCATAGATTTTGAGATGGTTTGTAATGGCTTATTACACACTGTTTCCATTGGCGATATAGTGGGAAGAAGTTAGAGTGAGCCTGGACAGGGACTTGCACTAGTTTGTCCCACCAATGTGGGCTCCCATTTTGAAGTTTGCTGCTCCTCCAACATGTTTTCCAAGCATGGGATTTTCCCAATCCAGTGTGGCTTCCCATCATGAAGTTTTCCCCCTTTTTAATAGATTCCTGGATTATCTGTGCCTTCTCTCCTTTTTTCTTTAGTAGCCTATTTAAACCAAACCTTCAGCATCATTTAATTAAATCTTCGCCCCTTAACTAAAACTATTCCCTGTCATGTAAAATTACATTTTTACGTTTTTGGTCAATTTAAGTATTATTCTTACCCCAGCTGGGCTTCAACTCAGGACTCTAGGGTATGGGCGCTGCCATCTTGCCTCAGAAGCATCACATATTGAGGAGAGGAGAGGGGTGAAAAAAATGCGGCTATTGCTTGGCCTTAAATCATTCCAAAAATGCTCAAAAATCCCATGCCATTGCCCTTATATTTCCATGCAAGCTGCCATAGTCCATCTCCAGACAACCCACTTTCCATATGTGAATAATCTAAGCTGCACTAAACAAAAAACATCCATATTGGTTTATATGCTGAGCAATGTATTTGCCACAACAAAATGAAGTACTAACAAGAAGTGAGTGAAATAAATAAATACAAGAAAATAACATGCTTTAAAGTATACAGTATCACATTTCTTAGAACATGCTTTCTTGAAAGGTTAACAAAGCTAAAAAAAAATGATAAAAACATAAATAAAAATGTAATGTGAAAATAACGAAGTAGAATTCCTTCAGTTTTGGATAATCTTGCCACTTTAGTGTTTTTGCAGGGTGAAATTTAGGTAACAGAGAAAACACAGCACCATGCTATATTATATATTTCCACTAGGTGGTGCCATAACACAAAAAAATACAAATGTATTCAAGGACAAAAGAGGATTCACACAACTGATCTTAGACTGGTATACTCGCTCCCTAAACTCACTATAATGACCAGGTTTGTGCCTGCAGTCTGTTTCTTGATTGAAAACCCCATCCTGTATGCTGCAGCTGCTGTAGTAACTGGGTGATGGGTCTTCTAGAACAGCGGGTCTCAAAAGTTTTATGCCAGGAACCCCCTAGAGACTAGACGTTTCAACAGAGTACCCCCAAGGAGGGGATCAGTTATAAACATAACCAAAACAGAGGCAGGAGTGCGCCCACATCTAAATGGAAACTGGGGATGCAGCCGCTCATGCTCACTAATGTCAAGCTCTGCGTCTAGACAATCGTATGCCATTTATTAATATGCATGGCATATTGGTGCTGATTGGACAAGAGCCTGCGCAAGTGCTGTATGTTTTTACAGGCGTCTTGCAGGGTTTCACACAGCCAAATAGGGATGCCCCGGGTCAAGAAACAGAACCCGAGATCCTGGGGTTTCTTTCAATTTAAATATTATATGTGATCTGTCGGACCCTTCGTGTTGGTCCATCCCTAAACATTCCTGCTCCTGAGGTACAGCAGGTTGAGAAACAGTGTTCTGAACAATAAAAGTACTGCAGGCACTGACCATATGAGCAGAGGTAAGGGTAGGCAAGATTGTTTGAAACTTAGGACAGTTTTAAAGTGAATCAATGGGGAACCATCTGGCCCCTTAAAGCCACATCTCTCAAGTGTGCCACAGGGGATGATGGATGACCCTTTTTTCACCCAGTCATAGTAGCAGACAGATCATGGTGCAGCTTGCAATGCAGGGAATTACTCCTCCTGGGGACCAAGTTAAAATCATCAAGTCAATTTTCAAATGTTTGATATCCAGAGGCACTACCAGGATGAGCACAGATGACTTCTTTCAGGGTGTGAACACTGGACAGATGCTACTGAATCAGAAACCGGGGTAAGTGGGGACTGACAGCTGTTTCTCTGTGATGATAACACAGCAGTGTTATTTGTGGCTCCCAATGAATATCTGCTGAGGGCACTGTTAAGGGATTTATAGGTCCAATCATTTGAGGAACATTCCAAGGTCATGGCAAACTAAACTCTGCATAGCGCCACAGTAGAGGATTGTGCAATATATAATAATTCAAATGCATACCTCCCAACTGTCTCTTATATGAAGGGACTGTCTCTCTTTTGAAATCATGTCCTCCTGTCTCTCGTTGCTCTCACACGCTGATCTGCATCAATTAATGATTAATTTGCCTATCCAAAGTGTTTATATTGTTGTTACTGTTACAAACTGAAAAATTAGTCGTATGCATTAATGCAGAAGCTAATACTAAAACTCAATGTGTCAAAAAGTTAAGTGGGGGAGCTTGAGGCACTGTTACTGGAAAAATGCTGATGTTATTGGTGTGGCTGAGAAATTCCACACATGAAAACCTCAGTAACAGTGACCAAAATATAGTTGTATTCAACATAAAATTGTAAGAAAGATTTTCTGTCTGTGAGGGCAAAAACACAGAATTTTAGGATTCTGCATGAAACCCCCCCACAACTCACTTTTTCCCAGGCCTGCGGCGCACATGCGGCCGCTCGTCCAATCAGCGCGCTCAGAGCCACTGACATCACGTTGTAAGGCTTCGTCTAAGAGCAGCAGCTCCAAGCGCACTGACATCCGCATCCTCTGCTATCCTCTAACAATCTAACCCTCTAAATGCCCGCGCTGGCCATTCACAAATGCCTGGCGTGGGAACACGCCCTGCTAAAGAGATAGCGGGGATGTGGCCACAGCTCGCACATACACCGTTGGACAGGAAAACAAGGTAAGTGTATGGGGCAAATTTGGGGGTTTCACACAGCAGGGTATCCCGATTTTGGATGCGCTGGTGGTAGAGAAACGATCAGCCCGGGAATTTTGCAGTAGGATTTGGTCCACTTTAAACAATCACTAACACTTGTATAGTGCCAAGGGACTGGCGCAAGGCACATATGGTGTCCATTTTAAAAAGGGTTCTAGGTCTGCTCCGGGTAGTTACAGACCAGTAAGTTTAACATTATTTTTATTGTAGGAAAATAGTTTGAAGGGCTATTAAAGGACTACAGACACGAATATGTAACTATGTATATGCATAATATTATAAGTAACAACCAGCACGTTTTTTCTAAAGACAGAAGCTACCAGACTAACCTGATTGGCTTCTATGAGGAGGTGAGTAGAAGCCTGGACAGAGGGGCGGCTGTAGATATAGTTTTTCTGGATTTTGCAAAAGCATTTGACACTGTACCCCATAGATGCTTATTGGGGAAATTAAGGTCTTCAGTATTAGAAAATAAAGTTTGTAACTGGATTGAAAACTGGCTGAAGGAACGTGTGCAGAAACTAGTGGTTAAAGTGGAGCAAAACCCAGGATTTTGGTCCTTTCCCCGGGGGCACGCTCCCTGTTAGGGGGAGGATGCGGCAGTCAGAGCCACTGCTCTTAGACGCACCGTGGGACCCGGAAGAGGTAAGCTGGGTCCGGGCTATATGGGGGGTTTCACACAGCGGGGCACCCCCGTTCAGAATGCCCCCGGGGAAAAGTCCAAAACCCAGGATAGTCAAAACTATTATCTATCCTGGATTTTGGTCCACTTAATTGATATCTACCCTGAATGGTTACCGATTGGAAGCGGTGTACGCTTGGGTTCAGTGCTAGGCTCACTATTATTCAACTCATTTATAAACAACATAGAAGATGGAATTAGAAGCACTGTCTCTTATCTTGCAGATGATGCAAATATACGCAGTTCAGTCTATGGAAGATGTTCACAAGTTTCAAGCTGACTTGGATGCTTTGAGTGTCTGGGCATCCACTTGGCAAATTAAGTTCAATGTGGAGAAATGTAAAGTCCTGCACTTGGGGTCTAATAACCTGAAGCCCACATATATCCTCGGGGGAGTAAAACTGGGAGAGTCACCTGTTGAGAAGGATCTGGGGGTACTGGTAGACCACAGGCTTAATAACAGTATGCAATGTGAAGCAACTGCTTCCAAGGCCACCAAGATATTATCATGCATTAAAAGAGGCATGGAATCACAAGATCATT
Source organism: Gastrophryne carolinensis (assembly GCA_027917425.1). Taxonomy (NCBI): domain Eukaryota; kingdom Metazoa; phylum Chordata; class Amphibia; order Anura; family Microhylidae; genus Gastrophryne; species Gastrophryne carolinensis. Next base: position 82,463,979 of record CM051238.1, on the reverse strand, counting down.
TTGCCTCTTTACAAGGCACTGGTGCGTCCTCACCTGGAAAATACCATTCAGTTCATAGAAAGAAGCTCTGACTATGGAAAGGGTGAAGAGGGAAGCCACCAAACTAATAAAATGAATTAAGCATCTTAGTTATGAGGAAAGATTACAAGAATTAAATCTGTTTAGTCTTAAAGTGGACCAAACCAAGGATTTTGACTTATCCTGGGTTTTGGTCCTTCCCCCCCCCCCTGCGTGAAACCCCCCAGATTGCCTATCCTGGGTTTTGGTCCACTTCCCCGGGGCACTGCGATGGGGGGTGCCCTGTTATGTGAAACCTCCCAGATCACTAGCTTCAACTCTCCTCACCCACTCCTACGGCACATGCGCGGCTGCTCATCCAATCAGCGCACTCGGAGCCGCTGAGCTATGCACGTCTAAGCGACGTCTAAGCTCAGCGGCTCCGAGCACGCTCGCACTTCCCTCTAACAGGGTACACGTGCTAGAGAGAAGCGCGAGATGTGGCCGCGGCCCGCGCATGCGCTGTTGGACCGGGATTCAGGTAAGATTTGGGGGGTTTCACACAGCGGGGCATCCTGATTTTGGATGCCCCGCGCGGAGGGATTGCATCTTATAGATTCCCGGGCCGATCCTGCTGGGTGTTGGTCCACTTTAATTTTCACAAGGAGTAAAAGTAACACAGGTAGACACAGTGTAACGTTTTCCACAAAGACGTGGGATATTTGAAACCTGACTTGGTCCGGTTTAACTGGTGCAGAATTCATTTGGGGATACATGTAAAGTGGACCTCCAGTGATTTTTTTTGACTGAATGTCCGGGCACTTAAAGCGGACTAAAACCAGTCTAAATCAAAAATGTCTTTAAGACTCTAGATCTGGTAAAATGCCTGCCCCAGTTTGAGATGCCCCACCGCATGAGACCTCACCAGTGGCATCTCCTGCATCCATGTATTTTTTGTGTGGCCATCCCCACCATAACCGATTGGCTGGTATGGCCACGCACATCCTTAGAGGGATGCAGGGAGAGCAACCACCAATCACATACTGCTAAGCTCCCATTTTGAGCCACGCATTTATATACACAGGGAAAAACAGATTATCAAACAAAGCCGAACCTGCAGAGTGGGATTGCCGGCTATGTATGAATTACGTGTCATGAGGTTTCACACAGCAGGGCATCCCAAGACACAACCCGGGATAGTAAAAAAAAAAAAAAAAAACATGGTTGTGATCCAAATTAAAGCGCACAAAATCCAGGATTTTCACCCTCATGGGCTTTGGTCTGCTTTATAGGGGCATCTTGATTTAGGGTAACTCATCTCCCATGGCTCCCACAAGCTCTTGTCCAATCAAAATATTGCAGGATATATTAAAGAGGAACTTTGGAGGCCCTGGAGTCTGTGTAAAACTCCCCAGATCCACTTACCTGATCCCGGAGCCCTCATTGCGAACACATTCCTGCTCACCTTTAGATGTGCGCGCACCTATGCCTGGCCTTTCTGAAAGGGTGGAGCCAGCGTGCCACCGCTAGAAGCTGAGCGGGACAAGCAGGAGGACTCGCTCTCGGAAACCTTTTGGTTTGCTCGGCCGCTTAGCAGCCCACGCGGCATAGCCGTAAGCAGAGCTGAAGTGAGTCGGGTGAAATTGAGCACATCGATTGGCTGTGGGCCATTTTGCCAATCACCGCGCTCAGCTTCGGTCAAGCCTGCGCTGTAGGAAAGACAGTAAGGTAAGTGAATCGTGCAACCTGAGGGGATACACACAGCGCGGCATCCCGAATTGGGATGCCACATACTGAGAGGAACAACACATGGGAAAGTGGATGTACAGTCTCTAGGCAACCTGGGGTCCTGGCAGGGCACAGCCTTCTTGGAGAGAACTCACAGAGTGGCAGGTCTGTCACGCAATCCCCTGCAGCAGTGTGACTGTACTGCTCATTCACTCATTCACAAAATCAGGGGAGGATTGCAGTGATCAGCTACGTTGTTTCGTTATTTTAGTGCCCAAATTGGGCTTAGCGCAGGGGGGAGGCCGGGTGGCTCCAGGGTTACAAAAAGCTTGGAGTTCCTCTTCAATGCCTGTCAATTTTGCATGAACGGATTGCTAGGGGTCCTCCCTCTGGCTGCTCCCCTCTGCTGCGCACACATTCAGATAAGCTGGTGGGGCTGTGTGCATTGGATGGAGTGCTGGGGATGTGTCTGGGGGGGCTGTGCCATGGAATCAATTCTGGGGTGAGTATATGGGGAAACTGGGGGGGGGGGTCACACACAGCAGGGCATCCCACACTGGGCAGCCCTGGAATCTTTTTGGACTAGGTTTCAAGGGTTTTGGTCCATTTTAACATAAGCCTTGCTAGTCTGGAAGGGGGGTTTCTGGGATCAGCTGCCTAGGAAGCAAGGTAAACGGTCATGTCATAGTATAAATTAAGAGGAAAGGTCAGGGGTGTACATACCATAGAGCCTGCCTCTCCGAGGCAGCTGCTACCCGGCTCATGACAGAAGGCGCCCTGATGCTAGCTGCCTCCCTCCCCTTCTGCCCCTGTGGGCTGCCTGGTCTAATGCTTCTTTGGGTTGCTGATGCAGTATTGACGTGCTGTCTGCAGGCAATGCTGGGGGTCAGGACCATAGGCAGTGATGGACTGAGGTATCACTAGGAGAACTGCCCCACAATTAGAAAAAGCAGTAAAACCAGCACTGGAGTGCTGGTTTTACTGCTTTTTCTGGATTTGCGGCGTAACCGCTAACTGTGCACCCCCATTGCAACATACAGGTGTGCGGCGGCGGCGGCGGCATACGAGATTTGCTGCCCCACAATTAGACGTGACTATTCCTAGCTTATATTTAGGGCACATCCATGCACATAATATAGCAAACTGTATTGTCTGTGTGTGCACTTGGGATGCCCCTTAGTCCAGTATCCCTGTGGGCCAGTCCGAGCCTGGCCATAGGTTTCGCAGAACTAAGATGGCAGCATATTGTTTCACCCCAGCACTATGTGTATGGAGTTTTAAAGGGAAACAAAGTCCAGACATCTTAGATCCGCTTACTGTGGGGGCACCCCAGACAAGAAATAGCCAACACTGGGCCCCACAGCAGTCTGCAGTGTTAGTGAGGTATATCTGCTTTGTTTTTGAGGGGACCACACTACGAATTTTGCTATGGGAAACTGTGCCCCTGGGCAAGAGGCTGGTGTTTAATGATTTTAGCACAATAAAATAATGACTCTGTTGGCCCCCTTTCCTGTGGCATCAGAACGAGGCTTGGAGTCTTCAGTGGGTGTACAGGGAGGGAAGCCGCATGGACTCACCATCCTGGAGAAGTGTCTGGCGAGCACTGAACTGCACAGGAGCCTGACCGAGCCCCTCATAAACAGGAAGCTGCTGCACATAGCCGAGCTCCGAGGATCCTTCCTCCGACTTTCATTCACATGCCTGACACATGGGGAGACTTCCGGCAACAAGGGGGCGGGGCCGTGACGTCACACCAAAGCTAAGTAAGCTACTCTGGCTTTCTCTACCTGATGCAGTCCATAGAAAGAGTGCGGCTCATTTATTAATCACTCGCAATTAGAAACATATTTTGTCGTAGCTTCTGTTTATCCCGACAGAGACATAAATCTACTAAAGAAAAATAAGGCTCTGTTCACAGTTATCAGCCTGCTCTGTAATGCGCACGCAGCACAACGCAAAGAAAAATGTTGGCCGTTCATTTTAATGGGGCGTTTCACATATATGCACTGCATTGAGATGGCAATGTAAGTGTATTATGGGTATAGCGTAGAGTTCTGCGCTGTGAAAGCACCAGTGCCTTGCGATTGCAGTTCAATAGACTTCAAAGTGGACCAACACCCTGAGGTGATCGGCCCGGGAATCTATAAGATTCCCGGACCGATCACCTCACACACTGCGGGACATCCGAGATCGGGATGTCCCGCGGGGTGTAAACCCCCCAAAACCCCCGAAAAACCTTACCTCTCCAGCCGCTGCTTCCGCCGCCGCCGCCTCACTCGCGCTCCTCTAGACGTGCGCGAGCCCGCGCCGGCCGTCTCTGAATGGCCGGCGCAGGCGCGCACACGTCAAGAGTGACGCGCGGGAGGCGCCGACGGGCAAGCTGCTTGTCCGTCGCTGTCAATCAGCTTGTCCGTGGCGGGGAGAGGTGAGTTTTGGGGGCTTTCTGGGGGGTTTCACACAGCGGGGCACCCCCGATCGGGGTGCCCCGGGGAAGTGGACCAATACCCAGGATAGTCAAAATCCTGGGTGTTGGTCCACTTTAAAGTGGACCTAAAAACTATCCTGTGTTTTGGTCCTTTCCGGTGCTCCCGCTGCGTGAAACCTTCTAGATCGCCGAAGCCAACTCAACTCTTCCTGGTTCTATGGCGAATACGCAGCTACTCGTCCAATCTAACGTCACATAGTCTAAGGCCAGCGGCTCCGAGCGTGCTGGTGGCCGCATCCCCTGCTTCCTTCTAACAGGGAGCATGTCCACAGCAGCCGTTCACAAATGCCTGGTGCAGGCCCTGCTAGAGGGATAGCGGGAATGCGGCTCGTACATGCACCGTTGGACAGGAATGCAAGGTAAGTGTATGGGACGACCTGGGGGGTTTCACACAGCTGAGCATCCAGATTTTGGATGTCCTGGGGGGAGGGATTCACTCACCTCGGGAATCCTATAGATAACAGTGAGTTTTGGTTCACTTTAAAGCAGAACAAAACCTAGTATTTTGACTATCCTGGATTTTGTTCCCTGCCCCCCCCCCCCCAGGGTATCCTGGTTTGGGATGCCCTACTGTGTGAAACCCCCAGATTGCCCAGAAAAACTCACCTTTCCCTAGTCCTACGGCTCAAGAGCGGGCTCTGGTCCAATCAGCTGTTTCCGTCCATATTTAATGCTCCACAAAAAGCTCTGTTCATGGCATTCAGGAGCACAAGCAGCTGCATCCCCAGCAGCGGGTGCGCATGCAGATACTCTGGGGGCAGGAGTGGGTGCTGTGCCCAAAGACGCTGGAGATGTGGGTGCCGATATTTGCATCAGCCAGGAGGAAGGTGAGTTTTGCGGTGCCTTGGGAGGTTTCACACAGCGGGATACCCTGTTTTGGAATTACATTGGCCATAATTTAGTGATAGTGTGACTCATGGTATAAATTGAGTCCCTATGGTTAAAGAGGAGCAACCCTCCCCCAGAGTCTATAATAGTCTAAGACAGGTGGTCACCCTTTTTATTGGGTATCCTGAATTGAGATGCCCCACTAAGTGAAACCCCTGGGACCGCCTGACACGCTCACCTCACCAGCATATCTGAGCCAGGCATTTTTGAATGGCCGTTGCAAGGTCAGTTTATCTTAATGCTCTGAGCAGCAAGAAAAATCTAAATAGAAAGCGACTCACTGATTGGCTGAGCTGCATGCTCATGGGCTTAGGAAAAATACATTTCTGTGATTACTCACCTGTAGAATTGGTATTATATGTATACAGCACGTCCTGTTCCAGAATATTCCTTACTCCTGGGTAATACATCCACAAGATTGCGCTGGACTGCAGAAAACAGCTTGTGGCTCCTCCCAGCCCTATATAAGTCAGGGACCTCCCACAAATTCCCCAGTATTGACAAGCAATTAACAAGAAGCCGGGAGAACAATAATAACAGGAATTCAAAAATGAACATATGAACAATCACCATACAGATGTAACTAAGAATAATGATAACACGGGTGGGATGGAACAGGACGTGCTGTATACGTATAATACCAATTCTACAGGTGAGTAATCACAGAATTGTATTATTCTAAGTATACAGCACGTCCTGTTCCAGAATATTCCTTACTCCTGGGACAACCAATAGCAGTGTCCATAAGGTAGGGTGGGATCCCCAAAAAGTAACAGCAGGCCGTTTAAACCACTGCCGCCTGCAGAACTTTGCGACCAAAAGCAGCATCAGCTGAGGCCCTAACATCAACCTTGTAAAACTTAGAAAAAGTATGAACAGAAGACCAAGTAGCGGCCTTGCAAACTTGTTCAACAGAAGCTTGATGCTGAAAAGCCCACGAGGCACCAATAGCACGAGTAGAATGAGCAGGCTCCTTCCCTTTAGCAGAATAGGCCTGTACCACAGCCTGGCAGATCCACTTGCTGATAGTGGACTTAGCTGGAGCCAGACCTTTCTTAGGTCCAGACGGGAGCACAAAGAGAGCATCAGTCTTCCTGAAGGGTTCAGTAGCCACCAAATAGAACTTCAGAGTCCTAATCACATCCAGAGAGTGTAAAACTCGCTCCTTAGGGTTACTAGGATTAGGGCATAGAGAAGGCAAAACAATGTCCTCACACAACAGAAGTGATGGCCACCAAAAAGACTACCTTAAGTAGTCAAAGGGGCCTCACGCAAAGGCTCAAAGGGAGACCCCTGCAAGGCAGATCAGACCAAGTTCAAATCCCAGACTGGTAACATAGGCTTACGTGGAGGACGCACTTGAGTAACCCCCTGAAAGAAGGTCTTGACCAGACGATGGTGAGCAAAGGATCTTTGGAAGAAAATGGCCAAAGAAGAAACATGACCTTTGAGGGTACTAAGTTGAAGACCCAAATCCAAACCATGTTGCAGGAATTCCAGAATCCTAGGGATAGAAAACACCCCACAGGGAAGTGACTTAGACTCACACCAGTCAATGTAAGCATGCCAGACCCTATAGTAGATGGATGACGAGGACTTCTTCCTAGCCCGAATCATGGTATTAACAGAGGCAGGCAGCCCCTTTTCCATCAAGATGGAGGTTTCAGCAGCCAGGCCGTTAAAGCCAGCGTTTGTAAATTGGGATGGCGTAGCTGCCCCTGAGTTAACAGGTCTGGATCCTTGGGCAGAGCATACTGATCTACTGCCAATTGCATAACGTCTGTGAACCACATCCTTCTTGGCCAACAGGGGGCCACCAGAATGGTTGGCATCTCTTCCTGGGCTATCTTGCGCAGCACCCTGCCCAGCAGAGGAAAAGGAGGGAACACATAGAGAAGCTGAAAACTCTTCCAAGACATTGCTAGTGCATCCATGGCCAAGGCCAGAGGGTCCTGGGACAGAGAGACAAAGACTGGAAGCTTGCGATTGTGACGGGACGCAAACAGATCCACATCTGGCTGACCCCAGCGGTGGCACAGGGAGCGAAACACCCTGCTGCTGAGGGACCATTCTTCCAGAGGAGAGGTCCCCCTGCTGAGGGAGTCTGCCTCCAGATTCTCCACCCCGGGATGTACACAGCTGAGATGCAGGAAACATTCTCCTCCACCCAAGACAGTATCAGCAATCGCCGTCTGGTTGTCCGAGCGGACCTGAACCGCCCGACCCCAAAGGTGTGGAGTCAATTGGGCGAGAACCAACCTTATCGCCCTCAATTCCAGAACGTTGATAGGGGTGTGGGCCTCCTGAGGGCCCCACTGACCCTGGAATTTCAGGGATTTCCAGAAGCCCCCCAACCTGTCAGACTGGCATCTGTGGTGACTGTCTCCCAGCACGGGGCCAGAAAGGGTCTGCCCACCAACAGGTTTCTTGAGAGGGGACAGAACCAACACCTGATACAGGGACCGAGGGTCCCGATCCCAAACTGACAAGAGGTGAAGTTGAAGAGGTCTCATGTGAAACTGAGCGTATAGAACCGCCTCGAAGCAAGACACCATCCACCAGCTGCATCCCTTGCCGGATGGAGGGATGAGGGCAAGACATAAGGAACCTGGCTTGGGCCTGAAGACTCTCCACCTTCTGCTGAGGGAGAAAAATCTTGACCTCAGATGTATCCAGAGTCATGCCCAGAAAGGACCTCACCATTGACGATGACAGGAAAGACTTGGGGTGGTTGATCACCCAGCCGAAGGACTCCAGTGTGCACACCACCAGCTGAGTATCCAGCTCGGCCTGCTGGAGAGATTGAGACATGATGAGAATGTCGTCTAAGTAAGGAAGGATGCGAATGCCCTGAAATCTCAGCAGAGCCAGTACGCCCGCCAGCACCTTGGTGAATACCCTGGGAGCCGAGGTGATACCGAAAGGCAAAGCCACAAATTGATAGTGCTGATCCTCCAGAGCGAACCTGAGGAATCTCTGATGACCTGGAAAGATTGGTACATGAAGGTAAGCGTCCTTGATGTCTACAAAGGTCATGAAGTCCCCTGGGCGTAGTGAATTGACAGCTGAGCGCAGAGTCTCCATGCGAAAGTGTTTGAATCTGACAAATTTGTGGAGGCACTTTAAATCCAGGATGTGTCTGATGGACCCGTCTTTTTTGGGAACAGTGAAAAGATTGGAACAGTAGCCTCTGCCCCTTTCCCTCAAAGGCACCTGGCAGATGACCCCCAACTCCAGAAGGTTTTGGACAGCAAGGCACAGACCCTGAGCTGACAGGGGGTTTAGAGCCATCCAGGATTTGATGAATCTTGGGGGCAGCCAGGCTGCAAACTGTCTTGTAACCGGAGGACACTACTTCCTGAATCCACCGGTCTGAGACGTGAAGCCTCCAGTGAGCAAAGAGCTGAAGCCGTCCCCCCACCCGGATGGGTGAGGGTGCCCCTTCATGCCTGAGACAGCTTAGGTGAGGATTTTGGCTTAGGACCCCAGGAGAGGCCAGGACGGCCACATCCTCTGCCCCTTCCCCAGTGATCACCGCGGGCCCCAGTAAAGGAGACTCCTCGGCCAGGTCTGGAACCACGGAAGGATGGGAGAAGGGCACCCATCCCCTGAAAGGACCGGGACGGCCTCCTACGTTGAGGTAACCTACCGCCCCTGGCAAACAAATCCAAGCGTTCACCAAAAAGGCACAGGCCCTTGAAAGGGAAACCAGTGAGAGCCTTCTTAGCAGCATTATTAGCTACCCACTGACATAAACAGACAGAGCGGCGTATAGCGACCAACAGGGCAGAAGTTCTACCACAGATTCTAATGGCATCATCCATAGCAGACAGGACATATGCAACAAATTCATAGCAAAGCAGGAGAGATCTATACTCTTCTCCTCCCGCGTCATCAGAGGCCCCCTCTAAGAGACTCTTAAGCAAACCCTTAATAGCAATAGCTGTAATGGCAGAGGCACAAACCGGGCATAGCGCAGTCCCCACACAGGCAAAGGCATGGCAAGCCAGTTGGTCCATACACCGGTCCTCACCATCCCTCAGGGTAGTAGTGTTAGGAGAATGCATGACAGATGTATTGGACCACCCGAGAACGGGCGCATCCACCTCGGGAGGACCTGACCAACGCTTAACAAAATCAGCAGGAAAGGAATACCTTTTGTCCCAACTCTTGGGCACCCCTGGCAGCTTGCTAGGCCGCTCCCATTCTTTGAGCACCAGATTATTAAAGTGAGACTGCTCCGGGAATTCCAAAGTGGTTTAACCGTATGAAAGAGCTCACCCTGCTGCTGCAGAGCCACGGCAGGAGGGGAGATACAGAGCACTTCAAAAATATGAGCCAAAAGCCTGTCAGTGTCATCTGAGGACCATAGATCTTCCCCAAAGGGAGACCCTGTACCACCATAAACCCTAGGCTGCTCCTCAGATGATTCTGAATCAGAGAACAATTCCCCCTCCTCCAAGGGGTAAAAAACAGTAGTGTCAAAAATTTCCTCAGTTTCCACAGAAAAGAGGGAGACGGCGGGAGATAAATGCCGCTTCTTAACAGAAGCCTTACGCGAGGCAGACCCAGCAATATGTTTCTCAATGCTGGCCACCCGTGCAGCCAAATCAGGCTGAGACTCTCCGCTGGTATGCTCCTCGTAGGGGGTCAGATGCAGGCATGGGGGGGGTAGGCGAAGCCCGAGGGGGCGCAGGCCCAGCAACAGGTAACCCAGACTGCAGTGCAAGTACCTGCTGGGCGCAGGATACACATACCCTGACATCATCACCGATTGGGGATACCCCACACGCAACACATAGCCGGGCTTGTCCCGAAGGAACCCCAGGCTCATTAACCCCTAGAAGCCTCCATATGGTGATTTGAAAGGCACAGTAGGCCAGTAAGGGTTAATGCTCAAGAGCTACCCGGGATGCCCCAATGAACCGCTAAGGAGGTGGGAGATAATGAGGGGAGAGGGCCGGGAGAAACCACAGGGTCGAAGCTTTACCCCGTCTGAAAGACATAATCAAATATTCCCATGAGAATAAGGCATAAGAAAAAAAACAAAGAAAAATCACCCCACCGGGGAACTCACAGACCCCAAGGAGCCAGCAGCAACAGGAAGAAGACAAAATGGCGTCCGCAACCTCGAGGGGCCCCCCCTGAAGAGCGCGAAGCGTCCCCACGTGATCCGGCCGGCCAGTAGTGGACCGGCAGCTCTGCGGTGAATGGGGCTGCCAGCCGCGGAGCGCAGTACAAACGCGCGGCGGCGCATTTTAATAAAGTGACAAAGCACAACATATGTCTACAGTCTTAAACCACTGGACAAACGCCCCCCGGAGATCTCCCGAAGGGAGAGAGAGGGAGAATAACAGCAGAATTCCCAGGGAGAAACGGCGCCCAGGGACTAATATGAGGAGTGAGGGGGAAATGGGAATAGGGTTTAAATGCACAGGATAACCTGGCAAAAAACATGAGGCAGTGGGGGCATCCCAAAAGGCTCACCATTAGCCTAAACCGCGCACCATAGTGCTTCAATAGCCTACCTTCACTCGAACCTTATCAGCCAAGGCTGGGAGGCAGTAAATGGGACGGAACGGGTGGGAATAGACCTGCAGGGCCGCAGGCAATAAGCCCCGCTCACCTGCGCCACAAGAGAGCTATCTTCTCAGTGCAGATTTTGTGGGAGGTCCCTGACTTATATAGGGCCGGGAGTAGCCACAAGCTGTTTTCTGCAGTCCAGCGCCATCTTGTGGATGTATTACCCAGGAGTAAGGAATATTCTGGAACAGGACGTACTGTATACTTAGAATAAAGTAAAAGGTTTGGGACAATCTGGGGAGATACATACAGCGGGGCATACAAAGTTGGGATGCCCCCAGCAGGAGGAACAAAACCCAGGATAGTAAATATATTGGCCATTGTTCCTCTTTAAAGCGAACCATAAATAAAATAGGACTTTAACTCAGGATGCCCCACTGTGCACATGCCTGGTAATTGCCACATTAAAGAGACACTCCAAGCTTATAGAACCCCGCAGACACTCCATCCTCCCCCGTTCTCAGTTCAGTTCAGCCTTATATACTAACATCTCCCATAATTTGGCCCTACAGACCTGTAGATATTTTCTGGATATGGAAAACCAAAGAGACTCACACCAATTGGAATTTACTATCTCCCTATTGGAATTTGTACTCTCGCACAATTTTTTCACCTTTGACAGCTCCTTTTACAGACAAGTATGCGGAGTCGCAATGGGGGCGCGGTGTGCCCCGTCAGTGGCGAACCTCTTTATGGGATGGTGGGAGAGAGAAAAAGTGTTTAGTGGAAAGTTTGCAGAATATCAGTCCCACATCCTCGGATGGTTTCGATACATCGATGATGTACTACTACTCTGGCAGGGCACCCATGAAGAATGTATTGATTTCATTAATTTACTCAATGATAACCCTTACAATATTTTCTTGACGCCCCATATCTCAGACACGAAAGTGGACTTTTTAGATCTCACAATCATCAAAAAAGACAATGGGGACATAGAGACTACACTGTTTAGAAAGCCCACATCTGTGAATAGTCTACTACACTATAGTAGTTTTCATCGTAAAAAGCTGAAACAGGGCATCCCAGTTGGACAATTTTTGAGGTTACGTCGAAATTGTTCCTCTGAGGAAGAATTCAATCGGCATTCTGTGATATTAGCGGATCGATTTCAGAGACGAGGATACCCTGACCTAGTGGTGAGGAAGGCATTAGAGAGGGCTAAACGTACTCCCAGGGAATCCCTCCTTATTCCTAGGAAGAGGGAGAGGGGCGACACTGAGGTGAGATTTGTTTCCCGGTTGAATAACCAATGGGCACAGCTGCAACATATACTTCATAGACATTGGGGTATACTGAAGAGCGACCCCTACCTGGCTAGATGGATTAGAAAGGGACCACGGATGATAGCCCAGAGGACCCCCAGTTTAGCAGACAGAGTCTGCAGTAGCCACTTTTCTAGACCACTACTGAGGAGAGACTGCACAAGGCACTTATTTACTCATAAACGAAGGCAGTGTGCACAAATGGGGGTATCACAAAGTCTAAATGTACACTATGAGGTGGGACCCACAACCCTCCTCAACCCCCATATATGATGGCACCACTGTTAATATAAAAAAAATAATTCTTTATTAATGATGAAGTCACATGACATACAAAAACTAGACTATAGTTAAAAAACACTAAACACAAGACAATAATGTACAATAAGGAAGAGAACCACACTTCTGGGGGCAATGGAGATGGCAGTCACAGTTCATATATTTACAATGATATAGTAACACTCCTGGCTGAATCAACGTGTACTAAAGTGCTACAGTGCTACAGTGCAAAAGTACTAACAAACAATCCATCTAAAGCCAATACAAAAACTGAACACATGTGTTATAATTAATAATACATATTATCCCTATCATTATGAGAGATGCACCCCTAATAGGGCCTAAAAGCATACTTAAGAAACTTCCAAAAGTGAGAACACACCAGGGGGGAAGGAAAAAAAGCAATCCCCTGATATAGAGAAAGAGTAACTTACATTATAATACGACCGCCAGCCCACTGCCCCTCTGTCTACGCGTTGCGTGACGTCACTTCACGTCACTTCCTCAGGACAAGGAAGTGACGTGCTTTTTTTCCTTCCCCCCTGGTGTGTTCTCACTTTTGGAAGTTTCTTAAGTATGCTTTTAGGCCCTATTAGGGGTGCAACTCTCATAATGATAGGGATAATATGTATTATTAATTATAACACATGTGTTTAGTTTTTGTATTGGCTTTAGATGGATTGTTTGTTAGTACTTTTGCACTGTAGCACTGTAGCACTTTAGTACACGTTGATTCAGCCAGGAGTGTTACTATATCATTGTAAATATATGAACTGTGACTGCCATCTCCATTGCCCCCAGAAGTGTGGTTCTCTTCCTTATTGTACATTATTGTCTTGTGTTTAGTGTTTTTTAACTATAGTCTAGTTTTTGTATGTCATGTGACTTCATCATTAATAAAGAATTATTTTTTTTATATTAACAGTGGTGCCATCATATATGGGGGTTGAGGAGGGTTGTGGGTCCCACCTCATAGTGTACATTTAGACTTTTCTAGACCAAGTACATGGCTGCAAGAGGGCAAGGCACAAGGGAGTTATCCCTGTGGGAACTGCTCCATTTGCAGGTACATGTCCCTCAAAAAAGAGGTTACTAATCCACGCACGGGCAAGACATACCCTATCAAACAATTCTTGAACTGTAGGACGACCGGGGTAGTATATTTGATCCTTTGCACATGTTCAAGGATGTATGTTGGCGAGACCAAAAACACACTCAAAGCGAGAATACAAGCACACCTTTCTTCGTTTCACATGGCGCACAGAAATGTGGAACAGGGTCGACCTATACCCCCGGTAGCGCTACACATACTGGAGCAACATGATGGTCATTTTGAGGGCATACAGCTCATGGGCTTGGAAAAGGTGCAGTTGAGCATCAGGGGAGGAGACATAAAAAAACTCCTACAACAGCGGGAGTTGCGCTGGATTTTTCAATTAGAGACCCAGCAACCCTTTGGACTTAACATAGATATTTCTTTTACCCTGTTTTTGGGTTAAGCCATGGTTATCCTTAGTGGGTTTCTTAGGTGGGTAGGGCACTGATGGTTGGTGTATGGATATGGGGAGGGGGGATGTGGGTAGGGGTCATTGTGGGAGGTGGGGGGGGTGGGGGTGTGTGTGGGGGGGGTGGGCTGTCATCATATTGGACGGCCGGGTGTTGCTGTTGTGTGGGCGTGGGGGGGGGGCGGGCTTGATGTGATTTTTGATTATAGCACTATATGGGTTTGTTTGCACAATTGAGTTACAAATTTTCCTTGAGCACAGATGTTATGAGGATTCTTTTCATTGTTATTTGTCTCCGTAATTTTAACATGCTTTCCACGTGTGCACTATAGATGAAATGGATCTCCATGGAACCGATCACGGGGATAGAATATCACAGGAAGAGACCAAGTCCTAGAAAGGGATGTCTCCTCTCCGTTGCCGGCACCCTGTAACATCGATTACCCATCAAGATTGATCATCTTAGGGATTCCCATTGTGGAAGATGATATGATCGGAGAAGTCTATAAACCTTGTGAATAATGGACATGATACCACATCAGGATTCGGCTCGGTGGTACTGGATTTACAGCCCTAGGTGGCCAGGCAGAGTTTAGCCAGATAATACTTTGGGATACCTAGGATTGACGCCCGTGTCAGGATGGAAGAATGCCCATCCTGCACATTTACTCTCTTCTTTGTTCTCCCCTTCTCCACATATATATTTTTATCTTGCATGTTTGGTCCCCCATGATTATAACGGCCCAGTTGGTCCCTCTTTTACTACTTTTGTTTTTGCCCCTCTCCCCCCCTTCCCCTCGCCCCTCCCCCCCTTTTTCTTTCTTTTTTCCCCTTCCCCCCCCCTTTTTTCCTTCCCCTCCCCCCTTTTGGCTTTTTTCCTTGATTCCCCTTTCGGGCTGTCATTATGTATTGTGTCATATATCTCATATAGATATATGTATATTTCTTTCCCGTGCACCAGTGTTGCTTTCCCTAAAACCAATGTATATACATAAAAAAGCCTTTTTGGTAGTATTAGGTTAAAAGACGCCGATTATTATTTCTTGGCTTTATAGTAATACATATAGGTCGTTTTAATGTTTAGTATTTTTAGTTTTGTGTCTGATGTTTGTCCTTATATGTAAATCATTTTGGGTACAGGACCCGCCGGGTGGTGCTCACCTTCCCCGCTCCCAGTCCCGCGCCGCACTCCGTCGGAGCAGGTTACACTCGCCTCCCGCCTGCAGAGGCGCTTCCGCTCTCCACCTTGGAGCGCGAGTGACGTCACATCCGCCTTTGATCGCGTGACGCGCCTCCGGCCGGAGCGCGCCCGCGACACACCGGCTTTCAATCTATGGCGGCGAGGGAGCGGGGTGAGGTGGGTATAAAGCCTGGTGGGAGTCTGTTGATTACCCAGTTTCTATACTGCCCCGAGGAAGAGACTCAGCGTCTCAGAACGCGTGGGCTCTGTGTACGGGGGTCCTGTGTGATATTGACACCCAGCAATAGATAAGTAGCTTTATGTTTTTTCGGTTTGATTTATGTCTCTTGGGTTTGTGGTTTATACATTAGGATTTGAGTAATTGCTCTTATGAGATTGATGCACTTTTCTGCACTTAGCACTTAAATAGGACCTTATATGAATTTTGATTGTAATAAGAAATATTAATTGCTTATATTTTTGCACATATGGATATGTAACTGGATGTTTTACAATTTGGTATACCAGTGCCCCCCGGTGGCAGATAATGATACAACTTGTCTTATGTGTTTTTTAAATGTATATGTCCTTTTTTGTAATGTATTTTTGACCAATTAATTAAAATATTACTATATTTTTATACATTGGGTGTGTGCAGCAGTAAAATCTTTGGTTAGTTTCCTATTAGGGAATTTGGGGCTCTCCCTCCTTTTGTTCAGTCAATGTTTGTGGAATACCAAAGTAGTGCACCACAGGAACGATACTAGTGGGTGCCACCTCATTCACCCCTTTGGGGTCTCTTGGTCTCAGTTCAGTTAGCACATTAAAATAATAAAACCACTCACCTGATCGTCACAATCCTCCCCCGATTCCAGCAGGGGTATAAGACTCTGAATGGCAGCCACATACCCAGGCGACAGCTGGACTTGAGTGAATGACCAATACAGTCACACCCCTGCACAGGATTAGGTAACCTACCGCTCTGTGCATTCTCCTCAAAATGGCTGCACTCAGGACCCAAGATGATGGGAGAACAGCACTGGATCGTTTTCTTTGTTTTTGTAACCCCTGACCTGCCTGAGCACAAGGAAAGGGAGCATCAAGCAGCCAATCCCATGGTCATGGTAATCATTTAGCTAGGCCCTTCATTCAGTTTCTTCGCCGCACTGAATGGAGCTGAGCGCATTGATTGGCTGCCTGTTTGCCCACGCTGTAGGAATGCCAGAGGGGTGCATTTTACCAGCAATCTGTGGGATTACACACAGCAGGGCACCCCATATTAAGTGGACCAAAACCCAGATGAGTAAAAAAAAAAAAAAACAACTGAATTTTGGTCCACTTTAAGGAACTCCATAACCACTTGCACCACAAACAAACTGGAATCCAAAAGAAACCAGGACCGGCCGCTGGCCTTCCCCAGGGAATCCCAATTTGGGATGATCCGCTGTGTGAAACACCCAGATTGGCAGTAACAGTGTACAGATCTTTAGCAAATATTTACAGGTCTGTGAAAACAGCTAATTTGAAACATTCTGCAAAAAGCGTCAAAGTAAATACCCTTTTATACTTTATGTAATTTTATTTATTTTTTTTCAAATTATATCTCCATAAGAGATAGATCACTTTCCACTTCCAGTCGGGAAACACTCAGCAGGCAAATAATTTAATAACAGTCTCATGGAAGCATCCAAACACTTTTAGGTCCTAAATAAAACGTGATGCAAAACGGAAAGGCATTTGAAAGCCTGGCATAGCTGTATACACACAAAGTGCCCAGGGGTACTTTGAAGCACATTTCAATCTTCAGATGGTCAGGTTAGTCCTGGTGTTCATGCTCTTGTCCAGGTATAAGCCAACAGATGCGGTCATTCTGCATAGTAGCATATACTATGAAAGCCGTCACATACACAATGGAGAACACAAGAAGCCAGTCTATTCCTGTTTGGGGAGTGGAGGGCAATGGCCCTTCATAGTCTGCTTCTGTAACCACAATGTCAGGCTTTGACTCAATTCCTAGGGACACAAAGCAAACAGATTAAGCAAAATGTGCATAAAAAATTAAAAAAACATTGGCCACCTATCTCTCCAATTGCAGTAAAACTGTATACTTACCTTAGTTCCCAGGCTGATCCAGAAAAAGTCTTTCTACCCTCGTCAGCAGACCATGCTTGCAATCCTGACAGCAGAGCATTTTTCTGTCCTCAGTCATGCAGGGTCATGCTGGCTCCCTTACAGACTGGGGGCAGGGATGCGCCTTCAGACTGTTAACAATAAAGGGTTTTATTGCTGGTCTGGTGGCTGCAGAGGAGGGTAGGTTCCCCAACATGGCCGACAGCAGCCCTACAGCAATAGATAAGCTGCCTGGAGAGATAAGCCAAGGATACCCTTTTTCTTCACAGCTAATGAAAAAGTTTATGTCTCTGCACCCCTCAGAACCCAATAGCAGCAGGTAGTGTGCAGAATCCCCCCACCCCCAAAAGAGTCTGATAATAGGCAGTTTGCAGAATCCACCCCATAAAAGGCATTGTGGCAGAATCCCCCCAATCCCCCATAAGAAGTGTGCAGAATTCCCCCCTCCCAGTCCCCTTTAACAGACAGTGTGCAGAATCCCCCCATTCCCTATAACAGGCAGTGAGCAGAATCCGCCCTCCCAATCCCATGTAACAGACAGTGTGCAGAATCCCCCCATTCCCTATAACAGACAGTGTGCAGAATCCCCCCACTCCCTATAACAGGCAGTGAGCAGAATCCGCCCTCCCAATCCCATGTAACAGGCAGTGTGCAGATTCCCCCCCAATCCCTGATAAAAAGCAGTGTGGCAGAATCCCCCCCATCCCCTATAACAGGCAGTGTGCAGAATCCTCCCCCCCAATAAGCAGTGTGGCAGGACACCCCCCCCCCCCCCACCATTCTCATGTAACAGGAAATGTGCAGAATCCCCCCCCCCACCCAATAACAAGCAGCATGGTAGAATCCCCCCGCGCAAAATCTCATTTAACAGGGAGTGTGCAGAACCCCCCCCCCAATCCCTTATAACAAGCAGTGTTGCACGACCCCCACCCCCCAAATACCCCTATAAGCTTAAGTGAAAAGATTTCTGTTGTCGCCCCCTGATAGAGGATGCCTTGCTCTCATAATCTAGAAATAGCCATTACATTAGCATTCACTCCCAAGCTGCCCTTAATGTTGCATTGCCTTCACTTTGTTCTAGTGATTGTTGTCACTGATTTAGTGGGAGGTGTAGCGGGGTGCAGATCTATGGTTCAGAATACACCCCGCATATGCCCTTATTGAATGATCTTGACACTTAAGGTTCTTTGATTTTGCTTTTGATATTATTTGTTCTCTATTCTTGCAACAAAACGAAACAAATGATCTGTTCTAGGGAAATCATGAGAAAGTAGGAAATATGACATCTATAAACATCTAGATATTAAGCATTCTCCTCATTCAACTCCGAGTGTAAACGAAGGTAAAATAATATCTTGAGTACGGTGACATTTAGAGGATATCTTGGGTAGATAAAAGGGATCTGGCTTAAGTAACCATACAGTTAGGTTCCCGCATGGAGAGAACCTGAAGGGCGCTAACCCTTCTAGATGAAGTAAAAGCTAGGAGGAAACTAAAGTAATAGCTAGGCGTTTTAAGGGATATAATCTTGTCTGTAGCCTCCTCTAGTGGTTCAAATGGATGTTTGACTAAGCCCATCAGGACCACAAGATAGGTCCCAAGAGGGTACTCAACCCTGAGGAACATGTCTTTTGCTAGCTATGGCAACAAATAATCTATTAATCAACCCCCCACTTCTGAGGCTTTTGTCTAAGAAGACCGAGGCTTGTGTTTTGAATGTACTTACTGCTAATGCCAACTCAAAACCCTCCTGTAAAAACTCCAGAAATGTGGCAGTGAGATCCCTCTGTTACCTTTACAGAATGAAGAGGATCTTTTACATATCTTTAAATAAATGCATATAGTTTCCTACTACTAATTAATGTTTCAATAACTATAGAGCTATGGGGGTGGACTCTGATCTTCTCTGATGCGGTCTTCCTAACCACCTGCGGAATTAGCGTGTATGGGAGAAAGGCCAAGGATGGGATAAGGCATCTATCCCCAGGCCTCCACCCCCTTTCCTTAGAGAGAAAAACCAATAACATTTTCTCTTTTCTGCTGTGGCAAATAGGTCTACCCGAGGAAGACCCCATCTGGCCAATATCTGAAGAAATATTAGCTAGTTCAACCCCCATTCTCCCTGCAGCAGAGGGGTTCTGTTCATGAAGTCTGAAACTCCATTAGATGGCTGAAGCAAGCAGGAGCTCTGTGTATTGCTAACAGCTCCCTGTAGTTGGAGGACTTGTTTCTTATATCTGCAGTCCAAGGTACCTGTATTTGATGTGGTCCCAAGCGGGCCTCCCAACCCCAGGTTCCGGCATCTGTAGTCACAATGACTGGCTCAATCTGCTGCCACTAGCAACCTGCCTGCAGGATGGAAGGGTTCAACCATCATTCTAGATCCTTCAGGATCACTGTCAGAATCGTTACCCTGTTTTCTAGCAAGTCTTCTGGGGAATGGTCCCATACCTGCAGTAGGCAGGCCTGCAGCTGTCTGGAATGCAGCAGTGCCAACGCAACTAAAGGAATGGTGGAGGTCATGAGACCCAGCACTCGTATTATTTCTCTTAGAGAAACCTCCTCCATGGTTATCAGCAAGTAAATGGCAGTCCTCCGCTTTTCTTGCTTCTCTGGAGGCAGAAAAATCATTTACAGAGAACTGTTGCATTTGTTCCCAAGAAATCTGCAAGTCTGTAATGGAGTTAAGCAGCAGGAGAAGAAGGGACAAACTCCATGTCACATTCTTCCAAAGGGTGGTCTTTGAACTGGCTGACAATAGAAGATCGTCCAGGTAGGAAATCATGTTAATCCCCCTGGACCTTAAATGGCACATCGCTTCGGCTAGGACCTTCTTCATCTGAACCCCCTAGACCGAATAATTTATTAAAAGGAGTCCAGATCAGATGAGGTTTCCTCTTCGCTTATCTCACCTTTAGAAGGATCTAGAGTTTCCATCAAAGATCTTTGACAGAGTTCCTCAGATTTTTCTGAAAAATCTGAGAGTTTGGTGGTGGCAGAGCCCTGTGGGTAGATAGGGAGGTCTCCACCGCACTGCGGCAAAGTGGAAGTTTCCAGTCCCATTCTATGTTCCAAACATGGCTGACAACATGATATCTTCCATGAATCAGGTACAATATTGGGACAGTTAATACAGAGTTTGACTGGTCTAGGATCCTTTAGTTAGGGATTCTCCTTGTCTTTTTCCCTGTCTCTTTCCTTTAGCTTTGACCATGGGAGTGGCCTAAGAGAATAATACGGGAAAAATACACTGTCAGCTCCAGGAAGGATTAACTATACTATGAAAGTCAATCAATTCCTGAATTAAAAATCAGCATAAATACATGTCACCAGCTTACTGTGATGAGGCATTCTGCAAGGGATCTTCTGCCGGTTAGCAGTCTGCCTGGACCGCCTGCTCCTTGCCCAGGCCATCTGTTAGTTCCTCAGCCCCAGAAGGATTGTGTATGCCAGCCGCTTTGGCAACTGTTCTAGATCGGCAAGGATGTCTGCTGCCTGCCAAAGTGCTGCCGCCCGGACAGCCCGACATCACTGCTGCCAGACCGGAACCACCACTGCAGCCTGGGGTACTGCTTCTTCACTGAGAAGTACCCCAGGTACAGTACCCCAAATGGCGCTGGAATGCAGGCGCTCAGAAGTATACATCTTTCCCAGCCAGTCAGTCAGTCCCAGGAAAAAAGGTGCCCCCAGGCTTTACAGTGCCGCCCTGCAGCTTCAGGCCCCGCTGAGGAACTACAAAGCCCAGCAGACGCCCCAATGACATGGTGCTCCAGCAGACTCATTATGGCCACAGGTACCCTGCCCTGTGTAAATAAAGCCCCGGATCAGGTTCTCCTGGGGTTTGAAAATAAAAAAACTAACAAAACAAATGGACAATGCTATCCCAGCAGTTTCCTGGAGAGGAAACACAGAAAAACTGAGTTCTGGGAGGAAGGGGTGGGGCTTTTAAACTGTCCCAGTTTGTGTTTCCTCTCTAGGGGGAGGAACCTCTCTCTCCCCGTGGCGGTCATGAAGGACAAGGGGAGAAAAAGAGCGGTCCAACAGCCACTCTCTCCTTTGGAGCTCTCAGGGTGAGCAAGCACAGCAACCCACAGTGGTCTCACAGCCCTCTCCGACCACAGTAGAGCATGCTTGTGACTCAAAGAGCTGCTCTTTTCCCAGTTCAGCCACAAACCAAAGCGGCTTCAGTTAGAATACATAAGGTAAAATGTACATATAATCTGAGATGCTTTGCAATGGCTCATTTTACACTGTTCCCAATGAGGAGAAGGTGGGGGGGGGGGGGGAACTTAAACTGGACCCTCAGCATGATTTAATGAAAAGCCCAAACCTTTAAAAAAACGATTCCCCAGCATCTAAAATTAATATATTTTAAAGCGGACCAACAGTTAAAAATGAATAAAATCAGGCACAACTACTGTGATCATTTGAACTCCTCTCCGAGGCAATTTAGATTGCTGCACATAAAAATTATTTTACCCCTTTCTAATAATGCCTACGGGGATACATTTTAAAAAACAAGATGGCTGCTCATGCATTTGCAGGCCGCCTGCAAACAGGAAGTCGTGCTGGTCTGTTACTGTGCATTTCAAGTATGTCGGGAGTGGAAGTTCCAAAATGGCCGCCGCCTTTCTCTTCCAACTGTGCCAGCCTGTTGGTCCGGTTTAAGTTTTTAGTCACTAACTTATTATTCTTTCCCCCACCGGACTTCAACTCTGTTCAGGACTCTAGGATACGGGCGCTGCCATTTTGACTTAGAAGCATCACACATACCGAGGAGAGGAGAGGAGAGCAGGATAAAGTACAGGGGTGGGTTATAGCTGTGCTTTGCACAGACAGAGCAGAGCTGCGGTCAGGAAAAGGTCAGCAATCCCAGAATGCAGAGCGGCACAGTGAGAAGACCCTTCCTGTTTGCAGGCTGCCTGATGCTACATGAGCCGCTATCTTGGATGTTTAAAGGCTCATAACATGCAACTATCCCAGCATCTCCATGCTGCTGCCTGGATGCAACTGACATAACTGCCAATACACAGTAACAGGAAGCCCAGCAGAACTTCCTGTCTGCAGACGGCCTGCAGATGCATGAGCTGCCTTTTTTTTTTTTAATTTACCACAATAGGGATAAGAAAAAGGTAAATTAATTAATTCTAAAATTGCCCTGTTGAGGGATGCATATGAACACTGTTTGTTGTGTTGGTCTTGACAAGGACTTTAAGTCATAATACCTTTAAATCATTGTTTCTTACAGTTGCCTTTTGTTTATTAAAACCACAATAGTGTAAAAGAAACTGTACCTGACTGGTTGAATATGAAAGATTTCAGAGATTCCAGGGTCCTTTCTGTGTGATTAAATCTGGCCATTGGCTTAGCACCTTGGAACAGCAGGATATTTGGAACAGCCACTGTACCAAACCGAGTGGAAAGACTTAAAAAAAAACACAACAGGCCATTTAAAAGTCAAAGACAAATAATATTCCAGCAATATCTCTTCAGTATGAAAACAGGCCGTATATAATTACCTTTCCTGCATAAAATTATAGACCTGCATAAGAATCACTTTAAAAGCTTTAGTTGATTGCCCCAAAGAGGTGAAAGTGCTGAGGCAATTGGTAATTGGCTCCCAGGTTTTAAATTTCAGTCAAAATAAGTCAAAGAGACCTAAACTTAAAAGACGTCAAGTCCGCTGACATACCTATCCTTCTGCATGCCAATTTGGGATGTTCTTTTAGTTAATCTCTAGAAATGCCATAAGTGGACTCTTACAGGGCCACCAAGCGGACAGCCGTTTGAAATCGAGTTAAACACCTTAACAAGGAAGGGGGCAATCAGAGTCCCCAGCGCCTTATAGAATCTGGGGGTAAACCCATCGGGACCCGGACTTCTACCCGCGGGAGCCTCTCCTATGGCCCGTACCACCTCCTCCAAGTCAAATGGGTCTTCCAACAAATCGCTGTCTTCTGGGAGTAAAATCGGGAGGGCAGTCTCCCTGATATAGTCCACTATCGGAGCACCCTCCACCCGATGTGGGTCCTGGGCAGGAGCGCACCCAAGGTTGTAAAGCTTGGAGTAGAAGGCCTGGAACTCGCCCGCTATCTGGGGTGTCTTATGTAGCTCCGCTCCCCCTTCTCCCTTAATGGCCGGGACAAACGTGCAACCTTGTCTGGGGTGGAGAGACCCGGCCAGCATCTTACCACACTTGTCAGAGTATTCATAAATACGGGCTCTAAATCTATCACGATATTTGAGGAAGCACTGGTCGTACAGGTTCTTCAGATCCTGCCTGGCGTCCAGTAACTCCCTCAGAACAGTGTGTGCGGGGGTGGTTTTGTGCGCCTTCTCCAGCTCCCTAACACGCCCCAGGGCAGCCCCGATCTGTTTCGCCCTGTCTCTCTTGAGCCTGGACCCGTGTTTAATGAAGACTCCACGAAGCACACACTTGAGGGCCTCCCATTGTAGTGGCAGTGGGGTTGGGTCGTTCACATGATCCGAAAAGAAGTTAGTTATAGACATCTTAATTTCAGCCAAACATAAATCGTCTTTCAACAAGTTGTCATTCAGACGCCAATTGTACTGCCTAGGGACCACTTCCGGGATCGAGAGGCGGTTTTCACTATTCTGGGTGTTGGTCCACTTCCGCGGGGCACCCCGATCGGAAGTGAAACCCCCCAGCAAGCCCCAAAAACTCACCTGACCCAGCTCCCACGTGACTCGCTCCACCAATCACCGCCGACGGACAAGGCGAGAGCGCCCACCGTCTCTCGCGCGTCCCTCTTACAGGGAGCACGGCCGGCGCGGGTACGCGAGAGGCGCGCTAGAGGGATGCGCGAGAGGCAGCTGCCCGCACATGCGCTATTGGAACGAGGAACAGGTAGGATTTGCTGGCGTCCTGCGGGGTTTCACACAGCGATCGGGGTGCCCCGCAGGCAGGGAGCTGATCGGCCCGGGTATCTTATAGATTCACGGGCCGATCAGCGGTGGGTGTTGGTCCACTTTAATACCCACCTACCTGTTCCTGGGCTATGAAGGCTGCATTCCACATATGCCCTACTTGGCCAGTGCGTTTGCTGAGCGCAAGAGCAGAGACCTGGTCAATAATTTAACCCAACTTCTGGCTTTCTAGGGATTGTTAAAGCGGAACAAAGCCTTGGTTTGCCGACTCTGGAGTGTAAAAGACTCCAGGGCCAGCCACTGGCCTCGCCCTTTGACTTCCCAAATCAGGATGCCCTGTGGCATGAACCCCCCCCCCCTCCTCCCAAGGTTGCTGCAAAACTTACCTTATCGAGCGGCTTCCCTGGCAGGTGTTGGACCACTTTACACAGCATACAACTCGGATTGGATGAAAGCCCCTGCACTTGCTGTAGGACTGGGGAAAGGGGAGTTTTTATGGGCGATGTGGGGGTTTCACACAAAGGGATACCCCCGGGCAAGAAACAAAACCCAGGATAGTCAAAATCACGGGTTTTGTTACGTTTTAAAGGTATGGTCTAGGCACATAGTAAAAGAAAAAAAAGATGACACAAAACCTTAACCCCCTTTTTTCCACCCTCAGCTGATCAGCCTTTCTCCAGAAGTGTAAAAAACTTACTGGTTCCCAAAATCGAGTACCATGATTTTTTCCATTGACAAGCGGCCTCCATGATGATCAGCCACAGCAATAGAAGCCACATATACAGAGCCTGACAAACTCCCCTCCCATTGTAATGAATGGAGTAGCAAGCTGTAGACATTTTGACTGATGGAGGGGATCAGATGCTATCTGTGAATGGATAACAGACCTGCACACTGTGGGACTATCTCAGGAACAGGTAAGTTTTGCACTGCTGGAATAGAACTGACCAGCTGCAGGGGGAGAAAATAGCCCGGCAGTACTTTAAGAGAGGTATCTCAAATCAGGATGCCACAGGGCATCTAAAATTATTATACTTTACATTTTTAGTCACTTATTATTATTGTTGTTATTATACATAATTATATAATATATTAGGACCGCAACCTATGTTGCAGTCCTAAAGTCTTATTAGAGTTTAGATTTGCTTTACATCTGTACAGTCTCAAAGATATTTGTAGAAAAAGGCATTGCTGACACTACTTACCTGCTGTGCTGAGAAGCATCCAGAGCCAGAAAATGCAGCGATGGGAATGCTCTAGGTAAAGCATTAAAATGAGGAGCCAAGGAAGCAGAAAAGCTACACCAAGGGGTGAAGAACAAAACCATGGTGCATTCACTGCCGTTTGGATTTAGCAGCTCCATGAGGTCCTGCAACACCAACATATGTTTTAGGTCATCAACCCTGCAACTCTGCATCCATCAGTAACAATAGCTGCATTACCCATGTGAAATGATAAAAAAAAAAATGGGGTAAAGCTAAAACAGTTTTTAAATGGAGGCATATAGGACAGCTATTATATAATACAGTTTACCTTTTGTCCCCTGAAGTGCACCAGTCCTACTCCAGCACTTCATAGTCCCACGCTGTCTAAGCTTGATTTCCTGCCACTGACACCTCCCACCCCATGTGATCAGTCACAGAGATGCTGGCTTGTCCATTCCCTGCAATACCCATTCACTGCATTGGTTTGTCATAGAAGAGCCGGTAACAGAAGATGACATGGGACTTAAAGTGGACCAACACCCAGGATTTTGACTATCCTGGGTCTTGGTCCACTTCGGTGGGGCACCCCCGATCGGGGTGCCCCGCTGTGTGAAACCCCCCCGATCACCCGGAAAACTCACCTCTCCCCGCTCCCACGTGGCCGCGCCGTCCAATCAGCGCGGACGGAAAAGCGATTTGACAGCAACGGACAAGCGGCTCCTCTGCCGCCGCCGCCTCCCGCGCGTCACTCTTGACGCACCCGCGCCGGCCATTCACAGGCGGCCGGCGCGGGCACATCTAGAGGGGCGCGCGCGAGGCAGCGGCGGCCGGCCACCGCCGAAGACAAGGTAAGGGGATTTGGGGGGGGTTTCACCCCGCGGGACATCCCGATCTCGGATGTCCCGCGGAGAGGGAGGTGATCGGCCCGGGAATCTTATAGATTCCCGGGCCGATCACGGGAGGGTGATGGTCCGCTTTAATCGGTTACTGAGAAGTGGATTAGGACTAATGATAGACGAAAGGGAGTATCCTTTTGCTAGAAATTTTAGCCAACATAGCTTTCTTTTTATTAAGAGGTTAAAGGGGACCAACGCACCTGTCGCTGCTGATATAAGACATTCTGGATGCCCTCGCAAATAACCGCCCTGAACACCCGTAATATTACCTTTCCCTCGGTCCCCTGCTGTGAATACAGCGCTGCGATTGGCCGCAGGGCACCCACGTGCCAATCGCATTGCTGAATTCCTGGCCGAGGACAGAGAAAAAGGTAAGATTACGGTCTCATATCAGTGGCGACCAATACCCCAGTGGCAGAGGTGCTGGTCCGCTTTGAAAAAAAAAAAAATCACTAAACCCACCATGTGTTCCACACAGACTGTCACTCATTGTTCCGATGCTGCAGATCTTACCCGATAGCTGGATCTACATCTAGTGGAGCACAACCGAGCACACTTTCTTCTGTCTTCTCCCAAGTGGATATGCCCCCCCCCCCGCCATAAGTCACTGATAGTTGTCATGCCCCCCTCCACTCACTGCAACAAAAAGGGGGCCATTGCAGTGAAAGGAGGGGGGTGACAGTTAACAGTGACTGATGGGGGGGGGGGCGTCTCCCCATCGGAGGAGGTAAAAAAATGAGATAACCCAAAACGTTTTATCCTCCACAAACCCAGATGCGTTCCAAACATTTTTAGCCATGGCCACAGGGAATACTACTCTGTGAACATTCCCCCCCCCCCCCCCGCGACATTCTAGCTGCTCCCCAGATGTAGCATTTAAACATTTGATACATACCTGTGAAGCATTGAGGACCTGTACAGTGACATTGTCCATGCTGGTAACATTGTGCTCCTCGCAGTTTACTTTCAATGGTTTGGTGCCATCAGTAGTATTGGACTCCTCTGTCGTTACCTGTTCACTAGTGGACACATTTGTGTCGTTATTTTCTATTTTTGTATCCATCTGATCATCGGAGGCGTTTTTCAGTTCACTTTCATCCGTGCCACACTCCTCACCATTGTTCTCACGGTCACATGTGGCTTCAGACATTTCCATGGCAACCTTCTCCCGGAAATCTTTTGGCACCATGGAAAGAAGCAAAGCTGGGTCAGTTTGTATGTCTGAACTCTGCATTGCATCAGCAATCTCAGCCGTTTTGTACTGGACACTCTCGGAAGCTTGGACATGTTCGTTGTGCTCTACATTTTGGAAAACGTCTGTTTGGTTACTGTCTTCTGACTGGAGGTCTTCATTATAATGTCCTGAAGAAGAAGAAAAGAACATTTATACATGTACCGAGTATAATGGTCAAACGGACTGGCATACAGATGAATTGAGAAGCAGAAAGGGCATTCAGAAACCCTTTTAGTTACTTTAGTTAAATCAAACCAGCACCCTTAAATGAATATAAAAATACATTTACCTTTTTTCTAATTCTTGCCGTGGTAAATTTAAAAACAAAATGACGGCTCATGCATTTGCAGGCCACCTGCAAACCAGAAGTGCTGCTGGTCTTCCTGTTACTGTGCATTGTCAGTTATGTCAGTTGAATCCAGACAGCAGCATGGCTGAGATGCTGGGAGAGGAAGCTCCAAAATGGCCGCTACTTTCTAATCCAATTGTGCCAGGCTGTTGGTTCAGTTTAATTTACCTTTCCTGCTGTGGTCATTTTCTCCCCTTAAAGTGGACCAAAACCCATGTCCATCTTTTAGATTCCCGGGCCGATCGATTTCCTCCCCCCGGGGGAACCAAAATCGTGATGCCCCGCTATGTAAAAACCCCCAAGGTAGCCCATACACTTACCTTCTTTCCCGGTCCAATGGCGCATGCGAGAACTGTGGCCGCATCCCCGCTATCCCTCTAGCAGGGTACGTGCCAGGCATTTGTGAATGGCCAGCGCGGGCACGCTCCCTGTTAGAGGGTAGCAGGGGATGCGGCCATCAGTGCACTCGGAGCCGCATGCCTTAGATGACTTGAAGTCAGCGGAGCCGAGCGCTCTGATTGGATGAGCGCCCGTGCATGCGCTGTAGGACTGAGAAGAGGCGAGTTGATTTCGGGGGCCTGGGGTGTTTCACACAGCAGGGCACCCTGGGGGCAAGGACTAAAACCCAGGATAGTCAAAATCCTGGGTTTCGATCCACTTTAATGGCATCCTATGGAACTGCCAAATGCCTGCAAAAAGAAGTTCTGCTGGGTTTCCAGCCGCTGGGCATTGTGGGCAGCAGCACACCTGGCATGCTCAGAAAGGAAGCTTCCAGTGTGCTCCAAGATGGCCACGAACAAGAGAAAATTGGCGAGGCAGCGTTTCAGCTTTGAGTGAATGCAGGTGCAGTGCTGACAATGATTCAGCATCATGCATGCAGATGGGATTTTTGACTTTGTTAGCTAGTAACAGAGATGCAAAAAAAAAAAAAAAACTACTCTTAAAAGCGGAACAAAACCCACCAGCAGCCAGCTTGGAATCTAAAAGATCCTAGGGCCGGCCTCTTTCTTTCCCATGGGGCATCGCAAGTCGTTTGTGAAACCCCCCAGGATTCCAGTAATAACTTACCTTTCCCCAGTCATGTGCATCCTCTCAGTCAATGAGAGCCGTGTGCCTTTCGGCAAATGGCTCTGATTGTTTACAATGGGGAGCATGCGCTGCCACATCCCTGGCAGCGTGGGTAGACTGGGAGGGTTTCACACAGCAGGCCATCCCGATTCTGGATGCCCGGGACTCAAAAAAAAAAAAACTTGGGAAAGTCAAATTCCCAGGTTTTTTTCCCCTTTAATAATTATCATGGCTGCTGCTGCAGTCTCGAAAAGTGTTTTGTGTACTCACCATAAAGTCCTTTAAAGTCGCACCTACCCGGATGACGAAATATTAGAAATGCTGCAAGGTGAAATGACCCCATCCCCCACCCCAGGGAACGCCTGTGGTCTCGTAGTTTGTATCATCAACATTAAAGGGACAGTCTGGCCAGAGTGCCCTTTTTAAAAAGCCACCCCTGGGGGGGTTACATAAGAAGAGAAAAAAAAAACATTTGCCTGGCCCCCAACACAGTGTAGACGATTGCCCGAACTGAGCACATGCCATCTTGCTTCGACCATCCATGGAGCACTGTGCCCAAACTTTGCGCAGCCCCACCCGCCCATTCAAGTGAATAGACGTCCGGGTGGGGAGCATGCTCTACGGACGTCATCAGCCAGCCAAAGCAAGATAGCGGTGCCCAGTGGATGGATTGCGGGCCGGGTCATTTTTTAATGTAACCCCCACCCCCCCTTTTGTCGTTGGGGGGGGGGGGTTTAAACGGGCAGTCTGTCTGGAAAAAGTGTGAGAAACTCAAGCCCATATGGTATTTTTATATCTGGGGTTGACCTATTGATGAAGCTTACCCAGGAATTACAGAAGGCCTCCACTTTAGACTCCTTGTTTGGAGCTGCCGCTGGAGAATTGTAGGACAATGGCGATGCTGCAGCAAAATGAACACCATACAATGCTGATTGGACAAGAGAGCTATGGGAGCAACAGAAACATTTTTCACAGCTATCAGTGGGGTATTTAAAATTGGGATGCCCCAGGTTGGTGGAACAAACAAGGATAGTACAAATCCTAGCGATTAGTTCATTTTAAAGTGGACCAAAACCATTAGTCACCAGGGCTGGCCGCTGGCCTTCCCCTGGGGCATCCCAAATTAGGGGTTGCCAGTACACTTACCTTTACCAGCAGCTCCCTCAGTGTTCAGCTCGCTCGCCACTCTGGAGCAGAAAGCATTGATTGGCTGCCCATGGCGTGGGATCACCAGATAAGTGCATTCCCTCAGGATCTAGGTGGGCTATACACTGTAACGCATCCCAAAGTGTTGGTCCTCTTTAAAGTTGATTTATTGCCAGGCAAAGAGGAAAACTCCCCTCCTCTGTGACAGTGGTGAAAGCAGCAGCATACATCCCGTGTCCCCAGCACAGCCCCTAGATGACAGGTGCCCAGCTCTCCCCAGCCTGGGATTTAAATGGCAGCAGCAGGCAGAGGCTAATCTCACCTAGTATCCCGCGAGTCACGCACAGAGCCGACACCATGAACGTAATGGCAACCCACACACACAGGGACCGCAGCTCCATCCTCCTCACAGAAATGGACACACATCCATTCCCGGCCTATGCGTTCCACCAGTTCGGCGACATCTTCTTCCGAGTAACTCTGCAGCATAACTTCCGTTGAGACATACCGAATTATAGAGGTCAAAATTACCACTACAAACTTGACGCCAAATCATCGGCCATTTTGTTGTGGTCTGCTATGCGCTGACGATACGAACGTGTAGACGAGCCACAGTGCGTGTGACGTCATGCCGCAGCGCTGTGTGGTGGGAAGCTCTGGCTGAGGGAAGGCTAATTATAATTTTATTTGTTTGCTATAAAGAATACAGGTGTTGTTTTTTGTTTTTATAGCTGAACAAACCCAGGAATTAGAATTTTGCTTTGTTCTGTTCCCCGGGGGCATTTCGGTTTTGACAAACTACACTCGTTGACTTTGTATGGTGAGCCTATCTGAATGGCAAGCGTGTGCATGCAACTGGGGATGCAGGGGGGGCATACCTACCAACTTTTCAGGGTGGAAAAGAGGGACATTTTCTAAATTAGCCACACCCACCTCATTGAGGGATGGATAGGAGATAGGATATAACAGCTACAACAATAGAAACACTTTAATTGTTACACCTCTGAGAGGGACAAATGAGATCAACGAGGGACAGGGGGACATGGACTTAAGAGAGGGACAGTCCTTCCAAATCAGGGACGCTTGGGAGGTATGCAGCTGCATGCTCTCCCCGTTCAAAACAATGAGAGCGTCTGCCTAATGACGTAGTCGGCTCTTATTAGACGAGAGCCTGTGCATGCACCAAGGTACCAGGGAAAGGTAAGAGATTATCGGGGACCTGGGCGGTGTCACACAGCGGGCCAGTGGCCAGTCCTGGAATTGACGCTGGTGGGTTTGGCTCAGCTTTAACCCTTCTAGTGCCAGCTACGTGAGTCTCACGTAGCTGCCTCTCCAACCGTTAAGTGCCAACTACATGAGACTCACGTAGCTTACCTTAGAGCCCCATAAAAAAAAAAGTAAAAAAGATACAGACTTACCTGACCCCTCGTTTGAAAGTGCTAGCGATTCTCTTCAATAATCACCTATTTGATTTCCGCCCCAGGGCCTCTGATCTTCAGGAGGGGGCCCGGAATGCCCCCCCCCCCCCGCGCCATCTGAAAGAAAAAAAAATAAAATGACACAAAGTCACCTGATGGCCCGATCGCTCTCCCCGGGTCTTCTCTTCACCAGGGGGGGCTCCGATCCCCCCCCTGGACTTACCACCCTTCGGGTGAGGACCCAGCAACGGGCCTCACTGGCCTCTTCGGCCGGCGCCACTTGTGGGAGGGGCGGGATGACGTCATCCCGCTCCTCGTATAGCGGCGCCCGGGCTCCGACTGTCACTTGTCGGTAGCGATCGGAGCAGGGAGGCTCTGATCTCCCTGCCTCCCACCCTCCCTGCTCCGATCACTACCGACAAGTGTCATCTGCAGCGGCGCGGGACACGGGATCAGAGGTAAGTATAAGTAAAAAAAGAATAATAAAATATTTTGTGTCTGTGTCTTTTTTACTTTTAACTATTTGTGAACTGGTAAGGGGTCTGTGAGACCCCTTTTACCAGTTCACAAGGTTCTGGGGCTGGCAATCACCTGCGGCTAGCGGGTGACTTGCCATAACCCCCAGCCCCCCATTACCTGCCTCCCCAACGGCCGGGGGGGGGTGGGGCAGAAGGGCCTGCAGGGCCAGGGGCCACCAACACTGGCCCCTGCGCCCTGTTCTACAAGACCCCATAGCTGGTCCGGGTCGGCAATGCTGGGTAAGGGGGACCCTACGTCATTTTTGGGGGGGATTTTAAGGGTTTTTAACCCTTAAAATTCCCCCAAAAAATTAGGGAGGGGGGACCCTAGTTGTATCCTATCTCCTAAACTACTGTTTCAGTTTGGGGGAGTTTCCTGGGCAGGAAAGGGTGTATACCAATACATATGTGGTACCGTTGTAACCGGGAGAAATAGGGCTTTCACACGCAATAATATTTTATTAACAAACTTACATTTTTTATCACAAAAAAACTACAAATTGTAAAAAATAGATTTTTTAAATTTTTTTGCACATATTTCACCCAAAAGTATTGAGAATACACTAAAAAAAGGCCAAACAAGACATTTCATGTTGTAGCCCAGACTCTGCTGAAAAAAACAATATATAATTTTCCTGGAAAATCCCTTCAAAAATCAAGGTTGAACGTGTAGCGCAAAAACGTGAAAAGTAGTCTGGCAACAGAGTGTGACAAAAAAATCTAGGTTGGCTGGCACTTAAAGGGTTAAGCAAAGGCAAAGGGTTTGCTCCTTAGGTTCCAGTCTGTTCATAGCAGCGTATAGTTGTATTGCCAGTCCTAGTCACGGAGCTCAGGAAAGCAGGACACTTTTTTAGCGGGGCGTACACTCTGCTATGAAGGGTCCTGGTTCTCAGGTACATTAGCCCTTTACCTGTTAAGCATGTTAGTTTTATGCTGGTCGTTTTCCTCTGTTTAGGGCCCCCCAAAAAAGCTAGCCTCCATCCAGTATCCAGCGCCAGGAGTCTCCTCATCCCTCAGCGGGCCTCAGATTGTCAGGCCCAGGTCTTTAGCAAGGCAGAGAATGGCGATTTGCTGCACTGCACGGTTTCTGATAGCTCACTCACCATTGCAGAGTGGGGCCTTTTATAGCAGTGAGCTGATGTCATCAGTGAGTTGGGAAGAGATTCCACCACTCAGTTCCAGCTGCGGACAGCAGCGATAGTGGGACAGCACCCAGCGATGGAAAGAGGTTAGTAATATATATACATAGAGGGACAACACACCCGATTTTCACTTTCCAGGGTGTTGTTCCTCTCAATGTTCCTCTCAATGGGGGATATCCCGAATGTGTGTATGCCGCTAGGTCACTCACCTTCCTGTCGCTTCCACAACCCAGACTGGGGAGAAAATGAGCTTGCTGATTGGCTGAGCGCCCTGCTCAACCAGCAGCATGCTCACTTTCATTAGGCTCCCTTATGCACCACTGACGGCTAAACAGTGGAGCAGAGCCGAGTGCACCGCCAGCCGCATTCCCCGCTCACCTTCTAGCAGTCGTGTGCCTGCATCACCCATTCAGAAAGGCCGGATGCGGGTGCGTGCAGGACTAGGGGTGAGCTGGGATGCTGCCACGGTGGCGAGGTGAGTGAGGGGTTTTGCATAGTGGGGCATCCTGATTCAGGAGTGGAACTCGGATGGCCTTTTAGACTCCAGGGCCTCCAATGTTCCTCTTTAAAGTGGACCAATAGTCTATAATATAAAACATTTGATTAAAAACCTCACCCCATGCTGCACTTTGAAATTGCATAAAAGCTTACCTAAAGCTTTATGTTTCCTAATTTATCCAATGTGCTTGTCTGCTTCCTCATTTGTGGTGTGTGGAATCCCCAGGTACATTACCGCCCCAGAAGCCATTGTTATCTACTGCAATCGTTGTTACCCCATAACTACAAGTCTGCCCTTGCAGGCGGATAAGTGCGCTGGATTGGCTGACTGTGTGGCTCAGTAAGAAGGTGTGTGCCTTCTGAGCTGCCGGGTGCTGATTCTGTATGGACAACGCTGATTGGCTGAAAGGCCACCCAGCTACACCGGATTGCTGTACAACAAAAATCAAAAGTGACAGCTGCAGGGAGGAGCAGGGAGCGCTAGTCCCCTCACTGTCTCGCGGCTGCAGGAGAAAGAGCTTGCTACAGCTGCAAAGACCTGCCGCCATCCCCAGCTCACAGACTGCATGAGGAAGGGAGCACTTGCTACAGCCGAGGATTCCCTAGGCGTGAGATCATGCTGGGACATGTAGTTCCGCAGAGCCTGGTTTTGCCATATCCTATCCTGCCCACAATGCACCATCTCTGGAGAAGTGCTCTCTTGGCTCACAGCTCTAACCTTTCATGCCTCGGTCATAAGAGGAAGTACGCACCTTCAAACTGACCATTGACAGGAGGAAGGCACCTCCTGCCACCCCCTCCTCCCATCTGTGCATGCATGAAGTTTGCAGTGCTGTGGAATAACCCAGCTATCAGCTCAAGTAAGATGGAGGCACCTATTGGGTAATTTTTGGATCCCATGATGCTCCGCATCATCAGACTGTGGACACTGGGGGAGAGGGATAACAGCCAGGGGGATCAGAATGCCTGCCCATTATGCTGATTAGTATGCGGCATCACAGAGCCAAGGCTCACATCCAAATATTTCAAAAGATAAATTATAAGGTGAAAGTCTAAACCTTCATATCTCGGACATTTCTTTTTCAATTTAAAAACAGAAAACAGTTTAGGACAGTGTCAATTTTGGCACAATGAACACAATGGTCTTACAATTGCCTTTGCCTTCTGTATCCCTTTAAGCAGAGGTATTATAAAGTGAAGCCAGAGGGATAGACAGGGAGATTGTCCATAACCATGCCAAAGGTGAGGACTGGTGTAGCCAGTAGGCTACTATGGCTTAATGATAGATAGTTATAAACTGTGCATACTCAGATTGGGTCCCCATTAATGATATAGATAATGGGTTAAACAGTGAAATCTCAATCTTTGCAGGTGATACTAAGCTGTATAAAGTAATTAATGAAAAAGAGGATAACATGCAGCTACAAACTGATTTTCATAAATTGGGCAGATGCGATGAGTGAGTGAGAGAAGGAGGCCTTCCCACTTCCATCTCCCGGCCAGCCAGCAGATATGAGGGGCACAATGCCCCTTATTCTGTATGGACAACGCTGATTGGCTGAAAGGCCACCTAGCTCCACCTAAACAGGATTGCTGTAAACAAAAATCAAAAGTGACAGCTGCAGGGATGAGCAGGGAGTGCTCGTCCCCTCACTGTCTCACGGCGGCAGGAGGAAGCGCTTGCTATAGCTGCAACGACCTGCCGCCATCCCCAGCTCAGACTGCTCGAGGAAGGGAGCACTTGCTACAGACGGGGATTCCCTCTACATTCCCTCTGTTTCTACCGCTGAAAGCTTATTGAAACCTTCCTGCAAACGGCCTGGTGGTTCCCCAGCTGGAGGAAACCCCGACTTACCAGTCGAAGCAGCCATTTGGACAGAGGCCACCGCTGACATTACTTCTGGAACTAAAACCACGCAGGCACAGCTGAGCAGCTGAGGTTGCTTGCAACACACCAGCAGCAGACAGTTTTGATCTTTCACCCACTGCCGGCTGCTCTGCTCTGCTGAAACCACCGGTCTGCAGCACCCAGGTCAACCCTGGCCCCATTGAAGAAGTCAAAACTGCTGCTGCATTCAGTCCCGCTGCTGTGTGTCTTTTTGTCCAGCTGCCTCCTGTTGGCAAGCTGACCGGCTTTTACGGCACCATGCCTCATGGCCGAAGCTGATCCTGGCCCCACCACTCAGCTCACTCCAGTCCTTACCAGTGGTTCAGCACACAGGGAAATTTCTACGCCACCGCTCGACTGCATATTAGAACTGGATAAAACTGCTGGACGCAAGTATAAAAGCCTGTCCTGATCGATGCCGCTCAGGTAAGCGATTAACAGTAATAAATAGGAAGTCCAGTCTGGTCTCTTTATATATTGTGGAGATTAGCTCTGGTAGGCGACCGGGTGTCAGCAGTATAGAGGCGGAGGCAAACAGTTCAAAGTAAAGTCTGTGTTTATTTCACACAAAAAATCCACAAAAGCATATGTCCACACAGGTTACATCACCTTTTCAGGAAACCGCAGCATACATGATACAGTCAGGCAAACAGCTTTTAGTCCTTGAGCAAAGGTCCTGTTTACAGTCAAATAGGCCTCAGGTCCGCATGAACAGCCTCCACAGGAGATTTCAGCCAGGCTCACAGAGTCTCACTCCCATGTGAGCTCTAGACAAAGGACAGGCCACAGCTGATTCCCCAGGCTATTTAAACAGCCCGCAAAACCCGGACCTGGGTAGTGGGATGGAGTCCCACCCTGCTCTACTCCATCCCAGTAAAGCCGTCCCAGGTTAGCCTTTCGGCTATTCTAAAGCAACAGCAGCAAACTGCCACCAGCAGCTGATGCTGGAAATCAAGCTATACGGCTTTACTGCACCAATGCCAGGTACATTGGTGCTACATACCTGCCGTCAATAACGGCCCCTTGCACCTTACCACATACCCCCCCCCTTTGTTCAACCCTGAGGGGGTGGACACATGCCAAACAATGTGCTCTGGACAGGGCATCCGCGTTACCCAATAATCGTCCCGCTCTGTGCTCTACTGTAAACTTTAAGTTTTGTAATGACAAGAACCATCGGGTGACCCTGGCATTCCTGTCCTTAGCCTGGCACATCCACTTGAGGGGAGAGTGGTCCGTAATCAGCCGGAACCTTCTCCCCAGCAAATAGTAGCGAAGAGACTCCAGGGCCCATTTAATGGCCAAACACTCCCTCTCCACTATACTATACCGGGTCTCCGCGGGTGTTAATTTGCGACTCATGTAGACAACGGGGTGCTCCTCCCCGTTGACTTCCTGAGACAGTACAGCACCGAGACCTACCTCGGAGGCATCGGTCTGCACTATGAACTCCCTCTTAAAGTCGGGTGTCACCAACACCGGAGACCCACACAGGGCAGACTTCAAAGCGGAGAACGCTTTTTCGGCCTGTTCATTCCACTTCACCATGACAGACTTGCGTCCCTTTAACAGGTCTGTCAATGGTGCCGCTAGGGTGGCAAAATTGGGAATGAACCGCATATAATATCCCACCAACCCCAGAAATGACTTTACTTGGCGGGTGGTGTTAGGACGTGGCCAGTTACGGATGGCTTCTAGTTTGTTGACCTGGGGCTTGACCACTCCTCGCCCAATCACATAGCCCAGGTATCTTGTTTCTTCTAGGCCTAAAGCACATTTTTTCGGGTTTGCCGTCAACCCAGCCTTCCTGAGGGGATCCACTACGGCCTGGACTTTGGGTAGGTGACTTTCCCAATCCGTGCTATGGATAATTATATCGTCCAGATATGCCGAAGCATACCGACGATGTGGCCTGAGGACAATATCCATTAACCTTTGGAACGTAGCGGGAGCGCCGTGTAACCCAAAGGGTAATACCTTGTATTGGAACAGTCCCTCTGGTGTAATAAAGGCTGTTTTCTCCTTGGCAGCCTCAGTCAAGGGCACCTGCCAGTACCCTTTTGTGAGGTCCAAAACCGAAAAGTACCTGGCTTGGCCTAGCTTCTCAATGAGTTCATCTACCCGGGGCATAGGGTAGGCATCAAACTTGGAAACTTCATTAAGTTTGCGGAAATCGTTACAGAACCGCAACGTACCATCGGGCTTGGGAATCAAGACTATGGGGCTGGCCCACTCACTCTTTGATTCTTCAATCACGTCTAACCGGAGCATTTGCTGCACTTCCTCTGCGATAGCTTGTCGCCGGGACTCAGGTACCCGGTAAGGCCTCAACCGGACCTTGACCTGAGGTTCCGTGACAACATCATGTTGGATGACCGAAGTGCGCCCAGGGAGTTCTGAAAACACGTCCGTGTTTCGGCTAATAAACTCCCTGGCTTCCTGAGTCTGTTTAGAGGAGAGGTTGTCGCCAGTTTTCACCTCGACTACTGCTTCTCTAATAACAGACCGAGGAATGGGAAGCTCCACTCCCACCATACCTGGTCGGGGAATGTCACCCCCAGGGGTCTCCCTGTCTTTCCACAGTTTCAACAGGTTTACATGGTACACCTGCTCAGGCTTCCTCCGCCCAGGCTGATGTACCTTGTAAGTCACTTCCCCAACTTTTTCAATGATCTCATAGGGACCCTGCCACCTAGCTAGAAATTTACTGTCCACCGTGGGTACCAGAACCACAACTCTGTCACCTGGGTTAAAGTTCCGTACCCTGGCTTGCCGATTATAAATCCTGCTTTGGGCCCGCTGCGCTGCCTCCATGTGTTCTCTGACAAGCGGCAAGACGGTCTCTATCCGTTCCTGTAGGTGAGTAATGTACTCTACCACACTTTTGTGGGGTGTGGGTTGCTGTTCCCAGGCCTCCTTGGCTATATCCAACAGGCCCCGTGGATGTCGACCGTATAAGAGTTCGAAGGGCGAGAACCCCGTAGAGGCCTGGGGCACCTCTCGCACTGCGAACATCAGATAAGGCAGCAGCAAGTCCCAATTCTTCCCATCCTTGGCGACCACCCTTTTTAACATGGTCTTTAAAGTTTGATTAAACCGTTCTACTAGGCCGTCTGTTTGCGGGTGGTAAACGGATGTCCGCAACTGTTTCACCTGCAGCAGTTTACAGAGCTCTTTCATTACTTTTGACATAAACGGGGTACCTTGATCGGTCAGGACCTCTTTAGGCAGACCTACTCTGGAAAATATTTCCATAAGCTCCTTAGCAATGAGCTTGGCAGAGGTGTGACGCAGGGGCACTGCCTCAGGGTACTGCGTGGCATAATCCAAGATCACCAGAATATGTTGGTGCCCTCTAGCGGACTTTGGCACTGGACCCACTAGATCCATGGCAATCCGCTCAAAGGGTACCTCAATAACTGGGAGAGGAACTAAGGGACCACGGTAATGAGGCTGAGGGCTGGTCATCTGACATGTTGGGCAGGACTCACAATATCTCTCCACCTCCTTGTACACACTGGGCCAGTAGAATCGTTGTAAAACGCGGTCCAGAGTTTTCTGCTGGCCTAGGTGTCCACCCAGAACATGTTGGTGGGCCAAATCCAACACCAACTTGCGATATGGATTGGGTACCACCAATTGTTCCACCACCTCTTCACGTACCTTGTTTACTCGGTACAACATTTCCTGGCGAACCACAAAGCGAGGAAACTGTAACTCCGCCCCTGGCTGTTGTGGTTCACCTTCCACCTCAAGAACATTCTCCCAGGCCCGAGACAGGGTCGGGTCCTGGTGTTGAGCTGTACCAAAGTTAACTGTGGAGACATGGAGATCTGCCAACTCTGGACCTGTTGCCAACTCTTCCACATCTCCAACCATAACATTTAGTGGGGTTGACTCCCCCTCTTCCATTTTAGGGACGGGCACCTCTTCCACGGTGCCTCCTGATTCCGGTTCCCAGGGCACCGGGGTCTCCCCTGAGTAGGGCCAGTCTATTGGGGACACACCCGCCTCGCGGGTTTCCGGAACTGCCAACTTGGCCCACAGTAACCTGAATCCTGGAAAGTCTCTCCCAATAATCAGTTCATAAGGGAGTTTAGCGGCGACAGCGACTTCATGTTTCCAGCTGCCGGAGACGGTGGTGAGAGACACTTGTGCTGTGGCATAGTCTCTCAAGTCCCCATGAATGCACAAAACCCCGGTTTTCCGCCCAGTGTACTCATCGGGCAGTACTAAGGCGGGTCTTGCCAGGGTAACCATACTCCCCGAGTCCAAAAGGGCCACAGCCAGGGTGTCTCCCACTTTCACCTGACAGAGGTGACTTTGCCCCACAAGCTCAGGGACACCGGCAGCACACAGCCTCCTGGCATACATGGAAGGGCGGTAACCAAAGTTCACGTCCATGGGCTCCCCCTGGTGGGGACAATTGGCTCTGATATGTCCCGGCTCCTTACATCCCCAACACAACACTTGGGCAGGGACTTTGGGGGGTAGGTCCTGAGGGAGTTTAGGGGACGCCACTCGCCTGAGCTGGGGCGGGGACCTCCGGGGTTTCCCCGAATCCCTCCTTATGGAGCCGCCTTGCACGTTCCTGGTGGCCTCATATCGCTCCACTAGGTCCACCATCCCTAGTGCGTTGTCAGGGGATACCTGGCCAACCCAGTGCTGAAGAGGGTACTGTAAAGCCCTCCAGAAAATGTCCGCCAGCAAGCGGTCCAACATGGCAGTGGGGCTTAACAACTCCGGCTGCAGCCATTTTTGCAGCAGTTTATAATACTGGGGTCGGGCGGGCTCTGCCGACTGGTAGCTCCACTGATGCACCCGCTGAGCCCGAACCCACACATTCACCCCCAGTCTGGCCAGTATCTCACCCTTCAAAGTCGAGTAGTCAGCGGCTTGGTCCTCTGGGAGATCAAACAACACCTGCTGGGGTCCAGACGCCAGAAATGGAGCGATGACATCAGCCCACTGGTCATGCGGCAACTTCTCCCTTGCAGCCACCTTTTCAAACACCGCCAGGTAAGTCTCAACGTCATCTGAAGGGGTCATTTTTGTGAGCGCCGAGCAGACAGCTTTCCGGGCATCAGGAATACTTTTGGGCGCACCTGCAGCTTGCTGCGCCATCATATGTTGCAAAAACAGCTGGTTGGTCTCCCGCTGCTGCTGATTCGCCTCCAAGAGCGCTTTCACGACCGCCTCCATTTTGTCTGCAGTCCCAGGTAGCAGCCTGGCAGGTTTAATATAGGACATGCACAACAAAAAAACTTTTTCGTCGGTTGCTCCTAGCAACGGCCTCACTGCTGTGCCCGCATCCGACACCAAATGTGGAGATTAGCTCTGGTAGGCGACCGGGTGTCAGCAGTATAGAGGCGGAGGCAAACAGTTCAAAGTAAAGTCTGTGTTTATTTCACACAAAAAATCCACAAAAGCATATGTCCACACAGGTTACATCACCTTTTCAGGAAACCGCAGCATACATGATACAGTCAGGCAAACAGCTTTTAGTCCTTGAGCAAAGGTCCTGTTTACAGTCAAATAGGCCTCAGGTCCGCATGAACAGCCTCCACAGGAGATTTCAGCCAGGCTCACAGAGTCTCACTCCCATGTGAGCTCTAGACAAAGGACAGGCCACAGCTGATTCCCCAGGCTATTTAAACAGCCCGCAAAACCCGGACCTGGGTAGTGGGATGGAGTCCCACCCTGCTCTACTCCATCCCAGTAAAGCCGTCCCAGGTTAGCCTTTCGGCTATTCTAAAGCAACAGCAGCAAACTGCCACCAGCAGCTGATGCTGGAAATCAAGCTATACGGCTTTACTGCACCAATGCCAGGTACATTGGTGCTACATACCTGCCGAAAATAACGGCCCCTTGCACCTTACCACATACCCCCCCCCCTTTGTTCAACCCTGAGGGGGTGGACACATGCCAAACAATGTGCTCTGGACAGGGCATCCGCGTTACCCAATAATCGTCCCGCTCTGTGCTCTAC
Organism: Gastrophryne carolinensis; assembly: GCA_027917425.1. Taxonomy (NCBI): domain Eukaryota; kingdom Metazoa; phylum Chordata; class Amphibia; order Anura; family Microhylidae; genus Gastrophryne; species Gastrophryne carolinensis. The sequence continues at coordinate 82,422,700 of CM051238.1, read as the reverse complement.
TGTAAACTTGAAGTTTTGTAATGACAAGAACCATCGGGTGACCCTGGCATTCCTGTCCTTAGCCTGGCACATCCACTTGAGGGGAGAGTGGTCCGTAATCAGCCGGAACCTTCTCCCCAGCAAGTAGTAGCGAAGAGACTCCAGGGCCCATTTAATGGCCAAACACTCCCTCTCCACTATACTATACCGGGTCTCCGCGGGTGTTAATTTGCGACTCATGTAGACAACGGGGTGCTCCTCCCCGTTGACTTCCTGAGACAGTACAGCACCGAGACCTACCTCGGAGGCATCGGTCTGCACTATGAACTCCCTCTTAAAGTCGGGTGTCACCAACACCGGAGACCCACACAGGGCAGACTTCAAAGCGGAGAACGCTTTTTCGGCCTGTTCATTCCACTTCACCATGACAGACTTGCGTCCCTTTAACAGGTCTGTCAATGGTGCCGCTAGGGTGGCAAAATTGGGAATGAACCGCATATAATATCCCACCAACCCCAGAAATGACTTTACTTGGCGGGTGGTGTTAGGACGTGGCCAGTTACGGATGGCTTCTAGTTTGTTGACCTGGGGCTTGACCACTCCTCGCCCAATCACATAGCCCAGGTATCTTGTTTCTTCTAGGCCTAAAGCACATTTTTTCGGGTTTGCCGTCAACCCAGCCTTCCTGAGGGGATCCACTACGGCCTGGACTTTGGGTAGGTGACTTTCCCAATCCGTGCTATGGATAATTATATCGTCCAGATATGCCGAAGCATACCGACGATGTGGCCTGAGGACAATATCCATTAACCTTTGGAACGTAGCGGGAGCGCCGTGTAACCCAAAGGGTAATACCTTGTATTGGAACAGTCCCTCTGGTGTAATAAAGGCTGTTTTCTCCTTGGCAGCCTCAGTCAAGGGCACCTGCCAGTACCCTTTTGTGAGGTCCAAAACCGAAAAGTACCTGGCTTGGCCTAGCTTCTCAATGAGTTCATCTACCCGGGGCATAGGGTAGGCATCAAACTTGGAAACTTCATTAAGTTTGCGGAAATCGTTACAGAACCGCAACGTACCATCGGGCTTGGGAATCAAGACTATGGGGCTGGCCCACTCACTCTTTGATTCTTCAATCACGTCTAACCGGAGCATTTGCTGCACTTCCTCTGCGATAGCTTGTCGCCGGGACTCAGGTACCCGGTAAGGCCTCAACCGGACCTTGACCTGAGGTTCCGTGACAACATCATGTTGGATGACCGAAGTGCGCCCAGGGAGTTCTGAAAACACGTCCGTGTTTCGGCTAATAAACTCCCTGGCTTCCTGAGTCTGTTTAGAGGAGAGGTTGTCGCCAGTTTTCACCTCGACTACTGCTTCTCTAATAACAGACCGAGGAATGGGAAGCTCCACTCCCACCATACCTGGTCGGGGAATGTCACCCCCAGGGGTCTCCCTGTCTTTCCACAGTTTCAACAGGTTTACATGGTACACCTGCTCAGGCTTCCTCCGCCCAGGCTGATGTACCTTGTAAGTCACTTCCCCAACTTTTTCAATGATCTCATAGGGACCCTGCCACCTAGCTAGAAATTTACTGTCCACCGTGGGTACCAGAACCACAACTCTGTCACCTGGGTTAAAGTTCCGTACCCTGGCTTGCCGATTATAAATCCTGCTTTGGGCCCGCTGCGCTGCCTCCATGTGTTCTCTGACAAGCGGCAAGACGGTCTCTATCCGTTCCTGTAGGTGAGTAACGTACTCTACCACACTTTTGTGGGGTGTGGGTTGCTGTTCCCAGGCCTCCTTGGCTATATCCAACAGGCCCCGTGGATGTCGACCGTATAAGAGTTCGAAGGGCGAGAACCCCGTAGAGGCCTGGGGCACCTCTCGCACTGCGAACATCAGATAAGGCAGCAGCAAGTCCCAATTCTTCCCATCCTTGGCGACCACCCTTTTTAACATGGTCTTTAAAGTTTGATTAAACCGTTCTACTAGGCCGTCTGTTTGCGGGTGGTAAACGGATGTCCGCAACTGTTTCACCTGCAGCAGTTTACAGAGCTCTTTCATTACTTTTGACATAAACGGGGTACCTTGATCGGTCAGGACCTCTTTAGGCAGACCTACTCTGGAAAATATTTCCATAAGCTCCTTAGCAATGAGCTTGGCAGAGGTGTGACGCAGGGGCACTGCCTCAGGGTACTGCGTGGCATAATCCAAGATCACCAGAATATGTTGGTGCCCTCTAGCGGACTTTGGCACTGGACCCACTAGATCCATGGCAATCCGCTCAAAGGGTACCTCAATAACTGGGAGAGGAACTAAGGGACCACGGTAATGAGGCTGAGGGCTGGTCATCTGACATGTTGGGCAGGACTCACAATATCTCTCCACCTCCTTGTACACACTGGGCCAGTAGAATCGTTGTAAAACGCGGTCCAGAGTTTTCTGCTGGCCTAGGTGTCCACCCAGAACATGTTGGTGGGCCAAATCCAACACCAACTTGCGATATGGATTGGGTACCACCAATTGTTCCACCACCTCTTCACGTACCTTGTTTACTCGGTACAACATTTCCTGGCGAACCACAAAGCGAGGAAACTGTAACTCCGCCCCTGGCTGTTGTGGTTCACCTTCCACCTCAAGAACATTCTCCCAGGCCCGAGACAGGGTCGGGTCCTGGTGTTGAGCTGTACCAAAGTTAACTGTGGAGACATGGAGATCTGCCAACTCTGGACCTGTTGCCAACTCTTCCACATCTCCAACCATAACATTTAGTGGGGTTGACTCCCCCTCTTCCATTTTAGGGACGGGCACCTCTTCCACGGTGCCTCCTGATTCCGGTTCCCAGGGCACCGGGGTCTCCCCTGAGTAGGGCCAGTCTATTGGGGACACACCCGCCTCGCGGGTTTCCGGAACTGCCAACTTGGCCCACAGTAACCTGAATCCTGGAAAGTCTCTCCCAATAATCAGTTCATAAGGGAGTTTAGCGGCGACAGCGACTTCATGTTTCCAGCTGCCGGAGACGGTGGTGAGAGACACTTGTGCTGTGGCATAGTCTCTCAAGTCCCCATGAATGCACAAAACCCCGGTTTTCCGCCCAGTGTACTCATCGGGCAGTACTAAGGCGGGTCTTGCCAGGGTAACCATACTCCCCGAGTCCAAAAGGGCCACAGCCAGGGTGTCTCCCACTTTCACCTGACAGAGGTGACTTTGCCCCACAAGCTCAGGGACACCGGCAGCACACAGCCTCCTGGCATACATGGAAGGGCGGTAACCAAAGTTCACGTCCATGGGCTCCCCCTGGTGGGGACAATTGGCTCTGATATGTCCCGGCTCCTTACATCCCCAACACAACACTTGGGCAGGGACTTTGGGGGGTAGGTCCTGAGGGGGTTTAGGGGACGCCACTCGCCTGAGCTGGGGCGGGGACCTCCGGGGTTTCCCCGAATCCCTCCTTATGGAGCCGCCTTGCACGTTCCTGGTGGCCTCATATCGCTCCACTAGGTCCACCATCCCTAGTGCGTTGTCAGGGGATACCTGGCCAACCCAGTGCTGAAGAGGGTACTGTAAAGCCCTCCAGAAAATGTCCGCCAGCAAGCGGTCCAACATGGCAGTGGGGCTTAACAACTCCGGCTGCAGCCATTTTTGCAGCAGTTTATAATACTGGGGTCGGGCGGGCTCTGCCGACTGGTAGCTCCACTGATGCACCCGCTGAGCCCGAACCCACACATTCACCCCCAGTCTGGCCAGTATCTCACCCTTCAAAGTCGAGTAGTCAGCGGCTTGGTCCTCTGGGAGATCAAACAACACCTGCTGGGGTCCAGACGCCAGAAATGGAGCGATGACATCAGCCCACTGGTCATGCGGCAACTTCTCCCTTGCAGCCACCTTTTCAAACACCGCCAGGTAAGTCTCAACGTCATCTGAAGGGGTCATTTTTGTGAGCGCCGAGCAGACAGCTTTCCGGGCATCAGGAATACTTTTGGGCGCACCTGCAGCTTGCTGCGCCATCATATGTTGCAAAAACAGCTGGTTGGTCTCCCGCTGCTGATTCGCCTCCAAGAGCGCTTTCACGACCGCCTCCATTTTGTCTGCAGTCCCAGGTAGCAGCCTGGCAGGTTTAATATAGGACATGCACAACAAAAAAACTTTTTCGTCGGTTGCTCCTAGCAACGGCCTCACTGCTGTGCCCGCATCCGACACCAAATGTGGAGATTAGCTCTGGTAGGCGACCGGGTGTCAGCAGTATAGAGGCGGAGGCAAACAGTTCAAAGTAAAGTCTGTGTTTATTTCACACAAAAAATCCACAAAAGCATATGTCCACACAGGTTACATCACCTTTTCAGGAAACCGCAGCATACATGATACAGTCAGGCAAACAGCTTTTAGTCCTTGAGCAAAGGTCCTGTTTACAGTCAAATAGGCCTCAGGTCCGCATGAACAGCCTCCACAGGAGATTTCAGCCAGGCTCACAGAGTCTCACTCCCATGTGAGCTCTAGACAAAGGACAGGCCACAGCTGATTCCCCAGGCTATTTAAACAGCCCGCAAAACCCGGACCTGGGTAGTGGGATGGAGTCCCACCCTGCTCTACTCCATCCCAGTAAAGCCGTCCCAGGTTAGCCTTTCGGCTATTCTAAAGCAACAGCAGCAAACTGCCACCAGCAGCTGATGCTGGAAATCAAGCTATACGGCTTTACTGCACCAATGCCAGGTACATTGGTGCTACATACCTGCCGTCAATAACAGCCCCTTGCACCTTACCACAATATTTACATGCAAACCGTTGAAAGTTATGCTAGACTGAGCAAATGTGTACAGATGAGCAACAAAATACTTTATGCGCTACATTGTCCACTCTGATCTGTCTGTACTCCTAGAAATTTAAGGTTTACAATTTGATAACTTTTGGATACGATCATTGAAGTCTACAAAAGCACATTTACTGGAGTTAGCAGGGCAGGATTTATTAGTGTGTACACATAAATAATAAGATGCTCCATTTGCAATATTGAAGTACACTCTGGGCTGACTATACATTTACATATGTAGACCCAGGTATCTGTTACATTGATGCTCAGCTCTGGTCTACATGTGTATCTATATTTAACAATGTCATTGTAAATTAAACTGAATTACTCTGGGATCTTCACCAGCTTGAAGAGGGATAATTGCCATCAACAAAAGAATTTCACTCACTGAAACTACCAGGTAAAATACTTTGCTGCATCGGCTGCAAAGCTCACCTAAACGGAAACATATTTAAAATCAGGGCCAAATATTATAGCACAAAAGTAGATTTCTGGCACATTAATGCAGATGAGGATTCCAGTCTCAGTGTAATCCCCACTGATTGTATAGGAGCAATATAATAACAATGTTCCAAGGAGAGGACTTATAAAGTAAAGTGACTTAAAGTGGACCAAAACCCAGGATTTTGACTAACCTGGGTTTTGACTATCACAGAGGGTTATCATCATCAGTTACTCAGGATAAACTAAAAGGGGTGCTACAAGCCATCTTTACAAAAATCCCAAGGACTGAGAATGAGACAGCAATCAAGATGGATTGCGCACATCGATTGGGTGGATAATATAAACAAGGTACAAATGAGGTCCAGGATATCACCTGCTACATATCTTGGCCACAAGGATTGGAAAAGCTCTTTCACTCCTGATTTCGCCAATTCAGACAGGCTTCATGAGGGGCCAAAATACAGAATGTATCAGCAACAGTCAGTCTAATTTATCAAATTAAAACAACAGGTAAGCCTGCAGCCTTAGCAACTCTAGATGCCGAAAAGGTGTTCGATATAGTCTCCTGGAAGTAGTTGCAGGAAACCCTAAACGCCTTCAGATTAAGTCCATCTTTCATTGCTACTAAAATCATGGTATTATACATAAATCAATTTGCAACAACAGAAATCAGTGGGTCTAAATCCTCTAAGAGGACCATTCACAAATGAACATGACAGGGATGTCAACTCTCTCCTCTGCTCTTTAATCTCAACCTCGAAACGCTGCTCTGCCAAATAAAATGTGAAAAATGGATCAAAGGTAAATATTTGAACAGTATTAATATTAAAACGCTAGCCTATGCTGATGGACGATATCCTACTATGTTTGTCAAATCCAACAATCTCCCTTCCAATATGTTTAAAAATCGGACAGTTCAGCCAACACTATAACTTCCAGGTACATATAGACAAATCTGCTGCCATGGAATTTAACTTAACACCAAATGAGATAGACACTTTACGACAGACATTCCTGAGATTAAATTGGACCAAATGTATCACCTACATGGGTATCCATATACCAGAGAATCTGAATAATATTTTCTAGAAAAATTAAATACCGCTCCAACTGTTTACCAAGGATAAACTAGCGGCATGGAGTAATCTTAAACTGAACCTCCTTAGCCTTATTAGTTTGATTAAAAGAGCAATTCTTCCATGCTTCATTTTTTTTTCAGAAACTTCAGATTAATATTCCTAGAAATGTTTCAAAGAGATATACAATACCCTCACAAGATTTTGCTGGAAGAAGGGATGGGTTAAAATTAGTTCTAAAACACTTTACAGCAATATTGAGATGGAGAGATGATGGCACCATATCTACAATTTCCACCTCTATTTAGCAGTATAGCTGGTCTGTGACCAGGGAACCTTAAACTACAAAAATATTGATGATTTGGGGAAATTCCAGATCCTCTCAGGTGGAACTCCACAAGGCTGCAGACTGACCTGTACCCCAACCTGATCTACTGCCATCTCTACTTCACTCAAGTGTGATTTGTCCCATTTTTGTGTGATCCATTTAAATGATTGTTTTACATATTTTGTTACGGTTTTAGTTGACTTTTTCTGATATGTCTCGAGTATTCCAGAGAAGAAGGATGTATGAAGGAATGGTGACTAATTCTAATTGTACCCATATTTCTTTATCTTCCCATTACCATTTAAAGGAACTATTAATCAATGAAAAATATTGAGATATAAAATATTGAGTGGGGAAATTTCATACACCCCACTAACAGGCCAACACACCCTGCTTCATTATATGTATGTTTCAAATCTTTAAAAAATCACAATTTTTATTCTAATTCAAATCACACACGTTGGTTCACACCGTGCTTAAAGTGACATATGCATGGAAAACAACAATATAGTACTGATAGCTGGTTCATTTTCAGACACTATTGCCATTTTATGTTCTTAAGCTTTATTCTGGATGGACCTGTTTCACTGATAACCTTAAACAATTATGTTCATGTTCTCAAATGTTAAGTTTATTCAAGAACTCCTTAACTGCTCGGATACCCTTAATATGGGGGATACTGGAGTAAAGGGCATCCATGCTGAGATTGACTAGGACCGGCCCACGAACAACTGTAACCCCGTCTAGGACACATAAGAGATGGGCTCTGTTCTGCATGTAAGATAGTATTTGGCTAACAAAAGGTTGCAGGAAAGAATCTAAATATTTGCTGGCCTTCTCTGTCAGAGACCCCATGACCGACACAATCGGGCATCCAGGTGGATCCATGCACTTTCAGAAGGTTATAAAATGTATGGATAGTTGGGAGCTGTTGAGGAGAAGAAGAAACTTGACATTCAAGAACATGAACATAATTGTTTTCTTATGAAACTTTTACATTTTATATTGCCCCACAATCTCTTCCTCTTTAAGGTGGACCTCTACCTCTATATTCTGGGGACAGCAATGCCCTATCATTTGCGAACCTGCATCTGAGGGTATGGGAGAAGAGATTGTGGGCCAACCCTGACCTGACTCAGTACCTGTGCCATGTGGATTCGTACATAGATGATGTATTCATTCTATGGTCAGGAAGAATTTCAGTACGCCTATAATTTGTAAAGTGAATGGATCACACAAAAAATGGGGCACCTGAGAGGATCTAGAGTACCACCAGTGGTAGTAGTACTACCTGTTGGGAACCCCTGACCTTGGGTTTTTACAGTTCTGGGCATCAGTGCATAAGAATGATCAGAATTCGAACATTTTCAAATGCGAGCCACTAAATTAATAAATGGAATGAGGAAACTAGAGTACCCTGGAAGATTGGTAAAGTCAGGTTTATTTAGTTTGGAAAGGAGATGCCTGAGGGGTGACCTAATAACTATGCATAAATATATCCTGGATCAATACAAAAATCTGCCCTATGATCTATTTAAAGCCAGGACTCTAAGTAAAGCTCAGGGGCATCCACTAAGGTTAGAGGAAAGATGCTTCTTGCACCAGCATAGGAGTGGATTCTTTACTATAAGAGCAGTGAGACTATAGGACTCTCTGCCAGAGGAGGTAGTCATGAAGAATACACTTGCATGTAATAATATTACCAGCTATGGCTACTAGACCACTAATAAACAGGCTGATCTTTTTTTCAGCCATACATACTATGTATGGTGCAGTTGGAAGTGAGTGAGAAAACGGGGCTGTAGTACAGCAGAGCAGCGCTGCGTTGCAGAGAAAGTTGAGATCTATGCAGGAAGAAACTCAATGGGGTCCTGGCATGGATGTGACAGAGGAGAATCCAAAAGGACGGACATGCCCCATTGGAGGAGCTGCTGTGTCTGAGACGGTAAGATGTGCCTGCCCTTGTCTGAGAACTCTGCCTTGTAATGACTGTTGTGTGAGGGAGAGGCTGTCGTGTTGGGGGAGGGTAGGGCTTAGATGCCTGATGAAAAGAGGTTCCCCTTGTTTTACTCGCTGGCAGCCCGACAGCCCCTCTTGTGACACTGGGCAGTCCCGTGGCCCAGTCTGGGATACCCCATGGAGTACCCACTATGAGGGGGTGCTCAGCCCAGAGTGGGGTGGTGGCCGCACAAATCCCATTCTGGAAAAAAGCCTACATTTAATTGGGAAATACAATACTGCCTAGCCCCTATGCTGAGACGTTCTGATAAGCAAGAGTACCTGTGTTCAGTTCTTGATGGACACACGCCTTCTCAACTCTTTTTCATTTAAAAGTCAATAAACAAGTGGACCTGTGTCCTGCCTGAAAGACACAAGACTATTTAACCATTACATTGAAATGTCCTTATGAAGCAAGTGTGCCTGTGTTTGCTTTCTACAAGCTATGCAAGTTTATTGGCCGATTATTTAATTTTGTCTGCTGAGATGCTGTCTTGTCATATCCGCATGCTGCGGTCCCATTGACTCTTGCCCTCGGCTACCAAACCTGTGTGCTGTAACATTGCCTGAGGTGAGTTGACACCGTGACATACTTGGGATTGCAATAAAGCTGACCATGATTAAAGCTGGTTAACCCAAATAACTACCATTACAAACCTATTCTCTTTTTATTTTGGATACATCCTGTTTTAGGATTAGGCCACCAAAGTCTCACCCAGGCTTCTCTAGTCCTCTCTAGATCTCTAGAGTACCCATCCCTCAACAATTAATAGACCACAGGTTACGCCTCCACATGATATTACTCCCTGTAATATCATATAAGAGCTAAGATGTGCTATCCTTTTGTGCCAGCTGATTTCCTTTATCTTCTGTAATTTCTAAAGACTGAGGTACCTGCTGATACTCTCAGAAACATGGACCCAGTTATTATTTGCTTTTTGATGAATGCCTGTGCCTTAGTCTCTTCTCTGAGAAGCACAAGGGTATGAGGGTCCCGAACATACTTTGGAAACTAGAATGTTACAGTGTCAACAAATGGATAGTGTTTCATTGTGCCCTGTAAAGTGGACATTCTGATCTCCTTTAACTCAGTACTACTCAAGGACTTTTTCCTCACACCACAACCAAAACAGAAAAAAACGAGCATTGTTTGACTGCTTTGACTCCCCCCTCTCCCTACTGAACATATAGTTGTCTTTCCCAGGCTCTGCAGTAAGAATTGGTAAATTGGATCTTAGTACACTCCAAACATTATGCCTGGCTCTCCCATTGCTTTCCACAGTGACACATCACTGCCCACCTGGGTTAAAGGGAATAGACTCAATGTGTGGGTAGAGTGGTGGGAGTATTTGTTTTTCTTTATTTATGTTTTCATTCACACAATATATTAGGTAGATATCAGAAACAATACAGAAACAGCACAAGTATAAGGTATCTGTACAGACTCTTAAGGGCTATTTGATTATTACAAGTAAACAACCTATTTCCTGCATCTCTGTGAGTTGAAGGTGGAGATTTTAAGTATTCTCTCCCAGAACCAGGCTCCGATGGGCCCATTTATGAAGTTCCTCTAGTAATTCGATCAATATACATGACTCAATATCCCTATCTTGTGGTACATATCTTTTATTCTACTTATTCTGAGAGATACCAAACATTTCCATGGTCTAAGTCCAATTGCATTGTGTCCTGCCTTACAACAGAATAGGAGAAAACCTGAAAAGACACCGGATCTAAAAAATTATACCAGAGAGGAAAACGGAATGGAAAGAAGGTCGGGGAGAGGAGGAGAAGCATTAGAAGGAACCCCATCCAGAAACATCAAGGTAGCCCTCTTAAAGGTAGCTGACCCCTGAAATACCAGGGAGTCCATGTTGCCCACAACGATTCTCCTCTATCATGTAATGTAGCCGTCAACTCCTCCATTTCTCTAAACCAATGTCTTACTGTCGGCGGGTATTCCAGCTTTCAAAATCTGGGGATTAAAGATTTAGCCACATTGATAAGATGTACTATTGGATTTTTTATACTTTGCAATGCTATATATTTGTAATTCATTTCCAGAGTCGGTATTGTGGGTCAGGGTGAATAACCTTCCCCTTCTTTCACTGTAAAACGTCTGCCTAAGTCCCTCTCCAATTAAGGGCAGTTCCCCCTCCCGACCCAGGAGCTGATAAAGTTGGGGGATAATTTCCCTAGGAGGGATCGGCAGCTATGACCAAAGATTCAAAGGCATTGGGATCTCTTTCCAGGGCTTTCCTGTGTTCTACATTTGTAGGTGATGCTGAAACAGGAGGAAGTGCAACAGATCTATGCTAGAAATATTCTATCTGTTCTTAAGGTTGTCTAAGGAGCACCAAACTCCGCCTCATACCAAGTCTCTACCTCTGATCAATTCTCATGGTCCCAAAGCCTGAGGATTTTGGCTGAGCGTTAGATTGCATTTGCCAAGCAAGGGGGGGAGGTGGGTTTTCTGTTTGACCTTTTACCAGACAAGGCAGGTTGCCTTAATTAAGGGATGACTGCCTACCCAAGATCTAGAGTTTGTGTCTGTGAAACTAGCTTCAAGTGTTACTCATTCCTTCTCCATTTCCCATCTAGCCAAATCAAAGGTTGCCTGTAAATGTGCTGCTTGGCAATTACATAGCATATTGGGAAACACAATACCTAAACTTAACTTGGGGAGCTGAAGAAAATGTTTGTGTCCCCAGATCAATTTTATAAAGTATTTAGGTTTCTGAAGAAACTGACTAGTATATGACATGGGAGTGTCTAAAACAAAGAAAGGAGTCTCTGTGAAATTGTCATTTTGATAAAGTTTATCCAGCCCATCCAGGTAAAAGTCGGGACATTACCGTTGTTTAGATCTAAGTAGGTTATTGAGGGGGTGGCCCATTTGAAAAGGCATTCTTATGATCCAAGACCACATTTAAAGCCTCCAGCAGTGTATTTTAAAATTAGACAGCTTGCCGAATTCAGCAAATTCTTGAATAAGGACAGGGATTGCGGGGTTTGTGATATAGAATAACATGTTGGTGGCATATGCTGCAACTTTGTGCACATTGGAATTTACGGAGACTCCCCTAATGTCCTGTTTCTGTCTAATGTAGGAATGGCTCCATGATTTAGGCAAAAATAAGCGGTGACAAGGGGAACCCTTGTCCAGTTCTTATTGAAAAGGTAAATGAGGGTGATAGGCTGCCATTCATTTTGACTCTAGCAGATGGTCTGTTATGTATCTGAGTGCTCTCTCTCCATGTCTCAAAATCTTGTGCATAAAGCCTTAAATCGATGGGGTCAAGAGTCCATAAGCAGCAACGGAAGCAGAGCCCCTACATGTGGGTCCCATAATTAAGATTTATTGTTCAGATGGTGTTATCCCGGGCTTCGTTATTCGTGAAGCCTCATTGATCACTATCAACCAAGCCAGAAGGGAGTATTTTTAGATAGCCCCCCTCTTCTGTCTCAGGCTAGAGACTATCCCCTCGATTCAAAGAGCAAAAGTTAATTGATTTCGTATCGAGAATCGTAAGTTTGGGTGGGTGTTTGTCATTTTTTCCTTTTTTTTTGGCCATTTCGTATTCGCACGAACGTTCGCGCATAGACGTATATGAACATACGCTTTCCGGACGCCAATCGTATATTTTGCGTTAGTTCGTGTGTTTTTCCCGTCCAAATCGTATTTTTTAGGTCCGATCCTATTTTTTACGTGCTTCACATGGGCTTGCGACCAATTCAGAGAGGTGATTGCTAATTGTTTTGAAGCCCATTAAAGAGCTGCTTCCCGAAATGTTTGCCAGCAGCTATTTGGCCTCGGGAGTAGGATGGAGAGGAGCGAGTTTGTGGCACATCAAGGGCTTATGCTTTTTGGCATCGATTTGATCCGGATGTCTGAGAGCAGATTGCCCCTGCGTCGTCGCATGAACATCGATAGCATGAATGATGTTGAGCTGTTTGAGCTGACCAGGCTTAATCGCGCTTCCCTCCATAAATTATATAGTGAGCTGTGGCCATGGTTAGCCCGCACCACAAGGAAGGGGCATGCAATTTCAGGTATGACCAAGATGCTTGGCTGCCTGCAATTTTTGGCGAACGGCTCGTTCCAGAGGCTGGGTGCCCTCTCCGTGGGGATGTCCCAGCCTACGCTGAGCCGCGCACTCTCTAAATTTTTGGAAGGCATGGCTGCCATAACTCCAAAATATATTTTTTTCCCGGATGATATGGCAGCCAGAAACGCCATTAAGCTTGGTTTTTATAATGTGGCCGACATGCCCAACGTCATTGGTGCTGTTGACTGCACACATGTGGCACTCGTACCTAGGGCATCCGATGAATATATATATAGGTATATATTTTGGGTTTGGGTTATTATGGGGCCCAACGTGTCATGTAACCTATTTTCCTTGCCGGCAGCATATTTTTGTTGGTACTTTTGTGTACATGCTTTATTTAGGCTTCTCATTTGTTGTTTGATTTTGTGTGCAGACATGTTTTTTTTCCTAAATTTTTGGGCCCTTATCACTTACCCTTTTTTTTTGGTTTTGCCTTAAGGAATCGAAAAATGGGACACTCCCTTAATGTCCAGGCCGTGGTGGGGCCGGACATGCGTTTCCTGAGTGTCCTTGCCGGCTACCCTGGATCGTCGCACGACTCCTATATCCTGAGACGATCTGGATTGTTTAGGAGATTTGAGTCTGGGGAATTTTCGGGTGCATGGCTGCTTGGTAAGTGTGTCCTATTTTTGGTTACCGATATTTCCCAGGAATCTGTATTGTTTGCCTATTTTAGCTTTATAATTCTTGTCAGGAAAACGAACCAGCATTTTTAGGGGGGGGCTTTTGTGGATTGTATTTTGGTTTTCAACCAAACGCTTTGCTCCCTTTGTGCTTCTGTTTTTTTGATAACTTTGGTTAGGATGTCTGTAACTTCCATGTCCCAAAATATATTGGGTAGCAGATTGTCCCGAAGTATCTGATATTTTTTGGCCCTTTTGTAGTATTGGTCTTGCAACGCCAAAGTGGACTTAAACTGCATACAGTGCATTCTTTATCTAAATGGTGTGGGCCCCTCAGCAGCATCCTAATTGTAACATTTGCGAAGGCAGAATCAAAAACATATTTCTAAACAGCCTTGTCCGTGCAGATGTTTTTTAATTTTTGACTTTATTTAAGCTGCATTTTTAGTTATGTACTACATTTGGGCCAATAGTGTTTTTTCTAATGTACCCTGGGTGTCTTTTTTGGCCCTTTAGCTTACCTCATTTTGATATATGGCAAATTGTTTGTGTTTGTTGTCTTGCAATGTGTTAATTTTTGTTATTTAATTGTCTTGTTAAGGTGATTCCGGTTACCCACTTCTCCCCTGGCTCATGACGCCTGTGCTGCGGCCCCAGGATGCCTCTCAGGAAGCCTATAATCATGCGCACCGCAAGACCAGGGCTGTTGTTGAGAGGGCATTTGGACTGTTGAAGACACGTTTTCGTTGTTTGGACCATACCGGGGGCGCCCTGCAATATGCTCCTGACAAAGTGATAGACATCATAATGGCATGTGCTGTTCTGCATAATTTTGCCATTCAAGAACGTGTCCCCCGTTATGTTGATGTTCTGCCCTCTACAGCCCGAGAAGATGATGGTGACAATTATGTTGGCCCACCCAGTGAGTCTGGCCAATCAGTGCGAGCAAATTTGATCTTGCAGCATTTTAGTTAAAGCCTTTTTTTTGTTTCCCAGTCTGTGTGTGTGTATTTGCCTTTATTTTCAAATATTTGTTTGGCCATAATGTGGCATTACCTTAAATAAATACACAATTTCCCTTAATTGTTGCCTAATGTTTTTCCTGGTGTTTACTTAGATTGATCTTTGCATTTTTACACCTCTTAACCAAAAATGTATCTGCTTTAGCCCAAGGTGATGTTAAATGTGTTTCAACTCAAAACGCAACAAGTATAGTAAGTTTGATTTTTTTTTACTTTCTGCACTTTGATTGGTGGTGCATAACAAATAAAAATCCACATACAACTGTGGCTCAAGAAAAAATAAGGTATTAACATTAAATCTACCACATCTACACCTGGAAGAGAGTGGCACAACCAAACAAGGACACCCAGTCCAAAGGCCAGCCTAGTCCAGTCATTAATATTGCCTGTGGCAAGGGATATTAGGGCATGGCCATAATGTCACACAAACATGTCTGCAAACAGGAGGAGCACAAACCAAACAAATGTCAAAAGCCATAATTGGCACATGATAGTTGCCAACTAGACTGCACATAGACCTATGGCATTGGCTAGTGGCCTTAATCATTACTCTAAGGAGCTCTATGGGAGCAAATACAAAACACAACCTGCATGTGAAACACAAAATGGATTGTTTGAAACCTCAAAGGACAAGTAAATACAGTGGGGGGGAAGAGAAAAGATGTCCCACACATTCATGGATTAATAGGGTGGCTGCCCATAAAACCCAGGTGGAGGTCCGTGGGGATGGGACCTAACCTGGGCCATGGTTGCGCAACTGCTCCATAATGTTTCTCTGCATATTGGTCATCTCAGCCATGGCTGACTGGATGCCATTACTTGCAGTGACCATGTTGCTGTTGAGGGTGCGAAACTCCGCGAGGATGCCCTGTAAGGTGGTAGTTAGGTTCACCATATCGGCATGCCTTTCCTCCCGCTCAGTTACGAGCTGTGCCTCAAAAGAGTCCCTCTCTTGGTTCCATAAATCAAGCAGGGCACTGTGCCTCCCCTGGGGAATTGTGCGGCGGCGTAATGGAGTCCGCCGCACAATTACCCTGGCTCTTGGGCGTGCCCTGCCGCGTTGTGTCGTCCCCTCAACAGCAACAGGCATGCTTGGCAAATACTCAGCAGCAGAGTGAACACTGGGGACTGTTGTGTCAGTCTCCCCATGTGCATGCACAATGGATGCAGATTCACTCTGCTGCTGAGGATTGGCCAGAGAAACATTAGGGAGCAGTTGCAGATTGGGACCCAGGGGGAGGTCATCGGACGTGGCCAGCAGGGATACATCATCTTCCTCCATTTCCTGGATCTCTTCCATGAGTGTGTGGGTCTGTAGGGACATAGAAAAAAAAAGGTTAAGTTGGCGTCCCAAATTAGGATTACATCAGTTTAACACATGCTTAAGCACTTGTTAGTATTTTGGGTACTAAATAAACTTACCGGAAAACTCGGATCTGGGCTCCTATGCTGTACGGACCTGGTAGGCATAATCAAACTGGGGGGTGAGTTTACACTTGCTGAGGGGTCATGCTGGGCTGAAGAAGAGAAAACAAAACAAGGTAAACACACACATAAGCATTGTTTGGGTACGTACTAAAACAAGCCACTATTTCTAATATTAAGCAACTCTACAGCAATGGGTCCAATTGGTAAAATACACTCAATTTAACATATGTGCAATGGATCGAGTAAACTGCTAACTGACCTCAGTTTGAAGTCAGGAAGTGTACCCAGTCAGCATACAACTTGCAGAGCAACTATTTAGAGTTTGACTACCATTCTCTAGGTCAGGGGTACTCAACCACTTCTTGTGAAGGTCCATTTAAAGGTATCCGGTGAGAGGTGAAGGTCCGGGCATGGGGCTGTCGCAGGGGGTGTCTAGTTAGAAATCAGCACACTGGGGGAGGGGCTAGAGATTGCCAAGTGCAAACTAATAAAGGCTGCTTGCCCTTGCTGGGCTGGATGGGGCAGAGCTGAGGGGACAGGGATTGGATGGATAAAGCTGGGAGGACAGGAATGGATGGTGATGGGATGGATGGAGCAAATCTGTTAGGAATGGATGGGGCTGATGTGGGGGGGGGGCAGATGGTGGGACAGGGGCAGATGGGGCAGAGCTGGGGCAGCGGGACAGGATTGGCCAAAGATAATGATGCACCAAGTTAGTGTGTACCTTGCAATGCCACTTCCTGTGCAGTACTTCATATTGCAATGCTAGGTTTCATGGAGCCATGACATTGGCCAGGAGACCAACCACTACATCGCCGATCAAGGGGGCAGCTCTGAGCACGTCAACACAGAAGTAATTGAGTGCAGGGCTGTCTGGGCAGGGGTCTGGGAATCTGGTGGCAAGGTCCGCATTGGGACCCCGGCCCGCCAGTTGAGTCTCGCTGCTCTAGGTCAGATATGTTTGGGGGTGTTGAATTAAATTGTTACCTCAAACACAACTCACACAACAAATAGCCAACACATCCCTAATGATGTGTGTTTTGTGATTGAGTCAAAATATATCACTTTTCTTCATAAACTTCCTTCCTTCACACATAATTAGTGTTAATTGTTCTTTTACATAATGTCTGTGTTCCAAAATGCCTGATTCACAGGGACCAAAACAGGACACAAACAGGCACAGTAGTGCGAGGCCAAGCAAGCCACACCATAGGGCCATACCGTCATCTTGGTACTAGTGAACTTTAATTTTCTGGGCAAACAGGCAAACATGCAGATTAAGAGTACTCACCTTGTGTACGGGTCGGTGAGTCTGTGTCCCTTAGACCCGCATGGCCACCGACCGCCACAGGATGGAGAAGGCCCAGCACAATCTCCTCAGCAGGTGTAAACTCCAGTTTGGTTGGAAAGCCACCTCCAGTTTTCATGCTGAAATGAAAAAATAGTTTGGTACCCAGAAAAGGTGCATACAGTACATCCTAATCATTACATTTGGAGACATCATTTATTTACCTGTAATTATGCCTTTTAATTTCTTTTTGACGTACAGCATATTTCAGATCCGAAATTTTCTACTGGATTTGTCCAACATCTTTCCTCTCTTCCCCCGCTGCATTTACTTGTCGTAGGATGGTTTCAAACAATTCCATCTTGCGCTGCTTAGTGGTGTGTTTTGATTTGCTCCCATAGAGCTCGTCATAGTATAATGTAAGGCCACTAGCCAATGCCATATTTTGGTCATGGGAGAATCTCCCACTCAAATGTCCGCGCCGCAATGTGCGGACAGATGGTTGGCTTGGGTGCTCCTCCATGTGTGCAGACACATGTGGTGACATTATGGCCTGGGGCTGGGTAGGGGAATGGAAGGATTGCTGGCTTCCCAATGACTGGGCTGGACTGGCCAAGGGACTGGGTGTTCTTGCGTGGCTGGCCACCGAACTTCCAGGTGTAGATGTGGTCCGGGTGGCCATTCTTTGGCCTCTTGGGGGGCTCTGTTCCCGGCTGGTGCCAGGTCGGGGGCTCTGTTCCCGGCTGGTGCCAGGTCGGGGGCTATGTTCCCGGCTGGTGCCAGGTCGGGGGCTATGTTCCCGGCTGGTGCCAGGTCGGGGGCTTCGGGCCCTGCTGCGCGGGCTGGATGGGCTTCGGGCCCTTCTGCGCGGGCTGGATGGGCTTCGGGCCCTTCTGCGCGGCCTGGATGGGCTTCGGGCCCAGCTGTGCGGGCTGGATGGGCTTCGGGCCCTTCTGCGCGGCCTGGATGGGCTTCGGGCCCTGCTGTGCGGGCTGGATGGGCTTCGGGCCCTGCTGTGCGGGCTGGATGGGCTTCGGGCCCTTCTGCGCGGCCTGGATGGGCTTCGGGCCCTTCTGCGCGGCCTGGATGGGCTTCGGGCCCTGCTGCGGGGCCTGGGTTGGCTAAGTGCCCGGCTTGAAAGCATGGGTGGTGTGGGCTCCCTTGGGCGGCCTCTTCTGGGGGCAGAGGTGGTGGTGGCTGCTGTGGCCTGTTTTTTGGCCGCAGGGGCACGTGCCTTTGGGGCCCTTTTTTGGGAAAGGGAGGGTCCAGTGTCCCTTGGTGGTGCCGAGGTGGTACTTGCCTTCTGGGCCCTTAGCTTCTTGGGTCGTTGCTGGGACCTGGTGGTTTGGCCCTCAGAGGTCTGCCTTGGCTGGGCGCGTTTAGCTGCTGCCTTTTTTGGTGCCATTTTCTCAAAAAGCTCAAAGAGAATGAGCTTTGGGTGCAGGGACCTTTAAATCATGCGCCCAGCGTCTGACGCCTATACGCACGACTACGCGCTCGTACGGACGTACGTTCGTGCGGAACCAGGAAACCGCTGGGGTTTCACTTATCTGC
Source organism: Gastrophryne carolinensis (assembly GCA_027917425.1). Taxonomy (NCBI): domain Eukaryota; kingdom Metazoa; phylum Chordata; class Amphibia; order Anura; family Microhylidae; genus Gastrophryne; species Gastrophryne carolinensis. The sequence continues at coordinate 82,404,047 of CM051238.1, read as the reverse complement.
TGCCTTGAAGAAGCATAAAGATGGCGCCCACTATCTTCACCCGTCAACAGGAAGAGATCCTCATGCTGGTAAGTGCCTTGCTCTGCCTTTTAAGCTAATACTGACTGATGTACTAAATGTAAATGATGCGGTTGGAACTAGTTTTGGGGATCTTAATGTTTTAGAACAGGCTCCTCACACTTCATCCTCAAGGGCCGAGACAGGCCACGTTTTCACCTCTCTATGCTGATGTCCTAATTCGGGCAATTGCTCTGGCTTAGCAACAGTTAATTAACCTGTGGAGTAGCGTGGCTAGCTGTCAAACCTGGCCTGTCTCGGACCTTGATGCGGATGTTTGAGGACCACTGTTTGCCTAAGACATCAAAACAGAACGGCAAGCCACACACGCGGGCAAAAAGACAGAAACCGGGCCTTCAGCGTGATTGACTAAAAAGCAATAAAACCTAAAAAACCAGTACACAGCCTATGACATTTCCAAATGGTCCATTTGAAGCCAATAACTTATTAGTCTTGCCTCCACTGGCCTGAAACTCTGCTCAAGAATTTAAGAGATGCGCGCAGCCATCTGTACTCAGAAGCATCACACTTACTGAGGAGAGGTGAGTGGGATAAGGTACAGGGGGGTGGGTTATAGCTGTGCTTTGTTCAGACACAGCAGAGCTGTGGTCATGGGAAGGTCATCAGTCCAAGAATGCCGAGCAGCACACACACTTACAGTTTGCATGAACTTCCTGTTTGCAGGCTGCCTGCAAAGAAGGCATTTTACATAAGCCGACATCTTGGAGGTTCAAACCATCATAACATGCCAGGCAGGTGGCCTGATTTGTAATGTTGGCTATCTGTATGTACATGGTGTGTGAAACATATAACATAAGACCAGACTCTGAATCAGAGTGAACGTCCGCTTTAAGGCACTCCCCAAAAATGGCTGGCACTCTAAATGTGTGTGTTAATGACATGACATTCGCTACTTGTGATGCAACACATATGGCTCTGTGTGTAAAAGTAAAAGCTCTGTGTCCATTATGTTTTTCAGATCATGCTTCAGCGCCGGTATGACTTCGCGCCCAATGTGTGCGAAAAAAGAGACATCGCCCGGGAGATCATCGCGGAAATACACCGTGTCACCAGCACCACCTTCACTCACACCCAGATAATGCAGCATTGGTCGGACCTGAAACGTCTGCACATGCCCCGGGTGCGGAGGTTTTTTGGAATCCATTTCCCAAGTAAGTACAAAGCAATTGCATGGTATATGTTCCAAATGTATAAGTTATGCCTTTATTTATAATGACTTTTCTTTGTTAGTGTTGGAAATGGATTTCAGAATTCGCCGCACCCGGAGGCGCACAGGCCGACCAGTGCTGCATGAGTCTGCATCTGTGAGTGAAGGTGGTGGATCTCCCGGGCGACGGACCTACCCCCTGTGGCCTCCTCAGACCAGCCCCTGGACCTTACCACAGAGGAGGGGCCCAACCGCGTGGGCGTGGAGTCATGCCCGGCCAGGCATGGGGAAGGCTCTGGTATGTCACTCTTCATGTATATGCACAAAGATATACATGCCAGGCCAAAAACTAAGTGCTCCTTTATTATGTATTTGTAGAAGCTTCGGGAGCGGGTGAGATAGTGGAGGAGGAGGCAGCAGAGATGCTGGAAGTTGATCCTGGCGAAGGTGAGTGAGGTCAGCCAGACTGGGAGCCAGATATGTTGGGAATAGTGACTCTATACAACTACTAACCAAATGTCACATGTTTCTCCAGGGACTTCTTCACAGCATAGCCAGGACCAAGGGCATCCTGTTGGCCCCAACCTGCCATCTGTCGGCCACCAACAAAGTAAGTAGCCATGCCATTATTCATATTTATGTGTTTTTAGCTAATAACACACACATAACTAAAGGCGTAGCCAATGTATAGTTAACACTTTCATGTGGGCACTTCGTTAGCTTAAAGCGGACCCTAACTCGTATTAAGAGCCTAGCTAATAATTATCCCACACACTGTACATACAGATTGCGAACATTCCAAAACAGGCTACCGGCATCTACTGCATGTTAGGAGCCTTTAAACATCCAAGATGGCGGCATATGGAATGTGCAATATTTACAGGCAGCATGGCATACAGATTTTAAAAAGTAAGGTGCTGCCATGCATTGTGGGACTGCTGACCTTTCCCTGAACCCAGCTATGCTCTGTATTACCAAAGCACAACTGTAACCTACTCCCCTGTACTTTATCCCACTCTCCTCTCCTCATTAAGTGTTATGCTTCTGAGTCCAGATGGCGGCGCAGTAATAAAAAATGCACCAAAATGTACTTTTATCTGGTGCAGAATCATTTGGGAATAGTTATTGATTTTCATTAAATAATGTTGAAGGTCCGGTTTAAGGAGTTTCAATACTTACCAGTGGGAAATGCATTTACTTTATCCCTTAGAAGAATGACATATGTCATGCATTTACATGTATTTGATTAACCCCAAATCTATTTCCAGCATACAAACCGGTCTGGTACTCCTATTTATGTTTATTTCTCTATTGGTTACAGGGATGATCCCAAAAACCTTGGCCGGAAAAAAAAAAACGAATCAAGGAGTTGGTGGCCGAGCTGCTGGCCATACAGGCGACGTTGGGGCCAACAGACGAAGAAGAGGAGGATGATTAGTGCCCTTGGTCCTGGCTAATTTTGTAAAATAGTTTTAAAGTTGATTTTATTGGACCTACTTTTATATTTAAAAAAAAAAAAAAAATAAAAATTTTAACATTTTAAAAAGTTTTTAAAAAAGGCAAAGCACCACAACAACAAAAAAATTAGAATAAATAATATTTTAAGCCTTTATAAATGTGTCATTTCTAATATGCGCCCCAAAAGACATTTACACAAACACGAAAATAGATGCTTATAAACATATACACATATGTACATTATGTGGTTTGGGAAAGTTTTAGGGTCGTCCAAATGAAGAAGGATGCAAGTGCTAAGGGGTTTGGGTAAGTTTTAGGGTCGTCCAAATGAAGAAGGATGCAAGCGCTAAGGGGTTTGGGTAAGTTTTAGGGTCGTCAACATGAAGAAGGATGCAAGCGCTAAGGGGTTTGGGCAAGTTTTAGGGTCGTCCAAATGAAGAAGGATGCAAGCGCTAAGGGGTTTGGGTAAGTTTTAGGGTCCGAGAAATGAAGAAGGATGCAAGCGCTAAGGGGTTTGGGTAAGTTTTAGGGTCCGAGAAATGAAGAAGGATGCAAGCGCTAAGGGGTTTGGGTAAGTTTTAGGGTCGTCCAAATGAAGAAGGATGCAAGCGCTAAGGGGTTTGGGTAAGTTTTAGGGTCGTCCAAATGAAGAAGGATGCAAGCGCTAAGGGGTTTGGGTAAGTTTTAGGGTCGTCAACATGAAGAAGGATGCAAGCGCTAAGGGGTTTGGGTAAGTTTTAGGGTCGTCCAAATGAAGAAGGATGCAAGCGCTAAGGGGTTTGGGTAAGTTTTAGGGTCGTCCAAATGAAGAAGGATGCAAGCGCTAAGGGGTTTGGGTAAGTTTTAGGGTCGTCAACATGAAGAAGGATGCAAGCGCTAAGGGGTTTGGGTAAGTTTTAGGGTCGTCCAAATGAAGAAGGATGCAAGCGCTAAGGGGTTTGGGTAAGTTTTAGGGTCCGAGAAATGAAGAAGGATGCAAGCGCTAAGGGGTTTGGGTAAGTTTTAGGGTCGTCCAAATGAAGAAGGATGCAAGCGCTAAGGGGTTTGGGTAAGTTTTAGGGTCGTCCAAATGAAGAAGGATGCAAGCGCTAAGGGGTTTGGGTAAGTTTTAGGGTCGTCCAAATGAAGAAGGATGCAAGCGCTAAGGGGTTTGGGTAAGTTTTAGGGTCGTCAACATGAAGAAGGATGCAAGCGCTAAGGGGTTTGGGTAAGTTTTATGGTTCCTAAAGGTAAGTGTTAGCCTGGCGCGAGGCAGTAGTGGTGAGATTGGTAGTGTCAGATAGGGCCCACATTGGTTTGTGGAGTGTAGCTTGGATCGCGCATGCGCAAGACCCTAGATACATACGAACGAACGAATATAAGAGGCCAAAAACCATTGAAAACCAGAGGCAAACGCAAGTAATTGGAAGAGGTGGACGATGGAAGCGGACGAAAAAACAGGCTGCCGCCGCAACAAGTGATCACATCAACGTGTTTTTTACGATTGACAACTGACTGAGGCAAGTTCGGGAGATAACATACGAACGGACGTACATTTTAGGATAGAAACGTATTTGCTTATAGAATCACTCGCAAGTTCATACGCACGAGCGGACGTGAAAAATAGGATGATCGGCACCCAAATCCAAGCTGTTACATGTTTCTTTGAATCGACCCATATGGGCTTGATTCAACAAAAGGTAGAAAAAAATTCGCTTTGCTCGGAAAATTGGATCGCATGCGTGAATTCTTACATTTTTCATGCGATTCAGCAAAGGGGTTGAATTAAATACGTGCGCTTGAATGTGTGCGAAAATGCGATCGGAAAATGTTTCCAGTAAGCATTCTTAACTGTGCATGTGCATTTCTAGTATTGTTTCTCTGACTGCTGCATGTTGCGTTTAGCCTTTTCATAGATTATTTTTGCATGCATTAATTTTCCAACTTTATTTGCCTGTTTACCTACCGGTATATTTACATGGTTAACATTGGGGCTACATTTAAAGTGGACCATCACCCTCCCGTGATCGGCCCGGGAATCTATAAGATTACTGGGCCGATCACCTCCCTCCCCGCAGGACATCCGAGATCGGGATGTCCCGCGGGGTGAAACCCCCCAAATCCCCTTACCTTGTCTTGCCGGCCGCCGCCGCCTCCCTCGCGCCCCCTCTAGACGTGCGCGCGCCCGCGCCGGCCGTCTGTGAATGGCCGGCGCGCGCGGGAGGCGGCGGCGGCGGCGGCGGAGGAGCCGCTTGTCCGTTGCTGTCAAATCGCTTGTCCGCGGCCACGTGGGAGCGGGGAGAGGTGCGTTTTCCGGGTGATCGGGGGGGTTTCACACAGCGGGGCACCTCGATCGGGGGTGCCCCACCGAAGTGGACCAAGACCCAGGATAGTCAAAATCCTGGGTGTTGGTCCACTTTAACCAAAAGGCAAGGTATGCTGTAGTGTAAGAACTAATGAAACTACATTTTTTGGGGTGGGAGTTTGGATTGGTAGCCAGCTTGTTGTTGGGATTAGTTCAACAAACAAAGACATTTGTTTTGGTTGGAAAATTGGAATCTTTACCCCAAATAGTGCATTTGTTTTCTACATTTCACACAGCTTCAGAATGATCAGATGATGCCCCCATGTGATATATCTCAGGTGACAATTGTTTTTTAATGCACTTGTGCAACTAGTCACTTTGTTATGAAAGATCACAGGCATCCATGTAATGCTAGTTATGTATTTAGTAATAGATCAAGGCAACTGGACATGATGTTTTCTTTTGCTTCACGTTTTGTTATTCATCCCACTATTAGGAAAGGCAGCGGGATGACTTGTGCAATGTGTTAAAGTAAAAAAAAAATGCTATTGCAGTTGCCTAGATATATTCCTACAGATATGCTAGAGTTAATTTAAATTTACTTATTTTATAACCGTTTCAGATAAAATGAAAGAAGAATCATGGTCCTTCCTTCAGGTTACCAGACTGGTGCACCAGGTATAGTAAGGCCAGAGACAAAAAGCCAAACCAACTGCCCTCGGCCCTGGCAACTTTCCAGCCCCAGAGGCTTTGGCCAAGATTTAGCACTTTTGCTTAGGTGTCATCTTTAATATTTTACTAAAACAGTAATTTAATATATATAAGATGAACTAATAAAAAGATGTATTGAGAAATAGATCAAGGCAACCGGACTTGCTGTTTTGTCTTGCGACACATGTTTTGTTATTCATCCCACTGGATGTATGTTAAGTTTTAACTTTTTATTTATTTTTACTGTTTTAATAAAAATTAAACAAATCATGTCCCTCCCTCCAAGTTACCAGGCTAGTGCACCAGTCTGGTCCTAGCAACTCACTAGACTCTTTAGTCTTTGGCCCAGGTTTGTTGCTTTGCCTGGGGTGTAGGCAGTTTTAAATTAAAAATACAATTCTGTGATTACTCACCTGTAGAATTGGTATTATATGTATACAGCACAGCCTGTTCCAGAAGATATTCCTTACTCTTGGGTTATACATCCAGTAGATGGCGCCGGACTGCAGAGACAGAAAAGTGGCTCCTCCCGGCCCCACATATACCAGGGACCTCCCACAAAATCCCCAGTATTGAAAAGCAGTTAAAATGAAACCGGGAGAACTATAACCATTATAAAAAAATTGAACAATCACCATAAAGAGGTAACTAAAAATAATGATAACAAGGGTGAGGTGGAACAGGACGTGTTGTATACATATAATACCAATTCTACAGGTGAGTAATCACAGAATTGTATTATTCAGTATACAGCACATCCTGTTCCAGAAGATATTCCTTACTCTTGGGACATCCAATAGCAGTGTCCGTAAGGTAGGGTGGGATCCCCAAAAGTAACGGACAGTTTAAACCACCGCCGCCTGCAGAACTTTGCGGCCAAAAGCAGCATCAGCTGAGGCCTTAACATCAACCTTGTAGAACTTAGAAAAAGTATGAACAGAAGACCAAGTGGCGGCCTTGCAAACTTGTTCAACAGAAGCTTGGTGCTGAAAAGCCCAAGAGGCACCAATAGCACGAGTAGAATGAGCAGTAAGACGGAAGGGAGGCTCCTTCCTCTTAGCAGAGTAGGCCTGTATCACAGCCTGACGGATCCACTTGCTGATAGTGGACTTAGCCGGAGCCAGACCCTTCTTAGGTCCAGATGGGAGCACAAAGAGAGCGTCAGTCTTCCTGAACGATTCAGTAGCCACCAAATAGAACTTCAGAGTCCTGACCACATCCAGAGAGTGTAAAACCCTCCCCTTAGAATTACTAGGATTAGGGCACAGAGAAGGCAAAACAATGTCCTGATTGAGATGAAAAGCAGACACAACCTTAGGCAGAAAATCAGCCTTAAAACGAAACACCACCTTGTCCTGGTGTCTCTCAAAATAAGGAGGCTTGATGGAAAGCGCCGCCAACTCAGAAACACGCCTCACAGAAGTGATAGCCACCAAAAAGACCACCTTAAACCGGACCTTCAGCATGATTTAATGAAAAGCCCAAACTCTTAAAAAACGGTTCCCCAGCATCTAAAATTAATATATTTTACGTTTTTAGTCACTAACTTATTATTCTTTCCCCCACTGGGCTGCAACTCTGTTCAGGAATTTAGGATACGGGCGCCGCCATCTTGACTCAGAAGCATCACACTTACTGAGGAGAGGAGAGCGAGATAAAGTGCAGGGGGATGGGTTATAGCTGTGCTTTGCTCAGACAGAGCAGAGCTGGGGTCAGGTAAAGGTCAGCAGTCCCAGAATGCAGAGCAGCACAATCAGGAGGCACTTCCTGTTTGCAGGCTGCCTGATAAGATGGCGGCTTCCATAAGCCGCCATCTTGGATGTTTAAAGGCTCATAACATGCAGTAGATGCAGGTAGGATGATTTTTAATGTGAGCAATCTGTATGTACAGGGTGTGGGAAACATATAAGATAGACTCTTATTCAGAGTGAAGGACCGCTTTAAGCATAAGAATGGACAAAGGGGCCCCTTGCAAGGGCTCGAAGGAAGACCCCTGCAGGGCAGATAAGACCAAGTTCAAGTCCCAGACTGGTAACATAGGCTTACGTGGGGGACGCACGTGAGTAACCCCCTGGAGGAAGGTCTTGACCAGGGGATGCTGAGCAAAGGATCTTTGGAAAAAAATAGCCAAGGCAGAAACATGACCTTTCAGAGTACTGAGCTGAATACCCAGATCCAAACCATGTTGCAGAAACTCCAGAATCCTAGGAATAGAAAACACATGACAGGGAAGCAAGTTAGACACGCACCAGTCAATGTAAGTACGCCAAACCCTGTAGTAGATGGAAGAAGAGGACCTTTTCCTAGCCCTGATCATGGTATTTACAACCGAGGCAGGCAGCCCTTTTTCCATCAAGATGGAGGTTTCAACAGCCAGGCCGTCAAAGCCAGCGTTTGTAAATTGGAGTGGCGTAGGTGCCCCTGAGTGAGCAGATCTGGAACCAGGGGCAGGGCGTAATGATCTACTGCCAGCTGCACAATGTCTGCGAACCACACTCTTCTTGGCCAACAGGGGGCCACCAGTATGGCTGGCACCCTTTCCTGAGCTATCTTGCGCAGCACCCTGCCCAGCAGGGGAAAAGAAGCTGAAACCCCAATGTCCAAGACATTGCCAGGGCATCCATGGCCAAGGCCAGAGGATCCTGGGACAGAGAGACAAAGACTGGAAGCTTGTGATTGTGACGGGACGCAAACAGATCCACATCCGGCTGCCCCCAGCGGTAGCACAGGGAGCGAAACACCCTCTGCTGAGGGACCATTCTCCCAGACGAGAGGTCCCCCTGCTCAGAGAGTCTGCCCCTAGATTCTCCACCCCCGGGATGTACACAGCTGAGATGCAGGGAACATTCTCCTCTGCCCATGACAGTATCAGGGACACTTCCTTGAGGGCCCTCTTGGTCCGGGTCCCTCCCTGATTGATGTAGGCAACCGCCGTCTGGTTGTCCGAGCGGACCTGAACAGCCCGACCCTGCAGGTGTGGGGTTAAGTGGGCGAGAACCAACCTGATCGCCCTCAATTCCAGAATGTTGATGGGGGCATGGGCCTCCTGAGGGCCCCACTGACCCTGGAATTTCAGGGACTTCCAAAAGCACCCCCAACCTGTCAGACTGGCATCAGTGGTGACAGTCTCCCAGCAGGGGGCCAGAAAGGATCTGCCCCCCCCCCCCCCCCCAAGCAGGTTCCTTGAGTCCAGCCACCACGATAGAGACCGCCTGACCAGAGGAGAGAGGACAAACACCTGATCCAAGGACACAGGGTTCCGATCCCATACTGACAAGAGGTGAAGCTGAAGAGGCCTCATGTGAAACTGAGCATATGGAACCGCCTCGAAGCAGGACACCATCAGGCCCACCAGCTGCATCCCCTGCCTGATGGATGGATGGGGACAAGACAGAAGGAGCTGAGCTTTCTCTTGAAGACTCTCCACCTTCTGCTGAGGAAGAAAGATCTTGACCTGAGATGAATCCAGAATAATGCTCAGAAAGGACTTCACCATGGAAGAAGACAGGGAAGATTTGGGGTGGTTAATCACCCAGCCGAATGACTCCAGTGTGGACACCACCCGCTGAGTGTCCAGCTCTGCCTGAGGGAAGGACTGAGAAGCGATAAACATGTCGTCCAAGTAGGGAAGAATGCGATTGCCCTGAGATCTCAGCAGAGCCATTACTTCTGCCAGCACCTTGGTGAATATCCTGGGAGCCGAGGTGAGACCAAAGGGCAAGGCCACAAATTGGTAGTGCTGATCCTCCAGAGCAAACCTGAGGAATCTCTGATGACCTGGAAAGATAGGTACGCGAAGGTAAGCATCCTTGATGTCTACAGAGGTCATGAAGACCCCTGGGCGTAGGAAAGTGACAGCTGAGCGCAGAGTCTCCATGCGAAAGTGTCTGAATCTGACAAATTTGTTGAGGTTTTTTGGGGACAATGAAAAGATTGGAGTTGTCATGAATGACTTGCCTTCAGTCCGTGCCCGTGGTGTCCCTAGGCAACTGGCCAGGGTTTCTCCTGCCCAGCAGCCGCCTCTGCCTCCGGTGCCATCCCCAGCGGCGCGTGTGTCGCCGAGTAAGTCCTTCCCCCTTGCCACTCAGCTTGTGCTTGCTGGCCTATACAATCAGCTCATGTCCTCCGGTGGTGCAATACTCACAATGGCCACCGGAGGCTGTTTAAAAGAACGAAGTCTAGAAGGTGCAGCTCTGAGCAGTTTGCCTGGGAAGCTCAGCTGGAGCAATCAGCCCAGAGCTCACCAATCAGACCACAGGGCCAGTGCTCCAATCTGCCGCCAGATCCTAAGTGCACCAATCCCAGCCACTGTCTCCCTGTCCAATCCTGCCGGTTTTCCCACTATAAAGGGATTTCCACTGCAATGTGTCATTGCCTGTTATAGCGCCTAGTACTTAGTTATCTAGCTTGTCTCTAGTGATTGAACCGACCTTTTGCCTGCCTGACCACGATTCCGCCTGACCCCTCTGATACCTCGCACTGTGACCTTCTGGATTTGACCTCGGCTTGTTTGACTACTCTTTGTACCTCCCATTGGATACCTCGCCCCGTGACCTCCCGGCTCTGACCTCGGCTTGTAATCGGACTTCCGCCATCCGGCATCCTCACTTGGGACTCCCTGCCGTTCATCAGTCTCCACCTTAAGCTGGTAATCTTTGCGCCCTATAAGTCCTGGGGGTAACCGAGTAGGAGAGGCATAACCCGCGTCTCCTACAAGCGGGGACTTGTCTATAGGCAGAAGAGGCGGTGGAGATTGGGGATTATCAGCTCAAGACAGACTGGTGTCCGGTACAGTCCTTACATTATAACAGGCCAAAAAATTGATATGGAAGAACTTGTACAACAAGTGCAGGCCATGGCTACCGCCATTAACCAGCTGGCCCAACGTGTGGCTGATCAAGAAAATCGCCAGCTGCCTGCACCACCTGTATCCTCACCTCCTGTTGAGCCGAAGGTTCCCCTTCCTGAGAAATTTGATGGGGATCGTACAAGATTCTCCAACTTCAAGAACTCCTGTGAACTTTATTTCAGACTACGGCCCTACTCTTCAGGCACAGAAATGCAGAGGGTGGGCCTGGTTATCTCTCTGCTCCAGGGTGATCCACAGTCCTGGGCGTTTGGCTTAGCGCCCACAGATGAGGCCTTGCAATCTGTCTCAGCCTTTTTCTCCGCTATGGAGATCCTATATTCGGACCCTGACAGGACTTCGACCGCTGATGCCAGGCTTCGAAGCCTGAAACAGGGGAAACGCTCAGCAGAGGAATATAGTGCCAAATTCCGCCGATGGGCGATTGAATCCCGTTGGAATGATCCTGCTCTCTGTAGTCAGTATAGAATTGGTCTTTCAGAAGGTGTTAAGGATGTTCTAACAAATTTTCCTTACCCTAAAAGCCTGGATGAACTCATGCTTATGGCCATTAAAATTGACAGACGGCTACGGGAGAGACATATAGAGAAGAATCACTCTCACTTCTGGGAATCTTCCCACCAGGAGTCATCCTCTATGGGTGTTGTCTCATCTTCGCCCCCAGAAGAGCCTATGCAACTTGGTGCTACTCACCTTTCCCCGGCTGAAAAGAGTAGACGTCGCACCTTAGGCCTATGCATGTACTGCGGGGTTTCAGGTCACCTGGTTAGGACCTGCCCCAATAAAAGACCTTTGGCGGGATTGCAACGTCCTGACAAGATAGAGAAAGTTTGTCAGGACGGTCAGGTAACTTCCCTTCATAGAAATAAAATGTTGTTACCTGCTACTGTGGGTTGGGAGTTGTCCAGGAAATCCGTCTCTGCTTTTGTCGATAGCGGAGTAGTTGGCAAATTCTTGGATAAATCCATAGTAGCCGCCTTAGGCATTCCCTTAATCCCCCTTGGGAAGCCCCTTCAGATTTTGGCAGTAAACAATACTCCTGTTCCTAGAGGAACTGTCACCTCCAAAACCCCTTTAATTAACCTAGTTGTGGGACCTTCCCATTCTGAGAACCTTGAATTTTTTGTCTTAGACAGCCCTGAAGCCCCGGTGAAAGGATGAGTCTTTACTTAGGGCGATCTCTCTGGATCCCCTTTTGAAGGCACGCTGTCTGATAATTGTGATAATTCTAACATGTGATCTAAGATATCTTAGAGAACTTGCGACTGGGCTCAACAATAAACGACATACAACAGACCCAGTACAAATTCTAATTTACTTCCGCTTTAGGGAGGACTTATATAGCAAAAAACCACAGACACAGTATGCACTTTGACATATATGATGAAACACAAAAATAACAGCAAACTGACGGTTTCCACAAAGGTAAAGGTCAGCACGTAGCAGTTACAGAAGTTGCCCCATCTGGCTGTTATTGCGGCTGTTATTGCGGTTTGACAGTTAAGTTTCGCTAGCATACATTTCTGCAATTACATTTCCAAATGAAGCTTGCAAGCAAATAATATATATTACATATATATTTCTGTTATGTGAAACTCTCGCATGGAATTATATCTGGCAGCCATTTTGTTCGCTTCAGCCATTTTGTTAGAAGAATCTGAGGCCTATCCTCTGCCAACAAACCCTTCTTTGAGTCTCAGAACTTATTACAAGTTCTCAGACTCACCAACCATGGCATCATCATATGTCTCAGATTCTACCCTGCGTAAGCTCCCTGTTGCTTATTAGTTTTTTCATAGCAAAGACACACATAATGATCTTAAATGTAACAATAGCAATGATCACCAGCATAACAATAATACAGAACTGTGTGAGAAACCTTTCCAGCTGGAAAATAAATCTTTAAACCAACTGGACCAATTAGCATCATTTAGGAGGCACAAGGATATACATCGCACAGATCAAAAGTATAAATCATGCTGGGCTCTGAGGTATTGAACCAGAATGTTACTTCACCTTTGGCGTTTTTACTCACGTATTTGGAGATGAGTTTATCTCCCGTAGCCCTTTTCTTTACAACAGGGGGCATGTGAGTTTCAACCTGCGGATGCGGGGAGGGGGGTATAAGGGCACTTGGTCTCAAACCCAAAGGTTCACATACCTGCTGAAGTGGACCTATGGCGGGGCGATCATAAACACAGCTACACACAACCCATATTACTGACACTATCAGAAAAGACAGAATCATTGCAGTGCAAAAATGATTGGAGCCATAGAACCAGCAGGCAAACCAGTGCTGGCCTTTCTTCGGACCCATTGTTCCTAGCTGGGGGTCTGCAACCAGCTTCTTCTTGTCCCCTTGGGGGGATGTCTGGCTGTGGCCCCCTTGGTGGGGCGACCGATCCTTTAACTTGCAGTACTTCATCCTCGTCCAGTATCTGAAGTGTAGGGACTCTTTTCACCCGCGTGGCGTGAATCCAATTCTGATTTCCTTCCACAAGCACGGCCGTCCGAGCGACTGCTATCACCTTCGTCGGCTTCTCGAATGGGAACTCGATCTTCGGTTGATTACCGTGCTTTTTCACTAACACCGTGTCTCCAATCTTTATGTCATGAAACGAGTCCTGTAAAAGAGAAGGAAACTTCTGACAGACAAGTGTTTCACTAGCAGTGAGCTTCTCCACCAGAGCCCTGGTGTATTCCTCCTGCCTGCACTTCCCTTCTTCGCTAGTCTCTCTAATGGTCCTGTTCCATGGCAAAGGAAATGGTCTACCCATTAATATTTCATAAGGAGAAAGCTTAGTTACTTTATTAGGTGTCATCCTTATTTCAGCTAAAACTGCGGGTAGCTTGTGTTTCCAGTTTTTAAAAGTTCCTTTAGTAGCTTTTCTAAGTTTATCTTTTATTGTTCTATTCATGCGTTCCACTATCCCTGAACTTTGAGGATGGTATGGGATGTGAAACTGCCATTCAATGTTTAAATGTTCTACTAAATCTTGACATATTTTGGCTTTAAAGGCTGTGCCGTTATCGCTGCGTATGCGCGAAAAGCATCCAAAGCGCGGTATTATTTCTTGTGTCAAAATTTTCACTACGGTCTTAGCATTTTCTTTCTTGACTGGAAAGCATTCTGGCCATTTTGAAAACATGTCTACCATAACTAGTAAAACTTCAGGCTTACCTCCTGGTGTAACTGTAATGTGTGTATGGTCAATGTTCCAATCAGTACAGGGTTCTGTGGGGTATACTAGATGATCATGCTGTGGCTTATGTGAAATATTGGGGTTATTCATCTGGCATGTTATGCATTTCTCTACATAAGCTTTCACTTGTTTCTCACATTGTAAAATGAAAAAACTTTGTTTCACCGCCATGTAAGTGTGTTGTGCACTTTTGTGTCCTATGCCGTGTGCTTGAGAAATAAATAAGGGGGCACTATGTATGGGTATGCATGGTTTACCCTCGATGCACCAAATCCCAGCCATTGATTTCGGCGCCCCTGCTGTGCCCAATCCCCCACTTCAGAAACAGATGTCTGCTCCTGCAGACATCCTATTGTAAAATCAATGGCATCTATCGTTAGCATAGTAAGGGTTAATGCAGTGTGAGCATTAAGACCCAGATGGCTTCCTGTCAGAGTTTTCTGTCTAGCTGCTTCTCTAAAAGCATTTCCTCTGGCAATATCCCTTTTGGGCTGTCGCGGAGGAATTTTGTCAGCCTCACTTTTTTTAACCTAATAATGCATTTAATATCGGGGCAGGTCCTTCGGTATTTGGGGCATATTTGATCTCTAGATGGGGATTTGACAAAAGGATTACTTCATACCCGCTAAATCGCTGCGCTGACATATGTTGGGTATGTAAATTATTCATTAAATGTTTTACATTATGCCCTGCATGCAGTATCGTGTGGTGTCCCAGCGTGACCGAAATGGCCTGTGCAACTGCCATTGCACAAGATGCCAACGCTCGTAAACAACCTTCCTTAGACTTGAACCGGGAGAAGTTTAGAGAAGTATGCCACGGGTCCTAATTTACCCCCATGGCTTTGAGCTAAAACCGAGCTGTATCCCTTACAAAAGTCACGGACATACAGGTGTAACACCTTCACATAGCTTGGTAAACCGAGCCCTGGAGAATTTGTCAGTGCCTCCTTCAACTTTTTAAAAGCATGTAACATTTCATCAGACCATTCTATGGTGTCAGGTTGATCAGCACGTGTTTGGTAACTCTCAGTATCTTGTCATAATAACGGCAACAGCTAATCATTCCAAGAAAGCTTAGCATGTTTTTTTTATTCTGTGGAGGCCCCAATTCCACGATTGCCGCTATACGTTTGGGATTTAACTCTTTTTCCCTTTGACAACACGAATCCCAGATACTCAACACGCTGCTGACACCATTGTAATTTCTTAACAGAAATCTTTATAACATTTCATCAGAGACATTTCAATAGGAGGATTCCATCCTCTCGGGCTGCGGTTATTGATTGACTGGCCAATCACAGTAGGTCAGAACAATCGAGTTACAGTTCGGTTTATATGCTTTTAGCACTTCTCTTAAAACAATGAAAAAAAAACAGGCGGATTCAAAAATCGGCTCGCTAACTGGGTAAAAATTAGGGATTCTCCGCGGTATTTGGAATGCATAGAGCGGGCGTGTCTCGGGATGCACTGGGATCCCAAAAAAGAAATAGCCATTTTCGCCATTAAGTCTCTGCCTAACAGGTTAACAGGACAACTGGTCATGATTTTTTAAGACATGGTTGATCGGGGGGCTCTGATGGAGGTCCGTCACCGTGAGCGGTGGTGTTTCAAATGTTTGTGTTAATATCCCATTAATACCCATGGAGGGGCCGGCCTCTTCCCTTGGTCCCATGTATGCATTTCTCCCCAATACGCTACATGTAGCTCCAGAATCCACTAAAATGTTAACTTCTTTTTACTAATCATCAAATCAATGCAGGGCTGTTGGGAGAAATGCTGTGAGACTACTGGGAAGGTGGGATTTGCCCCTGGGCACCTTCATTGGGGTCCTACATTTTGCCAGTCAACATTGAGGCGAGGGGTATTGTGTTGTACATTGGCGGGAGCAGCCTGCGAAGGTCTGTTTGAAACCTGCTTGTGTGTATCAGGGTATGGGCAATCGGCTCTCCAATGATCCATTGCACCACAATTAAAACAGCCAGCATTCCTGGCCTGCTGTTTGGGGGGTCCCTGTCTGTCTCCCCATTGCGGTTTAAGATTTCCTCTGTTTCCCCTGCCTCGTCCTCTACCCCTAGGGGCTGCACGGGCTGACCTGCGTTTCTCTTCCCAGTATTGCTGCTGTCCCCACGGGTCCCCAAAGGGATATGGAACTGGCTCTGGTATGCTGAGCTGTGCTGCGTGTGTCACTGACGGTCTTATTACTTCAAAGCATCCTGCTGCATCTTTACTTATTAACCTCCTACCAAACTCTTCTATTGGCATCTCAGTCCATCCATTTATTTGCTTAATTTGTAAACCTAAACTTGGTAGGCAGTTGGAGATAAATGTACTGATGCACAGGGCGGGTATCCCTGGGCCATCTCCCATCTGACTTTCTAATCGCCAAACCTGTAGAAATCTCTTCCAAAACTCAGTCAATGTTTCACCTTTTTTCTGCTTACATGCAAGAGAGGATGCCATATCAGCTCTGGGCTTAAACACTTGGTTCAAGTGATGTTCTAATGCTTCCCACATTTCAGCTTCATTCCCTTCTTGGTACAGGGGTATTGCACCTGGCCTTGTATGTGCGGGTGTGTTCTTTTCCATGTGTGGTATCCCAACCCAGCTAAGTGGACTATTCTCCCCCACTACCATCTCTAAATCCATCTTAATGTCTTCGGGCATATAATTTTTTCCTTTAATTGCCCTCCGAAGGTAAGCAATTGTACCTTTGGAAGATTTGGAGGGGTGAGGACAGTGTTTGGCCATGTGATCTAATTCTTTCATATCAGGAGGGATGATAACCAGAATGTCTCCTGCTGTTATGAAAGGATTGTATGTACTGACCATGGTCATGGAGCTTGTTGATGCAGTGGGCGCTGCTGCTGCTATTACTCCGGGGGTCTCTATGGAATCTATGTCTCCTGCTGGTTTTTTAAGTGTATTATCCAGTGTCCGTTTAGACTGGTTCCTGGTCTGTTTCGGGGACTCCCCTATGTTAACGCTAAGTATGATTTGTTTGTCCTAACACAGGCGTGTTTGCTTAGCTGGCTTAGTTTTCTTATCAGTAACTGTGAAAGATTCTGTGTCTAATTCCCCTTCATGTTACTTATCCTCTTCCTCTCCTAGCGTCTTTTCTGGTTGCTGTTCATCAGCATGTGACCATTGGTTCTCATTCGGAGGAAGGATATTTTGTGACATTTTCTTTTTTTTTTTTTTTTCTCTTTTTTTTTTCCCTTTTTCTCTTTATTTCTTCCACATCTAGACTCTCCTCTTTTTTGTTTCCTACTGTATTTAGTTTGTTCCACTGCTGCCATTGTTATCACGGCTGCCGTGGGACTCAAATCATTTCCTTGGAATGGCATTAGGGAGGGATATTGAGTGGTAGTTACAGTTTTTTACTTTTACCTGTTTAGGTCTGAGCTCCTTCGTATCATATGGCGGGGGTGGAGCGCTAGGTTTAATGTCGGGGTTGGAATGATTTCTAATTTCATAATTCAATTTCTCACTTTTCTGTCTGTTCTCTAATTCCTTTTTACTAACTTTTTTCCTGAGACTCATTAATCCATTTCTCCTATACCACCCTGGCGCTATTTCTAACCATTTTATCCCACACTCTCTCATATAAGACTTATCCCAATTAGGATCCCCTGGATAATAGGGCCACGCCTTTTTATCTCCAAGGCACATTCCCATTATCATTTCCATATAATAGGGGTCACTACCTCCTGTTCTAGGGAAGGGATGGGGGCTACCTATAGCCTCCTTTAACCTGCCATATTTTCCCCAAACGGTAAGGTATAATAAGCCCCTCCCGTTAATCTCTCTACATAGTGAATACAATCTTCACCAACATGGGGGATCTTGCTTTCAGCCTGACAGATGATGACAACAAAAAATATATCTTATACTTCTAAAGTCAATTGCCTGAGTCCTGCTCACCTTCAGGACTGTCCGACAATACAAACAGATAAACTTATAACTCTATGAACACCAACACAAGACAGACTAATCACACATTAGAAGTATCCAAGTGCAGACACGTCCTATGAATTTCTATAGCGCGCTTTTCTATATCTCAGGCGACAACCCGTGTCCCTGTACAACTCGCCTAATTGCGAGAGGCAACTAAAGGGCCAACACTTTTAACCTTCCCTCGGGGTTTAGTAAATAAAATTACTTACCCCCTTCAAGGTGTGTTGCCCGCATTAAACTCCACCACTGAAAGGATGAGTCTTTACTTAGGGCGATCTCTCTGGATCCCCTTTTGAAGGCACGCTGTCTGATAATTGTGATAATTCTAACATGTGATCTAAGATATCTTAGAGAACTTGCGACTGGGCTCAACAATAAACGACATACAACAGACCCAGTACAAATTCTAATTTACTTCCGCTTTAGGGAGGACTTATATAGCAAAAAACCACAGACACAGTATGCACTTTGACATATATGATGAAACACAAAAATAACAGCAAACTGACGGTTTCCACAAAGGTAAAGGTCAGCACGTAGCAGTTACAGAAGTTGCCCCATCTGGCTGTTATTGCGGCTGTTATTGCGGTTTGACAGTTAAGTTTCGCTAGCATACATTTCTGCAATTACATTTCCAAATGAAGCTTGCAAGCAAATAATATATATTACATATATATTTCTGTTATGTGAAACTCTCGCATGGAATTATATCTGGCAGCCATTTTGTTCGCTTCAGCCATTTTGTTAGAAGAATCTGAGGCCTATCCTCTGCCAACACCCGGTTGTCTTAGGGTTCCCCTGGTTAAAGGTGCACAACCCTACCTTTAATTGGGAAACTGGGGAATTGACAGGATGGAGCCCGCACTGTGCAGAACATTGCTATAGTATCACTGTTGGAGCAACCCAAGTCTCAGAGCTTATTTGTCCGTCTGCCTCTCCATCCATGAGGGTACCTCATGTATCTTTATTGAAGTCCGCCGGAACCATTCAGGGTGATAATCCTGTTAAGTCTGGTGAGGGTCCTGAGGCCCCTCGTGAAGGGGAGGGTACTGTCATGAATGACTTGCCTTCAGTCCGTGCCCGTGGTGTCCCTAGGCAACTGGCCAGGGTTTCTCCTGCCCAGCAGCCGCCTCTGCCTCCGGTGCCATCCCCAGCGGCGCGTGTGTCGCCGAGTAAGTCCTTCCCCCTTGCCCATTGTCACTCAGCTTGTGCTTGCTGGCCTATACAATCAGCTCATGTCCTCCGGTGGTGCAATACTCACAATGGCCACCGGAGGCTGTTTAAAAGAACGAAGTCTAGAAGGTGCAGCTCTGAGCAGTTTGCCTGGGAAGCTCAGCTGGAGCAATCAGCCCAGAGCTCACCAATCAGACCACAGGGCCAGTGCTCCAATCTGCCGCCAGATCCTAAGTGCACCAATCCCAGCCACTGTCTCCCTATCCAATCCTGCCGGTTTTCCCACTATAAAGGGATTTCCACTGCAATGTGTCATTGCCTGTTATAGCGCCTAGTACTTAGTTATCTAGCTTGTCTCTAGTGATTGAACCGACCTTTTGCCTGCCTGACCACGATTCCGCCTGACCCCTCTGATACCTCGCACTGTGACCTTCTGGATTTGACCTCGGCTTGTTTGACTACTCTTTGTACCTCCCATTGGATACCTCGCCCCGTGACCTCCCGGCTCTGACCTCGGCTTGTAATCGGACTTCCGCCATCCGGCATCCTCACTTGGGACTCCCTGCCGTTCATCAGTCTCCACCTTAAGCTGGTAATCTTTGCGCCCTATAAGTCCTGGGGGTAACCGAGTAGGAGAGGCATAACCCGCGTCTCCTACAAGCGGGGACTTGTCTATAGGCAGAAGAGGCGGTGGAGATTGGGGATTATCAGCTCAAGACAGACTGGTGTCCGGTACAGTCCTTACAGGAGTAATAGCCTTTGCCCCTTTCCCTCAAGGGCACCCGGCAGATGATACCCAGTTCCAGAAGGCCTTGGGCAGCCCGGGACAGACCCTGAGCTGACAGGGGGTTTTGAGCTAACCGAGATTTGATGAATCTTGGGGGTGGCCAGGCTGGAAACTCTATCTTGTAACCGGAGGATACTACCTCCTGAATCCACCGGTCTGAGACATGGCGCCTCCAGACATGAGCCAAGACTTGGGGGAGGACTTAGGCCTGGGACCCCAGGAGGGGCCAGGGCGGCCACGTCCTCTGCCCCTGCCCCAAAAATCTCCACGGGCTCCAGCAAAGGAAGTTCCTCGTCCAATTCTGGAGCCCCTGAAGGAAGGAGAAAAGGCACCTGAACCCCGAAAGGATCGGGGCTGCCTTCTACACTGAGGTAACTTGCCTCCCTTAGCAAACAAGTCCAGACGTTCACCAAAGAGGCACAGCCCCTTGAAGGGAAAACCAGTGAGAGCCTTCTTAGCAGCGTTGTCAGCTGCCCACTGACGCAGCCAGACCAAGCGGCGTATCGCCACAAACAAGGCAGAAGCCCTGCCACACATTCTAATGGTATCATCCAAGGCAGAGAGAACATATGCAACAAATTCCTCACAGCGCAGAAGAGCTCTATACTCTTCACTACCTGCATCATCAGGGGCCCCATCTAAGAGATCCCTGAGCAGGCTTTTAATAGCAACAGCCGTAATGGCAGAGGCACAGACCAGACGCAACACAGTCCCCACACAGGCAAAGGCATGGCAAGCCAGCTGATCAATGCGCCTGTCCTCCCCATTCCTCAGTGTAGTAGTCAGAGGAATGCATGACGGATGTGTTGGACAAACCCAGAACTGGTGCATCCACCTCGGAAGGACATGACCATCGTTTAACCATCTCAGCGGGAAAGGGATACCTCTTATCCCAACTCTTTGGCACCCTGAGAAGCCGGCTAGGCCGTTCCCACTCTTTGAGCACCAGATTATTAAAGTGAGTTTGTTCAGGAAATTCCAAGCGTGGTTTAACAGAATGAAACAGCTCCCCCTGCTGCTGCGGAGCCACGGCAGGAGGAGAGATACAGAGTACTTCAAAAATGTGAGTTAAAAGCCTGTCAGTATCATCTGAAGCCCAGGGGTCAGACCCAGAATCGGCACCATAAACCTTAGGCTGATCCTCAGATGATTCTGAATCAGAAAATAATTCCCCCTCTTCCAGGGGGGTATAACCGTCAAAAAATTCCTCAGCCCCCATAGGAAAGAGGGAAACACCAGGTAATAAATGCCGCTTCTTAGCAGAAGCCTTACACGGGCAAGAGCCAGCAATATGTCTCTCAATGCTGGCCACCCGTGCAGCCAAATCAGGTTGAGACTCCCCACTGGTATGCACCTCACTAGGAGTCAGATGTAAGCGTGGGGGGTAGGCGAAGCCCGAGGGGGCACAGGCCCAGCCATCGGTAACCCAGACTGCAGCGCAAGCATCTGCTGGGGATACCCCACACGCCACACACAGCCGGGCTTGTCCCGAAGGAACCCCAAGCGCATTATCCTGAGAAGCCTCCATATGGTGATTATTGTGGCACAATATGCCAAGTCGGGATTGACGCCAATATGGCTACCCGGGATGCCCCAATAGCCCGCTAGGGAAGTGGGAGATATACAAATACAAAAGCCCGCCAATAAGGGGTTAATGCTAAAAGGGGATAGGACTGGGAGAAACCACTAAAAAGTTTGACCCGCCTGTAAGACATAAGCAAAGAACCCGTAAGCATAATGCAATGAAATACAAAGAAAAGCCAGCCCGCCGGGGCACTTACGGACCGCGATAGGGAGACGCCAGACACGCAGCACAGGAGCTCCAAAATGGCGCCCGCATATACCTCGAGGGGCGGGCCGCGGAGAAGTAATGCGGAAAACGTCATCCGCAAGGCCCGCCCCCCCAAAGAGCGTGAAAACGCGCCCCTGTGAGAAGGCCAACCAATGACGGTGCAGCAGTGCCTGAGGCGATGGCGGCATATAATACAAGCCAGTACAAAAGGCAAAAAATTAAAACACGTATTAAATACATACCCCCCCCCCCCCAGATCTACCCAGGGGGAGCGAAGGGGAAGCAGCGGACCACCTAAGAGGAGCCTAACTGAGGGGACAGGGGGCGAAGGGCACACGGCCGCAGGAAGGGCATCCCATAAGGCTCACCACGGGCCTGTACCGCCTACCCTTTGGTGGGGGACTGCGGTAGGAGCAGCGCTCCTTAGCACCTGGCAGCGGTGCTTCCTACCATCACCCGACCAGCGCAGCCTAAGCTGGGAGGCAGAGAAAGGACCGGGTGGAAATAGTCCTACCTGGCCGCAGGCTAATAAGCCCCGCTCACCTGTGAGTAGAAAGAGACATCTTCTAGTCATCACAGCCCAGACTGCAGAGAAGGACTGGGGAATTTGTGGGAGGTCCCTGGTATATGTGGGGCCGGGAGGAGCCACTTTTCTGTCTCTGCAGTCCGGCGCCATCTACTGGATGTATAACCCAAGAGTAAGGAATATCTTCTGGAACAGGACGTGCTGTATACTTAGAATATAGTCATAAAAAATATAAAGTTACTTCCGCATGTCTTTTACACCGACAAAGAACATGCTGGCAGTTGCTAACCTGCCTTTTTTGAGGAAAATAACCATAAGGGAATGTGCTGAGAATTTTTACACCTGCTCGGGGCAGCTGTAAATAAGTAGTTCAAAACAGTAGTCAAAACATTGCTGAATCACACTCATTTTTTACAATAGTAAAATTTCAGTTCTATTTTTTCACTTCATGAGAAAAGACAAGTGAAAAATATTCGTGTAGAAAATGAAGCATGTTTTTTTTCTTTGTTGAATCACAAGAATTTGAAAAAGCTAAAACAGTAGTATTTTTTTCTCAAGAGACAGACTCATTTCTTGTTACAAACTTTGTTGAATTGAGCCCTATATGTTTTTTTTATGAATTAGTACTACATATTATATAGGCCGTGGGTGGATCTAATTCTTTTTGTTTCTCTTAGTCATAGCTTTTGACCCAGCAATTATACATCGTAAATGCACATGCAGAAAAATAATTTTACAGTCAGTACTGTACTATAATTCAATTTTTGCTGGCCAAATCTGCCTTTGTAAATTATTAAAGAAGGAGCATAATATAAACACAACTTGTATATTAGGAATGATTTAATTCATTTTTTGTGTTAAAATGGAAAACCAATGTAGGTTACAAAATAATATATGAAACACAACATAACAAAACCACTAATTCACTACATGAAACAAAAGGAACCATCCTACCATTCAGACGTTATTTTTCCCTCAATATACACACACACACATATGCTTTAGAAAAGCACAATATGGTAACAGAAGAAATGATGACATGAAAGTCAATTTCAGTAAAGATCGAAATGTAACAATGATGGGTAATGTGCTATATACCGTTTTATTAATCGTGAATGTGATCTTCATAAGCCATTACATGTTGTAAAATCGAATGTCTGTACAGATAACTACAACATTCACAGAGATATGAAAATTTAAAGCTGAATTCCAGGCAGACAAAATCCATATAAATAGTGCTGAGTGGGCATGAGCACTCTTGTGGCAGATAATTAAAATGTCCATTATGTAACACCAAACAAAGAGACGCAGTGAGGACATGAGGAAGGGGACCTGTTGAGGCTCACTGGTTCCCTTAAACCGGACCTTCACCATGATTTATTGAAAAGCCCAAACCTTTATAAAACGATTCCCCAGCATCTAAAATTAATATATTTTAAGTTTTTAGTCACTTATTATTCTTTCCCCCACTGGGCTGCAACTCTGTTCAGGACTTTAGGATACAGGCGCCGCCATCTTGACTCAGAAGCATCACACTTACTGAGGAGAGGAGAGCGAGATAAAGTGCAGGGGGATGGGTTATAGCTGTGCTTTGCTCAGACAGAGCACATCTGGGGTCAGGAAAAGAAAAGCAATCCCAGAATGCAGAGCAGCACAGTCAGAAGGCACTTCCTGTTTGCAGGCTGCCTGATGTTCCATGAGCCGCCATCTTGGATGTTTAAAGGCTCATAACATGCAGTAGATGCAGGTAGGATGATTTTTAATGTGAGCAATCTGTATATACAGGGTGTGGGAAACATATAAGATAGACTCTTATTCAGAGTGAAGGACCGCTTTAAGCCATCTTCGGATTCTCAATGAAGCAAAGAGATGTTAGCCCCAGTAATAAACATTGATCAGTACACCGTCACACATACAGTAGATGCTGAATTCTCTTTTCAGCAGTGAAATATATTAGCCACACAAACTATACACATCAGCATCACCACTTAATATTTTTTGTTGTGCCCGGACTTCAGTTTTAAAACATTAAAAACAACAATAGTAAAAAACTAAAACATAACAGTACTTTTTTTGTGAAATACACAGGAAAAAAAGGTAATATTTCATGATGTTTAAAGGCCTTTTGAAGGCCTAGGTGATCCATGTCCACCATCCATATTTAATGTTCGTGAGATCCAGAGACAAGGACCAAGTTCTATTTTGAATTGTTTTAGGCTGAGACCAGCATCGCCTTATCAAATAACCACATCTTGAATGTTCCAGCTTGCTTTCATTTTTGGATAAAGAAGCCATCTTAATCTCTTAAGATTTGTTTGGGACTGCAAGAGCTTACATTGTTAGACCTAGTAAAATACCAGTCTGAGAAAAAAATCTAGAATAAACGTATAAATTAAACGTTTTTATGCCTTTCAATGTCCCATCAAAGCAATACACGAAAACAAAGGTTGCATTCAGTCCTTTTTGTTTACACATATTACAGTCTGTGCTGGACTAAGTTGGTTATGCATTTTGTTGCAATGAAATCAGGGTAAGACTAAAGGCAATGCAAAAGTCATCAACTTTCATAGATCATCAAGAAGATCACTGGAATATAGAAGAACTGTATGGGCCATGGTGCATGATGTAAATATTAACTCTGTATCTAACCTGCCATCATGAATTCCCTATGTTCACGTGGAATCTGCTTCAGGTCCAATGATGACACACTGAAATATGTATACGAATATCAAGTCTGTTCAGTCCAATAAATACTGAATATTCAGCAGAGTATTGCAAGGTTTTGAATCCATTTTGCCGCCACAAGGTTTCAAAATAAAGGAAACGCCCGGCGGAGCAACTTAAAAATTATCTCCAAGGAATGGTGGAAATGCATGTAAGGTGAGGAGTCCATTCATGTACAGACCACTGTCCTATGCATCGCTGGAACACATGAAGGCTTGCTTCTTTTTTCCTAATAAGAGAAGTATAAGACATGATATCCATTCTTAATCTACAACAATCTTCCGTTCAATCAAAACACCAACAGATTGTCATATCATTGTAAAAGAACACCCAATAAACCCATGTAATCAGATTATGTCCTAAACCTTAGCACAGTAATTCAAAAGCAGACATTTTTTACTAAAAGTAAAGCCCTTAGCATAGTTTCTGACTACAAATCCCATAATCCTTCCTCTGTAATAGATGAGCAGCTTTGTCTAAATCAAGCAGCAGTAATAACCTTCCCAGGTGAGAACATGGCCAGTAGCCCTTTACTGATTGGAATACAAGATTGTGAAGAGGTTGAAGGGGTTAAACCTGTTAGCTCAGGAATGTGGAGCGTCGTCTCTGCCTTAGCCAATCAGATGATTAGCAACCCACAGCCAAAAAGTCTCTGCCAGGTACACCAAACACACCACTTCATCTCTTGCTTATGGCAGCTAACATCTGAATGTAACATTTGTACAGTCTTTTCTGATAACACCTCTAAATACCTGGGCGGGGGGAAACTGAGGTTATATGTACATTGCTTGCTTTTCCAGAATGTATTAAAATGCTAATGTGTTCTTAACTATACTTACCCATCTCTTTGTACCACTGTGTGACAGATTTACAGCTAAATATGGCATGTTATAACGAACACACGGAAGTGCCCAATGGCGCCTTTATTGTAAGTTGGCTGCGCACTCTGCCTTCAGCTATTAAATTGGACCAGAAATGGACCTAGCATCCATAGAGAGATGCAGGGTGTGCCACCCCTCATAGCAAGAGTAAGCTCCCATTCAGCTTCTTTAGTTGCCGATTTGTGCCAAGCTGCACCATAGGAACGCTGACGGGGTATGAATATCCGGTGACCGATGTTACACAGCAGGGCATCCCAAATGGAGATACCTCAAGGATACAGACCAAAACCTGGGACAGTGAAAATCTAGGGTATGGTTCACTTTAAAGCGGACCTCCAGTCATTTGCTACCCTAAAGCTCCCCTTTGATGATCAGTGGCAAATGGTGCTTGAGCGGGATTAACTCCATGCAGATGTGGAATTGCTGCGCTTCTAGAATTACATGGGAGCCACCATTTTGGATTACACCCGAGATCCCTGCTAACAAATAATAAATGGGGGGATGGGGAGAGCCTTTGCTAGCACACAGACACAATGCAGTTGAGCTGAGAGCTTCCACAATCAGGGCAGGCTGGAGCTTGGGATTTTGCTATAAGTAGCCAACAGCAAACAGATTTACCTCAGAAAATGGATCTGCATCTCTCTTACATGACACAAATGCTAAATAGACAGCTGCTGGAGGAGATGAATGTAACTATGTATCAATTAATGTAAGTCAATAGGTTTGGCTGCTGCAGAGTTGATTACAATGTTGTTACAATGTTTTAAGAGCTTTCTGAGCAGTGCTGAATCATTACAGCTGATGACTTTATACTTCTGGCTAAAAATAAAGCATTATTTCAAGGATATTTAGGGTAATTTTGACAGTAGGACTGGGTTTTTCGCAAGTAGGCCTGTCGGAATAGTGACAAGGTGGCTGCTCCCATGTAGTTTAATAGCATAGAATCTCCCTGCTATCGTACAACATCTGAATGGATGTGAGCCATCTCAAACATACTACATCACCAATTGCGAGAGACAGTGTTTAGGGGATCAATTACTGAACTTTGATTTTTTTAAATGAAGGTCCACTTTATGCAGGCTATTCTTTCAGTGCAGAAATTCTCTCTGCTGGAAGTTGGGCTGGTGGGGCATACTTTGGTTTGAAATATTAATGGTCGGTGCTAAACTCTTATTGTCACCTATTACAACTTGTATGCAGACTTATCATCCATTATGCATACCATTACTGCAAATTATATTTTTCTGTACTTTAGATTGGCAGAGACTGGTAACACAGAGATGCTTTGGTCATCAGAATTTCATTATAAGCTGTGTTTCAGGGGTTCTTATCCACTTAAAGCAGACCACGGTTTTGAGGTGGACCAGGGATGCTTGCAGCAACCAGTTAGCTTAGTGTGAACCTGATCCTCTGAACCAGCATTATGTGGAATATATATTTTTTTCAAAACCAGTCCTGCATTTTTGTAACTTTTTCACCCTGTTCTAAATAGTACTAACAACAGAGGCCTGAATGATGGAGCATGCACTTGCTTAAAAAGCTGAGAGCAAAGGCTATAAGGCATAAGTGCTCAAGTAATGCTCAACTCATTAGTGCTTGTCTCATGGATCATTGCAGCTTTCCTAGATCTAATCTTAAAGTGATACTGCAAGCAAAGGTAATTGTTACACCATTGCATAGAGCTAAATTTGGCACCGTCCGAAATTGAAAATTAAATTGAAGCAGAAATGGCCGAGATATCGGGGTTTACAGGTTCAGATATTCTCTTTTGCATCCCTACCCCCAAACAGCTCAGCAGAGCAGGACAGGATTGCTGGTCCCTCCGCTCTCCCGATACATTATAACAAAGACATACAAATTTTATTCAAGAAGTCAGAGAAATACACAAAACCTATTAAAAACAATTTAAAATACAATCAAAACACAAGACAAAGGACAGAGGCCGACAAAGGAGGCTGATGATGTGATTAAAGTACATTTCTGGCAGAAAAAAAAAGGTATACTCAACTTTTCTCCCACGCAGTCACTCCTAGTACGGAGCTGCAATGCTTACCTGAAAGGCTGGATCCAGGTTGGCATCATGCACAGCGCCTCTCTGCTCGTTGAATCTCTTCCTGTCTCCATGGACACGGCAAGGCCCCTACCATCAGCCATGCCCCCTCCATTACAGTACTAACACTATGTTAACCAACAAGTGAATAAACTCCTAATGCCACACATTAAATACTGCAAGCAACACTGTGATAGTGATGAACCATACAAACACAAAAATGAGAACATATACAAAGAAACACTTGCCAAAATTGAAACAATGAAATTCTGATCAAACCATCATTTCGGGATCAACAGAACACGCCATCCAGCACCCTGATAACAGCTCCAGATGCCACGCCTTCCGTATTCCTCCTTCCTTTGTGTTTATTTGTATGGTTTATCACCATACAGTCTTAATTGCCATATTCATTGTGGAGTTTACTCACTTTTTGGTTGACATAGTGTTAGTAACTGACCCGGATCAATCAACACAATACTAAGGTTGGATATAGGCTCTTTTGTGAGCAGTCACTAAATAGGTATTACGCAATATATTGTTTTATTCACGCCATCTGCCTTCCCAATAGGGCTCTGTTGTTTGTCTTGTGTTTGGATTGTATTTTAAATTGTATATGTCTCTGACTCCTTGAATACAATTTATGTCTTTGATATAAAAAAATTACTTGTGGTGCAGCATTTTGTGTGGGGTATCCCACATGGTATACGTTTGGAGTTGTGGTGCATGCTTGCACACAGATTTGAATTGGGTTGTGCATAAGGTATTCATCACATTGCAATCAATGAAGAGCCCCCATTATGCTAATTATTATACAGCATTATAGATCGGTGTAACAATTACCTTTTCAGTAGCACTTTAAGTGCCTATACCTTTCCATGAATATCAAACTTACAGTTTATAGGTAAATTCTAGCTGCTCAGTTTGTACCATGCATGCATAAAGAAAAATGAATAAATACACAATGAATTCTTGGGAGGACAGGAAAAGAAAAATAATCTTTAGGTTTTGGACTAAGGAAATAAGGATTAAAGTGGAATTCCAGTCATATATTAACTTACCCCCGCCCTGCCACTCATCCGTGGTCCAGTGCCGTTCTACCAAGACACAAAGTGGCATCCCCCAACACAAGTAAATGGGAGGGAGGGCAGGCACAGGCCGCTTGGTGCTGTCTCTTAGGATGTTGCCAAGGACCCAGAGCACCAGTAGAACGGCGCAGGACCGTGTGTGAGATAAGGATTTTTTTTTTAACCCCCCATCCTGCCTCCGCACTAGGAGGATGTCAGCACGTTAATATATGACTGGACTTCCCCTTTAAAACAGTTTAGCTATTTTGTTATTCTTAGAATACAGTACGTCCTGCTCCAAATCTAATACTTACAGTTGGGATATACTTCGCCAGATGGCGCTGGACTGCAGAGACATCGAAAATAGGCTCCTCCCGGCCCCTCAAATACCCAGGGACCTCCCACAAATCCCCAGAATTTCTCTGCAGTCTGGCTGCGAAGGACGAGAAATTGGCTCTCTACTCGCAGGTGAGCGGGGTTATTAACCTGCGGCCCTGTAGGACTATTCCCACCCGTTCCACTAGTAATATGCCTCCCAGCCTTGGCTGCGCTGGTCGGGTGAAGGTAGGCAGCACCGCCGTTGGTGCTTAGGAGCGCTGCTCCACCGCAATCCCCCACCAAAGGGTAGGCGGTTCAGGCTTATGGTGAGCCTCTATGGGATGCCCCTCCCGCACTATTGCCCCTTGCCCCTGCCTATCGGTGGGCCCAATTTGAGTGGCCGCCGTCCTCCCTCATCCTCCTTGTAGTCTTCGGGGGAAAAGAGGGGGGGGTTGTATGTGTATAGATATGTATGTTATGCAAGTCTGTACTTTCACTTTTCACATGTCTTTATTCTTGTGTCAGCCGCCGCGCTGACTTGTCTTTATTGCTTTTAAATTTACCGCCGCCGCACGCTGACTTGGTTCCGCGGTTGGCGGTGCCATTACCTCAGGCGCGGGTGCGCCATCATTGGCTGTTGGCCTTTCTGGCTTCGCGCTCTTTGGGGGGGGGCGGGGCCCGTCTTTGGCGTGTTCCGTGTCATCGCTATTACTGGCCCGCCCCTCGAGGTATACCAACGCCATCTTTTCTGACTTGGTTGGCCTATGCGCGACGGACTCCTACCTACCGCGGTCTGTAAGTGCCCTCGCGGGCGGCTTTATCTGCTTCACCTTTGTTACGATGTACTTAAGGTCTTGTCTGCTTATGTCTTTCAGGCGGGACAAACCCTTCTTGGCTTCTCCCGGCCCTGTTTTTAGTATATTACTTGTAGGCCTTGTAAAAATTATACTCCCACGTCCCTAGCGGGTTATTGGGGCATCCAGGGTTGCTGTATAGCGTTATTCCCTATCGGTGTATAGCGCCGCTATAATCACCATATGGAGGCATCTCAGGATAATGTTACCGGGGACCCTTTGGGACAAGACCGGCTGTGGGCAGCCTCATGCTGACGCTGACAAGGCGCGGGTCTGTGTACCCTGTGCTGAGCAGGTGCTTGCATTGCAATCTGGCCTGGCAGTGGCTGCACCTCGTTTCACTTCACCTTCTCCCCCAAGCTTAAATCTCACTCCTGCTGAGTTGCATACTAGTGGGGATTTTCAGCCTGATGTGTCTTCTAGACTGGCTACTGTTGAACAGCTTATTGCGAAGTCTTTAGCGCGTAAGGCCACCTGCTAAGAAGCGGCACTTGACGCCTAATGTTACTGTTTTCCCTATGGGAACTGAGGAATTTTGGAATCTGTGTGGCTATACCCCGTCTGATGAAGGGGAGCCCTTTTCTGATTCAGGCTCATCTGATGAGAGACCAAGGGGTCATGACGATTCTGGCTCTGACCCCTGGACCCCGGATGACACTGACAGATTATTGACCCAGATTTTTGAGGTTCTGTCTATCTCTCTCCCTGTTGAGGCTCCCAGGCAAAGAGGGGAGCTTTTCCATACAGCAAGATCACGTTTGGAATTTCCAGAGCAGGCACATTTCCATAACCTTGTGCTCAAGGAATGGGAGCGCCCCAGTAAACTTCCCGGGGTTCCAAAGAGTTGGGATAGGAAGTATCCCTTTCCTGCTGAGGTGGTTAAATGTTGGGCATCCCCCCCCCCCCGAGGTGGATGCCCCGATCCTAGGGCTATCTGTCATGCATTCCCCTGATTCTACTACCCTGCGGGATGCTGAAGACCGGCGTATTGATCAGCTGGCATCCCACGCCTTTGCATGTGCGGGGACGGCGCTGCGCCCGGTCTGTGCCTCTGCCATTACTGCTGTGGCCACTAGAACCCTTATCAGAAATATGCTTGATAGTGCCCCTGATGATTTGCCTTGTGAGGTGTTTAATGCACTCGCCAGTTGTGATGTTTTTGTAAACTTTGTCCTATCAGCATTGGATGACACCATCAGAATGTGTGCCAGAACTTCTGCCCTCGTGGTGGCTATACGCCGCTTGGTTTGGCTGCGCCAGTGAGCTGCTGACAACGCTGCCAAGAAGGCCCTCACTGGGTTTCCCTTTAAAGTGGACCAACACCCAGGATTTTGACTATCCTGGGTTTTGGTCCACTTCGGTGGGGCACCCCGATCGGGGGTGCCCCTCTGTCTGAAATCCCCCCGAAAGCCCAGAAACACTCACCTCACCACGCTCCCACGTGACCGCTCCAGCCAATCACAGCGCTCAGAGCCGCTGTGGTATGCGCGTCCAAGGCTGCTTGGATAGCAGCTCAACTGCTCTGAGCGCTGGAGGCCGCGTCTCGCACTTCCCTCTAACAGGGAGCGCGCCTGTGCCGGCCATTCACAAACGGCCGGCGCGGATGCGCGCCCTGCTAGAGGGAAGCGCGAGACGCAGCCGCGCTCGCGCATGCGCCGATGGAACGGGGCTGAGGTAAGGTTTGTGGGCCTCCTGGGGGGTTCCTCCCCGCGGGACATCCCGATTTCGGATACCCCGCGGGGAGGGATCTTTAAGATTCCCGGACCGATCCCCCCTGGGTGTTGGTCCACTTTAAAGGACTGCGTCTGTTTGGAGGCCGCCTGGACCTTTTTGCTAAGGGAGGCAGGTTACCCCAGCGCAGGCGGCAACCTCGGCCCTTTCGGGGTCAGGGTTCCTTCTCCTCCCCTTACCGTGGTGCAAGACAGGGAAGGGGGGTGTCTTTCCCTGGGGCCCGGGGAGATTTCTGGGGTAAAGGCAGAGGACGTGGACGTCCTGGCTCCTCCGGGGGTCCCAAAGCTAAATCCTCTCCCAAGCCCCCTCAGGCATGATGGGCGCCCTCACCCATCCGGGTGGGGGGACGGCTGCAGCACTTCGCTCACGTCTGGAGGCTTCATGTCTCAGACCGGTGGATTCAGGAGGTAGTGTCCTCCGGTTACAAGTTGGAGTTTGCTGCCGATCCCCCCTCCAAGATTCATCAGATCCCGGATTCCTCAGGACCCTGTGTCAGCTCAGGAGCTAGTGGAAGCAGTGCAAGGCCTCCTGAAGCTGGGGGTCATCTGCCAGGTCCCTTTAAGAGAAAAAGGCAAGGGCTTTTATTCCAACATATTCACAGTACCCAAAAAGGATGGTTCTGTCAGGCCCATCCTGGACTTAAAAGATTCGTCAGGGGCAGACGCTTTCGCATGGAAACTCTGCGCTCTGCCATCAGTTCTCTGCGCCAAGGGGATTTCATGACTTCTGTGGACATCAAAGATGCTTACCTTCATATTCCTGTGTTCCCAGGTCATCAAAGGTTCATCAGGTTCGCTCTGATGGATCAACACTACCAATTTGTAGCCTTGCCCTTCGGCCTCACTTCAGCTCCCAGGGTGTTCACCAAGGTGCTGGCTGGCGTGATGTCTCTGCTCAGATGTCAGGTCGTCCGCGTGCTTCCCTATCTGGACGACATACTCATCACTGCCCAGTCTCTACATCAGGCAGAGTTGGATATTCAGCTGGTGGTGTCCACTCTGGAGTCATTTGGATGGGTGATCAACCACCCCAAGTCCTCACTGTCCCCTTCCTTGGTAACTCCATTCCTAGGAATGAATCTGGATACAGTTCAGGCAAGGATCTTCCTCAGCAGAAGGTGGACAGTATGATTGCACAGGCTCAGTCCCTCCTAGCTTGTCCCCATCCCTCCATCAGGCAGGGGATGCAGCTGGTGGGCCTGATGGTGGTGTGCTTCGAAGCCGTCCCTTATGCTCAGTTCCTCTGCAACTCATCTATTGTCTGTATGGGACAAGGACCCAGCGTGGTGTATGGACTCAAGGAACCTGTTGGGGGGGCAGATCCTTTCTTGCCCCTTCCTAGGAGACGGTCACCACGGATGCCAGTCTGTCAGGTTGGGGGGGGGGGGGGTTTCTGGAAGTCCCTGCGCTTCCAGGGGAGGTGGGGCCCTCAGGAGGCCCACACACCTATCAATGTCTTGGAGCTGCGATCGATCAGGTTAGTTCTGGCTCGCTTGACTACTCATCTTCAGGGCCTGCCTGTTCAGGTGCGCTCGGACAACCAGACAGCGGTTGCCTACATCAATCATCAGGGAGGGACCCGGAGCAAGGGGGCCCTCCAGGAAGCGTCTCTGATCCTGACCTGGGCTGATGCCAATGTCCCCTGCATTTCAGCTGTGTACATCCCCGGGGGTGGAAAATCACCTGGCGGACTCTCTGAGCAGGGGGACCTCTCGACAGGGAGAATGGTCCCTATGCAGCAGGGTGTTCAATCTCTGTGTCACCGTTGGGGCCAACCAGATGTGGATCTGTTTGCGTCCCGCCACAATCACAAGCTTCCAGCTTTTGTCTCTCTGTCCAGGGATCCTCTGGCCCTGACTTTGGATGCGCTAGCAATGTCATGGAAGGACTTTCAGTTCCTGTATGTCTTCCCCCCCCCAATTCCCCTGCTGGGCAGGGTTCTGCGCAAGATTGCTCTGGAAGGGGTGCCAGCAATTCTGGTGGCCCCCAGGTGGCCAAGAAGAGTGTGGTTCGCAGACGTGGTGCAGCTGGCAGTAGATCAGTACGCTCTGCCCTTGGTGCCAGATCTGCTCACTCAGGGCTCACTACACCATCCCAATTTAAAAACTTTGGCTTTGACGGCTTGGCTGCTGAAACCTCCATCTTGATGGAGAAGGGGCTGTCTTCCTCAGTTGTGGATACTTTGATTAAAGCTAGGAAGAAGTCTTCCTCTTCCATTTATTACAGGGTTTGGCGTGCCTACATTGACTGGTGCGAGTCTAGGTCTCTTCCCTGTCGTGTGTTCTCTATTGCCAGGATTCTGGAGTTCCTGCAGCATGGTTTGGAGATGGGGCTCCAACTCAGTGCTCTGAAGGGTCAGGTTTCTGCCCTGGCTATTTTTTTTTCCAGAAGTCCTTTGCTCAGCACCCTCTGATCAGGACTTTTTTCCAGGGGGTCACTCATGTGCGTCCCCCACGTAAACCTATGGTGCCTGTTTGGGATTTGAACTTGGTTCTGTCAGCCTTGCAGGGTGCTCCCTCTGAACCTGTGCAGGATGGCCATTCTTACGCTCAAGGTTTTATTTCTGGTGGCTATCACTTCTGTCAGGCATGTGTCTGACTTGGCGGCGCTTTCCATTCAGCCCCCCTACTATGAGAGGCACCAGGACAAGGTGGTGTTTAGTTTCAAACCTGACTTTCTGCCTAAGGTAGTGTCTGCCTTTCATTTGAATCAGGATATTGTTCTTCCTTCTTTGTGCCCTAATCCTAGCAATGCTAAGGAGAGGGTTTTGCACTCTTTGGATGTGGTTAGGTGTCTGAAGAGCTATCTGGTGGCTACTGCACCTTTCAGGAAAACTGATGCTCTTTTTGTGGTCCCTTCTGGTCCTAGGAAGGGTTTGGCTCCTGCCAAGTCTACTATCAGCAAGTGGATCCGTCAGGCTGTGATTCAGGCCTACTCTGCTAAGGGGAAGAATCCTCCCTTCCGCCTTACTGCTCATTCCACTCGTGCTATTGGTGCCTCTTGGGCTTTTCAGCACCAGGCTTCTGTTGAACAAGTTTGCAAGGCTGCTACTTGGTCTTCTGTTCATACCTTTTCAAAGTTTTACAAGGTTGATGTTAGGGCCTCAGCTGATGCTGTTTTTGGCTGAAAGGTTCTGCAGGCGGCAGTGGTTTAAACTGCCTGCTGCTGATTTTTCTTGGGGATCCCACCCTACTTTATGGACACTGCTATTGGATGTCCCAACTGTAAGTATTAGATTTGGAGCAGGACGTACTGTATACTAAGAATAATACAATTCTGTGATTACTCACCTGTAGAATTGGTATTAGGAGTATACAGTACGTCCTGCTCCAACCCACCCTTGGTTTGCATTTTCTTGCATCCCCTGTATGGTGATTGTTATCATTGTTATAGTTGATAGTTTGGATTGTTTAATTCTCCCGGCTTCTCCTTAACTGCTTTTCAATGCTGGGTATTTGGCGGAGTATATCCCAACTGTAAGTATTAGATTTGGAGCAGGACATACTGTATACTCATAATACCAATTCTACAGGTGAGTAATCACAGAATTGTATTTTTTATCCTATCCTTTTAACACTATACAAATTTAGGATTTGGATGAAAGCACTGTCACAGTCACAGCTACTCTATATTCTGCTGATCACCAAATTTCAGTTCTCACTACAAACTTTCCTTTTGATTCCTTCTTGACTCTAGTTAACACATATGAAATGAGGCTAGATTACTCCAATGAACAGCAACTAGAATAAAACTGAACAATGGTTCCAACCATGTCACTATCTATTAGAATATATACAGTGGATTAAGTTGGACCTATACCTAAACAAAAGCCAAGCCCTGCATCGCTAGATGACCCACCTGCTCTCCTGATGTGCTACCTATTAGAAGAAACCTTAGCTGCTCTTCGGAAAGGATGCAATGGTATAGTACAGCTCCATGGGGCCATCCAGATGTAAAAGAAAAGAGGACTTCTGCTTTTGACCACCCAATGTGGGATAGGATGGCTTGATGGTCTGCATCAATGTTTTACTCTATACCGCTGCTTTGGTCGGATACAACCTGAACTCCAAAGTGCCTGGTGTAGGAATATCGAATCATTTCAGAGGCAAACTATATTTATACAATCTACGGCCAAAATTGGTAGTTAGAATGACAGCAATACTCACCTCTCTCCAGGGGAGGCAGGATCATGTATTACAGCAACTACTTATCACTTGCTGGGTCTCATAACGGGCTCCCAGCAGCTCCCCTTCCTCACCATGTGTGGCCTTTTTTAGTCATCACAAAGTCTGCATAACCAGTGAAACCCAGCTTCCATCTCCTTGCAAAGTGTAACAGACCAGTGGGGCAGGTGCAGGCAATTCTAACTTCAACTTTGTGGCCAGGAGGGTCCTGGTTCAGATACTAAACTAACCTAAACTACCTTCTCAGGTAATCAGCAAGCTCTGCAGTACAGAGATACTTTACCTTTTTCTAGCAGACCTCCATGACTGTTTTTAGGTTTATATGGACCTTTAACTGGAGGGGCATCCCAAATGTTCCGTGGCTTTAGGGACTAAAGTAATTTTTTCCTCTAGGTCTGCTTTAAACACAGTACAGGATATGTTCTGCACTTTTCCACAACAGCCATCAAGCTCTACATCAATATCAGACTTTGTTACATATGAAGCAGATTAGGACCTCCAATGAAAGGTCCCATTGCACTTATAGCATGGAGCATTCCCATTCAGGTTGCCCCAACATTCCTCACTGTGCTGCAGTCCTGGTCTCCGCACTCCGAGAATTCCCTTTTTCACGCCATGTCTCGTGGCAGCCAGAAATGTGACCACTGAACTGTGCACAGCCACTGAATGGACCCCGTTGGCTGCTTGCAGTCATGTGGGTGGCAGAGAATGCGGAAGTGTTGAGTATCAGGGTGCAGGGATCGGAGCTGCAGTGCATTCCTAATGAGGGTTCCCCCATGCTATAAGGGGCAAAGGAACCACTACTCAATTTTGATTGCATGTCCTCTTT
Source organism: Gastrophryne carolinensis (assembly GCA_027917425.1). Classification (NCBI taxonomy): domain Eukaryota; kingdom Metazoa; phylum Chordata; class Amphibia; order Anura; family Microhylidae; genus Gastrophryne; species Gastrophryne carolinensis. Next base: position 82,367,428 of record CM051238.1, on the reverse strand, counting down.
AAGGTTACATTTTTGGAAGGCCATGTGTCAGTTAAACTAATAAATATAGTCTAATTAATGGCATTTAATGGCAGAAAGGTCTCAGACCTGATGCCTGGGATTATCTTAAGAGGTGATGGATAAGAAATGTCCAAAGGTGGTGTAGAGGTATAGTAGTGGTATTTTAGACTGGCCTAATTCAAACAGGGCTTTTATAGAGAGAATGTAATACATATGTGTATATGCTAGGAGAAAATGCTTAAACTCAATTTATTTATATAAAATGTGGAATTATTTCACATTAATATGTTAATTAAATTATAATTTGCACTACTATTGAATTTAGAATAAAAAAAAAATATACAGGATGGGGTAAATAGATTTTAGGGCTTCACTTGACTTCCTAAATGGACTTTTACTATTCATAATTGTATTTCGCAATAAGGGACATAGTAAACAACATACATATTTTTTCTTAAACCATTTTTACTAAATTAAAAGTCTGAAAGGACATCCAGGTGGAATCACAAAGCCAACTGAAATCACACAAGAACTACCGATACAGCAGCAAATAACATTTTAAAGGGACAGTCCAGGCAATGGGTAAATTATTCTGCTTGCTCCATGCGGACTGTTTGCATTATCTGATAAAATCTATAGATTGCATTTGCTCCCTTCTGCTGACTAATTTTTCTAATCCCCCAAAATGAATCAACTTTTGAGGCAACTGATACATGTTCAGATGAGATAAAGCCCCTGACAGCCAGCTTGGAGAGAGCAGAAAGCAGGCTATTTTAACATTTTGCCTGGAATGTCCTTTTAATCAGAAGCAACACACTCCGAGTCTGTAAGACTTTTGGGGAGTTTGCTCTACCTCTTTATGGGGAATCCTGAGTTGGGATGTCCCCCTGTGTGAAACCCCCCAGATCGCCTGATCCATTTATTGTGATTTGGGGTGCCTAGCAGCTTACCAAGCATCATAACAGGCTTACTATTCTAGTTCACACTCCAATGCTGCTGGTGTGGCACCAGTGACCAACAGCTGCAAATCTCATTAGCCAGGCAAAATCAAGATGCCCTCGTGAAGGCTGTTTAGTTGAACCTAAATGGTTATTTGACTTTAGGTCCAATTTAAAAATTAACCGAATTTATTCTGTTTAAGGAGTGCGGATTAGTGTAAAGTTTTGTTATTTAAATTCAGGTGTATACGACTGATAGCCTAAGACTGATTTCACTTTCAAAGGAAAGGCTTGATCCACACAAGGGGTCAAAGGTACCCATCTCTAACATATGAAGCCTCCATTGATCCTGGTTTAAATGGCTTTCCATGGAATGATAAAACCTGAAATACATGTTCAATGCAGGCTAGCTGGGACTCTAGCAGGTTTCAATCATAAGGAAAATGTTAGATACTAAGAAGACTTTGCCAGATTGCTATTTGAAGATTAGATGTCTGTATAAATTCCTAGCAACTAAATAGATAAAACAATAATCCACTTTCAAAAAAGTGAATAACTAAATGTACTTCTAACTCCAATAGCCTCCAACTTTCATCCTCGCATTTGCCTGTGTAAGTAGCCCTCTTGTACACACAAAGGGCCTATTTAAAGGTGGGCCAAAACCCACCCTGGAATCAGGGAGGCTTACTCCCTCCCACCGGAGAGTCCTGAACTGGGATGGCTCATTCTGTGAAACCCAAAAATATTGTCGCTGAGTGGCATTGACTGGCACTGACGCTTGAAAAATCAGGCTCCAACATGTCTGGCAATGGAAACTAAAAATGTCTCTGGCATCACCCATTTCCCATGTCTGAATATCAGCTTCATTTTCTTTGGATTAAACAATCATTTTTTTAAACAGAATGGTTATAATGGTTTATATACACTACATGATTTCATTGATAATATTTACATGATTCATTCTACCCCCTCAAAAGTGCCGTTTCTGGATAATGTCAGTTTTTCAGGATTACACGGGATAAAAAAGTAGACCTAAACCATAGAAAAGATTCTATACTGTCATTTGATCAGACATTTTTGGCTATATATATTTGGTCATACAATGACAATATGTTTTGTATATTTGGTATTTATCATTCACCTTTTCTATTTTTATGGCTGTTTTAGAATTTCATTAAAAAACACATTAGATAACACGTCACATACATTTGTTCCTACCCAGAGACTGTGTACCACTGCATGCAAAGTTAAAAGAAAAAAAATGCTCTCCCAGCAAAATAAGTTATACAAGCCAACGCCGCCAAGTAAACCAAGAGCATGTCATCTATTGGCCCATAAAAGCAAACTTGCTCATTTGCCTGTTCACGTGAATGTGAATACCCAATGGCAAATGAATAAAACATCCAAACTAAATTAATTTAGGGATGACAATCTAAAGATTCAAATATGTTATTTTCTCAGCAGCCATTTTTTTACTCAACAGGGTGTTTGATGTTGGTATCCACAACAGAATGGAGTCCTCTGTTAAGTGCTGTGGGGTAAGGAAAAGCTGCATTGTTACTTGGGTAACCTTGATTTGCAAGCCGTGATAGAGCTTTTATGCTACCTGGAGGTCTCCCTGGGCTGACTTTGTATCCAGCGGCTTTGGTTGTGCCCAATGGTCTGCCAGGACTTGTCTTAAAGCCAGCAGCTTTGGTGGTTCCCAGAGGTCTGCCAGTGCTGGTTCGGTAACCTGCCAGTTTGGTAGTTCCAGAGGGTCTCCCACGTTTTCCCGATCTCCCAAGTGCTTTTTTTTTCTTTAAATCACTTTTTGTGTCCAGATCCCTGCTGCTAGAGGTCTGCAAGTGTGCCTCATTTATGGTTTCTTGCGTCTGGCAGGAGATGTTTTTATGGGTGACAGCATGGCTATATTTGCTCTGTTGCGTTGTGTACAAGCCAAATTGCTCCACACCTCTCATGCTGTCTTGGCTGAGGCAGGAGGACTTGGCGCTTCCACAGAAAGCCACACTGTTGTTTGCCACAGGACGCATCATTTTCTAGAAACACAAAAACAAGTAGATTGTTTTAAACGGACATAAGTACTATATAGCGTATATTTTCTATAATTTATGAACCATTTGCTTTCAAGCCAAGGGAGCATATCTGCTCCCCCTTAAGAATGCAAAATAATCACCTCTTCCTCCAAAAATTTTATCCATGAGGTTAATCCAAACTTCTAAGCACCTTACCTGCCTTTCCTACTGCCCCCCCCCACTTCATGCAGTGAGGGGGTGCTCATCTATGCCTTACAGGGTTTGCAAGTGTTGCAGTAGGAAATGGATATCTTCTCAATGTTGGACTAATAGGAAACAGGTAGGGAGGGTTGGCCCCGGACAGTGGACCTACACCCAAAGGACAACAAAACATTTTTTGTCTCAGATCATCCAAGGCACTCAGAAAGCCTCTAAGTATGTAATGCCAAGGATTAGCTTAAAATGTACACAGCCAAGCCTCGCATCAGCACAAAAGCCAGAGGTATTTGGCTGTATTGGGGTGAGACCTGGTGAGTATCAAAACAGAGTTGCAAGTCACCATGTGGAGAGACCCATGTCAGGCTTTATATATGGGGGCTAAAGAGATCAAAAGACCCTCTGCTCAAAAGTAAAGAGGCACTTTCCTAGAACAGAACATATTACTGTACACAGCACCCAAAAATACAATTCTGTGAAATACTCACCTGTAGAATTGGTATTATAAGTATACAGTACGTCCTGCTCCAGACAGATTACTTACACTTGGGTTATCTTCCGCCAGATGGCGCTGCACTGCAGAGACATGTAAAACAGGCTCCTCCTGGCCCCTCAAATACCCAGGGACCTCCCACAAATCCCCAGCATTGAAAAGCAGTGAACAAGAAGCCGGGAGAATTTAACCACCCAAGAATTTTTTTTTTTAATGTAGGTACGCCATACCTTATAATAGATGGAAGAAGAAGTCATCTTCCTAGCCTTCACCATGGACTCAACCATCGAGGCAGACAAACCTTTCTCCATCAAGATGGAGGTTTCAGCAGCCAGGCCGTCAAGCCAGAGTTTGTAATTGGGATGGCGTCAGGGGCCCTAAGTAAGCAGATCTGGCACTCCAGGCAGAAAGCACTGATCTACTGCCATCTGCACTACGTCTGCAAACCACACTCTTCTTGGCCACCTGGGGGCCACCAGAATCACTGGCACCCTTGCGCAGAACCCTGCCTAGCAGGGGGAATGGAGGAAAGACATACAGAAACTGAATGTCCTGCCATGACATTACTAAGGCATCCATGGTCACAGCTTGTGATTGTGATGGAACGCAAACAGATCCACATCTGGTTGGCCCCAATGGAGATACAGAGATTGGAACACCCTGTTGCAGAGGTACCCCCCGCGGAATGTATACCGTTGATATGCAGGGAACATTGGCCTCCACCCAGATCAGGATCAGAGACACTTCCTGGAGGGCCCTCTTGCTCCGGGTCCCTCCCTGATGATTGATGTAGGCAACTGCCGTCAGATTGACCGAGCGCCCCTTAACAGGCAGGCCCTGAAGATGAGTAGTCAAGCGAGCCAGAACTAACCTGATCGCTCACAGCTTCAAGACATTGATAGGTGTATGGGCCTCCTAAGGGCCCCACCTCCCCTGGAACCGCAGGGACTTCAGGAAGCCCCCCCCCAACCTGATAAGACTGGCATCCGTGGAGACCGTCTCCCAGGAAGGGGCGAGAAAGGATCTGCCCCCCAACAGGTTCCTTGAGTCCATCCATCACAAGAGGGACCTCCTTACCAGGGGGGAAAGCACACAGACCCTGTCCAGGGATGCTGGGTCCTTGTCCCATACAGACAATAGGAGAAGTTGCAGAAGCCCCAAGAGGGACTGAGCACAAGGGGCCGCTTCGAAGCACACCACCATCAGGCCCACCAGCTGCATCCCATGCCTGGTGGAGGAACGGGGACAGCTAGGAGGGACTGAGCTTGTGCAAGCAGATTGTCTGCTGAGGAAGGAATATCCTTGCCTGAACTGTGTTCAGATTCATTCCTAGGAATGAAGTTACCAAGGAAGGGGACAGTGAGGACTTGTGGTGGCTGATCACCCATCCAGATGACTCCAGAATGGACACCACCAGCTGAGTATCCAACTTTGCCAGATGTAGAGACTGGGAAGCGATGAGGACGTCCAGGTAGTGGCAGCACGCGGACGCTCCTTGGCCTCATCAGAGACATCACCCCCACCAGCACCTTGGTGAGCACTCAGAGCTGAAGAGAGGCCAGATGGCAAGGCCACAAATTGGCAGTGTTGATCTTCCAACGTGAATCTGAGGAACCTTGGTGTCCTGAAAACACAAGGATGTGAAAGTAAGCATCTTTGATATTCACAGACGGCATGAAGCCCTCGGGGCGCAAGGAGCAGATGGCCAAGCGCCGAGTTTGCATGCGGAAAGCGCCTGTACTTGACAATTTGCCAGACTGACCCATCTTTTTTGGGAACTGTGAAAAGGTTGGTGTAGAGTCCCTTGCCTCTGTCTGTTAAGGGAAATCTGCAAATGACCCCCAGACCCAGCAGGCCTTACACGGCCTGCGCCAACACCTGAGCAGAGGCAGGGACCAGGAGTACCCGGGACCTGATAATCTTAGGGGAGGCAGCACAGCAAACACCATCTTGTAGCCTCCAGACTTGAGCAAGGTGCCGCAGCCGTCCCCTCACCCTGACGGGTGAGGGCGCCCCATCATGCTTGAGGGGACTTGGGAGAGGATTTGGGCTTAGCCCCCCCGGAGGAGCCAGGGTGTTGTCTTCTGCTCCTGGAACAGGAATCTGCGCGAGCCCCCGCGAAGGACACCCCTGGTTCCTGTTTAACACCATGGTAGGGGGTAGAAGGGGGGCCCTGGCCCCGAAGGGGCCGAGACAGCTGTCTGCGCTGGGGTAACTTACCTCTCTTACCAAACAGGTCTAGGCGGGCCCCAAACAGACGTAGCCCCTTAAAGGGAAGCCCAGTAAGGGCCTTCTTCGAAGCATTGTCAGCACCCCACTGTCGCAGCCAGACCAAGCGACGTATAGCCACCACGAGGGCAGAAGTTCTTGCACACATTCTGATGGTGTCATCCAATGCTACTAGGACAAAATTTAGAAACACATCACAACTGGAGAGTGCATTAAACACCTCACAAAGGAGATCATCAGGAGCACTATCAAGCATATTTCTGATGAGGGTTCTAGTGGCCACAGCAGTAATGGCAGAGGCACAGACCGGGCACAGCAAAGGCGTGGGAGGCCAGCAGGTCAATGCGCCGGTCCTCAGCATCCCGCAGGGTAGTAGAATCAGGGGGATGCATGACAGGAGTGTTAGATAGCCCTATTATCGGGACATCCACCTCTGGGGGGGGGGGGGGGGTGACCAACATTTAACCACCTCAGGTGGAAAAGGATACTTCCTATCCCAATCCCTTGGAACCCCGGGAAGTTTACTGGGGCACTCCCATTCCTTGAGCACAAGGGAATGGAAATGTGCCTGCTCTAGAAATTCCAAACGTGATGTTGCTGTATGGAAACGCTCCCCTCTTTGCCTGGGGGCCTCCCCCGGTGAGAGAGATAGATAGAACCTCAAAGATCTGGGTCAATAATCTGTCAGTGTCATCCGGGGGCCAGGGGTCAGAGCCAGAATCGTCATGACCCCTTCGTCTCTCATCAGATGAGCCTGAATCAGAAAAGAGCTCTCCTTCATCAGAAGGGGTATAGCCACACAGATCCATAAACTCCTGAGATCCCATAGGGAAAACAGTATCACAAAGGCGTCAGGTGCTGCTTCTTACCAGGGCCCTTACGCACTAAGGACCTCGCAATAATCTGTTCAGCAGTAGGTAGTCTAGAAGACACATCAGGCTGAGAATCCCCACTTGTATGCAACTCAGCAGGAGTGAGATTTAAGCTTGGGGGAGTAGGTGAAGTGAAACGAGGTGCAGCCACTGGCAGGCCAGATTGCAAAGCCAGCACTTGCTCAGCACAGGGTACGCAGACCCATGCCTTGTCAGCGTCAGCATGAGGTTGTCCACACGCCATACACAGCCGATCTTGTCCCGAAGGGACCCCGGTCACATTATCCTGAGATGCCTCCATATGGTGATTATTAGGCACAATATGCCAGTAGGGATTGATGCTATAAAGCAACCCTGGATGCCCCAATGACCCGCTAGGGAAGTTAGTAATTTTACAAGACTATCAATTACACCGGGCCGGGAGAAGCCAATGGATTCACCCGTCTGAAAGACACAATGAGGAGAAAGGGTGTCAGAACCGAAGCACACTACAATGAGTATAAAGCCGCCCGCGAGGGCACTTACGGACCACGGTAAGTAAGAACGTCACACGTGCGCGCGACCAGGCAACATGGCGCCGAGTACCTCGAAGGGCGGGTCAGAGCGAGCCGTGACGCAGGGCGCGCCAGGCCAGGCCCCGCCCCCCTGAAGTCCAACCGACAAGCAGCCAATGAGGACGCAGAAGCGTCTGAGGCAACGCCGCTGCCCGGCGCGGAACATCCAACTGAAGGAAAAGGCGCGCGCGTCGGCGGCATTTGCAAGTGTAAAAAGACAAGTCAGCGCGGCGGCTGACACCACATATACTAGTCCAAAGACATTACCAAAGGCCATATGCATGATACACTGACACCCACCCCCCCCTTTTCTTTCCCCCCGAAGGCTACAGGGAGAATGAGGGAGGATGGCGGCCCTTTGTACAGGGCCCACCGCTACCGGGGCATGGGGCAATAATGCGGGAGGGGCATCCCATAAGGCTCACCATCAGCCTATACTGCCTACCCTTTGGTGGGGGACTGCGGTGGAGCAGCGCTCCATAAGCACGCATGGTGCCGCCTACCTTCACCCGACCAGTGCAGCCCAGGCTGGGAGGCACATCACACGAAAGGACGGGTGGGAATAGTCCAACAGGGCCGCAGGCTAAAATCCCTGCTCACCTGCGACAGAGTGATAATTTAATGTCTTCGCAGTAAGCACTGCAGAGAAATCTGGGGATTTGTGGGAGGTCCCTGGGTATTTGAGGGTCCGGGAGGAGCCTGTTTTACATGTCTCTGCAGTGCAGCACCATCTGGCAGAGGATAACCCAAGTGTAAGTAATCTATCTGGAGCAGGAGACGTACTGTATACTAAGAATATACTTTTAGTAGGAAAGCACCCTATTTAAGTCTCTTAGACCCCCCCCCCCCTATATGAAGCCTAACATGGGTCTCTGCACATAGTGGCTTGCGACTGTTTTCTGAAAAACATGCACATGTGGACGCCGTAAGTACGCTTAAAAAAACAATCTACTTCTATTCATATGCTAACAAAAAGAGTTACCAACTATGCTACACATTACCTCTAATCTCCTGAAACAGGTGGTTCACATTATGTAGGAGTCCAGCTCATAGCTGGGAAACTGTATATATAATAATATAGCTGCTCTGTTATGTAAATAAAAATGCCCCCCTCCCCCATTGCACTTCTATCCTACTTCGGTTTAAAAACAATCACCGAAGGGGTAAAACTCCAGCAGATCCACCACTCACCACCAAGCATAAAGGCCCAATGGAGGACCAGTGCGTCAATCATGGTGACTGGCCATACCCACACCATTCACTCTTATGCCAAAGTCTGGCAAGACCCCCCTCTATTAGCGTTAATATAGTGGGCATGCTCAAGTCCCTGACCAATACGAAGGGGCAGCCATTGCTACCGTATGTTGCCTGTGACCATGAATGCCAGAGGACTAGATTTTGCCACATGGTGAGGTATTTTCAAACTAGAGAAGGACAATACAATTCTGTGATTACTCACTGGTAGAATTTGTATTATGAGTATACAGTACGTCCTGCTCCAAATATAATACTTACAGTTGGGATATACTCCGACAGATGGCGCTGGACTGCAGAGACATCGAAAATAGGCTCCTCCAGGCCCCTCAAATACCCAGGGACCTCCCACAAATCGCCAGCATTGAAAAGCAGTTAATGAGAAGCCGGGAGAATTAAACAATCCAAACTATCAACTATAACAATGATAACAATCACCATACAGGGGATCCAAGAAAATGCAAACCAAGGGTGGGTTGGAGCAGGACGTACTGTATACTCATAATACCAATTCTACAGGTGAGTAATCACAGTATTGTATTATTCTTAGTATACAGTACGTCTTGCTCCAAATCTAATACTTACAGTTGGGACATCCAATAGCAGTGTCCATAAAGTAGGGTGGGATCCCCAAGAAAAATCAGCAGCAGGCAGTTTAAACCACTGCCACCTGTAGAACCTTTCAGCCAAAAACAGCGTCAGCTGAGGCCCTAACATCAACCTTTGAAAAGGTATGAACAGAAGACCAAGTAGCAGCCTTGCAAATTTGTTCAACAGAAGCCTGGTGCTGAAAAGCCCAAGAGGCACCAATAGCACGAGTGGAATGAGCAGTAAGGCGGAAGGGAGGATTCTTCCCCTTAGCAGAGTAGGCCTGAATCACAGCTTGACAAATCCACTTGCTGATAGTAGACTTGGCAGGAGCCAAACCCTTCCTAGGACCAGAAGGGACCACAAAAAGAGCATCAGTTTTCCTGAAAGGTGCAGTAGCCACCAGATAGTACTCCAGACACCTAACCACATCCAAAGAGTGCAAAACTCTCTCCTTAGCATTGCTAGGATTAGGGCACAAAGAAGGAAGAACAATATCCTGATTCAAATGAAAGGCAGACACTACCTTAGGCAGAAAGTCAGGTTTGAAACGAAACACCACCTTGTCCTGGTGCCTCTCATAGTAGGGGAGCTGAATGGACAGCGTCGCCAACTCAGACACACGCCTGACAGAAGTGATAGCCACCAGAAACACAACCTTGAGCATAAGAATGGCCAAGGCAGCATCCTGCACAGGCTCAAAGGGAGCACCCTGCAAGGCTGACAGAACCAAGTTCAAATCCCAAACAGGCACCATAGGTTTACGTGGGGGACGCACATGAGTAACCCCCTGGAAAAAAGTCCTGATCAGAGGGTGCTGAGCAAAGGACTTCTGGAAAAAAATAGCCAGGGCAGAAACCTGACCCTTCAGAGTACTGAGTTGGAGCCCCATCTCCAACCCATGCTGCAGGAACTCCAGAATCCTGGGGATAGAGGACACACGACAGGGAAGAGACTTAGACTCACACCAGTCAATGTAGGCACGCCAAACCCTGTAATAAATGGAAGAAGAAGACTTCTTCCTAGCTTTAATCAAAGTATCCACAACTGAGGAAGACAGCCCCTTCTCCATCAAGATGGAGGTTTCAGCAGCCAAGCCGTCAAAGCCAGAGTTTGTAAATTGGGATGGCGTAGTGAGCCCTGAGTGAGCAGATCTGGCACCAAGGGCAGAGCGTACGGATCTACTTCCAGCTGTACCACGTCTGCGAACCACACTCTTCTTGGCCACCTGGGGGCCACCAGAATTGCTGGCACCCCTTCCAGAGCAATCTTGCGCAGAACCCTGCCCAGCAGGGGAATTGGGGGGGGGGGGGGGGGAGACATACAGGAGCTGAAAGTCCTTCCATGACATTGCTAGCGCATCCGAGGTCAGGGCCACAGGATCCCTGGACAGAGAGACAAAAGCTGGAAGCTTGTGATTGTGGCGGGACGCAAAAAGATCCACATCTGGTTGGCCCCAACGGTGACACAGAGATTGAAACACCCTGCTGCATAGGGACCATTCTCCCTGTCGAGAGGTCCCCCTGCTCAGAGAGTCCGCCAGGTGATTTTCCACCCCCGGGATGTACACAGCTGAAATGCAGGGGACATTGGCCTCCGCCCAAGTCAGGATCAGAGACGCTTCCTGGAGGGCCCCCTTGCTCCGGGTCCCTCCCTGATGATTGATGTAGGCAACTGCCTTCTGGTTGTCCGAGCGCACCTGAACAGGCAGGCCCTGAAGATGAGTAGTCAAGCGAGCCAGAACTAACCTGATCGCTCGCAGCTCCAAGACATTGATAGGTGTGTGGGCCTCCTGAGGGCCCCACCTCCCCTGGAAGCGCAGGGACTTCCAGAAACCCCCCCCAACCTGACAGACTGCCCCCCAACAGGTTCCTTGAGTCCATCCACCACAAGAGGGACCTCCTGACCAGGGGGGAGAGCACACAGACCCTGTCCAGGGACGCTGGGTCCTTGTCCCATACAGACAATAGATGAAGTTGCAGAAGCCTCAAGTAGAACTGAGCATAAGGGACCGCTTCAAAGCACGCCGCCATCAGGCCCACCAGCTGCATCCCCTGCCTGATGGAGGCATGGGGACAAGCTAGGAGGGACTGAGCCTGTGCAATCAGACTGTCCACCTTCTGCTGAGGAAGGAAGATCCTTGCCTGAACTGTATCCAGATTCATTCCTAGGAATGGAGTTACCAAGGAAGGGGACAGTGAGGACTTGTGGTGGTTGATCACCCATCCAAATGACTCCAGAGTGGACACCACCAGCTGAGTATCCAACTCTGCCTGATGTAGAGACTGGGCAGTGATGAGTATGTCGTCCAGATAGGGAAGCACGCGGACGCCCTGACATCTGAGCAGAGACATCACGCCAGCCAGCACCTTGGTGAACACCCTGGGAGCTGAAGTGAGGCCGAAGGGCAAGGCCACAAATTGGTAGGGTTGATCCATCAGAGCGAACCTGAGGAACCTTTGATGACCTGGGAACACAGGAATATGAAGGTAAGCATCTTTGATGTCCACAGAAGTCATGAAATCCCCTTGGCGCAGGGAACTGATGGCAGAGCGCATGTCTCCATGCAAAAGCGCCTGCCCCTGACAAACTTGTTGAGAATCTTTAAGTCCAGGATGGGCCTGACAGAACCATCCTTTTTGGGTACTGTGAATAGGTTGAAATAAAAGCCCTTGCCTTTTTCTCTTAAAGGAAACTGGCAGATGACCCCCAGCTCCAGGAGGCCTTGCACTGCTTGCAATAGCTCCTGAGCTGACACAGGGTCCTGAGGAATCCTTGAAGGGGGATTGGCAGCAAACTCCAACTTGTAACCGGAGGACACTCCTGAATCCACCGGTCTGAGACACGAAGTGAGCGAAGTGCTGCAGCCGTCCCCCCACCCGGATGGGTGAGGGCGCCCCATCATGCCTGAGGGGGCTTGGGAGAGGATCTAGCTTTGGGACCCCAGGAGGAGCCAGGACGTCCACGTCCTCTGCCTCTACCCCAGAAATCTCCCCGGGCCCCAGAGAAAGAAACCCCCCTTCCCTGTCTTGCACCACGGTAAGGGGAGGAGAAGGAACCCTGCCTCCCTTAGCAAAAAGGTCCAGGCGGTCCCCAAACAGACGCAGTCCTTTAAAGGGAAAACCAGTGAGGGCCTTCTTGGCAGCGTTGTCAGCAGCCCACTGGTGCAGCCAAACCGAGCGGCGTATAGCCACCACGAGGGCAGAAGTTCTGGCACACATGGCAGAGGCACAGACTGGGCGCAGCGCCGTCCCTGCACAAGCAAAGGCGTGGGATGCCAGCTGATCAATACGCCGGTTTTCGGCATCCCGCAGGGTATTAGAATCAGGGAAATGCATGACAGAGGTGTTAGATAGCCCTAGGATCGGGGCATCCACCTCGGGGGGGGGGAATGACCAACATTTAACCACCTCAGCGGGAAAGGGATACTTCCTATCCCAACTCTTTGGAACCCCGGGAAGTTTACTGGGGCGCTCCCATTCCTTGAGCACAAGGTTATGGAAATATGCCTGCTCTGGAAATTTCAAATGTGATTTTGCTGTATGGAAAAGCTCCCCTCTTTGCCTGGGAGCCTCAACAGGGAGAGAGATCGACAGAACCTCAAAAATCTGGGTCAATAATCTGTCAGTGTCATCCGGGGCCCAGGGGTCAGAGCCAGAATCGTCATGACCCCTTGGTCTTTCATCAGATGAGCCTGAATCAGAAAAGAGCTCCCCTTCATCAGACGGGGTATAGCCACACAGATTCCAAAATTTCTCAGTTCCCATAGGGAAAACAGTAACATTAGGCGTCAAGTGCCACTTCTTAGCAGGGGCCTTACGCGCTAAAGACTTCGCAATAATCTGTCCAACAGTAGCCAGTCTAGAAGACACATCAGGCTGAAAATCCCCACTAGTATGCAACTCAGCAGGAGTGAGATTTAAGCTTGGGGGAGTAGGTGAAGTGAAACGAGGTGCAGCCACTGGCAGGCCAGATTGCGATGCAAGCACCTGCTCAGCACAGGGTACACAGACCCGCGCCTTGTCAGCGTCAGCATGAGGCTGCCCACACGCTACACACAGCCGGTCTTGTCCCAAAGGGACCCCAGTAACATTATCCTGGGATGCCTCCATATGGTGATTATAGCAGCGATATACGCCGATAGGTAATAACGCTACATAGCAACCCTGGATGCCCCAATAACCCGCTAGGGAGTGGGAGTATAATTTTTACAAGGCCTACAAGTAATATACTAAAACAGGGCCGGGAGAAGCCAAGAAGGGTTCGTCCCGCCTGAAATAAATAAGCATACAAGACCTTAAGTACATCGTAACAAAAGTGAAGGAGATAAAGCCGCCCGCGAGGGCACTTACGGACCGCGGTAGGTAGGAGTCCGTCGCACATAGGCCAACCAAGCAGAAAAGATGGCGTCGGTATACCTCGAGGGGCGGGCCAATAAAAGCGATGACGCAGAATGCGCCAAAGACGGGCCCCACCCCCCGAAGAGCGCGAAGCCAGAGAGGCCAACAGCCAATGATGGCGCACCAGCGCCTGAGGTAATGCAGTAAATTTAAAAAGTAGTAAAGACAAGTCAGCGCGGCAGCTGACACAAGAATAAAGGCATGTGAAAACAGAAAGCATATCTATACACATACACACACACCCCCCCTCTTTTCCCCCGAAGACTACAGGGAGGATGAGGGAGGACGGCGGCCAATTAAATAGGGCCCACCGATAGGCAGGGGCAATAGTGCGGGAGGGGCATCCTATAGAGGCTCACCATAAGCCTGAACCGCCTACCCTTTGGTGGGGGATTGCGGTGGAGCAGCGCTCCTTAGCACCAACGGCGGTGCTGCCTACCTTCACCCGACCAGCGCAGCCAAGGCTGGGAGGCACATTACTAGTGGAACGGGTGGGAATAGTCCTACAGGGCCGCAGGTTAATAACCCCGCTCACCTGCGGGTAGAGAGTCAATTTCTCGTCCTTTGCAGCCAGACTGCAGAGAAATTCTGGGGATTTGTGGGAGGTCCCTGGGTATTTGAGGGGCCGGGAGGAGCCTATTTTCGATGTCTCTGCAGTCCAGCGCCATCTGGCAGAGTATATCCCAACTGTAAGTATTAGATTTGGAGCAGGACGTACTGTATACTAAGAATAAAGGGTCTTGGGGGGGGACTAAAACTGCTAAAAAAAAAGGCAGTTCATAAAGTTATCACTTCATTTTCTGTGTTTCAATTCTTTTTATTACATTTTTTATCAAGCGTCATCAAGTTATACACTTCTAGTGGTATGGTTTTATCAAATTTGGATCTCCACATTTCTTTAAACAACATATTGTACAGTCTAACACAAAAATTCAGATACCCCTCCCCCCAAACGTTGTAAGAATTTTATAATCTGAATCATTCTGAAAGACTCATTTATTGGGGGTTAGTACTTCTCCCTTCTGTAAATGTTTGTTAATTGATTAATCCTTGCACGTAATAGTATGTTTTCCACTTTGGGACTCCTAAACCCCCATCCTCCCTAGCTGTATAGACAGCTTTCCTATTTATCCTCCCTCTCTTACTCAATTTCAGGATATCCTGCTCCAACCCTTTTAAGGTTGACCTTAACTGGAAGTGCCCTAAATAGGTATAATAGTACTTTATTCAGAGATGAGGGGGGATCCATGATGAAAAAGAGAAGATGATCTGCAAAAAATGTGCATTTCTCCTCCCTTCCTCTACAGAATACCCCCACCCCATCCTTTCCTCAGATCTTAGTTTGATTGTGATGGATTTGATGGGTCAACAAAAAGAGACTTGGCTACAGGGGGCATCCCTGTCTAGTCCCTCCATAAATATTTATGGGTTCTGATTTAAAGCCTCTAATGTTTACCCTCACTTTAGGGGTGGAGTCAATCTCAAAACCCATTCGGTCCAAGATATCAAACATAAACTCCCACTTAACCAAGTCAAAATACTTTGTTAATGAAGTTATTCAAACATATTCAAACATTTAGCCAACATTTTAGTGAACATCTTTACCCTTCGTAGGCATTAGTAAAATATTGGCCTCTAACGCTTCTACTGGGATGGGGTCCTCCTATTTAATCTTATTGCACCATCATTTCAGGTGGGGTGTAAGGATTGGGTCAAACTTAAAAAAAAATCCATCATCAGGACTGGGGGAGCTTGTTGTCCCCGACTCTTGAATTACTCTTTGCATTTCTTCCTCAAAGATTTCTTCCCCCCATAAGCCTTTTTTGCTATTCCGTTAACCTATTCAAATCTACTCTTTGTAGCCAAGTCATCTGAAATCCTTGAGAGGACAAGGTTTGGAATATAGTATTTTATAAAAGTTGGCAAATTCCTCCATAACTTTTTCTGTGTAAGAGCTCCAGTTTTCGATCTTAGGGAAAGACAAGTCACCACTTTTGGGGTTGAGACATGATGTCAATAATACCGTTTTGTGAGTACTCAGCTTTAAAACGGGTATTATGAGTGTGTCATACACTCCACTTCGATCTTCATGACATCTGGGTAATCTCCAGTAGAGGGCAAACTTCTGCAGAGATGAATATGCAAAAAAAGAAAGCCCCTCCCAGTCCATATATACCTGGGACCTCCCACCAATTCCCCAGTGTATAAAAGCAGTAAAGGGACCAGGAAGAACCAATTATAACCTTAACAATCAAAACCAATGGTTCACCATATAAAAGCCCCAGAATACCTGAAAAAAAGGGGTGGGCTGAAGTGGAGTGTATGGCACACTCATAATACCCATTTTAAAGGTGAGTACTCACAAAACGGTATTATTCTAAGTGTGCCATACACTCCACTTCGATCTTCATGACATCTGGGACATCCAATAGCAGTGTCCGTCATGGGCGGGAACCAGAAACAGTAAAGAATGCACCAACTCAAACCACTGCAGCTTGCAGAACCTTGGGGCCAAAAACAGCATCCGCTGAAGCCCGCACATTAACCTTGTAAAACTTGGAAAAAGTATGAACGAAAGACCAAGTAGCAGCCTTACAAACCTGTTCAACAGAAGCCTGGTGCTGAAAAGCCCAGGATGCACCAACAGCACAAGTAGAGTGCGCAGTGACCCTAAAAGGGGGAGTCCTCCCCTTAGCAGAATAGGCCCCAACAATGTCCTGACAAATCCATTTGCTAATCGTAGACTTAGCAGGCGCCAACCCTTTCCCGGGTCCGCAGGGCACCACGAAAACAGCGTCCGTCTTGCGGAAAGAAGAAGTAGTCACCAAATAGTACTTCACACAGTGAACAACATACAAATTGTGCAGAACCCTCTCCTTGTCATTGTTAGGCTTAGGACACAAGGAAGGGAGAACAATATCCTGATTGAGGTGGAAAGCAGACACCACCTTAGGAAGGAAATCCGGCTTAAAATGAAAAACCACCTTATCCTGGTGTCTCTCAAAGTAAGGGGCCTGAATCGACAAGGCCGCCAACTCAGAGACCCGCCGACCTGAAGTAATAGCCACCAAGAAAGCAACCTTCTGAGTGAGAACTGAAAGAGCAATATCCTGTAGCGGCTCAAAAGGAGGACCCTGCAGAGCCGAAAGAACCAAATTCAAATCCCAAACAGGAACTACAGCCTTCCGAGGGGGCCGCACATGCTCGACCCCTTGGAAAAAGGACTTAACCAGTGGGTGTAAAGCAAAAGACCTCTGGAAGAAAACCGACAGAGCAGAAACATGTCCTTTCAAAGTACTAAGCTGGAACCCAAAATCCAGGGTATCGAAAACACCCTGCAAGGTAAGGCCCTAGCCTCACACCAATCAATATAGGACCTCCAAGTCCTATATTAAATGCCAGAAGAGGACCGCTTCCTAGCCCTAATCAGGGTCTGAACAACAGCCTCAGACAAATCTTCCTCTTTCAAGAGGAAGGTTTCAGCAGCCAAGCCGTCAAAGCCAGCGTTTGTAAAGTAGATGACCCTGAGATAGCTGGTCGGGCAACAAGGGAAGCCGGAACTGGTCTACGGCCATCCTTACGACGTCTGCGTCTGAAACCCTTCTTGGCCACCTTGGAGCCACCAGAATCGCTGGTGCCCCTTCTAGAACCAGTTTGCGAACTACCTTGCACAGCATGGAGACGGGTGGAAACGGGTACAGACCCAACTCCTTCCAAGCCAGTGACAAGGCATCCACTGCCAGAGACAGAGGATCCAGAGAAAGACACAAAGTCACAAAGTTTGTGATTGTGCCTTGAGGCAAAAAGATCCACCTCTGGAGTCCCCCACTTGCGGCAAAGATCCAGAAAAACCACGGGGTTGAGAGACCACTCTCCGTGGCGAGAGGATCCCCTGCTCAGGGAATCCGCCTCCGTGTTCTCCACTCCCGGAATGTAGACTGCCGAAAGGCATGGAACATTGCTCTCCGCCCAGTGCAGGATCAGAGAGACTTCCCTGAGGGCACTCCTGCTGCGAGTCCCTCCTTGGTGATATATGTAAGCTACTGCCGTTCGGTTGTCCGACCTGAACCGGTAGACCCCGTAAATGTGGGGTCAGCCGAGCCAGAACCAGTCGGATGGCTCTGAGCTCCAAGACATTGATGGGGGTGTGAGCCTCCTGGGGACCCCACACCCCGCTGAACTGATGACTCTTCCAATAACCTCCCCAGCCAGACAGGCTGGCATCCGTGTTAACCGTCTCCCAACAAGGAACCAGAAAGGATCTGCCCTTCACCAGATTGCTCGAGTCCAGCCACCACCGAAAAGACTGCCAAACCCTGGGAGACATCCTGAAAGGTTGATCCAATGACTGCGGGCACCTGTCCCAATACGTCAATAAGTGAAGTTGAAGAGATCTCATGTGAAACTGTGCAAACGGCACCGCCTCGAAGGAGGATACCATCAAACCCACTAGTTTCATCCCCTGTCGGATAGAGGGAAGAAGCTGATATCAACAGATCGTCCAGATAAGGCACAATGCGAATGCCCTGAGCTCTGAGCAGAGCCATTATGACCGCCAAGACCTTGGTGAAGACCCTCGGCACCGAGGTCAGACCGAAGGGAAGAGCTACAAACTGATAATGTTGATCCAGAGGAATCTCTGATATGACTTAAAAATTGGAACATGCAGATACGCATCCTTGATGCCTATGGATGTCATAAAATCCCCTTGGCGAAGGGAATTGATAGCCGAGCGCAGAGTCTCCATGCAGAACTTTTTGGCTCTGATAAACCTGTTGAGAACCTTGAGATCTAGAATGGGTCTCACCGAACCCTCCTTTTTGGGAACCGTGAAAAGGTTGGAGTAGTAACCCCTGCCTCTCTCTGACAGAGGCACCGGGCATATAACCCCCATGTCCAGAAGGTTTTTTACTGCTAACAGGAGCCCCTGTGCAGCCTGAGGGTCCAAGGGCACCCGAGACCTTAAGAATCTTGGGGGCGGCCAGTACTCGAACTCCAGTTTGTACCCGGAGGAGACCACTTCCAAGATCCAATTGTCTGTGACCTCCCGGGCCCAGACCTGGAAGAAGAGCCGCAGCCGTCCACCCACCATGGTGCCCCTTCATTGCTGAGCCGGTTTTAACGGCCTGCATGGGCTTGGAACCCCAGGCAGGCGCAGGACGTGCCCGACCTCTGCCTCTGTTCCAGGACGAGCCCCTGACACCCGAGAAGGCCAAACCCCTAACCGCTCTGGTCCCTCGAAAGGAAGGAGTGAACGAGCCCGCCCCCCGAAAGGGACGGCGCTGTTTCCTCCGCTGAGGTAACTTACCTCCTTTAGCAACAGCATCCAATTAATCTCCAAACAGCCGCAAACCCAAGAAGGGAAGAGCTGTGAGTGACTTCTTGGCCCCAACGTCCGCTGTCCACTGGCGGAGCCAGACCAATCTGCGCATAGCCACCAGTAAGGCTGAAGTCCTACTACTACACGACAATAGAATCTTCCATCGCAGCCATGACAAAATCCATGAACAATTCGCATTTCCAGCGCCAGCTGGATCAAACTGAGCGTTATTCAGCCAGTCCCTGATAAGAGACCTGGTAGCAAGCGACACCAGGGCAGATGCACTAACGGGCCGCAGGGCCGAGCCCACGTTGGCAAATGCGTGGCACGCCATCTGATCAAGGCGCTTATCCTCGCCATCCTTTAAGTGGCTTGAAACCCAGGGGGGATCGGCCCGGGAATCTATAAGATTACCGGACCGATCAGATCCCTACCCGCGGGGCATCCGAAATCGGGATGTCCCGCGGGGAGGAACCCCCCAGGAGGCCTTGGACGCACATACCACAGCGGCTCTGAGCGCTGTGATTGGCTGGAGCGGTCACGTGGGAGCGTGGTGAGGTGAGTGTTTCTGGGCTTTCGGGGGGGTTTCAGACAGCGGGGCACCCCCGATCGGGGTGCCCCACCGAAGTGGACCAAAACCCAGGATAGTCAAAATCCTGGGTTTCGGTCCACTTTAAGGGAAGTGGCGTCAGGGGTGTTCAGCACAGAAGAGTTGGTCAACCCTAAAACTGGCGCGTCGACCTCGGGGGGAGAAGACCAGCGCTTAACCGCCTCCACCGGAAAAGGATACTTCTTATCCCATCCCTGAGGCACACCAGGAAGCCGACTGGGCCTCTCCCATTCTCTAAGGATCAGCGCATCAAAATGACCCTGGGTAGGGAATTCCAGACGGGGCTTGCAGGCCTCAAAAAATTCCCCCTTCTTGAGAGGGGGCGCCTCAGGCGGTTCAATATCCAACACCTCCAATAAATATGACAAAACAGTGGCCGTATCTACGGCAACCCCCAGCGCCTGCCCGACATTGGCATTCCCATACTGAACATAGTCAGCCTCCGTTTCCTGATACAATTCCCCCTCCTCTAACGGGGAACAATCTGACAAATCAGTGGAATCGTCGTCAACATCCCACAAGGGCTGGGCCGACGTCAAATGTCTCTTTTTAGCCAGGGCCTACTTGCCCACAGTGCTAGCAATAAATTTCTCGATGCTGGCCAACCGAGCCCAAACATCAGAAAGCGACTCCCCACTGGTACCAATGTCACTTGGGGTACGGATAAGGTGGGGAGGGGAAGGCGATGAAGCGGGAGGAGCCGACCCAGAAGGCTGGGTACCAGACTGCCGCGTTATGGCCTTTTGTGCGCATGGTATACAGATCAGCACATTCTCCCCCGTAAGGGATACCCCACACATGGCCCGGACTGTCCCAGAGGGAGCCCGAGCCCAGTATCCTGCGGAGCCTCCATATGGTGAATTTTTGTGGTCAGTCGCAAGACCGCAGGGAATTTACGCATAAGCAACCTGGGATGCCCCTTAAAAGTCCCGGTGGGAGGATTTAAGGTGGACAATTTTACACTAGTGACCCCAGGACCAGGAGGGACCCCTTAATATGCACATATACAGGGCAATCAGTAACACACAAAACAGGCAACATAAGTGCAATGCTGGATAAATATGGCAATAACCTTACAGTATATGCCTATTAAAAAAAAAAAAAAAAAAAAAATAAATTATATATATAAGTATATAGGTCCCAGGTATATATGGACCGGGAGGGGCTTTCTTTTTTTGCATATTCATCTCTGCAGAAGTTCGCCCTCTACTGGAGATTACCCAGATGTCATGAAGATCGAAGTGGAGTGTATGGCACACTTAGAATAACTTGCCTGGTTTGTCCCGTAGTGTGTAAATTCTGGGCCTCCTCCATTTTAGGTTATTTTCCAACCTATTTGTTAGCAGCATGTTAGGTTCTGCTCGTAAATCTTCAATATTAACCAGTATGATTTGCTGAGTATTTCTTAGCTTACTAGATTGTTTTGCCTTTTCTTGTGCAAGTCTCGCCCTTTCCTTTTTTGTTGTGACACTACTTCAATAAGGCACCCACGTATAACCGTTTTATGGGCTAAGCAGTTTATGGCTGCTGAGGTATCAAGCGCTTGATTATTTTGAAAAGATCTGATTATTTTCGGTTTTATATCTTCCCTAGTTCTACTATCTCTTAAGAGACTCCCGTTCAATCTCTATAAATAGAAGTTTGGTTTAAGTCTCGTAGTTCCATAAGTTTCCTTGCATGATCCGACCAAGGGATTTCTGCAGTCCTACAGCTTTTGATACTGGAGGCAATTTGGACAGGGACAAAATGTAGTCAATTCTGGAATATGATTGATAGGCTGCTGAGGAATTAGAGTAATCTTTTTTATTCAGGTTGTATTCTCTCCAAGTGTCTAAGAGACTGAGTTCAGAGAGTAATTTAGCCAATTGTCTACTTGCCTTTGAGGGGGCTTAAGTCTTCCTGAATGTGCCCTCAGCGTATCTACTGTTCGGTCTATGGCCAGATTTGAGTCCCTAGCCCAAATCAATGCTCCCTCAATTTTTGGTCCAAGTTGCTCAAACATTTTTTCCCTATATCCAGTCCAGGTCGTCCCAGTGATGACATGTTGGTATTCCGCCCCCAGGGGACGCTCGAATGCAAGATCAAAAGCTGTCGCTCCTCCTGGCCCCCTATAAAGTCAGGTGTCGCTATCACTTCCCAGTGTTCATCTTGCAGTCTGGCTGCTGAAGATCGTTGGCTACTCTCTCCTGGAATTGGCAGCTGAGCAGGGCCTCCTAGCCCGTTGTTTTACTTTTTGCTGTGTGCGCTGCACATCCCTCGCTCCCTCGAGTCTGGCTGCCAGCTTCCCTCTCCCCTCCATCTTGACAGGCTCGTATGCTGTGAGGGGGGGGGGGGCGCCACTCGCACGGTTTTTGGCTGACAGGCGGCGGATGTGTGCGGGCGCCCCGCGGCAATGGCGGCCGTTGTTCCCCACCATTGCTCTGCCTCCTGGTGGGCGGGAGCTTGTTTTTGCGCCGCCGGGGGGGGCGGGCCGCACGATGTTTTTCGCGTTTTGCCCGCCCCTCGAGGATCACGGCGAAGCTGCTGCGTGGTCGGCTTGTCTGTGCCATCTTGTCCTGCTGCTACTGCCTTCCTTCCTTCCATTGCTGTAATGTCGGTGTTGTGAGTCCCTCTTATTGATTTTTGTAAATTGCGCATGTGCTTGTGGAATGGCCCTCTTGTTTTGTTTCTTTTAGGTGGGCCCATTGATTGAGGGTTGTGGTTCCTCCAGGTCCCCCTGCCCCCCCCCTCCTCTCCCGTATATTAAGAGGGATCATATAAGAGGGATTATATAAGAGGGATCATTAGGTTTGGGCCATCAGTGCCTGGTAACCTGTATTGAAATTTTTTTTCTAATCACCATAATGGAGGCATCTGGGGATAGTGAGCTACGGGTCCATCTGGGTGGGTGAAGCTCGGCCCCTTGTGCAGTGCAAGTCCTCTGGGCGGATTCAGAACTGTTTGTACCACTTGCGCCAAGAGCATCTTTTTGGACCATGACCGGGCGGGCATCCCTGCCCCTAGCCCTTCACTGCCTGTGGCCTCGCCAGATCCTCCACTGCTGCACTCAGCCCCCAGTGGGGAGGAAGCCAGCAGGGGGTCCCATGTTGATTTGGCTCATAGGGTGGCCTGTCTCAAGAGGTCTGTCTAAGAAGGCCACGAGTAAGAGGCGGCACATCGAGCCTGTTTACTCGGTTAATGACGATCTTTTTGATGATCTGGGCTCTGTGGAGGATGGCGAGTTGCCAGATGATTCCCGTTCCGCTGCGGATTATTCCGCTGGCGATGACAGTATGTCTGGTGCTTCCTCGGATGAGGATGAGTGGCTCCCTGATGATACGGAGAAATTGCTTGCTTCAGTTTTTGAGACTTTACACATTGTTCCTCCCAGAGCGGCAAAGAGGAAGCAAGGTGACTTGTTTAAGCCTGAAAGACAGAGGCGAGTCTTTCCGGAGCAGGCCCATTTTTATAATATGATTTTCAAGGAATGGGAAAGGCCTAACAAGCTATCGTCGGAGTCTAAGGGCCTGGATAGGCGGTATCCCTTCCCTGAGGAGTTGGTCCGGCTATGGTCTCGTCCTCCCAAGTTGAATTCCCTTGTGTCGGGGTTGTCCAACACTACTATTATGCCTTCACCCGATACCGCTTCCTTACGTGGTCCAGCTGACAAGCGCATGGATCAACTGATCTGCCATGCGTTCACCTTTGCTGGTGCCCTTTTTCGCCCTGTGTGTGCCGCGGCGATTGTCTCTCTAGCCATCAGAAAGAAGGTGAGACATCTTGTGGATAGAGCTAAGGCTCGCAAGCGGGCAGAGAAGTATAAAGAACTGAAGGCCTGC
Source organism: Gastrophryne carolinensis (assembly GCA_027917425.1). Classification (NCBI taxonomy): domain Eukaryota; kingdom Metazoa; phylum Chordata; class Amphibia; order Anura; family Microhylidae; genus Gastrophryne; species Gastrophryne carolinensis. The sequence goes on along the minus strand of CM051238.1, from coordinate 82,344,124 downwards.
TTGGAATTCATTGGTTTTGTTGCTTCTGCCATGGACGATGGGGTCCGGCTTGCTGCCAGGATTTCGGCCCTGCTTCTTGCCCTCCGCCGCTCGCTTTGGCTGCGGCAATGGTTGGCCGATGCTGCAGCCAAGAAGTCGCTTACGAGTATCCCCTTTGTGGGGCACAGGCTGTTTGGGGAGCGTCTGGATCTCTTGGTCAAGGATGGTAGACTCCCTCAGAGACGGAAGCCTGCTCGGCCCTTTCGGAGCTCATCTGCCTAACGCTCCTTTCGAGGAGGAAGAGGCTCTTCATTTTCAGGTGGCCGCAGAGATACCTGGGGTAGAGGTAGGTCCCACGGCCAACCAAATCCCGCTTGGGGAGCCAAGTCCAAGCCCCCTGCCAAGTCCTCTCAGGCATGAGGAGGCGCCCTCACCCATGCGGGTGGGGGGACGGCTTCTGCTATTTGCTCATATCTGGAGACGGCACGTCTCAGATCGGTGGATTCAGGAGGTGGTGTCCTCCGGTTACAAAATAGAGCTCGCAGCCAGGCCGCCCAAAAAATGTATTCGGTCTCGGATATCCCAAAACCCATTGAAGGCACAGGGCCGTGCAACACCTCCTGCGGTTAGGTGTGATTTGCCCTGTTCCTCGGCAGGAGCAGGGTTAAGGATTTTACTCCAACCTGTTCACGGTTCCCAAGAAGGACGGAACTTTAAGACCAATCCTGGACCTGAAGGGTCTCAACAGGTTTGTCAGGGTCAGACATTTCCGCATGGAAACCTTACGGTCAGTGGTGAGCTTGCTTCGGCCCAGCGACTTCATGACCATGGTGGACATCAGGGATGTTTACCTGCACATCCCGATTTTCCAGGGGCATCAGAAGTTCCTGAGGTTTGCTCTGGAGGATCAGCATTACCAGTTTGTGGCTCTGCCATTCGGGATTTCCTCAGCGCCCCACGTCTTCACCAAGGTGCTGGCAGGCATCATGGCCATCCTGAGGAGTCAGGGCATTCGTGTGCTGCCCTAACTTGCTGATTGCGGCCCAGTCCCTGCAGCAGGCCGAGAGCGATACTCGGACGGTGTTGTCAACCCTGGAGGCCTTCGGCTGGGTAGTCAATTACCCAAAGTCTTTTATCCCCCCCCCCCCCCCAACAGTGAGATCTTTTCTGGTAATGATGATAGACACCGTTCAGGTAAAGGTCTTTCTGCCACAGCAAAAGGCGTCGGGTCTCCAGATGCAGGTGCAGGCCTTGCTGTCTTGTCAACGGCCATCGATCCGTCTGGGGATCAGACTGGTGGGCCTAATGGTGTCATGTTTCGAGGCAGTGCCCTTCGCCCAGTTTCACATGAGACTTCTTCAATTGAACCTGTTGACTGGCTGGGACCAGATGCAGGAGTCACTAGAACAGGAATTTTCACTGTCCCCCCCTGGCCAGCCAGTCCCTCTTGTGGTGGTTGGACTCCAGGAACCTGTTGGTGGGCAAGTCCTTTCTGACTCCCCGTTGGGAGATAGTTACCACGGATGCCAGTCTGACCGGCTGGGGAGGACTCAGAAGAGCCAGGGTCAGTGGGGTCCGCAGGAATACCGCTTACCCATAAATCTCTTGGAGCTGAGAGCGATCCGGTTGGTGCTTCTTCGCTTGACTCCCCACTTAAGGGGTCGTGCGATCCAGGTTCGCTTGGACAATCAGACGGCTGTCGCCTACATCAATCACCAGGTAGGGACTCGGAGCAAGCGAGCCCTCAAGGAGGTGACCCAGATTCTGGCTTGGGCAGAGGAGAATGTTCCCTGCATATCGGCGGTCTACATCCCCGGGGTGGAAAACCAAGAGGCAGACTACCTGAGCAGGAGCGCCTTGCGCCTGGGGAATGGTCTCTCAACAACAAGACCTTCCACGCTCTGTCTCCGCTGGGGTCAGCCAGATGTGGACCTGTTTGCGTTCAGACATAATCACAAGCTCCCAAGGTTTGTCTCCCTCTCAATAGATCCTCTGGCCATTGGCACAGACGCTCTGGCAATTTCCTGGACGGAGTTTAAGTTCCTTTATGCATTCCCTCCGTTTCTACTCCTGGGCAGAGTGCTGCGTAAAATAGCCCAGGAAGGGGTACTAACCATTCTGGTGGCTCCTCGCTGGACGAGAAGGAGTTGGTTTGCAGACATAGTTCAGATGTCAGTAGATAGCTACATCATGCCCGACGACCCAGGGCTTCTCACACAGGGGTCGCTGCAGCATCCCAATTTACGGACGCTGGCTTTGACGACCTGGCTATTGAAACCTCAATCCTGACAGAAAAGGGGCTGTCGGCCACAGTTGTGCATACCATGATTCAGGCACGGAAGAAATCTTCCTCCATGATATACTACAGAGTTTGGCATGCTTATATTGCTTAGTACGAGACCAAGAGTCTCCCTTGCCGCACATTTTCTATTTCTAGGATTCTGGAGTTTTTACAACACGGCTTAGACTCGGGTCTCCAGCTGAGCACCCTCGAGGGCCAGGTCTCGGCCTTAGCCATCTTCTTCCAGAGATCCATTGCCAACCATAGGTTCAATACCTTTTTCCAGGGAGTCACCCATGTCCGGCCACCGCGTAAGTCAGTATTACCGGTGTGGGACTTGAATTTAGTACTGTCTGCTCTTCAGGGTCCTCCCTTCGAACCTCTGTGCGATGCTGCATTGCCTATTTTGACTCTCAAGGTGGTCTTTTTGATAGCGATCAAATTGGTGCGTCGAGTATCAGAGCTGGCCGCGCTTTGTATGAAGCCTCCCTATTTTGAGCGGCATACGGATAAGGATGAGGATAAGGTTTTTTTCGCTTTAAACCTGATTTTTTGCCTAAGGTCGTTTTCTCCCTTTCACCTTAATGAGGAAGTTGTCTTGCCTTCCTTGTGTCCTGCACCGACTAATTCTAAAGAAAGGACCCTCCATGCCTTGGATGTGGTCAGAGCCATTAAGTATTACCTGGTTGCAACTGAATCCTACAGGAAGTCGGATTTGCTCTTTGTCCTAACAGAAGGCTCTAGGAAAGGTTTGCCACCAGCCAAGTCCACTCTCAGTAGGTGGATCAGACAGGGCGGTGGTGCAAGCATATTCTGCCAAGGGGAAGGAACCCCCTTTTCGGATCACAGCTCATTCTACTACAGCTATTGGTGCCTTTTGGGCTTTTCAGCACCAGGCATCGGTTGAACAAGTTTGTGAGGCCGCTACTTGGTCTTCTGTTCATACTTCTACAAGGTTGATGTCAGGGCCTCAGCTGACGCTGTCTTTGGCAGGAGGGTGCTTCAGGCGGTAGTGACTTAACTACATGCTATTCCGCACTGGGTATCCCGCCCTATATGGACACTGCTTTTGGATGTCCCGCATGTCATCACTGGGACGTCCTGGACTGGATATAGGGAAAAATACAATTCTGTGAAACTCACCTAGAATTGTTTTGGAGTATATGCAGTCCAGGTCGTCCCACCCTGCCCTTGCTCATTATTTTTTGTTTTCCTGTTATGGTGATTACCTTTTTTTCTTGGACTGGAGTCCTTTTAGTCTTGTTTGGAGAGAGTACAAGCTGAAGCTATGTGAAGTAACATGGTTTCTTAGCCTCCCGGCCTGTCTCCTCTTTACTGCTTTTTAACCACTGGGGAGTGATAGAGAGACACCTGCCTTCATAGGGGGCCGGGAGGAGCGACAGCTTTTGATCTTGCAGTCGAGCGCCCCCTGGGGGCAGAATACCCACGTCATCACTGGGACGACCTGGACTGGATAAACTCAAAAACAATTCTACAGGTGAGTTTCACAGAATTGTATTTTTGAAAGAAAATATATCTACCTTATCAACCAGCCTCTCTTACCTAATTTCTTTCCTTTCCCCCTCCTTCCTTACCGGTATCCAGGATGGGGAGAACCGGACCAATTCGGTAAGATCTAGGTTAAATCTACAGCCAACTCTTTTTTTTTTTTTTTAAGAAAGTTGCTATACAAATAAAAAACTAAGACAGCAGTAAATTTAAAAGGCAAGAGTTAGTCAAAACACTTTAGCTCTTTTAACAGTTTTGCTTGAGCAGACTGCCTACTTACTACACACGTTGTTTACACATGAATGAGGGGGGGGGGGCTGTATCAGCAGCAATTCACACCAAATTGAGAGCTACATACCTCAGAAACAAGAGGGTTGTCTATCATGCTACAAACACAATCAATAAACATCTGCCAGGAGGAATTCTGTCTGAAGGGGAAGCTGTTAACAGTTGTTTCTTGATGTTATATCAATTGTGCTGAAGAGCATTCAGTCAGTGTAATCAATGAATCTAAAATGTATTGAGAGCAGGGGTTCCCAACCAGTGGTACTAGTACTACTGGTGGTACTCTAGATCCTCACAGGTGGCAACTCCCATGTAGTTCAAAAGAACAAAATCTGCATGTTATTCCACAGTATCTGCATGGGGGTAAGCCCTCTCAAATAGCTTACATCGCTTTACAGAAGTAATTTACTAAGCTTTAATTTTGTGACTGGAGGTCTGTTTTTACACAGCCCTTCCCAGACTTTTCAGACCATCGTCATTGCTATAGATACACAAAGCTTTGAACGGTTATCCATTCAGAGCCATGCAACTCCTAAAAGATTCCTAATTACTTTTATTTTTTAAGTTAATATAAATCTAAAGACTTTAGGTCTGCCTTAGAGCTCCCCTAATTTGACCTGCTCTGCAGGGTAATACAACGGAAACCTGAGAACTGGATGTTAATACAAATCTATGAGAAGAACATGATAGGTTGCTGCCTTACGGGATGCAGTGCTACCTTGTTATGGAGTGGGAGGTTTCCCAAATTAGGAAACCCTGGGGGGAGGGGGGGGGGGGGGGAGGCATTACACAACCTGCAAAGACCTGAAGCTTTTTATTATCTCTAGGTCCTCTTTGACCATCTTACTGCTACTAATAAGCAGAAGTTAAATAAAGTGATTTTTAAACATGGTAACTGGAGGTAAGAATTTCTCTTGGTCAGTTGCTAACTGTTTATCAAAAGAGCTTATAGGTTTTGAAAAATGTATTTGTATATTTAAGGCAGGGTTAACACCAGTGCGATCACTATTGCGCTGCAACTTGTAAACAATTGCGATTGCAGTTCAATAGACTTGAATCGCAATCAATTTGCTCCAACATCGCTGCATGTAAAGCTTATATGTCCAGGAGCCTATAGGCGGACATAGGCCACAATTTACTTGCAATTGCTGGTTGATTACAATTGGCCCAGCAATGACAGTATAACATCTTGGTGTGAACGAGGCCTTAGAGTGAAATAGAAAAAATGCAAATGTGTTATGTAACAGAGATCAGAAATCATAAGACAGCTTGGCACTGTAATTGGAAACCTGCCTTGATATTTTGTGCATCCAGAAAAAATGGATCGGGAAAACCCGTGCAGGTAAAGGATTCACGTACATGCATTCCAGGCAGATCCTGACGTCTGAACATGGTGATGCTGGTCAGTTTATGCTTAGAAGAAAGTGTGAATACTGTAGTTGTCTGCTAAATGATCTTCTACTTAGGTGCCATCCGTGATGCGCCACATATAATACATAAGGGCAGATAGCGTGACAAGTTTCAAATAGACGGTCTCCCACCTGAAGAACAAAAAAGTTACATATTAGAAGACGTATAACAAATAAAACAGGTTAATTTACAATAAAGTAATCAATAAAAAGCCTCATCTTCTCAAAGTAAAAAAAGTTTCAAAAACGTGGCACTTGGTGGGACACGGAAGGTAAGACAGTTATGTGAGAGAATATGGATTCTTTAAAGCAGATAAAAACCCTCCGGGACCATCCCTAAAATCTAAAAGGCCGGTCACTATGCCCCGGTGCATCCTATAGTAGGAAAAAAAAACCCTGGCAGCTCCCGTGACACTGATTGCTGGCAACCAGAAAGACGGGGATGCGGCCAGCTGGCTGCTGAATGTCATCTGGAAATATTGAGATCAGCCAATCAGTGATCTTCTCAAAATTGCAAGGGGGCATGGCCTTGGCAGCGGAAAATCTCTTTTTTTTTTTTGCTTAAACCAGGCCACCACCGAGCCAGCATAATCGGCCGATGTGCTAGCATGGATGCATTAAATAAAGCACATCTGTAGATATTTTCTTTCAGCTTTACCTTGGGAACTTATACAAATACAATTCTGTGAGTACTCACCTGTAGAATTGATTTTGTAGTATACAGCACGTCCTGTTTCACTAAATTCTTTACGTCTGGGTTATCCGCCACAAGGTGGCGTGGTGGACTACAAAAAAAGAAGACTTGTGGCATCTCCTGGCCCTCTAAAAGGCCAGAAACCACAAATTCCCAGTGTTACAAAGCAGTTAGACAAGAAGCCGGGAGAATAATAATAAAGGAAACCCCAACCAAACATGTGAACAAATCACCATACAGAGGTAACCAAGAATAATGATAAGGGAGGGATGAAACAGGACATGCTGTATAATACAAAATCAATTCTACATGCGAGTACTCACAGAATTGTATTTTTCCAAGTATACAGCACGTTCTGTTTCACTAAATTCTTTACGTCTGGGACATCCAAAAGCAGTGTCCGTAAAGTAGGGTGGGATCCCCAAAGAGCAACGGCAGCCAGTTTAAGCCACTGCCGCCTGAAGAACCTTGCGGCCAAAAGCAGCATCAGCTGAGGCCCCAACATCAACCTTGTAAAATTTAGAAAAAGTATGAACAGAAGACCAAGTTGCGGCCTTACAAACTTGTTCAACAGAAGCCTGGTGCTGAAAAGCCCAAGAGGCACCAATAGCACGAGTGGAATGAGCAGTAAGGCGGAAGGGAGGCTCCTTCCCCTTAGCAGAATAGGCTTGCACCACCACCTGACGGATCCACTTGCTGATAGTGGATTTAGCCGGAGGCAAACCCTTCCTAGGTCAAGAAGGAAGAACAAAAAGAGCATCAGTCTTCCTGAAGGATTCAGTAGCTATCAAAACTTCAGAACCATGACCACATCCAAAGAATGCAGGGTCCGCTCCTTGGAATTAGCAGGATTAAGACACAATGAAGGCAAGACAATGTCCTGATTGAAATGAAAGCAGACACAACCTGAGTCAAGAAATCTGGCTTAAACCGAAACACCACCTAGTCCCGGTGTCGCTCAAAATAAGGAGGCTAAATGGAAAGCGCCGCCAACTCAGAAACACGCCTGACAGAAGTGATAGCCACCAAAAAGCCTACCTTAAGAGTCAAAATGGGCACAGAGAGGCTCAAAGGGACGACCCTGCAGAGAAGAGAATACCAGATTCAGATCCCAAACTGGTAACATAGGCTTACGTGGCGGACGCACATGAGAAACCCCCTGGAAAAAAGTCTTAACCAAACGGTGATTGGCAAAAGATCTTTGGAAAAAAATTGCCAGAGCTGAAACATGACCTTTGAGGGTACTAAGTTGAAGGCCCAAATCCAAACCATGTTGCAAAAATTCCAGAATCCTGGGAATAGAAAACACCCGACAGGGAAGAGATTTGGACTCACACCAGGCAATGTAAGCATGCCAGACCCTGTAGTAGATAAAAGACGAGGATTTCTTCCTAGCTCTAATCATGGTAACAACAGAGGCAGGCAACCCCGTTTTCCATCAAGATGGAGGTTTAAGCAGCCAAGCCGTCAAAGCCAGCGTTTGTAAATTGGTATGGCGCAGCTGCCCCTGAGTGAGCAGATTCGGATCCTAGGGCAGGGCGCACTGATCTACTGCCAACTGCACGATGTCTGCGAACCACACCCTTCTTGGCCAACAGGAAGCCACCAGAATGGTTGGCACCCCTTCCTGGGCTATCTTGCGCAGCACCCTGCCCAAGAGATGAAACGGAGGGGATCACATACAGGAGCCGAAACCCCTTCCAAGGCATTGCTAGCGCACCTGTGGCAAAGGCCAGAGGGTCCTGTGACAGAGAGACAAAGAATGGAAGTTTGTGTGACGGGAAGCAAACAGGTCCACATTCGGCAGACCCCAGCGGTGACACAGGGAGTGAAACACCCTGTTGCTGAGGGACCACTCCCCCAGCCGAGACATCCCCCTGCTCAAGGAATCTGCCTCCAGATTCTCCACTCCCGGGATGTAAACTGCCGCTATGCAGGGGACATTCTCCTCCGCCCAGGACAGTATCAGGGTCACTTCCATGAGGGCTCGCTTGCTCAGAGTCCCTCCCTGATGATTGATGTAGGCAACCGCCGTCTGGTTGTCCGAGCGGATCTGAACAGCCCGACCCTGAAGGTGTCGGGGTAAACTGGGAGAGAACCAACCTTATCGCATGCAGTTCTAGAATGTTGATGGGAGCATGGGCCTCCTGAGGGCCCCACTGACCCTGGAACTTCAGAGACTTCCAAAAGCCCCCCCAACCTGTCAGACTGGCATATGTGGTGACAGTCTCCCAGCAAGTGGGCAGAAAGGTCCTGCCCACTAGGAGATTCCTTAAGTCCAGCCACCACGAGAGGGACTGACTGACCAGAAGGAACAGAACAAATTCCTGATCCAGGGACACAGGGTCCCGATCCCAAACTGACAAGAGGAGCAACTGAGGAGGTCTCATGTGAAACTGAGCATAAAGGACCGCCTCGAAGCATGACACCATTAGACCCACCAGCTGCATCCCTTGCCGAATGGAGGGGTGAGGCAAGAAAGTAGAGACCGTGCCTGTGTCTGCAGGCCCTCCACCTTCTGCTGAGGCAGAAAAACCTTGACCTGAGATGTATCCAGAGTCATGCCCAGAAAGGACCTCACCAAGGACGGAGACAGTGAAGACTTGGGATGGTTGATCACCCAACCGAAGGACTCGAGTGTGGAGACCACCTTCTGGGTATCCAGCTCGGCTTCACGGAAGGACTGAGACACAATCAGAATGTTGTCTAGATAAGGAAGGATGCGAATGCCCTGAGATCTCAACAGAGCCATCACCCCCGCCAGCACCTTGGTGAAGACCCGAGGTAAGACTGAACGGTAGGGCCACAAATTGGTAGTGCTGATCCTCCAGAGCGAACCTGAGAAATCTCTGATGACTTGGAAAGGTAGGAACATGAAGGTAAGCATCTTTGATGTCCACAGAAGTCATGAAATCGCCCGGGCGCAAGGTACTGACCGCCGAGCGCAGAGTCTCCATGCGAAAATGCTTCAACTTGACAAATTTGTTGAGGCGCTTCAAATCCAGGATGGGCCTCAGGGACCCATCCTTTTTGGGAACGGTGAACAGTAGAAGCCTCTGCCCCTTTCCTGGGAAGGCACCGGGCAGATGACACCCAATTCCAAAAGGCTTTGGACCGCAAGCCACAAGCCCTGAGCTGACAGGGGGCTTTGAGCCATTCGGGATCTGATGAATCTTGGGGGCGGCCAGGCTGCAAACCCTATCTTGTACCCGGAGGACACCACCTCCTGAATCCACCGGTCTGAGACGCGCAGTCTCCAGACATGAGCAAAGAGCCGCAACCGTCCTCCCACCCGGATGGGTGAGGGCGCCTCCTCATGCCTGAGGGGGCTTGGGGGAAGATTTGGACTTAGGACCCTATGAGAGACTGGGACGACCACGGCCTCTACGTGTCCCCGCAAATGGTGCACCCCGACTGGACCTGGGAACACAGAAGGAGGGGAGGGAAGAACCAGCCCCCCGAAAGGGCCGCGGCTGCCTCCTGCGTTGAGGCAGCCTGCCATCCTTGGCAAACCGATCCAGGCGCTCACCAAAGAGACGTAGCCCAGTAAAGGGGAAGCCAGTGAGAGCCTTCTTAGCAGCATTATCACTGACGCAGCCAAACAGAGCGGCGTACAGCCACCAAAAGGGCAGAAGTCTTACCACACATCCTGACCGCATCATCCATAGCAGAAAGAATAAATGCAACAAATTCATAGCAAAGCAGGAGGGATCTATACTCCTCCCCCCTATTGGCGTCCTCACCATCCCTCAGAGTAGAAGTGTCAGCGGAATGCATGACCGAGGTATTGGACAACCCAAGCACGGGAGCATTGACCTCGGGGGGACACGACCAGCGCTTAACCACAGCAGCGTGGAAGGGATACCTCCTGTCCCAACTCTTGGGCACCGCGGGCAATCTGCTAGGACGTTCCCACTCCTTGAGCACCAAATTATTAAAGTGGTGCTGCTCAGGGAACTCCAAGCATTGTTTAACAGAGTGAAAAAGCTCACCCTGCTGTTTTTTAGCCGGCACAGGAAAGGTAATACATAGCACTTCAAAAATGTGAGCCAACAGCCTATCAGTATCCTCTGGAGACCATGGATCTTCCCCAAAAGGAGACCCAGGACCACCATAAATCTCCTGCTGCTCCTCAGAAGACTCAGAATCAGAGAAAGGTTCCCCCTCCTCTAGGGGGTAAAGGCCAGGGAAAGAATAATGTCCCTTATCCTCCTCAGGAAAAAGGGAAACAGCGGGAGTTAAATGCCGCTTCTTTTCAGAAGCCTTAAGGGGGGCAGGCCCAGTAACATGCCTTTCCAGGCTGGTCACCCGCAAAGCCAAGTCAAAATGTGATTCCCCACTAGCATGTCCCTCACTAGGGGTCAAATGCAGGCGCGGGGGGGGGGTAGGAGATGTAGAAGGGGGCGCAGAGCTGGGCAGCGTAGCAGGCAACCCAGACTGCAGCGCAAGTACCTTCTGGGTGCAGGGCACACATACCCTGACACCGTCACTCACAGGAGATACCCCACACACGGCACACAGCTGGGCTTGTCCCGAAGGAACCCCAAGCACATTATCCCCAGAAGCCTCCATATGGTGATTAGTATAGACCCAATGGCCAGTATAGGGTTAAGGCTAGCAAGAGCCACCCGGGATGCCCCCTAGGCAAAGTGGGAGGTGAAAGGGAGGAGGACCGGGAGAAACCACAGTCACGGTTATCCCGCCTGAAAGACATAATAAAAATACATGAAAATTCCCATAGCGAGGCTAAATAGCAAGAAAACACAACCCCGAAGGGAACTCACGGACCAAGGGGGCCGATAGCACCAAAGTCCAGACCGGAACAGCAGCGCACTGCAGCAGCGTAGAAGACGAGGGCCCAGCACACCACAGCATCAAAATGGCGCCGCAGCGGACCTTGAGGGGCGGGCCGCGGAGGTATGACTGCCCCCCCCCCGAAGAGCGCAAAAAAGCCGGTCACATGACCCACCAGCACCATGACAGCGCAGGGAATCGTCTCAGTTATATATCGTCGCCCGCCGCGGAGCGCCATACAAAGCAGCGCGGCGGCGAGCGCCCATCAAGACAGTGACAAAGCACAACTAACCTCTCAGGGCACCACCGCCTACCCCCCCCCCCGGAGAACGAGGGAGAGAGAGCAGCGGGAGGGGCGCCCAAGGCAGATGCTGAGGGGGTGGCGGGGGGGGGGTGCACAAAATACCTGACAGCGGGGAAGGGCATCCCAAAGAAGGTTCACCATAAGCCTGAACCGACTACCTTTGTATGGTACAGGGATTGCGGTTGGAGCACCCCAAGCACCTGACCCTGGTGCCGTCCTACCTTCACCCGAACCAGGCAGGCCGTGGGTCCAGAACGGGTGGAAATAGTCCTGCAGGGCCGCAGGCTGGTAAGCCCCGCTCGCCTGCGCAATATAGAGAGCCAATCTTCTATCTTTGCAGTCCAGACTGCAGAAGGAAACTGGGAATTTGTGGGAGGTTCCTGGCCTTTTATAGGGCCGGGAGATGCCACAAGTCTTTTCTGCTGTCCACTGCGCCACCTTGTGGCGGATAACCCAGACGTAAAGAATTTAGTGAAACAGGACGTGTTGTATACTTGGAAAAGGAAAATTCCACCTTTGTGGGCTTTTCCTCAGACACAAAGCTCCATTAGAATCTAGAAGATCTGCTTACCTCACCGCTGCTCCCACGACGCTGACCGTCCTCCCACAGCTCTGGTTTGTGAAGCCAGAAACTGTGCTTTGTGGGTTCTAGCTGGCGGAAGTTCCTGGTGTAAAGATTGTTTTAAATGGGAGATTATCCTACTCAGACCACGCTCACCCCCCCAGCGAGAACCACAGCTCCCGTTTCACAAACTGGGGCTGGGGGGTGATAGGAGGCACAGAACCGATGGCAAGGTAAACAGATCTACTAGTTACTGCTAAAGTTGCCTGGCCCTAGAGTCTGAGGAAAAGTTCACAAAAGTGGTCTTTTCCTTTGAATAGTTTTAGTTTTTTTTTATAACACTCAGGACTCCTAACATGGACCTACAACCACCCTGAAAAGCCTGTACCTGGGAAGTGGTTCCTCCTCTTTGACTTCCTGCTGCCTCCCAGTCCTAAAGTCAGCTTATGCTGACTGTTACAGTGTGTGCTGCGGCTTATGAGTTCTTTACGTCACAGAGACTCCCATCTGGACAAAGTTGAGCATAGCTAATTGCATGGCTTGTGACGGTAAAGGTGGGACATGCTTCTCTCTAGCACCTAACAGGGTGTAAGTTTGTCTTTAACTTTCTCCCAAATGCTGAACCCCTTACCCTGGCTGCATACATACTTTTCCAATGTGGTTTATCTTTTACCTGACAAACACCAATAATCGTTTTTTAAGCTGTGCTTTCAAACTACTTATACTCCTACACGCCACCTGCAGGCTGCAAGTAGATAAATATTTCATGTGTACTGGTGCATAATACTCATGTATAATTCAATATCAGGGCAACCACATTTTACTGTGCACTGTATTTCCTGCACTGGCATCAATAAGAAGCTGTTACTAAAGATCCTGAGGTTTTATCAAATGTGGGTCATTTGCTAACAGTTATATGCAGGCATCTCATTTGAAGGATTAAAATCTTGCGTGTTCAATCATTTATAAAGTATGCATCTTCTATAGATCTCGAACTGTGCTACATTGAAGATAATGGCTGGAGACGTTGGATGTTTCTTCTCTGCCCAGACTGCTAAAATGGAGGCCGCCGGGTCTATAAAATATTAATGTGCCAGCAGTGCTTTTCGGAAGCAACACGGCGGCCCACAAGTACGGCATCAGCGGTCTTCCTCTCTGCCACTTTCACTATATATTCTAACAAGTTAAATTCCTAGTCAACTTTATACAGGCTTACAAATATATATATATATATTTTTTTTTTTTGACTGTTGATATCATACTTTAAGAAGAAATGTGTATGTAAGGGAGATGTCCATCAACAAGAGGTCTATTCTTGATATTAGCAAACACTTTAGAAAGGAGAGGCCCTTGACTAAGTATACTATATGTCTGTCTGTGCCCAGTGTCCAATGATCAGTATCTTGCAAAAAGAACAAGTAGAGGTTTAAAAGAACCAATCAGAACAGCGTAAAGAATTATCAGGGTGCCTCTTCCAACCCTGGAGGACACACATGATGTAAGAAGAAGGACTAGGGAAGAGAAGATCATTGGAGATGCTTCGCATGCAAATCCTTCCATCTAGAAAGCTCTTCAAAGTTCCCGCCTGCAAGATCGAAATATTGTATGTATCTACTTGAGGGGGTCTACAAAGAAAGTGAAAGTGAGGGGTCCGTTACTACATTTCTTGAAAAAAAAAAAAGAAAAGAAGCCTAAAGAATCCCATGAAATGATGATTGCTGTATACCGTGATGATGCATCTTCCTACTAACAAGTAAAATTATGGGCCAAGCAGTTTAAATGGGGGTAAAGAATCAATTGAAAATGACCCCTGTAGGGGCTGAATTAAGTGTGGTGGAGGCCCCTGATGCAGTATTTTTCCTCCTTTAAAGCAAATGTCAAGTGTGTTCATAACCTCCCACCCTGGCTTCCTTCCCCTGTCGCCAGAATGCAGTGCTGTGCCCCAGCTTTCTCTGGCCATGGGCACAACTATCTTGAAGAGAATGTATAGAACAGCATCCTCGTGCTGCCTGTGCCCAGGTGACAGTGCTGAACTACTTTTTTTTTTTTAACCCCCCGTCTTAGCACCGGGGGGGGGGGGGGGGGGGTTATGAAGACACTGGACATTTCGATATAAAGTAATAGTCCAGCGAAGTAGCATAACAAAAATACAATTCTGTGATTACTCACCTGTAGAATTGTTTTTACGGTGTACAGCACGGCTTGCTTCATTTCAATTCTTTACATGTGGGACATCCAACAGCAGTGTCCAAAAAAGAAGGGTGGGATCCCAAGAGAGCAATGGCAGGCAGTTCAAGCCACTACCGCCTGAAGCACCTTGCGGGCAAAAACAGCGTCAGCTGAGGCCTTAACATCAACTTTGTAAAACTTAGAAAAAGTATGAACCGAAGACCAAGTAGCAGTCTTACAAACCTGTTCAACTGAAGCCTGGTGCTGGAAGGCCCAAGGGCCACCAATAGCCCTAATGGAGTGAGCTGTAACACGGAAAGGGGGTTCCTTCCCTTAGCTTGCACCACCGCCTGTCTAATCCACTTACTGATAGTGGATTTGGCTGGAGGCAAGCCCTTCCTAGGTCCGGAAGGAAGGACAAAAAGAGAATCAGACTTCCGAAATGACTCAGTGGCGACCAAATAATACTTGAGTACCCTGACCACATCCAGAGAATGAAGGTTCCGTTCCTTGGAATTAGCAGGGGCAGGACACTAGGAAGGTAAGACAATGTCCTCATTGAGATGAAAGGCAGAAACAACCTTGGGCAAGAATTCTGGCCTAAGACGGAACACCACCTTATCCTGATGACGCTCAAAATAAGGACGTTTCATGGAAAGCGCCAGCTCAGAGATGCGACGCACCGAAGTGATAGCAACCAAAAAGGCCACCTTAATAGTCACAATAGAAAGAGCAGCATTGCACAGGGGCTCAAAGGGGGGACCCTGAAGAGCAGAAAGCACCAAGTTCAAATCCCACACCGGTAGCAGAGGCTTACGCGGTGGACATACATGAGTGACTCCCTGGAAAAAGGTTTTGACAAGCCTATGATTAGGCTGAAACTTGTCCCTTGAGGGTACTCAGTTGTAGACCTGATTCTAGACCGTGTTGAAGAAACTTCAGAATCCTGGAAAGGGAGAAGGTGCGGTAAGGGAAGGCCTTAGACTCACACCAGGCAATGTAAGCGTGCCAGACCCTGTAATAAATCATAGAAGAGGATTTTTTCCGAGCCTGAATCATAGTACTGAAGACCAAAGCTGGCAAACCCTTATTCATCAGGATGGAGGTTTCAGCAGCCAAGCCGTCAAAGCCAGAGTTTGTAAATTGGGGTGGCGCAGCTGTCCCTGAGTGAGGAGTTATGGAACGTCGGGCAGGACGTACTGATCCACCGCCATCTGGACCACGTCTGCAAACCATGTGCTCCTCGGCAAGCGGGGGGCCACTAGGATGATCGGTACCCCCTTCTGGGCTATCTTGCGCAGCACACGACCCAACAGAGGGAAGGGAGGAAAGACATAAAGCAGTCGAAACTCCTTCCAAGGAAATGCCAACGTGTCCGTGGCGAAGGCCAGAGGATCTCTTGACAGGGAAACGAATCTCGGAAGCTTGTGATTGTGACGGGCCGCAAACAGGTCCACGTCCGGCTGACCCCAGCGGCAACACAGAGCATGAAAGATCTTGTTGTCGAGAGACCATTCCCCTAGGCGAGACGTCCCTCTGCTCAGGGCATCTGCCTCCTGGTTCTCCACCCCGAGGGATGTAAACCGCCGAGATGGATGGAACCGTCTCCTCCGCCCAAGACAATATCAGGGACACTTCCTTGAGGGCTCGTTTGCTCCGAGTCCCTCCCTGATGATTGATGTAGGCGACCGCCGTATGATTGTCCGAGCGGACCTGGACCGCACGACCCCGAAGGATGGGGAGTCAACTGGAAGAGAACCAACCTGATCGCTCTCAACTCCAAGAGATTGATAGGTGCGTGGGCCTCGAGGGCCCCACTGGCCCTGGAACTTCAGCGATTACCAGACCCCTCCCCAACCGGTCAGACTGGCGTCTGTGGTGACAATCTCCCAGCACGGAGGCAAAAAGGACCTGCCCACTAGAAGATTCCTCGAGTCCAGCCAACACGTGAGGGACTGTCTGGCTAGAGGGGATAGAGCGAATTTCTGCTCCAAGGACTCCTGACTCCCATCCCAGACGGTCAAGAGATTCAACTGAAGGGGTCTCATGTGGAACTGAGCGAAAGGCACAGCCTCGAAGCAAGACACCATGAGACCCACCAACTGCATCCCCAGATGGATGGAGGGATGAGGGAAAGCCAACAAGGCCCGCGCCTCCATCTGACGGCCCTCCACCTTCTGCTGAGGAAGAAACACCTTGACCTGAGAAATATCCAGCGTCATTCCCAGGAAGGATCTTACCGATGAAGAACAGAGAGAAGACTTGGGATAATTGATCACCCAACTGAACGACTCGAGGGTGGACACTACCATCCGAGTATCCCTCTCTGCCTGATGCAAAGATGGAGCTGCAATCAAAAGGTCGTCCAAGTAAGGAAGAACGCGAATGCCCCGACTCCTCAGAAGGGCCATGACACCCGCCAGCACCTTGGTGAACACCCGGGGGCCGAGGTGATGCCGAACAGCAAGGCCACAAACTGGTAGTGTTGATCCCCCAGAGTGAACCTCAGGAACCTCTGGTGTCCCAGGAAGACAGGAACGTGCAGATAGGCATCCTTGATGTCCACAGTGGTCATCGCCTGGCCGAAGAGAGCCCACCGCCGACCGTAAGGTCTCCTTGCGGAAGTGTTTGAACCTGACAAATCTGTTGGGACCCGTTAGTTCCAGGATGGGTGTCAGGGAATCGTCCTTCTTGGGCACCGTGAACAGGTTGGAGTAGAACCCCCGCCTCCGTTCTTGAAGAGGCACATGGCAAACCACTCCTGATGACAGAAGATGTTGAATGGCCAGCCTCAGGACCTGCACCGTCACAGGATTTTGGGAGATCCGGGACTGAATTAATCTTGGGGGCGGCCAAGCTGCCAGCTCTATCCGGAGGACAACACCTCCTGAATCCACCGGTCCGAGACGTGTTGCCTCCAGACGTGAGCAAAGAGCCGAAGCCGTCCCCCCACCCGGCTGGGTGAGGGCATCCCCTCATGCCTGAGGGGCCTTGGAAGGGGGCTTAGGCTTGGATCCCCAGGCAAGGCCAGAACGACCTCGGGCTCTACCTCACCTCCATGAGTCTCTGCGGCCACCAGAAAAGGAAGATCCTCGTCCTCCCCGAGAGGGACGAAAGGAAGAAGAACCCCGAAAAGGCCGTACCTGCTTCCGACATTGAGGAAGTCTCCCGTCCTTAGCCAGGAGGTCCAACCATTCCCCAAACAGCTCAAGTCCCAGAAAGGGAATACCTGTGAGAACTTTTTGGCATCCGCTGCCCACCGTCGTAACCAGATAGAGCGACGTAGCGCGACCATCGCAGCCGAAGCCCCACCACCAAAACGGACGGCGTCATCCATGGCCGATATAACAAAGGCAAGGAAGTCCATACAAGCCAAAAGCTCCCCATACTCCTCCGCTCGCTTGTGAGATTTGGCAATATCCACGAGACGCCTTACCTTCTTCTTAATGGCCATGGAAACAATGGCCGCAGCACAGACAGGGCGCAGACCGGTTCCCACAGAAGTGAAGGCGTGACAGGCTAGCTGATTCATGCGCCTGTCAACATGATCACAAAAGGAGGAAGTCTCAGGATACGGCATAACGGAGGTATTGGAGAGCCCCAGAACTGGAGCATCCACTTCCAGAGGATGGGACCATAGGCGAACCAAATCCTCCGAAAAGGGATGCTGTCTGTCCAGACTCCTAGGCACCGACGGCAACATATTAGGCTTCTCCCATTCCTTAAAAACCATCTTAGAGAAGTGGCCTTGTTCAAGAAAGACAAGGTGCTGTCTCTCCGGCCGAAAAAGGTCCCCGTTTCTTCTTGGCCGCCTTAGGAGGAACAATGTGCAGAGTATCAAGTACCGCCGACAACAGCTGCTCAGTATCATCCTGGGGCCACTCATCCTCTTCAGATGAAGACCCGTGGCGACTGTCAAGGTCCCCCCGACTACCCCCGGAGGAGTCAGACCCCTGGAGCAACTCACCCTCCTCAGAGGAATCTCGGCTACCGAAGGCCGCATAATCCTCGTCATCTGCAAAAATGGCGCGAGCCGGCTCCAAATGCCACTTCTTAATCTTGGCCTTGCCAGCGGCCGAACACGCCAACTGACGCTCAATGCTAGCCAGTTTGAGCTCAAAATTACTACGCGAGTCCCTGCTGGCCTCCCCCTCACTAGGGGCAGAAGCAGGCACGGGGGAGTCTGCGTGGCCGGAGGAGCAATGGGACTGGGGACGGCAAGACTCCCCCCATCCTGATCCGCAATAGCACTCTGGGCGCAGGGCACACAAACCACCTTGCGACCACTCAGCGGGCATGTACCACACACAAGACAAAGCTTAGCAAGTCCCGGGGCGTTCCCAAGCCCGCTACTCCCAGAAGCCTCCATTATGGTGATTATGATAAGAAAGACGGGTCTCAAGGCACTAAGACGGCCCAGAACCGTACAGAAAAAAGCCCAATTTGACTCTCAGCACCCTAACCCACAGGGCTGGAAAGGGTGGAGGGGGGGTGATGTATGGACCGGGAGGAACCACAAGAATCTCAATATGGGACTCTGAAAGACACAAAAGGGAGCAGATAAGCGTCCCACAGCGCATGCACAGCCAATATAAAACACAATAATAAAGGTACCAACAAGAAAAGACCGGACTCACGGACCAAAAGGGAGCCAGTTGAAGAGCCTGTGCAGCCTGTCAGCAGACCAAGGAGCAACGGCATGAGGTAAAAACGGGAACTTTACCTCTGTGAGGAGAGTGGCGCCGGCCTGCCCAAGCAGCACCCCAGAGAATGCCCCCCAACGCCATAACGTAGAGGAGGCAAGAGGAGCAGGAGCGGGGAAGGTAAGTATATTGTGAGGTAAAAAACGTGAGAAAAACACACACAGCATAAAATGCACAAGAATAAAGCATGTGGGACACATAATGAAAAGGGGAAAAGGGTGGTTCCTCCCCTCCCCCCCACCTATAGGCTCACCATAGCCTATGGCCTGCTTACTCTTAGGAAGCATCTGCGGCCCAGAGCGTTGCTCTGCCGAACGCCTGACCCTCGGCGTTCCCCTACCTGCACCTGATTCGCAGCCATGGCTGGGAGGCAAGAAGGGTCCCGGAAGCAGGTGGGAATAGGACTTGCAGCGGCCGACGGTCTAGTAATGCCCCGCTTATCTGCGAAGTCCATGGAGAGAGAGAAAGAGACCATCTTCGCAGTCAGACTGCAGGAGAAGACTGGGGTCTTCTGGGTAATTCTGGCCCTTTTATGGGCCGGGAGGGGCCACAAGTCTTCCTGCAGTCGATTGCGCCACCTGTGGCGGATTACCCACATGTAAAGAATTGAAATGAAGCAAGCCGTGCTGTACACCTGGAAAAAATACAATTCTGTGAAATACTCACCTGTAGAATTGATATTATTTCTATACAGTACGTCCTGCTCCAGATATAGTACTTACACTTGAGTTATCCTCCGCCAGATGGCGCTGCACTGCAGAGACATGCCAAAACAGGCTCCTCCCGGCCCTCAAATACCCGGGGACCTCCCACAAATCCCCAGCATTGGAAAGACGTGAACAAGAAGCCGGGAGAATTTAACCACCAAAAACTGGTAACTATAACAATGGTAACAATCACCATACAGGGGATCCAGAATAATGCAAAAACCAGGGTGGGGTGGAGCAGGACGTACTGTATACAAATAATATCAATTCTACAGGTGAGTATTTCACAGAATTGTATTATTCTTAGTATACAGTACGTCCTGCTCCAGATATAGTACTTACACTTGGGACATCCAATAGCAGTGTCCATAAAGTAGGGTGGGATCCCCAACAAAAAACGACAACAGCAGACAGTTTAAAACCACTGTCACCTGCATAACCATACGGCCAAGACAGCATGAGCTGAGGCCCTAACATCAACCTTGTAAAACTTTGCAAAGGTATGAGCAGAAGGCCAAGGTAGTGGCCTAGCCAACCAGTTCAACAGAAGCCTGGTGCTGAAAAGCCCAAGAGGCGTCAAGCACGAGTAGAAAAAGAATCAAGGCGATAAGGAAGATTCTTCCCCTTGTTGGAATAGGCCTGACTAACAGCCTGACGAATCCAATCGCTACAGTAGACTTGGCAGAAGCCAAAAGACCCTACCAAGTACCAGAAGGAACATCCATTAAGGTAATAACCAGGGCCAAGGCCGCCAAACTCCCCGAGAGCAGACGAGATCGGGCACATTCAGGATGTAATGACCATAGGCCCCAAGGAACATCAGTTCCCCTAAAGGACACAGTGACTACCAAGGAAAAACTTCCAAGACCTGTTTAAGGAATGCAGAACCCTTTCCTCAGCGTTGCTAGGAAAAAGGCACAGCAGGGATAACAATATCTCAAATCAATGAACATAAGACACCTCCTGATGCAGAGAGTCCGGCTTCAGGCGGAACTCCACCTTATCCTGGTGTATCCCAAGGAATCCCTCAAGGTAGACAGAGCCGCCCGCTAACAAACGCCTGACCAAGGTAACAGTTACCAGAAGGACAACCTTGAGGGTAAGAACAGCCAGACAGCATCCTGAATAGGACCAAGGGACAAAATCCTGCAAGCAGACAGAATGAAATTCAATTTCAAATCCCAACAGGGACCATAGGATTACATGGGGGACGCACATGAGTACCCCCTGAAGGAAGTCTTAACCAAGGAAGACTGAACCAGAGACTACTAAGGCAAGGTGGACAGGGCAGAACCTGACCCATCAGAGTACTGAGTTGGAGAACCAACTCCAAATCATGCTGAAAACAACACTAGAACCCTAGGAACCGAGAACGCCCAACAGGGAAGAGACCTAGACTCACACCAATCAATATGAGTATGCCATACCCTATAACAGATAGAAGAAGAAGAGGAAGAAGCTTGCTCCTAGCCTTCCCATAGTCTCAAACCCCGAGACAGATAAGCCTGTCTCCATCAAGATGTATGTTTCAGCAGTCAGGTCGACTAGGCCAGAGACTGTAGATTGGAGTGACGTAAAGGGGGCCCTGAGTGATCAGAGCTGGCACTCCTGGCAAAGGTACAGAAAACTACTGTCCTCGGTACCCTGTCTGCCAACTACACTCTACTAGGGCACCTGGGGGCCACCAGAATTACTGGTCCCCTTACCAGAGCAATCTTGCGCAGAACCCTGCCTAGCAGGGGGAATGGAGAAAGGACATACAGAACCGAACGTCCAGTCACGACGTTACTAAGGCATCCGGACCACTGCCAGAGGATCCTGGAACAGGGAAACAAGGCCGAGAGCCTGTGATAGTGACGGAACACAACAGATCCACGACTGGTTGGACTCCATAGTGACACGGGGATTAGCACATCCTGTCGCAGAGGGGCTCCACCGGAGTTAATATCACTGATATGCAGGGAACATTGTCTCCACCCAGAAAAGGAACATAGACACTTCCTGGAGGGTCCACCAGCTCCAGGCCCCTTCCAATGATTAATGTAGGACATCTGTCGTCAGACAGACCGAGCGCCCCCAAACTGGCAAAACCAGAAGGGAAGTGGTTAAGTGAGATAGAACCAACTGAAAACGCTCACTGTTTAGAACCTCAATAGGCGTAAGGACCTTCTAAGGGCCCCACCACCCCCAGAATCGCAGGGAGTTTCAGAAGAAACCCTCCCCCTTCAACCTTGAGTTCATCCACTTCCAAGAGGAAACCTTCTACCCGGTGGGAAGGCCCACAGACCCTGCTCCAGGGATGCTGGATCCCTGTCCTGTATTAACAACAGAAGTCACAGAAGGGCCCAAGGGGAACTGAGCATAAGGGACCTCTTCCGAGCAAGTCACCAACGGGCCCACCAGCTGCATCCCTGCCTGGTGAAGGGACCGGGACAGCAATGAGGGACTGAGCCCATGTGACTAGATTGCCCACTTTATCGCTGAGAAGGGGAGATTCTGGTTTGAACCTAACCCAGAATCATTCCAAGTAATGGAGTTACCATTTAAGGGGACCATGAGGACTTGGGGTGATTGATCACCCATCCAAATGACTCCCAATGGACACCACCAGCCGGGTATCAAACTCAGCCTGGCGTAGAGACTGGGAAGTGAGAAAGGACGTCCAGGTAGGTCATCGCGCGGACGCCCCTTTGTCTCATCAGAGACATCACCATCGTCAGCACCTGAGTGAGCACTCTGGGAGTTGAAGAGAGGCCAAATAACAAGGCCACAATTAGCAGTGTTGGACTACTAACACGAACCTGAAGAGCCTCAGAGACCTGAAGGCACAGGGATGTAAACATAAGCATTTTAGAGTTCCCCAGACGGCAAGAAGCCCACTGGGCGCAAGGTGCTGATGGCCCATCTCAGAGTTTCCATGCAGAAACTGCCTGAAATTAGAGAATTGCTGTGAATCCAGAATGGGCCAGCCTGACCCATCCTTTTGGGGGCCTGTGGAAAGGTTGGTGTAGCGGCCCCTGCCTCTGCCTGTTACGGGCAATCTGCAAGAGACCCTCAGACCTCGCAGGCCTAGCATGGCCTGTGCCAGCAACTGAACAGCGGCAGGGACCAGGAGTACCTGGGACCTGATAAAACTGGGGAAGGCCGCGCAGCAAACTCTATCTTGTATCTGGAGGACACAACCTCCTGAATCCACCAGAATGAGGCGAAATGCCTCCTGATAAGAGCAAGGTGCTGCAGCCATCCCCTCACCCAGATGGGCGAGGGCGCCCCATCATGCTTGAGGGGGTTTGGCAGAAGATTTGGGCTTAGCCCCGCCGGAGGGGCCAGGGCGTTGTCTGCTGCTCATGGGACAGAAGTCTGCACGAAAAATCCGGAAGGACACCCCTGGTTCCTGTTTAACACTAAGGTAGGGGGGAGGAGGGGTGCCCCTGCCCCGAGGGGGCCGAGACGGCCGTCTGGGTAGGGGAGATTTGCCCTTTTTACTGAACAGGTCCAGACAGGCCCCAAATAGGCGTTGCCCTCTAAAGGGAAGCCCAGTAAGAGTCTTTTTAGTAGCATCGTCAGCACCCCACTGTCGCAGCCAGACCAAGCGACGTATAGCCACCACAGGGGTAGAAGATCTTGCACACATTCTAATGGTGTCATCCAGCACTAATAGGATACATTTTACAAATACATCACAACTGGAGAGTGCATTAAACACCTCCCAGGGGAGATCCTCAGGGTGATGATCAAGCAACTTTCTAATGAGGGTTCTAGCGGCCACTACAGTAATAGCCGCGGCACAGACCGGGCGCAGTGCCGTCCCTGCACAAGAAAAGGTATGGGAGGCCAGCAGATCAATGCGCCGGTCCTCAGCATCCCGAAGGGTACTATAAGCAGGGGTTGTAATAAAGGGGGGATTAGGGACCCCTATGATCGGCGCATCCACTACGGGGGGAGATGACCAACAATTAACCACCTCAGGGGGAAAAGGGTATTTCCTATCCCAGTCCCCTGGAACCCCTGAAGTTTACTGGGGCATTCCCATTCCTTGAGCACAAGAGCATGGAAATTAGCCTGCTCTAGAAATTCCAAACGTGCAGTCGCAGTATGGAAACGCTCTCACCGGGGAGAGAGATAGACAGTGCTTTAAAGACCTTAATCAACAAGTCGTCAGTGTCACACTGGCCCCAGTATTCAGGGCCAGAATCGTCATGACTCCTCGGCCTCTCATCAGATGAGCCCGAGTCAGAGAACAACTCCCCTTCATCAGAAGGGGTATAGTCACACGGAGTAGTAAACTCCTCGGTTCTCATAGAAAATACAGAAACATGAGGTGACAGGTGCCGCTTCCTACCAGGGCCCATGCTCCTCTGACAACCTAGCAATAATCTGTTCAGCCGTAGGCAGTCTGGAAGGCCCAGCAGGCTGCAATTCCCCACTTGTATGCGACTCAGCAGGAGTGAGATTTACACAGCCGGTCTTGTCCCAGAGGGACCCCGGTCACATAATTCTGAGATGCCTCCATATGGTGATTATTTAGACACAATATGCCAGCAGGGATTTACGCAATATGCAACCCTGGATGCCCCAAGACCCGGTAGGAAGGTGGGAGTAGATTTACAAGGCCCGCTAATTACCCCGGGCCAGGAGAAGCCAATGGTGTTCACCAGTCTGAAAGACATAATGGGAATAAAGGGTGTCAGAACCATGCGCAGTAATCAAGGATCATGAAAGAACGCCCGCGAGGGCACTTACAGACCAAGGGAGGAGGAGGACCGCTACCACGCGTGCGTGCGACTAGCATCAAAATGGCGCCAAGCGAACCTCGAAGGGCGGGCCAGAGCGGGCAGTGACGCGGAGCGCGCCAACCAGGTCCCCGCCCCCCCGAAGAGCGGGAAGCTTTGAGATAGATTCAATGTTGTCATGAAGCGAAATTGAATGACTCACTTAGAAAAGCGATTTGCCAATGAAGACGCCGCAGCGTCTGAGGCGACGCCGCCACCCCCGGCGCCTAGATACACAATAAAAATTCAAACAGCGCAGCTCTGACACCAGGAATACCAGTCAAAGGACAATACTAAGGCCAAGCGTGTAAAGACCATACACTGAGACCACCACACACCTCAATCCCCTTTCTTTACCCCCCGAGCTACGGGGGGAACGAGGGAGGATGGAGACCCTTTGTACAGGGCCAACCGCTACACGGGGCAATAGTGCGGGAGGGGCATCCCCTAGAGGCTCACCATCAGCCTAAACCGCCTACCCTTTGGTGGGGGGACTGCGGTGGAGCATGGCTCCATAAGCACGCATGGTGCTGCCTACCTTCACCCGACCAGCGCAGCCCAGGCTGGGAGGCACATCACAGAGAGGACGGGTGGGAATAGTCCAACAGGGCCGCAGGCTTTAATAGCCCCGCTCACCTGCGAGAGAGTGATACTTCATGTCTTCGCAGTCAGCACTGCAGAAAAATCTGGGGATTTGTGGGAGGTCCCCGGGTATTTGAGGGCCGGGAGGAGCCTGTTTTGGCAGGTCTCTGCAGTGCAGCGCCATCTGGCGGAGGATAACCCAAGTGTAAGTACTATATCTGGAGCAGGACGTACTGTATACTAAGAATAGAATGCTTGCCTTTGCACACTAAATGGAATGTCAGATCCAGTCCCCTGAGCCATCCTGGCCGTATCGCTTCCAGACAGGCACGACCATTCACCATGATGGAGGATGTAGAAACAGGTTGCCCACCCCCTCACTTCCCACACTAAGTGGACAAACCATGATCCTCCCCTGTAAAATCACAAAACCAATAATTGCTCCAATCACTCTAATGATCACACTGCATGCTATTAGACCAATACATACACATGACAGTGACCAATCCCGCTAAAAACAAAACACAACTCATTTCTACTGAGTGGATAAGCCATGTGTCTGTCTAGATGGGTAGGTTTTGTTAGGAAGGTAGGTGGGTGAGCAGGAAGGCATATAGCTGAGTGGGTGGGTAGGTGGACATTTAGATGGTAGGCAGGTAGAAAGATGGGTATCTAGGTTGGCGTAGTCAGATAGGTGAGTGAGCAGGCAGGTAGGTGGGTAGGCAGATAGATGGGTAGCTACTCAGATGGATAGGTAGGTTAGTCAGGTAGAGGAGTATTCCAGAATTTATATAGGAATACCCATTAATATTAAGGATAGGTAGGTAGGGGTAGACATGTAGATACATAGGTCGGTAGGTGGGTGGGTATGTAGGCAGTTCTGTAGTTAGTAGGCGAGTAGGTAGGAAGGTGGGAGAGCAATTAGTGAGGTGGGTAAGCAAGTAGGGAGGTGGGCAAATGGGCAGGCAGGTAGGTGGATGGGTGACTGCTACCTCTGCTCCAGGGTCTGAAGATTCTGACTTTGCACCAGGGATGTAGGTAGGTAGGTAGGTGGGTGGGTCAGTAGGCAGATAGGTAGGTGGGCTGGTCAGCAGGCAAGTAGATGATAGGAGGGTGAGTGGGTAAATTGGTGGGTGGGTCAGTAGGCAGGTAAGTGGGTAGGTATATAGGTAGGTGGTTGAATCGGCAGGTAGATAGGTTGGTAGGTAGGTCAGTAAAAATACAGTTTTGCGAGTACTCACCTTTAAAACGGGTATTATGAGTGTGCCATACACTCCACTTTGATCTTCATGACATGTGGGTAATCTCCAGTAGAGGGCGAACTTCTGCAGAGATGAATATGCAAAAAAAAAAGCCCCTCCCGGTCCATATATACCTGGGACCTCCCACCAATTTCCCAGTGTAAAAAAGCAGTAAGGGGACCAGGAAGAACCAATTATAACCTTAACAATCAAAACCAATGGTTCACCATATAAAAGCCCCAGAATGCCTGAAAAAAGGGGTGGGGCGAAGCTGAGTGTATGGCACACTCATAATACCCGTTTTAAAGGCGAGTACTCACAAAACGGTATTATTCTAAGTGTGCCATACACTCCACTTCGATCTTCATGACATCTGGGACATCCAATAGCAGTGTCCATCATGGGTGGGAACCAGAAACAGTAAAGAATGTACCAACTCAAACCACTGCAGCCTGCAGAACCTTGCGGCCAAAAACAGCATCCGCTGAAACCCGCACATCAACCTTGTAAAACTTGGAAAAAGTATGAACGGAAGACCAAGTAGCAGCCTTACAAACTTGTTCAACAGAAGCCTGGTGCTGAAAAGCCCAGGACGCACCAACCGCACGAGTAGAGTGCGCAGTGACCCTAAAAGGGGGAGTCCTCCCCTTAGCAGAATAGGCCCCAACAATGGCCTGACGAATCCATTTGCTAATCGTAGACTTAGCAGGCGCCAACCCTTTCCTGGGCCCGCAGGGCACCACGAAAAAAAGCGTCCGTCTTGCGGAAGGAAGAAGTAGTCACCAAATAGTACTTCACACAGTGAACAACATCCAAATTGTGCAGAACCCTCTCCTTGTCATTGTTAGGCTTAGGACACAAGGAAGGGAGAACAATATCCTGATTGAGGTGGAAAGCAGACACCACCTTAGGAAGGAAATCCGGCTTAAAACGAAAAACCACCTTATCCTGGTGTCTCTCAAAGTAAGGGGCCTGAATCGACAGAGCAGCCAACACAGGGACACGCCGAACAGAAGTAATAGCCACCAAGAAAGCAACCTTCTGAGTGAGAACCGAAAGAGCAATATACTGTAGCGGCTCAAAAGGAGGACCCTGGAGAGCCGAAAGAACCAAATTCAAATCCCAAACAGGAACCACAGCCTTCCGAGGGCGTCGCACATGCTCGACCCCTTGGAAAAAGGTCTTAACCAGCGGGTGTAAGGCAAAAGACCTCTGGAAGAAAACCTACAGAGCAGAAACCTGTCCTTTCAAAGTACTAAGCTGGAACCCAAGACCCAGATTATGCTGAAGAAACTCCAAAATCCTGGGTATCGAAAACAACCTGCAAGGCAAGGCCCTAGCCTCACACCAATCAATATAGGACCTCCAAGTCCTATAGTAAATGCCAGAAGAGGACCATGTCCTAGCCCTAATCAAGGTCTGAACAACAGCCTCAGACAAACCTTCCTCTTTCAAAATGAAGGTTTCAGCAGCCAAGCCGTCAAAGCCAGCGTTTGTAAATTGGGGTAAAGTAGTTGACCCTGAGATAGCAGATCCGGCAACAAGGGAAGCCGATACTGATCTACGGTCATCCTTACCACGTCTGCGTACCAAACCCTTCTTGGCCACCTTGGAGCCACCAGAATCGCTGGTGCCCCTTCTAGAACCAGTTTGCGAACTACCTTGCCCAGCATGGAGACGGGCGGAAACAGGTAAAGAAAACCCAGCTCCTTCCAAGCAAGGGACAAGGCATCCACTGCCAGAGATAGAGGATCCTGAGAAAGAGACACAAAGGCCAGAAGTTTGTGATTGTGCCTCAAGGCAAAGAGATCCACCTCCGGAGTCCCCCACTTGCGGCAAAGATCCAGAAAAACCACGGGGCTGAGATACCACTCTCCTTGGCGAGAGGATCCCCTGCTCAGGGAATCCACCTCCGTGTTCTCCACTCCCGGAATGTAGACTGCCGAAATGCAAGGAACATTGCTTTCCGCCCAGTGCAGGATCAGAGAGACTTCCCTGAGGGCACTCCTGCTGCGAGTCCCTCCTTGGTGATTGATGTAAGCTACCGCCGTTCGGTTGTCTGAACGAACTTGAACCGGTAGACCCTGTGAATGTGAGGCCAGCCGAGCCAGAACCAGTCGGATGGCTCTGAGCTCCAAGACATTGATGAGGGTGTGAGCCTCCTGAGGACCCCACACCCCGCTGAACTGATGACTTTTCCAATAACCTCCCCAGCCCGACAGGCTGGCATCCGTGGTAAACGTCTCCCAACAAGGGACCAGAAAGGATCTGCCCTTCAACAGGTTGCTCTATTCCAGCCACCACCGAAGGGACTGCCGAACCCTGGGAGACCTCCTGAAAGGTTGATCCAATGACTGTGGACACCTGTCCCAATGCGTCAATAGGTGAAGTTGAAGAGATCTCATGTGAAACTGTGCAAACGGTACCGCCTCGAAGGAGGATACCATCAAGCCCACCAGTTTCATCCCGTCAGATAGAGGGACAAGCATTGGCCAGAAGAAGGCGGATCAGACCCTGAATCCCCTGCACCTTGGTCTGGGGCAGAAACACTCTGGCCCGAATGGTATCCAGATTCATGCCCAGAAATGAAATCACACGAGACGGAGAGAGAGAAGACTTGGGGCGGTTGATCACCCACCCGAACCTCTCCAGGGTCGACACCACCTGGTGGGTGTCCAGCTCCGCCTGACGGAGGGAAGAAGCTGAGATCAACAGGTCGTCCAGATAAGGCACAATGCGAATGCCCTGAGCTCTGAGCAGAGCCATTATTCCCGCCAAGACCTTGGTGAAGATCCTCGGCGCCGAGGTCAGTCCGAAGGGAAGGGCTACAAACTGAAAATGTTGATCCTCCACCGCAAACCGGAGGAATCTCTGATGTGCCTGAAAAATCGCAACATGCAGATACGCATCCTTGATGTCTATGGATATCATAAAATCCCCTTGGCGAGGGGAATTGATAGCCGAGCGCAGAATCTCCATGCAGAACTTTTTGGCTCCGATAAACCTGTTGAGAACCTTGAGATCTAGAATGGGTCTCACCAAACCCTCCTTTTTGGGAACCGTGAAAAGGTTGGAGTAGTAACCCCTGCCTCTCTCCGACGGAGGCACCAAGCACAATAACCCCCATGTCCAGAAGGTTTTTCACTGCTAACAGGAGCCCCTGTGCAGCCTGAGGGTCCGAGGGCACCCGAGACCTTAAGAATCTTGGGGGCGGCCAGTACTCGAACTCCAGTTTGTACCCGGAGGAGACCACTTTCAAGATCCAATTGTCTGTGACCTCATGGGCCAAGACCTGGAAGAAGAGCCGCAGCCGTCCCCCCACCCTTGCGGGTGAGGGCGCCCCTTCATTGCTGAGCCGGTTTAACAGCAGGCTTGGGCTTGGAACCCCAGGCAGCCCCGGGACATGCCCGACCTCTGCCCCTGTTCCAGGACGAGCCCCTGACACCCGAGAAGGCAAAACCCCTAGCCGCTCTGGCCCCTCGAAAGGAAGGAGTGAAGAAGCCAGCCCCCCGAAAGGGACGGCGCTGTTTCTTCCGCTGAGGTAACTTACCTCCTTTAGCAAAAGCATCCAATTTATCTCCAAACAGCCGCGTACCCAAGAAGGGAAGAGCTGTGAGCGACTTCTTGGCCCCAACGTCCGCCTCCTTGGGTAGGGAATTCCAGACGGGGCTTGCGGACCCAAAAAATTCCCCCTTCTCGAGAGGGGGCGCCTCAGGCGGTTCAATATCCAACACCTCCAATAGATGTGACAAAACAGTGGCCGTATCTACGGCATCCCCCAGTGCCTGCCCGACATCGGCATCCCCAGACTGAACATAGTCAGCCTCTGTTTCCTGATACAATTCCCCCTCCTCTAACGGGGAATAATCTGACAAAGCAACGGAATCGTCGTCAACATCCCACAAGGGCTGGGCCGACGACAAATGTCTCTATTTAGCCTGGGCCTTCTTGCCCACCGTGCTAGCAATAAATTTCTCGATGCTGGCCAACCTAGCCCAAACATCAGAGTGCGACTCCCCGCTGGTACCAATGTCACTTGGGGTACGGATAAGGTGGGGAGGGGAAGGCGATGAAGCGGGAGGAGCCGACCCAGAAGGCTGGGTACCAGACTGCCGCGTTATGGCCTTTTGTGCGCATGGTATACAGATCAGCACATTCTCCCCCGTAAGGGATACCCCACACATGGCCCGGATTGTCCCAGAGGGAGCCTGAGCCCAGTATCCATATGGTGATTTTTGTGGTCGCAAGACCGCAGGGAATTTACGCCTAAGCAACCCGGGATGCCCCTTAAAAAGTCCCGGTGGGAGGATTTGAGGTGATCAATTTTACACTAGGGACCCCAGGACCAGGAGGAACTCCTTAATATGCACAAATACAATGCAATCTGTAACACACAAACAGGCATCATAAGTGCAATCCCCAATATATATATAAGGCAATAACACATACATAATTATATATATATATATATATATATATATATATATATATATCCCAGCTCCAGACATGCGATAACCAAAAACAAATAGACACACATACATGCCAGCAAATCAGTGGGGGCCCCCCGCTAGAGAGGGGCCCCCACATAAGCTAAGGAAGTGGCCATCCGGCCCTTACCACCCAGGAGCGCAGCTCAGCAAACCAAAATGACCCCTGAGAAGTGCCTCATGCAGAAAGGCAGGAAGAGAAGGGGGAGGGCGGGCCAGCGCAGAACGCGTGCTCGCCAGGCCACGCCCCCCCTCCCAGCAACGCGGATCCCAAGGATTGAGCCACAGAATCGCGCCAAAGAAGGGGCGGGGCTATCGCGGCCGCGCCGAGAGCCCGGCCCTGCCCCCTCCCTGAACACAGCCTGAGGGGGAGAAGTTCCCCAGGCTAAATCAAAGGCACCAGATATGGTCTCAGAAGTGAAAACATCCTGTCATGCAACACACACACACACACACACAGTGAAACTCACACACACACACACAGGGGCATAGGAGAACGAAACTGAAATAACGGCCAGGCAACCCCCCCCCCTGGAGGGGAGTAAGGGACCCAGAAGGGGGGGAACCCTGCCAGAATCTGGCCATAAGCATAGAGGGATGGGGCATCCCACACCAGGATCACCAAAACCTGGGTAACCGCCTACCCCATAGTGAGGTCTCACGATGGAGCAATGCTCCTTCCGCACCCATAGGGTGCTGCCTACCTTCACCAGGACCCGCAACCTAAGCTGGGAGGCTCAAATAGGGGCAATTTAGAAAGGGTCCTGGCAGCAACAGGGACAATAAACGGCCGGGCGCGGGGCCCGGCTTACCTGTAAGTAAAGAAGTCTTCATCTTCTGTCTTGTCGTCTTCCCTGCAGAGAAGGAACTGGGAAATTGGTGGGAGGTCCCAGGTATATATGGACTGGGAGGGGCTTTATTTTTTGCATATTCATCTCTGCAGAAGTTTGCCCTCTACTGGAGATTACCCACATGTCATGAATATCGAAGTAGAGTGTATGGCACACTTAGAATAAGGTAGATAAGTAGGTGGGTGTGTGGGTCAGTAGGCAGGTAAATAATTGGGTTCGACAGTCAGCCAGTCAAGATATGAATATCAACAGAAGGCACCATTTTTTTTTAACTATCTTCCAGCAACAGCCAACATACATCACTGATGATCTGGGCTAGAGAATCCTGTTGTGTGCTGTCCTCGGCGTTGTCCGCCACTTGTTTCCACCGGCTCCAGTCCTCACCACGTCTCTACTGTCCTGGTGCCTCCAGTTGGTTAGCCCTCCTAAATCCGGAGAACTGGGGCTCCACAGTGGGTCACCGTGGGAATCGCTGCACCTCGCCCAGGGAGGTCCAATTTTGAGCTCTGGTTTTCCTGGAACATGGGGTCAAGGAAGCCCACACTTACAGGGAATGTATCTGAGATCTTCAACTGCGGAACAAGCCCCACCCACCGATTTTCAGACCACAGCTCTGGCAAGCAACAGTAGCGGAACTGCCGATTAGCCCAGTCGGCCTGGATCCACATGCCCTTGAGGTACATACTTGATGTTCTCTTTCCAACATCTCCAGTGAGATGCTACTCCCCCCGCCCCCCCCCCCCCCCCCCGGATGCAGAGAACCGAGGCTCCAAATCATCCTAGGAATCAATGCATGTCACTCAGGATGGTACATATCCACCAAGAGCCAGATCTCTGGACCTAGTTGTCATTGGAAAGGGGAGAACCTCAGGTTTAAACCACTGCTAGGCCATGTGAATTGGGCCAACCAGACCAAGCAGCGTTACCGTAAAGTGCCGGTACTGTTGCTTGTGGGCGCCAGGGGGGTACATTTCCGAGTGCTGAATCTCCCCCTGACCTAGGGGGGCTAATGACCCAATGGAGGTGTCATTGGAAAGAACCTCAGGTATACACTCTTAGAAGGACACTCTCCCAGCAACGCGGATCCCAAGGATTGAGCCACAGAATCGCGCCAAAGAAGGGGCGGGGCTATCGCGGCCGCGCCGAGAGCCCGGCCCTGCCCCCTCCCTGAACACAGCCTGAGGGGGAGAAGTTCCCCAGGCTAAATCAAAGGCACCAGATATGGTCTCAGAAGTGAAAACATCCTGTCATGCAACACACACACACACACACACACAGTGAAACTCACACACACACACACAGGGGCATAGGAGAACGAAACTGAAATAACGGCCAGGCAACCCCCCCCCCCCCTGGAGGGGAGTAAGGGACCCAGAAGGGGGGGAACCCTGCCAGAATCTGGCCATAAGCATAGAGGGATGGGGCATCCCACACCAGGATCACCAAAACCTGGGTAACCGCCTACCCCATAGTGAGGTCTCACGATGGAGCAATGCTCCTTCCGCACCCATAGGGTGCTGCCTACCTTCACCAGGACCCGCAACCTAAGCTGGGAGGCTCAAATAGGGGCAATTTAGAAAGGGTCCTGGCAGCAACAGGGACAATAAACGGCCGGGCGCGGGGCCCGGCTTACCTGTAAGTAAAGAAGTCTTCATCTTCTGTCTTGTCGTCTTCCCTGCAGAGAAGGAACTGGGAAATTGGTGGGAGGTCCCAGGTATATATGGACTGGGAGGGGCTTTATTTTTTGCATATTCATCTCTGCAGAAGTTTGCCCTCTACTGGAGATTACCCACATGTCATGAATATCGAAGTAGAGTGTATGGCACACTTAGAATAAGGTAGATAAGTAGGTGGGTGTGTGGGTCAGTAGGCAGGTAAATAATTGGGTTCGACAGTCAGCCAGTCAAGATATGAATATCAACAGAAGGCACCATTTTTTTTTA
This sequence comes from Gastrophryne carolinensis, assembly GCA_027917425.1. NCBI lineage: Eukaryota > Metazoa > Chordata > Amphibia > Anura > Microhylidae > Gastrophryne > Gastrophryne carolinensis. The sequence continues at coordinate 82,310,852 of CM051238.1, read as the reverse complement.
ACTATCTTCCAGCAACAGCCAACATACATCACTGATGATCTGGGCTAGAGAATCCTGTTGTGTGCTGTCCTCGGCGTTGTCCGCCACTTGTTTCCACCGGCTCCAGTCCTCACCACGTCTCTACTGTCCTGGTGCCTCCAGTTGGTTAGCCCTCCTAAATCCGGAGAACTGGGGCTCCACAGTGGGTCACCGTGGGAATCGCTGCACCTCGCCCAGGGAGGTCCAATTTTGAGCTCTGGTTTTCCTGGAACATGGGGTCAAGGAAGCCCACATTTACAGGGAATGTATCTGAGATCTTCAACTGCGGAACAAGCCCCACCCACCGATTTTCAGACCACAGCTCTGGCAAGCAACAGTAGCGGAACTGCCGATTAGCCCAGTCGGCCTGGATCCACATGCCCTTGAGGTACATACTTGATGTTCTCTTTCCAACATCTCCAGTGAGATGCTACTCCCCCCGCCCCCCCCCCCCCCGGATGCAGAGAACCGAGGCTCCAAATCATCCTAGGAATCAATGCATGTCACTCAGGATGGTACATATCCACCAAGAGCCAGATCTCTGGACCTAGTTGTCATTGGAAAGGGGAGAACCTCAGGTTTAAACCACTGCTAGGCCATGTGAATTGGGCCAACCAGACCAAGCAGCGTTACCGTAAAGTGCCGGTACTGTTGCTTGTGGGCGCCAGGGGGGTACATTTCCGAGTGCTGAATCTCCCCCTGACCTAGGGGGGCTAATGACCCAATGGAGGTGTCATTGGAAAGAACCTCAGGTATACACTCTTAGAAGGGCATGTGGATTGGAGAAGCATGGCTCAAGCAGCGGCACCGCTAAGTCACAGTACCCCCAACTATAGCTCCCAAAGTTGGGCAAATGGTGGAGGCACAGGGGAGTGCGCCCCTTGTGCCCTGCCTATAATCCATCCCTGTCCCCTGTTCAGGGCAACCTTTTGAAGCATCTTCAGAAGAAATGTGCAATGAAGTACAGGCCATGATTTCAGAAGATTGTCAGTTCAACCAGTGTTAATGCTTACAATGTAGGCATCTCAGTTGGCACGGTTTCCAGTATCATTTATAAGGCTTTGATAATGTCAAATTTCCTGAAGGGTGCCACAAATGTTAAGGCTTAATCAAAAAACACATGAAATCCAGGAGACTTCTTCCATGCAATGGAAGCACAAGAGATCACCAACGCTGAATAAATGTTTTGAGCAGCAGTCAGCTGGAAAAGTCAAGTATGTTCTTTTTTTAGGGATACAGAAGATAATTACTAAACTTCATGTCGCACAAGACAAGAATTATTGGAGACACTTGTGCTTCAACAATGTGGCCATAAAGTGACGCAGTCAAAGACAAATGCCGTGGGAAGATGTCGGCAGGTGCGTTGCCGTTTCAAAACAATGCACCAGGTCACAATTCCTGCAATTTACAAGCCGCTATGAATGCAGCTTCATGGAGCCTAACCATTCACCATACAGTACAAAACTTACCCTAAAAACCATACCCTAAAAACATTTTTGTGTGGTCAATGTTTTCCTGATGATAATGCAATCATAGAGGCAGTAAAAAGATTCCCTCACACTCCCTGAGGAGTGTTCCCACCACAGACCGCAGGGAGGCCGGCATGCTCCAAACAGAGCTTAAAGGAGCAGTATCGCAGATTTTTCTTGGTGACTTATATTTAAATGGTACTTTGAATGTAGGCAAGTGTTGGAGTAAGAATTAAAAATGTAGAAAAAAATTATGTCTGTGTTGTGCAGCTGGAGACTAATAGCTCATGTTTATGTCTGCTGAGTGTCGGAGCCCGGCACTCTGACCTGTTCCACTTTGAGGAGAGGGGGAAACAATGTAACAAAGTATCAGCTGTTCAGTGCTGGCAGCTGTCCAGCATAAGATAACAACATTGCAACATTGCCTGGCCAGAACTCATATATCTAAAACAGAAAGAAAAGCTCTAGAAGTCATTTAGCTGATTTTGACAGTTTTCCCTTCATGTTGGCTCTGCTGCAGAATCTTTCAGTTTACCATTTTCTCTCTCTTTTCTCAACACATTTTTCCATATGATCTTTCTTTCAGCTTTGTGTGTTTTGAGCAAAGCCCAACCCAGGATTTTCACTATCTGGAGTTTTGTTTTGTGCCCCTAGGGGCATCCCGACTTGGGATGCCCTGATATGTGAAATCCCCAAGTTCGCATGTGAAAACGTACATTTCCCTGTCCCACAGCGCATGCGCGGGCTCTCATCCAATCAGCGCTGTTTGCACGCAGATGGGGAGCCTGAGCAATAACCTTCCTGGCCGCCCGGCCTGTCTAAATGACTATCTGCATGAGCGCGCCAGAAAAATGGGGGGGATCTGTAGTTATTCAGGGGTCGTTTCACACAGTGGGGCATCCCGATTTAGAATGCCCAAGGGGGAAGGTCAATGGCCGGGTCTTACAGACTTCAGGGTCGGCCACTCAGGGTTTTGTTCCACTTTAATACCTTTAGATTTTCCTGCACAGTTATTCAAAGAAGAATTTCAGTCATTTTCAGTCAGTTTAGTCTATTTTGTATAGATTTTACACATTTGAGTCACCTGGTCTCATAATAAAAGCAGCACCTCACACACACACACAGCCGTTACCACTGATTACAGTGTCAGCCTTTGAGGTAAAGTGTTGCTAGGAGACCAGTGGGCTAAATGAAGCAGCTCACTAAATACAACCCAGCAGATCCCCCTATTCAGCAAATGGACCGAGCCATTGTCATTATACAATTTAAAAGAAAGGCATATATTTTTTCCTTTTTCTATCGCCACATTATTTATACACATGTTAGAAGCTATTGTGTGGCTATTTAATTATTTATCTTTTTTAATGCAAATTTCGCGATACTGCTCCTTTAATGCTATGCATGAATATTAACACCATACAGTGCTGATTGGGCGACAGCCCACGCATGCCCTGTGGGGTCATCTGAATTTTTTTTTATGGCAATTCAGAGGGACACCCCAGGAAAGTAGAGCAATACCCAGAATTGTCAAAACCCCAGGTTTTGGTCCTATTTAATTCTGTTGCCTGTATTACTGTTTTCTCTAATGTAACTCATCATTACTATTTTGCATGTATATATAGTACTGTATTCCCACTGTGCCACCAGCTAAAAGAAAGCAAATAACAATATTCTATTCCAGCAGGCACATACAAATTAACCTGTTGATAGGATCAGTTGACTAGCAGAGCATGGCAATGTCACATGCCAGGTCATGTACTCCGCTTCAGGCACCTACCCTGTAGCAGCATCTGAACAAGTATACTCACCAGAAAATGGCTCCTGAATGTGCCTCGCTGGATCATGGGTGACAATAGTATCCCCCCACGCCCCCGACATCCTGATTTGTCCTCCGAATAGCATAGGACATGTTACGTCAAATGAATCAGCAAGCTAGGGACAAGAATGAGAATGGGGATGCATTATCATTTTTCAAAACCCTCTGTGCCAATTTGCTAGGAGACCCTGACAACAGAACTTAGTAATTTATCCATGCTGACAGTGTTGCCTGTCAGATAAGGGGGCAGCAGGAATTACAGAAAAGGGCTAGGAGATCTAAATTTTTTTCAATTAAAGCTTACGTCTAGCAAAAGTTCCACCATCCAGTCAATCCAAATTTGTCACCTAGAAATGGCACAAAATCAGGCATTACTACTTAACCCCTCTATGCTCCACATGACAGCAGGTGGTCCATGCAGTGACTGCCTAGCATATCCTATTGGTTTCTGACAGTCGTGTACAAACACTTGTGGCTGAAGAGACTCCAGGAAGTCTGAAGGTAAGAGCTAATGTTTGTAGGGGGCAGATAGCAGGCAGGCATCTCAAATCCCTGTGAGCCGTTTTGGCTTTAGGTTTGCATCAAACCGGACCTTCAACCTGAATAAGTTTATTTTGTATGTTTCCACCATCTAGTACATACAGATTGCCCACATTAAAAATAATCCTACCTGCATCTACTGCATTATATATATGAGCCTTTAAACATACAAGCGGAGGATGCGCCCATCAGCGCACTCGGAGACACTGCTCTTAGACACACCGTAGGACCGGAAAGAGGTGAGTTGATCTTGGGGTCCTGGGGGGGTTTCACGAAGCGCCCCCCCCCCCTGGGACCAAATCCCAGAATAGTCAAAATCCTGTTTTTTGTCCACTTTAAAGCATTACAACAACTCCCTATTTGTCAGTTTTTTGGTGTTGTGCCTTATATACAGAGATTCCCTCACCTGAATAGGCTGAATTACAGGAAGAGGAGTATCGTCCATTGCAGTGAATGGAGAGGGGCGCACAATAGATCCTAAGGTGATGGCACAGGGCGCATCATAGTCTCCAACAGAACAGTGGAGTTGAAGTGGCAGAGGAGGAGGGAGTGATGCCCAGCGCGGTACTGGGATCAGGCGATCCAGTAAATGTATCAGCACCGGACTAGCAGCGGTAGCCTAAACGGGATGAAAGGTGAGTATAGAGTTTTGACTGAAGTATGACTTTAAGGAGGTAAAGCTTCTCTTGTAACTTTGTGCCTGAAGGGACCTTCTGCACAGGGACACTAAACTATCCTTAACCTGCACCTCGTGCCATCAGTGAGACCTGCATTAGATACTCACCTTTTTTAAGCTAACTTCTGGGGAACAATAAACTGTTGTACATAGGGGGCATGTGTCACTGTAGTGTCCAACTGTTTTCTGTCCCATCTTACAGAGCTCCATGAATAAAATATATTTATCCTCCATATTGTGGGCTCATGAGAAGTGGAAATAGGTTGGTTGGGGCCTTTGCAAACTTGAAGCCAGAGTTGTCAGGAGGTCGGCATTAAATTTCTAATTTAATAAAAGACTAGTAGGCCTAGATGTTTTCTTTACAGCCCAAGGACAATTTTTTTTAGGGAAAAAAATTAGCGTGGAATCTCAAGGATCTCTATACAAAGTTGGTTTACAGAAGGTTTAATATTATTTCAAGTGTTCTGATTTCCTGTGGAAGAAATATTACACACAGTAATATTATGTTCTCTTTCCCTCTTAACTCTCGAGAAATTTTCTTTTCCAGTTGCATTATTTTTATTGCTGTAGCCGCTAAGCTGTATAGTTTACCCTTCTTCCAGAAATATAAAAGAGTTTATGGAAACTTCAGAAAAGCAGATGCAGGTTCCATATTTGGAAACAATCGTGAAATTCAAAACCGCTGAAGTAATAAACCAGGAACATTTCACAACAGATCACAAATACACACGTGGACAAAATAGCATCCTTCTGTTTAAAGCGGAACTACAGTCAAACAGGCAGTGTGCAGAAACCCCTCCCCACCAAATCACCTCATAGTAGACAGTGTGGCGGAATCCCCCCCAAATGCCCCACAACAGGCATTATGCAAATGCCCCCAATCTCACCATAACAGTCAGCATGCAGAATCCCTCCCCAATTACCCCATAACAGGCTGCATACAGAATGCGCCCCCATCATAACAGGCAGTGTGAGGAATCCCCCCAATAACCAGAATACACCCCCAAATCATCCCATAACATACAGTGCACAGAAATCACCCCCCCCCCCCCAAAAAAAAAAATCACAACAAAACAGGCAGAGTGCAGATTCCCCCCCCATAATCCCCCCAATTACCGCACAACAGGCAGTCTGCAGAATCCTCCTAATCACACCATAACAAACCATGTGCAGAATCCCCCCCCCCCCCCCCCATAAAAGGCAGTGTGCAGAATCCCACCCCCAATCACCCCGTAACAGTCAGTGTGCAGAATCCCCCCCCCCCTTACCCCATAACAGTGTGCAGAACACCCAAATCACCACATAAGAGACCGCATGCAGTATTCCCCCCAACCCCCTATAAGAGGTAGTGTGCAGAATCCCTCCATCTCCTATATTAGGCAGTGAGCAACCCCCCCCCCCCAATCCCCTATAACAGGCAGTGTGCAGAATCCCCCCCCCTTACCCCATAACAGTGTGCAGAACACCCAAATCACCACATAAGAGACCGCATGCAGTATTCCCCCCCAACCCCCTATAAGAGGTAGTGTGCAGAATCCTCCAATAAGAGGCAGCATCACCCACATCATCCCATAATAGGCAGTGTGCAGAATCCCCCCAATCCCCCTATAAAAAGCAGTGTGGCAGAATCAATGTGCTGAGGCAGGGCAGGAGGATACCACTTCCAGTCTAGTGTACTGAGTTTATCTATTGATTTTTTTTAATTTTCAATGTTTCTGCAACTCCATGTTATAAAATAAAACAGTTCTCCTTAGCAACAATGTGTTAACCTTAGAAACGTACATCAAAGTGGTGTTTAGATGTACATTTCAGAAGCTTCCTCACTAGCTTGCTAATCATCTGATGATCTGATGATTGGGTGATTGCTGCTGCTTGGTTTAGTCCAAGCTGCTAATAAAACACACCTGAAGGATTCTGGGATTTGTAGTGAGTTAAGAATACTAGGAGCTTTAATAAAGGGCAAGAAAGCCACTCAAGCTTTAACAAGACAGATCCACTGGAATATAAGAAGCTTGGACAAAGCATGCTGACAGGGTAATCACAGGTCTGGGGGCACAATCCTGACACAAAAGTTTATTTTACATCCCAGGAGGGGAAAACAATACGCAGGATACCAAAAACCTTACAAAAAGGAAATTTCCTTTAAGAGCTCATCCAGCCATTATCCCTGTGGGGAGAAGACTTGGCCTTCAATCTGTAAGCTAGCGAGAAGAAAGACAGAAGTGGGAGGATTTGGAGCAAACAGCCACAGGTCTCCCAAAAATACAATTCTGTGAAACTCACCTGTAGAATTGTTTTTGATTATATCCAGTCCCAGTGATGACATGTGGGACGACCTGGACTGGATATAGGGAAAAAGGGTGTATGACAATGCTGGTAAACGGACTTCTTACACCTTATAGGATCGCCATCTCCAAACTGTCTAATAATAAAAATCCATAAAAATCTGCTGTAGGTTACATAGAAACATAGAAGGTTGACGGCAGAAGGAGACCATACGGTCCATCTAGTCTGCCCTTATGTGTATACTGTATGTGCTCTTTATCTTGGGATAGATGTGTGCTTATCCCAAGCATTTTTAAATTCAGTGACAGTTGATTTTTCAACTACCTCTGCTGGAAGTTTGTACCAAGCATCCACTACTCTTTCTGTATAATAATATTTTTTAACATTGCTCCTGGTCCAACTAGCCTTAGGTTGTGCCCCCTTGTTCTATCATTTAGTTTCTTCTTAAAAACACTTCCCTCCTCAACCTTATTCAATCCTTTCACATATTTAAAGGTCTCAATCATGTCCCCTCTCTCCCTTCTTTCCTCCAGACAGTACAAGTTCTTTAAGTCTTTCCCTTCTACCATTTCTGTTGCCCGCCTTTGGACCCGTTCTATTTGAATAGGGCCGGCGTCAGCACCCGGCAAGGCGGGGCAGCTGCCGGGGCCCCCACCATCTGGGGGGGCCCACTGAAATGGTTGGCCTTTGGGGTGTGCAACTGTGCTTGACAGGCGGCAGACTGGGAGGGCACTGTCACAGCTGGTGCCCAAATCTCCTCAGGCTCTCTACAATGGGGCATCTCAATTTAGCTTACAGGGGAGGAAGTGATGGGTTTTGTTCTGCTTTAAGTTGCCCACCCCAGCTGATTTCCTATCCCTGGAGCACCCCAATCTGTGAAAAAATTCAATTCATGAGAATGTCACTGTTACTGAATCACTAGATAAAAAGACAATGAAAGTCAATGGCAGCTTTTACTACAGTGTAAAGAGCAGTAAACAGTTCTCTACATTTCTTAGGAGTAAAAAGTGCCATTGACTTTCATTGTTTTCTTAGCTGGAGATTCAACAACAGTGAAACTCTCTTTTCTCATGAATTAAATCTTTTACTACCATGAGAATTTTTTTACTACCTTTATTGAATTGAGGCCAAGGTCTCCAGAACTGCACACAGTATTCTAGCTGTGGCCTCACCAGGGCTCTATACAGCGGCATCACAACCTCCCTCTTCCTACTGGTGATGTCTCTAGCTATGCAGCCGAGCATCCTGCTTGCTTTTCCCACTGCCTGGCTACACTGTCCACTCAGCTATCAGTAATCAGTACCCCTAAATCTATTTCCTCCGAGGTCCTGGCTAACACAGTGCTGCCCATACGGTGCACAGGGCAGGGATTCCTTCTACCCAAGTGCATGATTTTACATTTAGAGACATTAAACTCTAGTTTCCACAGTTTTGACCATCTATCCAGTAAAGTTAAATCATTTTCCATGTTGCAGACACCTCCAGGAATATCCACCCTATTACTAACCTTTGTATCATCAGCAAAACAGGAAAACCTTTCCTACCAAGCTTTCTCCTATATCAATTACAAACATATTAAAAAGAATGGGGCCCAGGACAGAACCTTGTGGCACACCACTTCTAACTCGCCTTTCTTCAGATTGCACACCATTAACAACAACTCTCTGATACCGATCCTTCAGCCAATTGGAAATCCACTGAACTATCTAGGGATTGAGTCCTACCTTCAATAACTTATCTATGAGCTCTTTATGTGATACAGAGTCAAAGGCTTTGCTAAAAAAAAATCATAAAGATCCCTGATCTCCGCTCACCTTTGTGATGTCTGCCATTGGGGCTGTGCAGGCTGGAAGGAGCAGGCATGCTGCAGGGTGTTGCAGCAGCCGTGGGATTATACTGTAGATCAAGGGGAGTATAGAGGGAAACCAACAGGTTTCACACTGTGGGATATACTCAATCAGGCTTGAAGAGAGCTACTACTCCGGTACTTTTGTCACAGGATGAATCAGGAGAGCCATTCTCCCCTGTGAAAACAGAATTGTGCTTTCAAAAACCTTTCACCTGGCCTATGGGAAATGTTTTTTGAAGTGCCTACATGTCTCAGATCTACCTGATAAAAAGGTGCTCTGTTATCTAATATTATATATGTATTTTTTCTATTTATTCAGTATACAGGCTAAAAATGTAAAAAGGGACCCTATTGTCTTGGTCTGTAGGGGAGCTTATGCAGTGCTGTGTGCCTGTCTGCATGATCCCCATGGGTTAGTGGTACCTATAAAAAGGATTGCAAAGTCAGTATTGGGGGGCTTCTCCTGCAAGTAATCAGAGCAGGACATCGCCCCCCCCCCATCTCCCACTGACCAGTGGCAGGCAAAGCTGTGTGTCTGGAGTTGTGGCACGCCACGTCTGGCCGGCACAACCTAGCACCTGAGGTGAATGGAGGAAATGTCTCTATGGATAGTGACGCCAGGGTAGACAGCATTTAAAGTGCAACAACCCAGGTTTTGATCCTTGTTCCTGGGGCATGTATGACTGTGTGAAACCCCCCAGAACGCCCATACAAACCTTTCCTTGGTCCTACGGGATATATGAGCAGGCTCTTGTCCAATCAGATGCATTTGCTGTGGATATTTTATGTTCAGCAAACGGCTCTGTTTATTTTATCGGGAACATAACTTTTTGCATCCCCAGCAGCAGGTGTGCTCCTGTCCCCAACCTATCTGAATGGCTGGAGGTGGGAGGCCAAAGATGCATTCCTGCATGGGAGGTCCAGTGGAAGAGCAAGAGTTCTCTAGGGCTTAATAAGAAATATAAGACAGGCTCAATGAAAGATGCAGCCCCTCCCAGCCTGCATAGGGGGAGCAGAAGGCAGGCCAACTTAACATTTTTCCTGAAATGTTCCTTTAAATTTGATGCCACCTGCAATAGCAGATCTTTCTGCAGACGAGGACTATCTGGGTTTTCCCAGGGGCACCTGGTTGACCGGCCTTGTAGTCCTCTAAACTCCAAGCCCAGCCTGGCTGGTGATTAATCCACTTTAAAGCATTACTTCCACTAGCTACAGTAACAGTTTAACATATGAAGGGGAACAAGGCATTTATGTTAATGTGTCCCTAGGCAAAGTTGTTGGGTTACTCCGCAAATATTGAAAGAGCCAATGTGTTCTGACATGTGCCCTTTATATTTTCAGCTGTTTCTGTATTTCAAATTACCTATCCATGCACTCTTCTTGGTGTACAGACTTGGGGTATGTTGCCATTGGCAACAGATTGCAGATAGTAAAAACTGCCTCCAATACAATACACATTTCTAACATAGGAATTAAATGTCATCACCTTGAGGACATGCTTTTGACACAAAAATACACTTGCGATTCAATTTTTGAAACAGCTCAGTCCTCCCCCTTCCACACACAAACATAAAAACTAGAAAAACTGGGGCACGACCCACAGGACCACCAGCAGCCAATTGTTGTCACCGGCGGGCCATAGCAATTGGCCACTGGAAATCATGTGGGCCTAGGACCGGCCCCTGATGAATCCATTCCTAGAGGAGGCAAGTCTTTGGGCATTACTAATTGTCAAGAGAGCAATGGTCCCACAGCCACCTGCAGGGTGTAACTGGTGGAGGAGCCCCTCAAATCTATAAGACTCTTGGTGGGGTACCTGTCCCCCTTTTTAGGGCATCCCAAATTTTGATGCCTCACTTTGCAAACCCCCCTCAGATCACCTGATTGACTCACAGCTCTGAAGTGGCCACAGTTGCTTCCCTGGCATACCTCACAGCACAGCTAGAGGCAAGGGCGGGGATGTGGATGGCAGTACCTCTCTTCATTCAGATTTTGTTTGCCGCAATAATTTGATTGGTGCAAGCGCTGCTGATTGGTTGAGCGGCGTTGGAAGAGGTGAGTTTTCGGGCGATCCGTGGGGATACACCCAGTGGGGCATCCTCAATCATGGGCAAAGTGCGTAAACAAGTGTTCTGGGGGTTTCACACACACGCGCCTCCCAAAGCAGTATGCCCCTGTAAAACGGAAAACAGAATTCCACTTTAAAGAGAACCTACCTGTCAGAAGAGAAATAAGGAGGCAGCTATTGCTGATGTGCATGCTTGCCAATGAACAAAACACCGCCTATCGCGTGGCGCACCAGGGATGCAGCGCCGGGCAGCAAAGCTGCTATGGGAGCCACAGGGAAAGGTATGTTTACTGGTGGCCCACACTGATGTCCATGTGGATCACATGGACATGGACATCAGGACGCGCTGACCCTGCTGCAGTCCCCCATTCACATAAATGATTGCATTGTTCTGAGGGAGACAAACTGTCCCCAATAGCCAATAATAGTATTTGGAATATTTCATTAATGGCAGCCGAGCCCATCTGGCTTTTAAGGATATTTAGACATACAGCTGTGGCCCCTGTTTAGGCCGATACAATTCAAATACCAGGTGGTGGGCGACCAATGGTTGATCTTTCATCCTCCCCAGGGCCTGACAGCATGGCATATAAAATTATAGTCACAGGGCACTGAAGAAGCCGAGAAGGCGAAACATGTTTGCCCTGACTGTAAACGTCAGATCAGTAAGATTAACCAGTCATATGAAAGCCAGATATCCGCTCAAGTGAATATGGCATTTTGTGCGGTAAAGACATATGTAACATTAGATTAATTAATAATCCTGTTTGTACTGCTGTATATAACTAATATTTTAAGATTTTGTAATAAAGAAAAGTGAGAACTCTCATTGAGTAAAGGTGTGGTGGGTGAGCTGGGTCCTTGATACCAATACCAGGACTAGGCCTAGTCCTGGAATTGCAACTGATCTCAAAGTAAGGAGCCTTAATGGACAAAGCCGCCAACTCCGATACACGCCGAACGGAAGTGATGGCAACCAAAAATGCAACCTTCTGAGTAAGCATAGAAAGAGCAATATCCTGCAAGGGTTCAAAAAGGAGGACCCTGAAAAGCAGAAAGAACCAAATTCAAATCCCAAACTGGGAGCAACGGCTTCCTAGGAGGCCGCACATGCGTAACCCCCTGGAAAAAGGTCCGAACCAGAGGATGAAGTGCAAAAGACCTTTGAAAGAACACCGCCAGGGCAGAAACGTGCCCTTTCAGCGTACTAAGCTGCAAACCCAGGTTCAGACCATGTTGCAGAAATTCCAAGACCCTAGGGATAGAAAACACCCTGCAAGGCAAAGCCTGGACCTCACACCAATCAATATAAGTCCTCCAAATCCCATAGTAGATGGCAGAGGAAGACTGCTTTCTAGCCCTAACCAGAGTCTGAATGACAGCATCAGAAAGACCTTCCTCCTTCAAGATAGAGGTTTCAGCAGCCACGCCGTCAAAGCCAGCGTTGGTAAATTGGGGTAGAGCAGTGGACCCTGAGTGAGCAGATCCGGCAGAAGGGGCAGATCTAACTGATCCGCTGCCAACCTTATCACGTCTCCGAACCAAACCTGTCTTGGCCATCTTGGAGCCACCAGGATTGCTGATGCACCCTCTAGGGCCAGCTTGCGCACCACTTTGCCCATCATGGGAAACGGAGGAAACAGATACAGAAACCCCAGATCCCTCCAGGTCAGAGACATGGCATCCACTGCCGGATCCCGCGAGAGAGACACAAATGCCGGAAGCTTGTGATTGTGACGAGAGGCAAAGAGGTCCACCTCCGGAGTCCCCCACCGGTGGCAAAGCGACCGAAACACCTTGGGGCTGAGAGACCATTCCCCCCGGCGAGAAGAGCACCTGCTCAGGGAGTCCGCCTCCGTGTTCTCCACTCCCGGAATGTACACCACCGAGATGCATGGGACATTGCTCTCTGCCCAACCCAGGATCCAAGACACTTCCCTGAGGGCACGCCTGCTGCGAGTCCCTCCCTGGTGATTGATGTAGGCAACCGCCGTCCGATTGTCCGACCGAACTTGAACCGGTAGGCCCCGTAACTGATGAGACAAGTGAGCCAGAACCAACCCGATGGCTCTCAGCTCCAGAACATTGATCGGATCGTGAGCCTCCTGAGGCCCCCACAGTCCCTGAAACTGAAGATCCTTCCAAAACCCTCCCCCCAACCTGACAGGCTGGCATCTGTGGTGACCGTCTCCCAACGAGGGGTCAGAAAGGATCTGCCCCTCAGCAGATTGCTCGGTTCCAGCCACCACCGAAGGGAACGCCGAACCTGGGGGGACATCAGAAAAGACTGATCCAAAGACAGCGGAGACCTGTCCCAGGCCGCCAAGAGATGGAGCTGGAGCATCCTTGTGTGAAACTGGGCAAAGGGAACTGCCTCGAACGATGCCACCATCAATCCCACCAGTCGTATCCCCAGCCGGATGGACGGGCGAGGGATGGATAGAAGACGCCGAGTCAATTCCTGAATCAGAAGAGACTTGGGCCGGGGGAGGAACACCATGGACTGAGAAGTATCCAGAGACATTCCCAGGAACACCACCACCCTGGACGGAGAGAGGAAGGACTTGGGATAGTTGATCACCCAGCCGAATCTCTCCAGAGTGGCTACCACAGTCCTGGTATCTAACTCCGCCTGGCTGAGAGAGGATGCCATAATAAGCAGATCGTCCAGATAAGGCACGATGCGGATACCCTGGGCTCTGAGGAGGGCCATCACCCCCGCCAGCACCTTGGTGGAAACCCTTGCAGCCGAGGTAAGGCCAAACGGAAGAGCCACAAACTGAAAATGCCGATCTTCCACCACGGACCTGAGAAATCTCTGATGTGCCGAGAAGATTGGAACGTGCAGATAAGCATCCTTGATGTCTATGGACGTCATGAAGTCCTCCTGCCGAAGTGAATTTATGGCAGAGCGCAGAGTTTCCATGCGGAACTTCCTGGGACGGATAAACCTGTTGAGAAAATTCAGATCCAGGATGGGACGAGCGGCACTGTGAACAAATTGGAATAGCATCCCAGGCCCCGGTCCGAGGGAGGCACCGGGCAGATGACAGCCATGTCCAGGAGATCTTTTACTGCCGCCCGGAGCCCCTGCGCGGCCAGAGGATCCGAGGGCACCCAAGACCTGAAGAATCTGGGAGGAGGCTTGATCTCGAACTCCAGTTTGTAACCGGAAGACACCACATCCCGAATCCATCTGTCCGAGACCTCCTGGTCCCAGACCGGAGAGAAGTGTCGCAGCCGTCCCCCCACCCGCGAAGGTGAGGGCGCCCCCTCTTTGCTGAGCCGGCTTAGCAGCGGCTTTGGGCTTGGAGCCCCAGCTGTGACCTGGACGGGCACGTCCTCTTCCCCTGTTCCAGGAATCACCTCTGGAGGAGAAGACAGCCGATCCCCGTCCAGGTCTGGCCCCACGAAAGGAAGGGGTAAAGGAAGCCGCCCCCCGAAAGGGACGATGTTGCTTCTTTCACTGAGGTAACCTACCTCCTTTTGCGACCGTATCCAATTTCTCTCCAAAGAGCCGCAAGCCCAGAAAGGGAAGAGCCGTAAGCGACTTTTTGGACACAAAATCAGCCGCCCACTGGCGCAGCCAAACCGATCGCCGAATAGCCACCAGCAAGGCTGAAGTTCTACTACACATCACCATGGTGTCATCCAGGGCGGCTAGCACAAATGACAAAAACAATTTGCACCGCTTAAGGGCGGTGAACTCATCACTAGCCGGGTCAAGCCTGGAGGTAGACAACAGGTCCCTGACAACCGACCTAGAAGCCACTATTAAAAGCGCTGAAGCACAGACAGGCCGCAAGGCCGACCCGACACTGGCAAAACCGTGACAAGCCATCTGGTCAATGCATTTGTCCTCACCGTCCTTGAGAGTAGAACAGTCAGGAGAATGCAAGACAGAGGTGCTAGACAACCCCAAAACAGGGGCGTCCACCTCGGGAGGGGACGACCAGCGCTTCACCGCATCCACCGGAAAGGCATATTTCTTATCCCAACCTGGAGGGACACCCGGAAGCCGAGTAGGCCTCTCCCATTCCTTAAAGTGGACCAACACCCAGGATTTTGACTATCCTGGGTCTTGGTCCACTTCGGTGGGGCACCCCCGATCGGGGTGCCCCGCTGTGTGAAACCCCCCCGAACCCCCCGAACTCACCTCTGTCAGCGGCGACGGACAAGCCGCGGACAAGCGGCTCCTCCGCCGCCGCCTCCCGCGCGTCCCTGTTGACGCGCGCGTGCCCGCGCCGGCCATTCACAGACGGCCGGCGCGGGCGCGCGCACCACTAGAGGGGCGCGAGGGAGGCGGCGGCGGCCGGCCGCCGCCGAAACTAAGGTAAGGAGTTTGGGGGGGTTTCACCCCGCGGGACATCCCGATCTCGGATGTCCCGCGGGGAGGGAGGTGATCGGTCCGGGAATCTTATAGATTCCCGGGCCGATCACGGGTGGGTGTTGGTCCACTTTAAGAATAATGGCGTCTAAATGCCTTTGATTAGGGAATTCTAAGCGCGGCTTAGCCTCTTCAAAAGAACTCCCCCTTCTGCGGAAGGGTCACTTCAGGAGGAGAGATTGCCAAAACCTTAAACATATGAGCCAGGACCTTAGGGGTATCCAAAGAATCCCCCTGACCCCGCTAGGCATTAGCGCCCACAAACTGCTGATCATCAGAACCATCCGACTCCTCAAAAAACTCCCCTTCCTCTAACGGGGGGTAATCAGACCAGTCCAGTGAATCAAACCCCTCAAGATCAGAAGCCTGCGTGGCTGGCGACAAATGCTTTCTCTTAGCCGGGGCCTTTCTGGCCACAGCGCTAGAAAATAATTTTTCAAAATTGGACAATCTGGCACACACCTCAGATTGCGACTCCCCACTCGTGACAACATCACACGGGGTACGGATCAGGCGGAGAGGGGTAGGAGAAGGGACCGGCGGTGCAGAACCAGACGCATGGGATCCGGACTGCCGCGTAATAGCCTGCTGTGCACATGGTATGCAAAGGAATACATCATCCCCTGTAAGGGATGCCCCACACCCCAAACACTGCCGGGGTTGCCCCGAGAGGAGCCCGGTATCCTGGGAAGCCTCCATAGTGATTTTATTGGTAGTCGCAATACCCAAGGGAATTACGCAATATAAGCGACCCGGGATGCCCCTTCTGTGTCCCGAGTGGGAGGATTTATAGGGAGTTCTTAAATTAAACCAGGGACCCTAGGACCGGGAGGACCCTTTTAGGATCCAACAAGGCTCCACCTGGAAGACAGAATACAGGGCTATTCAGCACCTCAATCATGCCCAAGCACACAAAAGGCAGACATACTGATATGCAATAACAAAGAATCTATATAGATAAATATATATATGCATGTCATGAAGTAATGAGGCCCCAAGGGCCACTCACGGAGGAAGATGGCGTCCGTCCAGCCAGAGGCGAGAACACGAGAAGCAGAGGGAGAAGAAGGGCGGGCCGGCGTGGTTCGCGTGTCGTGCCCGGCCCCGCCTCTCCCCCCTGACAACGACGCCTCTCCCGGCCAGAGGACAGGCTCCGCAGCGGCGCCAGGAGCACGGGGGGCGGGTCGTAGGCAATCGCGCCGAACAACCGCAGCTGAGGGGAAGAAGCTCCCCCACCGAAGCTGCCACAACGGCCAGCATCGTGGCACAGCTAGCGCCGGCTGAGTCCTCCATGAAAAGTGCACCCAAGTGAATCACACACACAACAAAAAGTACAGCTGCAACCAACACACAATAAAAACGATTACAAGGGAGAAAGCCCCCCCCCCCCCCCCTCTAAGGAGCAAGGGCAATCCGGGAGAGGGGGAATCCACACTGGAAGGTGGAAGGGCAAGGTACGGGGCATCCCTAACCGGGATCACCAACCCGGCAAACCGCCTACCCCTTAGTATGGGGTCTAACGGTGGAGCGTAGCTCCTAAGCACCATTAGGTGCCGTCTACACTTGCCCGGACCAGCAGCCTAGGCTGGGAGGCAAGGTGAAATACTAAGAAAGGGGGTCCAGGCAGAAATAGACTAACAAGCGGGCCGGGAGTTACGCCGGCTACCTGCAAGGAGGAGACATCCATCTTCTAACTTGCTCGCCATCTGCAGAGATGAAAGACTGGGGAATGAGTGGGAGGTACCAGGTATTTATGGACCGGGAGGGGCTCCCTTTTTTTTCATGACATCTCTGCAAGATCGCCCTCTACAGGTCAGTATAACCCAAGTGTAATGACTATCTGAAGCGGGGTGTGTGACATACTTAGAATATGTAAATATTTATACAGCAGTGTATGCCAAAATGACTATATTTATGCAGCAAGGACTGCTATCTAAGTGGATAATAAGGAGTGGAAGGGACCGGTGAGGCCTGAAGTAACCTTCTTCCCTAGAGTGCAGCAACAATATGAATGTTTGGGCGCCCGCATTTAGATTATTTGAAGGCGATCATTTATAGTTGGTTAAAATAGACCTATTTGACTTTCCCAAGTTTTGTTCCGTGCCCCGGGGGCTGCCGCACCCCCTGCACTCCTGATCGCTGTCCCAACGCACATGACGCCAGGGATGCAGCAGCGCCTGCTCCCCGTTGTAAACAATGAGAGCAACCTGCCGAATAAAGTTAGCAGGTGGCTCTTATTGGACGAGAACCCAGGCATGCGCCGTTGGAGGTGAGTTTTTGGGGGCTTCCTGGTGGGTTTTACGCAGCGGGGCATCTCGATTCAGGATGCCCCAGAGAAATTCCAGCCCTGCAATCTTTTAGATTCCAGGCCGGCCACTGGTGGGTTTTGTTATGCTTTAAAGGGCATCTGTCAATATTCGATAGGGGGCATCCCAAATTGTTCTGGGATCCCAAAACAGTCATACCTGACAATAGGCAGCTGGTCTCCTGGTGGTGGTGCCCAAACCAAAGGGAGCATGAATGACACAGAAAGCAGAGCACTCTTGTGCCCCACAGTGTGTCGCCAGATCCCTCAGCGCCACGCCCACATCCCCAGCATACCTTTATCTGTGCCGCGTACCCATGCCATTCTGAATGGTCGGCGCAGGCATGCCCATGGCTAGAGGTGAGCGTGCAGTGACGTGCTCGGTTCCTTTTGGCTCTGCTAGCCACACAGCCTCTGTGCAGCTAGTGGAGCTGAATGGTGCTGAGTGAAACCAAGTGTGCTGTTGGACCAGGGGAGAAGGTGAGTATACCGGGTGACCCGGGGAAGGGGACTTCACACAGCGGGGGATTAAGCGGCCCTGGAATCTGGCCATGGGCATTGGTCCATTTTAAAGTGGTACAAAACACAAAAAACTGCCCCCCGGCCCCCAACCTGCAGCAGTGCGTCTAGCTCGGTTTTGAAATAAAAACGTTTTTACCTCCGAAGCCACGCCCAGCCAAATGGCTGATGTACCAGGTGACGTGTGCCACCCGGCTGACCACATCCCTGGGTTTCACACAGCGGGGCATCCTGCTATCGGTATTCCGGGAATCTTTAAGCCCCTGGCGGGTTTTCATCCACTTTAGAGCCGAACAAAACCCAAGATGAATAGCTGAATGCAGGAGCACGCCTCATCCAAGAGATGGTGTTGCTGTGGAAGCCAGGGAAAGGGGAGTTTTGCGACCTGGGGGGTCACACAGCAGGGCTTCCCAAATTTTTGGACTTTTGGGAATGGGTTTTTGGTCCTTGCCCCCGGGGCACCCCGAGTTGGAAAAACTCACCTCTTTCCCAATCCTACGGTGCAGGTGCAGCCTCTCGTCCAATCAGAGTGCTCATATCTAAGACGAGCGGCTCTGAGTGAACTGACAGAAGTATTCCCCACTACCCTCTATAAGGGAATGTGCCCGCAGCGGCCATTCACAAATGCCTTGGCACGGGCACACTCCCTGCTAGAGGATAGCAGGGATGTGGCAGGTAAAGGTAAGTGTATGGGGCGACCTGGGGGGTTTCACACAGTGGGGCATCCCGATTTTGGATGCCCCAGGGGCAGGGAATCGATTGGCCCGGGAATCTTATAGATTGCCAGACTGATCACCATGGGTTTTGGTCCACTTTAAAGTGGACCAACACCCACCGGTGATCGGCCTGGGAATCTATAAGATTCCCGGGCCGATCACCTCCCTCCCCGCGGGACATCCGAGATCGGGATGTCCCGCGGGGTGAAACCCCCCCAAACACCCCAAACTCCTTACCTTAGTTTCGGCGGCGGCCGGGCGCCGCCGCCTCCCTCGTGCCCCTCTAGACGTCCGCGCCGGCCGTCTGTGAATGGCCGGCGCGGGCACGCGCGCGTCAAGAGGGACGCGCGGGAGGCGGCGGCGGAGCCGCTTGTCCGCGGCTTGTCCGTCGGCGCGGGGAGAGGTGAGTTCAGGGGGTTCGGGGGGGTTTCACACAGCGGGGCACCCCGATCGGGGGTGCCCCACCGAAGTGGACCAAGACCCAGGATAGTCAAAATCCTGGGTGTTGGTCCACTTTAAGACTCCAAGGCCGGCCGCCTAGGGGCTTGTTCTGCTTAGTATTGAAGGAGCAGAAAATAAGGCAGGGGTGAAGTTGGGACTATAAGCATTACAGGGGCACAATATGTGTGGTGTCTTGGTTGGGGGGTCAAAAGGGTTCCAGGTATGAAGGAAGATTTGTAAGACAATGAGCTAAGGGGGTGTTAGACAACATCTGAGTGGATATCAACGCAGGGTCTGGGTGAGATGCCCAGCCAGTGAGGCCCTCCAGGAGTTGTCCCTGTGCTCTGTATGCCCATAGCTTTTGTTTTTCAGTCTAGCGTTGGCCATACACAAGGTGCAGATCAGTACTTTAGAATAGCTGGACCAGGCATGTTCAGGTCAGACATGGCAGCTAGGTCCAAAACCTCAGAACAAGAAAAGCAGGAAGAATTGCACTGTGTGTGTGAGCAAACGGAGCAATAGAATGAGGGCAGCCGCCATAGCCAGCATCGGTGTAAATCAGGCAGCACAATGCCGCACACACGGTGACAGCTATACACAACGTCCAGCTCAATGCTCCCCGCAGCCATTACATTCTAGGCAGCGATCGCTGGCTGCATGAAATCCGGCCTTTCTAGGTAAACAGGGCTTCGCTTATTGTCTGGCGCGACCTCCCCGCGATCCCCCTTTTACCTTCCTCTCCGGTGACAGTGACAGGCGGCTGCCGGGTGTCGCCTTCTGCTGCAGGGCCGGGTCGCCGTGCTGCTAAGCGGCTCTCCAGCTTCCAGGCCGTTGTGGGAAGAAGCGGGAGGAGGGAGATGGGAGGATGGAGCAGAGATGGAGGAGGAGGGGGCTCGGAAGATGTCAAAATCGCGAAAAGCTTAGAGACGGCGCGGCGGCCATTTTACGATAGGTCTGTGTGCGGAAGTAAAGTGAGGCGGGTCCAAGTTCTGCGATGCCGCTGCCTGGAGACAGCTGTGTGTGGCCTAATACTAGGCGCTGCGGCCTGCCATCACGGGGGAGCTCAGCTGGCATAGCTGCTAGGCAGCTTCTTCCCGCCATGTTTACCTCACACATCGAACGCTGCAAGAATGGGTGTGGCGGTGCTGCTCTACCTGGCCACAACACGCACACCTCTGCATGTACATATTATATATATATATATATATATATGTGTAGAATGGGGTAGTCTGAATTACGGAATAAAACACACCACACCAGATAAATAGGAACCAATTTAAATTTAATGGTTGAAAATTAGGCAAAGTATTGAACACAATAGTTGGTGTATATAGCCACTGGATTAAGGCAATAAATGACTATAAGAATCTAGTATAATTTCTACTTGAAGAATATGGGGAGGAGGGATATCTCCAACAAAGGATAAACTTGTGTCTAGGTCACTTTATTGTATATGGCTATTTGGATAACTAAAACACACTGCATGCTCTGTGTAATTCAATCTATTTAAAATGTAAGATTAACTATTTAATAAACTTCAGGTAGATGATGCTTTAAATTTGTGACTATGATGTAAATAGTGAGGAAAACTGAGAAAAGTTCACTTATCCTTAGACTTGGTGGAAAACGTCCTGTTATTGCTGACTAAAATGGTGCTGTTTCTTTAAATATTTTCCGGATATTTCTTTCTTCAAGTGGTCACGGCGTCAAAAACTCTCCTAAATAAAATTACCAAGGGCGTCCTCCAACCGCGCCGAGTCCCTTTTTTTGCGCTCCGCAGGAGGCTTCACACAGTGAATAACACACAAAAAAAATTTGCCTTTACACCCCTCACACAGTTCAGCAGTAGGTAAATTTGTGTGGGCTCAGAAACACATACAACCACAGACGTGCTCCCTTTGACCCACTTATGGACTCTGGTCTCTCAGAGCTGTGCTGTGCCTTTTATAGCCTGCAGGAATGACTGCACCAGCCTCTCTCTCATGGCTGGCCCCGCCCACCCACACAAAAGAGTTTTCCAGAACCCTCCTAGCAGAGGTTTGTTATATGTCACTTACATATGTCCCCCTTTTTTTATTAGCAGTCCTCTGCCTATAATTGATAACTTTCCAAGTATTGTGGAAGCTGCCCTCTAGTATCCCTTTTTGGATATCTAGCTTCTATTTCAGAATCCCTCGCTTCCCCCCTTTCCTCCTCAATCTGTTAAGGGAAAATGTCCTTGGGGGTCTCCTATGAGGGATGAGGGCTGCATTCCCATATTATATATAATTATTTATGTGCGTATGGCCATTGTATGCTTGTGCACATTTTTTCTTCCACATTTAAAGTGGATCAAAACCTGGAGATTCTTGACTATCTGTGTTTTGCTCTCCGCCCCCCAGATCGCTCAGAATAACTTAGTTCTTCCCAGTCCTATGGCGCGTGTACAAACAGAGCGGCTTGCCATGCCTATTAAAGTGGACCAAAACCCACTGAACTTGTGAAATACATTTGGCCAAAGTCCCTGCCGATACTCTTTTCTTAGGGTGTGGAGCTGGAAATTAATATTTCTGCTTTTCAAATTGTTCTGGAACAATGTTTTTTGGCTGTCCCTCTCTATAACATGGCAGGCAATCAGTCATTGCAAAGGTGTGGCAATGATATCATTGCCACACACAATAGCAATAAATGGGGGAGGTGGAGCTTTACAGCTAAAACAGGTGGCATTGTCTTGGATTAGAGTGAAGTGGTAGCAGTGAAAATTAGCAAAATGTACTCTTGCTCGGGTGGACCAATTTAGGGGATGAAAATTAAACCGGACCTTCAGCGTGATTTAATGAAAAGCCCAAACCCTTAAAAAACTATTCCACAGCATCTAAAATTAATATATTTTTAGTTTTTAGTCATTATTCTTTCCCCCACTGGGCTGCAACTCTGTTCAGGACTCTAGGATACGAACGTCACCATCTTGACTCTAAAGCTTCACATACTGAGGAGAGGAGAGCGAGAAGTACAGGGGGGCGGGTTATAGCTGGGCTTTGTACAGACAGAGAAGAGCTTGGGTCAGGGAAAGGACAGCAATCCCAGAATGCAGAGCGACATAGAAGACACTTCCTGTTTGCAGGCTGCCTGATGTTCCATGAGCCGCCATCTTGGATGTTAAAAGGCTCATAACATGCAGTAAATGCAGGTAGGATGATTTTTGTTGTACAGGGTGTGGGAAACATATAAGATATGCTCTTAATCAGGGTGAAGGTCCACTTTAATAATTTGGGTTTTGGTCTGCTTTAAAGCAAAAATTGTCAAAATGTAAAAAAAAAAAAAAGGTCATTATTAAGCATGCAAACTGCTGCATGCTTATTAAGGACTTACCTTACCAGGCTGCTGGCTCCCGATCACCTCGCTTCTGTGCCGCCATCTTGCTACACCCAGGAGTATGTATCCCACATAGTTCTTGGGTGCCGCCTTTGACCCTGTGCTGGGCCTGTGACAGAGAACGTCTGGCTTTTCCTCAGCACATTGGGTGGCAGCAGGAGCGATGAGGAGGCAAAGTGAGTGGAAGCTGTGGCGTGGGACTCTGTTTTGATTGGGGATTGAGAGCGTCTGCATCCTACGCATCCTTGGGCTGTGCACGCCTCCGGATCCCAGACACTCAGACTGGTGCGCGAGTACAGGGCGCCAGGGAAAGTGCCTCTCGTGCTCCCCAATCACGATTATCAGAGCTGAAATTATGCCAAATTACGTTACTTAAACCGGACCTTCACTATGATTTAATGAAAAGCCCAAACTCTTAAAAAACGGTTCCCCAGCATCTAAAATTAATATATTTTACGTTTTTAGTCACTAACTTATTATTCCTTCCCCCACTGGGCTGCAACTCTGTTCAGGAATTTAGGATACGGGCGCTGCCATCTTGACTCAGAAGCATCACACTTACTGAGGAGAGGAGAGTGGGATAAGGTACAGGGGGGCGGGTTATAGCTGTGCTTAGCTCAGACTGAGCAGAGCTGGGGTCAGGGAAAGGTCAGCAGTCCCAGAATGCAGAGTGACACAGTTGCAGGCACTTCCTGTTTGCAGGCTGCCTGATAAGATGGCGGCTTCCATGAGCCGCCATCTTGGATGTTTAAAGGCTCATAACATGCAGTAGATGCAGGTAGGATGATTTTTAATGTGGGCAATCTGTATGTACAGGGTGTGGGAAACATATAAGATAGACTCTTATTCAGAGTGAAGGTCCGCTTTAAGCAGGTGGCTCAGATGGGACAAAAGCCTGTGCAGATGAGTCTGAATGCGCTGAACTGGGGGTCTTCACACAGTTGGGGTATCCCAATTTGGGGTGCCCGAGGGCATGGAACAAAGAGCTGGCAAGTGAAAAATGCAGGCTTTGTTGCTTTAAACCCCAAATGCTGCTGAAAAAACAATATAGTTCTGCTTTAATGGACAACAATCATTAGAATTCTTTGAAATTATTATATTCTTTTATTATAGACCTTGGAAAGTGCTGAGGATACAGTACTGTGCTGGAAATCTCTGTGAGCAGACACATACTGAGCACAATCCTATAAGGCATGGCAGGCCGACACTTGTTGTAAATTAAAAAAGTGTCAAGCACAGTGCTGTATCTTCAGGCACAAACATCACAATCCCTCATACATCATAAGTGCCAGTTCTGTGCATACCGTTTACAGTGATTTCTGCTGACTAAGCACATTTCTTGACTTTCAAGTGTGGAAAAAAAGTACAGAAGGAAAGATATTTTTTAATTAAAGTATATTAGGGAAATGTTTCTTTTCCCAAAGTCTGTAATATAGGATCATCAACATTTTCAGAGGATTTTAGATATAGTCGTCATTCAACCCTTTTAGTGCCCAGGGCCAGATTATTAGGGATGCAGAAGGGGCACGCACCCCGGGGCCCCTGCCACTTGCCCTGCAAAGGAAGCCTTCACCAACCTCTGGGATATGGTCTGGTCCTGGAGGATTTTCAGTGTTTGTTCTGATGGGCCGCGGGGCCGGTGACAGCTTTGTGGGAGCAAGCCTTTTTTTTTGTTTTGGAAATCTGCAGCCAAAGCTACCGCAGGGCAGGATGGAGAGTCTAGAGCAGCAAAGCCGCCATCAGCAACGCTACATTGATGGGTGTGTGCAGACCTGTCAATCGGCGGCCGCTCATTGCACATAAGCCACCAGGCACATCCACTGGCAGCTCAATGCAGGGCACTACTGCATGCTGGACCAGCTGGGTGACTACACTTCCCCCTGCCCGGAATGGCAAAGCAGGAGTTCCCAAGCAGCACGCACCCGCACAAGGAACTCGATCTGACGTTCCAGTAAGTGGGCGTGTGCCAGACAACCACCAATCAGTTACTTGGCTGGACTATTATTTTAAAGGAAAAAAAATACTGTATCTGGGGCCGGCACCAGATTTTGTGCCCAGGGGCCCCCACCACACTTAATCCTTACTTAAATGAGTGTCACGTAGCTGCCTCTCCAACCGTTAAACCGGACCTTAACCATGATTTATTGAAAAGCCCAAACCCTTAAAAAACTATTCCCCAGCATCTAAAATTAATATATTTTACGTTTTTTGTCACTAATTATTCTTTCCCCACTAGGCTGCAACTCTGTTAAGGACTTTAGGATACGGGCACCGCCATCTTGACTCAGAAGCATCACACTTACTGAGGAGAGGAGAGTGGGATAAAGTACAGGGGGGTGGGTTATAGCTGTGCTTTGCTCAGACAGAACAGAGCTGGGGTCAGGAAAAGGCCAGCAGTACAGTCAGATGGCACTTCCTGTTTGCAGGCTGCCTGATGTTCCATAAGCCGCCATCTTGGATGTTTAAAGGCTCATAACATGCAGTAGATGCAGGTAGGATGATTGTGGGCAATCTGTATGTACAGGTGTGGGAAACATATAAGATATATAAGACTCTTATTCAGAGTGAAGGACCCCTTTAAGTGCCAGCAACATGAGACTCCGATTCCCCCCAGGACTCTTCTGGCTTCAGGCCCTCCCACTTCCGCAGCCGCTTTAAGAATGCAAAGAATAAAAAAAAGAAATTACATTTACTCACCTGCATCCGCAATTCCTCCAGCTGGGTCTCCTCTGCAACTGGGGGGCCTCCGATCTTCCCCCTCCCGGGGCTCTTCAGCCTTCAGGAGAGGGCCTGGACAGCTCCGCCTTCTTGTGGGAGTCATCCCGCTCCTCATAGTTTCCGGCCCAGCTTGTCAGATGCTGCTGGTACTGGTACAGAGAGGATGGAAGGGCAGGGGGACTCTGATCCCCTGCCCTGCACCAATCACCACCGGCATCTGACATCTGTCATCAGATTGGATCCGGGTGAGGTGAGAAAAGAAAAAAAAACTTAAATTAGTTACCTAGATTGGAGACCCCACGGGTGAAGAGGAGACCCAGCTAGAATGATAGAGGGGTCGAAGTGAGTGGCTTTTTGGGTAAGCCAGGCACGTAAAGTTACATGGCTGGCATTTAACTGTCGGGGAGGCAGCCATGTAAATTTTACGTGGCTGACAGATAAATGGTTAAGGGAAAACCCCTTCTTAGAAACATGACAATTTCAGGGTCTATAGAATCACCTCTGAGAATTTTGACAAAGCACTGGTCCCTGGGATATCAGGTTCGTATCCTGGAAGCTCCAAGTTTCCTGAATGGACAGAGTTTTCAGTGCTGAGAACCAAGGGCTCTGGCCACCAAGGGGCCAGAAGCAGAACCTTACCTGGCTGACCGGATAACTTGTTGAGAACTCGAGGAAGTATTTAGAATGGAGAAAATGCACAGACCAGACCAGACCAAAGGGCCAATCGTGGGCCAAGGCGTCTATTCCCAGAGCTGGGTCTGAGGGATCTAGAGAAAAAACTTCCTCGGCTTGTAGTTCTGTAGTTCAAAAATCTGATCAAATAACTTCTAGTTTAGAGACCATTCTGCCTCTGACAGCGAAGAGCGAGTTAAAAATGTCCACCACTTGATTCAAGCACCCCTTCAGATGAAAGGCTGACAGAGATAACTGATTCTGTTCTGCCCAAAGCAGAATTTCAATTGCAGCTTTCTGGAAAAGGGGAGATCATGCCACCCCCCCTTATAATTCAACAATGTCATTGTTGTTGCGTTGTCTGTTCTGATCTGAACGTGACGACCCCTCAGTTGGGGTGAGAAGGCGAACAAAGCTTCCTTTACTGCTATCAACTCTCTTACGTTTGAGGACGACTGACTCTCTTGAACCACTTTCCCTGTGAAGTCAAGGACCTGCTTACTGCTGGGAAGGCTGAGGTCAAAAACCTCAAGACCCTCATAGCTTGATGCACCGGGGCCATCTGACTAGAGAACAAAGATTGAACTGGTTTCTGGAGGATCTTTATCTTCTGGGAAAATAAAACAATATTCTGAACTGATCTTGAACTCTAAATAATCATGACCTGAGACAGAACTAGGCTGGACTTTTCATAAATCAGTATCCAACCTGGTTGAAGCACCAGGTTGTTACACATAGATCCTAAAGTGATTTCTCCTGGTTTTGTGCAAAAAGTAGGAGGTTGTCCAAATAAGCTATGATCCCAATCCCTTTTGCCATAAATAAGCCAAGGATTTGGCTAGAACCTTGGTAAAGAACCTGGGAGCTGATGCCAGACCACAGGAAAGAAAGAAAAAGTGGAGCATTTGGTCACCTACTTTTATTGCAAATCTCAGGAAAGTTTGAGAATAATTACTCATTTGAACCTGCCAATAGGCATCCTTCAGGTCTATTGAGACCATAAAGGAACCCGGCAGAAGCAGATTTCTGACAGAGAAGATAGATTTAATGCGGAAACTATATACCAATAGATTCAGTTCTCTTTATGTTGAGAATGAAACGGAATCCCTCGGAAGTCTTCTTCACCAGAAATATGCTTGAATAGAACCCCTTCCCCCACTGCTGGTGGGGAACTGAGACAATCAGCCGCATGTCCAACATAGAATCTAGACTGTTCATGATAGCCAATCTCTCCTCCCTGCCCCTTGGGAGAGGAGTAACAAAAAAAACTTGTTGAAGGGCTGTGAATTAATTTGATTGGAAGCCTTCTCTTATACCCTTGGAAATAAGAGAAGGCTTTCAAATTTGAAAGGATTTCAGCCGAGCCCCTATAAGGGACCTGGCATCATTGCTTCTTAGAACCAGATTGCTGGGTACCAAACGTTGGATCCTCTAAACCTGCCCCTCCTAAGCAGAAGAAGAAGCCCCTCTGCCTCCTCTCAATGAATCCCTGATAAGAAAGTAATGTCTAAATGAAGATTGATTCAAAAATCTCTTTATCTTACTCTACTCCTGGTGGGAAAGCATTTGTTCTTGTCAGCTGACTATCTATACCTCCATGGCACACAGGCGTATCCTAGAGCCTGTATGCCCTGACCAGATACGTAGCCACAAGGTCCTGCAAACCAAATTGGCCATAGTCTGGGCCAAAAATCGTACTGATTCAGCTGTAGCGTCCGACAGAAAGGAGGCCGCTGACAACAGAATAGGTACAATTTCATCAATACAAGTCTGCTTTAACCAAAACCCAGCTGGATCAGCCGCCTGATCCATTCCCTCCCCGCGAGACATCCACAATCGGGATGCCCCGCTGTGTGAAACCCCCCAGGTTGCTACACCTACCTTAATCCCGGTCCAACAGCCCAGGCCGCGCCCGCATCCCCGCTATCCCTCTAGCAGGGTGCGTGCCTGCGCCGGGCATTTGTGAATAGCCGGGGCGGGCGCGCTCCCTGTTAGAGGGAAGTGCGAGATGCGCCTGCCAGCACGCTCGGAGCCGCTGAGCTAAGACGTCGCTCAGACGTGCATAGCTCAGGGGCTCTGAGCGTGCTGATTGGACGAGCGGCAACCCATATGCCGTAGGACCGATGTGAGGTGAGTTGCAGGAGATCTGGGGGTTGCACATAGCGGAGCCCCCCTGATCAGGGTGCCTCCGGGGGAGTGGACCAAAACCCAGGATAGTCAAAATCCTAGGTTTTGGTCCAGTTTAAGCTGCTGGAGCCAATAATACAAATTCCTAGCGGCACAGGTAGAAGCTGCTGGAGCCAATAATACAAATTCCTAGCGACACAGGTAGAAGCCAGAATCGGTTTAAGAGAACCAGTTTCTCCCTTCCAGGCCCTCTTTAACATGGAATCCATCTTCTTGTCTAACAGGTGCTTGAGGATGCCAAAATCCTCAAAGGCCAAATCCACTCCCTTAGAAACTTTAGCAAACGGTGCATCCAATTTGGGACACCATCCCAAAAGAGAGAATCCTGATCAAAAAAATGGATAACGCTTCTTAAGAGCCCCCTGATCTAACTACATTCTTTAACCAGTCTCTCCATTCATTAAGGATAGCTTCTTTAGGAGGAGATTGACTTATGAATAGGAAACAACATAAGGTATTCCTAAACAAAGGCCAGGTAAAACACATCATGCTTAGATCTAGGGCTATCAATACCCATGGAGAGATGTACCATATGTAAAAGATATGGTAAATCATCTGGGCAAGAGAGAACCGGAGTGGATGATTCTGATCCTGACCCATGGCCCTCTTCCTCAGAAGCCTTGGAGCCAGGTTTAGCTTTAGATACTGTCAAGGCAGAAGTTTTTGGGGGCTTGGTCTTAAATGACAAAACAATAAAGAGGGGTGAGGATCAAAAGATGCTGTAGCTTTAAATCATGAAGCCAAAAAGAAAAAGGGACTTACCAAAGCAGAGCTGGATCCCTTCTTCCCTGGACGACAGAGTATTCGGTGGACTTGGATCTGGATTGTGTTGACCCAATACATAATCTCCCATAGATGTCCACAAAGGGGCAGAGACCCCCCTCTGCCTGACTCTTCCTTGCCTGATCTGCCATGCCTGGAATGAGGCATCAAAGTGCTTCCTATGAGCTCTCTTAAATAATAAAACTGGGAGTGCTGAATTGCACCCAATGTTTAACCCTCATTAGTAAAAGAGGGAGGCCGGAAAGAAAGGATACAGATAGCACACATTTATTCCCCTTTAACTGGGAGCATGTGCGCTGAGCAGGGAATCTGGCAGCACCTAGGTATTGTAAACAATATCAATATGATATACTGAAATATTATATCAATATCTCCTGAATGGCTCTCCAAATGTAAACAATTGAATATAAATAACTAAAATCAATATCTAGATATTAATTTATAACTCTAAATCTCCTGCCTGGGTCACCACTTGTAGACAATATTATAACTAGATATTAACAATATTGTGTATATATTTATCCTGCCCGGCTCGACTAAAATAGGCAACACATATACCAATATTGTCAATATCTGGCCAATGATCACGCAATGGATACACGCATAAGACTATAAGACTAGGTTCTTTTGACTTCTGGTAAATGCAAGAGACACTGGGACAAGTAGTAAATAAAGAGATATATTGTTGACAAAATAACACAATAATGCAATCAAATCTCAAATCAATCACAATACAATCCAGTTATGAGACTGGCATACATATATACAGGGAAAGACACATTACCCTCCTGATACGGCACTCACAAGCTTCTCCTGTGCAAGCCGTCTCCCGTCAAAACCTCCTCCTTCCTTCTGCCCCTCTCCTGTCTGCACTCACCTCAATTATACCTCCCTGCCCTTTTGATCTCCAGTCCTGCTGACCTCCACCCCCTTGGGCTTGACCCACCGGTTATGCAAAAGAGGGTGCATCCCGGAAATTCCCAGAAGCCGTTTGTATATTTTATGGTGCCAGCGTCTATCTAACCTTTTGATGTCCAGTCGTTTTGCTAGGAGGGTGCAACTGCTATTTCAGGTCTATATGTCTATTTACAACATATTTATGGTGTGGTCACAGAATGTTGATATTATCTAGTGCCCTCTCAGATGTCTTTTGTTATTTTCTGGTTTCGGAATGCAGATATTATCTAGCTTGGACAACCTGCCTTAGGCCTCCCTCCTTCATGTCATGCCCTGCTGTATATTCATATATTTTTTGTACAAATCAAATATAACATAAATCTATATGTATATGACCCATATATCGCTGTATATTTACATATCCCCCGCTTGAGGGCATTCATATCTTGATGTGAAAAGCCCTCACTTTGCTCTTTGGTTATACACCCGTCTCTCAGATCATCCTTAAAAGTGATTCAAATTTGCTGAGACTGATGGGACCCGATACATTACAGCACAATGCTATGACAACCTCCAGTATCTCAAGTTACAGCTTGCATCCTTCAGCCACTACATACTGTTTTAATGCCACACCTTCTTCAACAGATCATCAAACATATTACATATTTTTACACCATCCATATCCACTTATGCGATTTTGGGTGACCAAATCTGGTGACATCCGGATTTATTCACTGCCGCTCCTGCTGGACACACATCAGTCGAATTCCATTGCAGACAATGCTTTATAAGCTGTCACTGAGTCTCCAAGGCCTGTATTATCATCAGCGAGGTGGGTGCACAAGGTGACAGTCCATAATATACTGATTGTACCGCGTGACAGTCCATATGGTTATGAGTGCACATCATCAGAACTGCCCATGGTTTCATGGTGCACAGCCTCAGAACTGCCCATATTGTCATGGGTGCATATCATTAGAACAGTCCATATTGTTATGGGTGCACATGTACTTTGACAGTTCACACAGACCATAAGGAGTTACAGCAACAGTACATCTGCAATATTAGAAGCAATCGGTGATATACTCTCCAACACAGTGATACACAGCAGACTCCAAGAAATAGATTTTTTTGGTCACAGAGCATAAACATAATGCAACATAGCAAACGGCGTATTACGGTGGAAATGTCTGAAAGAAAACCTTGAACAAAAGAAAGTGTGACTCTGTAGATGTGGCTTTGAGGATTCAAGCTATAACCAAAGAAAAATAAGATTGCCACTATGCTATATCAATAATCCCCCTCCGTCTCTGCAAACTCAAATCAAGGGCATATCTGGGCTATCTATGGAAAATCTGTTAAAAAGTTATGTTTACAACAATATACACCCTTATTAAAACAAACATCCATAAGGTATTAGGTCAGCCTAATGCAGACCTGGTATGTTGACCATATTGAAAAATCCTAAGCACTAAACCTCGCCCACTTCTTAACATTTAAAGTAAAACTTGTGGAGAAAATGGGGAGAAAAGCTGCTCGCCCACTTCATACTATTCAGAGTAACAAAAAAACATAAACAAACAGATAGTTTCAAATTGTGTGCCTGTGTACAAACTACAAAAAAAGTTACTTAGGAAAAAAAAATGGTTCCCACTCCAATAACCTAACAGGAAAAATAGCTTACAAGCACACAATTTAAAATGATTGATCCAATGAACAGGCTAAAATATGAATTTTAACCTTTTCATTGTTCATTGTAAAAGGAAAAAAAAGCTTAGAAACCGGTTCCCAATGTATTGTCACTGGAAAGACCCTGGCTGTATAGAAATGCTAATCAGCCTGGAATGACACTGCAGCCCCAGCAACAGAGCATTCCACACAGCCTGCCAGTGACACCTGGGAGAAATCCTACATACACTAGGCTGGCACTAGTCATTAAATATGCGCAATCCGTAAAATATAGCGCAATCACAAAAAAATACAAAATTTACACTTCTATGGAAATCAGGGATATCCGAAACCCTGTCCATGCCAGCTTAGCAGTTCAGGTCTTTTAACTAAAAAACCAAAAACAAAAATGAATTTAGATCTTTGATCACCTGATTGCTTTTATCAAATTAATCTTTGAGGCTTATCCTAAACGTGTGCACATAAAAAAAAAAAAACCAACACAAAAAAAGCCGTTAAGGTCCTCAAAACCTAATGGAAAAATTAAAGCGTTAATCGGAGACTTAGCCGGGGTTTTATCCAATGGACCTGAAAGACAAAGCACACAGAGTTAATAACACCTAACTGGGTGCCTCTCTATAACCTTTGGTGCAAGCCTTGGCTCATCTGACATTCTTCTGTTCCCCGACATACTTACCTCTTCACTTATGGCCATAACCTGTTGTATCAGGGAGCTCATATCACTCCTCAATTGCAGATTTTCTGCCATAAGGTATTCATTTCGGGCTCTTAACCATTTTACTGGGACACACTTTATAGGTTTGCTTTGACTATAATGCTCCCTAGCAAATTTCTTTTGGTTAAAGCTCCCTGTCCCAAATCTAGCAGAGTAAACCATTGTCTGCCTTTTGTGGGTTCTATAGGTCTGGACTTTATTGCTACACATTGGTTTTGCAGAGGGGCAGAGCCGGGAAATGTGATCCGCTTGGCCACAAGAGTGGCACGTCACCCTTCCAGCTCTCTTTAAATTGTCTCTGCAGGCTACTGCAGAGTTAATTATTCTAGGCATTGCTTTTTGTAATGGGGGCCTTGAGACTGCCACTGGAGCTTGTGAGACTGCACTAACCTTTGGGACTACATTTGGGTAATTTTCACTCATACACTTACCCTGCACCCCCGAATCTATATGCTTATTTGGTGAAGACCCACATGAAACCTCCTCAGCAGCACTAGGAAAGACATCTTCCTGTCTCCTGATATTCACAGACACAAGTTCAACTGCCTTTTCTGTGGCTATCAGCTTTTCTGACATTATCTGATTGTTTCTGCGCAATTCTCTGCTCTCAGCTCTCAGCTGCTCCACAATTGCGCCCAAACTTTCAGTGGATGCCCTCATGGCTCCTAGCGCTTTATCCAGGGAGTTTACCTCCTCTTTGAGGCTTTCATTTTGTATTTTCACCAAAACAAACTCCTTTGCAATCCAAACTGCCCCATAAATCAAAAAGCGTTTGCCCTCAGATTTGGAGATTTGCTTAGCAGCAATGCATTTAGTCACATAATCCTGGGCTTCAGCCCATGGGTTACTGGATCTCTGCATTGCTCTAATAATCCCCTCTGCATTCTTTACCTTGTTAATCTTTTTTACAAGACCCTCCATGACTATACAATAAGGCACTTCAAATCAATTGCAACACTTTAAAATATTCTATAGTTACCAATAGCAACAGCGGTCTGTGAACTATAGAAATTGAATTGCACACTGTATTGTATACCACAATACACTCAATATTCACCACAACACAGTGCTCTGCAAATACACAAGATGCCTCCTGCCTGGCTCGCCAAACTGTAAACAATATCAATATGATATACTGAAATATTATATCAATATCTCCTGAATGGCTCTCCAAATGTAAACAATTGAATATAAATAACTAAAATCAATATCTAGATATTAATTTATAACTCTAAATCTCCTGCCTGGGTCACCACTTGTAGACAATATTATAACTAGATATTAACAATATTGTGTATATATTTATCCTGCCCGGCTCGACTAAAATAGGCAACACATATACCAATATTGTCAATATCTGGCCAATGATCACGCAATGGATACACGCATAAGACTATAAGACTAGGTTCTTTTGACTTCTGGTAAATGCAAGAGACACTGGGACAAGTAGTAAATAAAGAGATATATTGTTGACAAAATAACACAATAATGCAATCAAATCTCAAATCAATCACAATACAATCCAGTTATGAGACTGGCATACATATATACAGGGAAAGACACATTACCCTCCTGATACGGCACTCACAAGCTTCTCCTGTGCAAGCCGTCTCCCGTCAAAACCTCCTCCTTCCTTCTGCCCCTCTCCTGTCTGCACTCACCTCAATTATACCTCCCTGCCCTTTTGATCTCCAGTCCTGCTGACCTCCACCCCCTTGGGCTTGACCCACCGGTTATGCAAAAGAGGGTGCATCCCGGAAATTCCCAGAAGCCGTTTGTATATTTTATGGTGCCAGCGTCTATCTAACCTTTTGATGTCCAGTCGTTTTGCTAGGAGGGTGCAACTGCTATTTCAGGTCTATATGTCTATTTACAACATATTTATGGTGTGGTCACAGAATGTTGATATTATCTAGTGCCCTCTCAGATGTCTTTTGTTATTTTCTGGTTTCGGAATGCAGATATTATCTAGCTTGGACAACCTGCCTTAGGCCTCCCTCCTTCATGTCATGCCCTGCTGTATATTCATATATTTTTTGTACAAATCAAATATAACATAAATCTATATGTATATGACCCATATATCGCTGTATATTTACAGTATGACATCACTGCACTGCCGGGAGGAGATGATCCCCCAAGCAAACACTCCCCAACACTTCCTTTAAGAAAATGGAAGTGGCGCGCACACATGCACCTATGCTTGGACAGCTAGAAGGAGAGGGCACCGAGAGGATATAGCCACTGCCCTTGCCCTTGCTCTCTTTGTGGAGCGGCAAGCTAATGACACTTGCTGCTGCGCAGCAGACTCCCCTGCCCCAGCCCAGTTGCCTAATTGGCTCTGACTGGCATACAGGGAATCCCCAATCACTTCAAAAAAAATCCTTAAAAAAGGGTAACAAAAGCTTATCCGCTCCAGAGTATCCAGGTCAGGAAAAGGAGAATCTGGCCTATCCCCTGTGGGCATCCCGGGTTCCTGGCAGGCTGCCTTCGGAGCTGGGAAATGGGTCTTCCCTGCACAAGACCCACAGCGCCAGTACTTACCTAAACCCATTGGTTCAGGAGCTCGTAGTCTGGCTTCTTCCCAAGGTAGAAACACATAAAAAGCTGGAGGCTGGGAGGAGGAATCTTTATTCATTTCTGGTGGTCATGTGTACATACCTAGGTGGCGGAGCCATAAGGTTTTAAGATTATGCTGCCCTGTTTTGAGAAAAATAAGCAACAATTCACTTCCCATTACCTGCCACCCCAAAGCCCAGGGGGGGGAGCAGAAGAGCCCGGGGCCATTTAGGCTGTGCGGGATTGTAGCCTGCAGGACAGGGGCCACCGAGGCTGGGAAGTCCCTTCAAAAATCACAGTTGAACATATATAGTGCAAAATACTCAAAAATGGTCTGGCAACAAGGTGGCAAAATCTCTAGGTAGGTTGGCCCTTAAAGAGGACCAAAACCCATGCCCCATCTGCCCTAAAAATCTATAAGCTTCCAGGGCCACTGGATTCCCTGCCACAGGGGCACCTAGAATCGAGATGCCCCACAGTGTGAAACCCCCCAGGTAGCCTGGAAACTCAACTTCTCAGCTCTCAAAAAGGGCACATGGATTGGACCCCTTCAGCCTTTCTCTAAGCAATAGGCGAGACTAGGATGTCCCCTCTTACAGCTCTGATGGAGGCAACAGACCCTTCTGAGCAAAAAAGTTAGATGTAAAAATTACATCCAAGTTCACCCTTCCCCTTAAGAAATATATACTTTTATGTTTCTCCCACCCGGTAGTGGAGATACACACTGAAACAGCATTAAATCTCTCCACTCCCCTCAGTGCTTTTCTGACTATCATAAGAGTAACAGTGACCCAATCTGAGTATGTACCATTGATAACCTTCCTCTGCTTCCGATCATTAAGCCAATTTCCCACCCATTTGCACACGTTTTCCCCCAGTCCAAGTATTCTCATCTTTTGTACCAGCCTTTTATGTGGCACAGTATCAAATGCTTTAAGAAAAGTCAAGATATATGATATCCAATGACTCTCCCTGATCCAATCTTGAACTTACCTCCTCATAAAAGCTGATTAGGTTTGGCAGGAGCGATTCCTCACAAATCCATGCTGATATGGAGTAATAAGGTAATTTTCCCCAAGGTGCTCCAGGATAGTATCCCTTAAGAAGCCTTCAAACAGCTTGCCCACCACAGATGTTAAGCTTACCGGTCTGTAGTTCCCGCCTAGATCCCTTTTTGAATATTGGCACCACATTTGCCAAGTGCCAATCCCTCGGAACAGTCCCTGTAGTTATTGAATCCACAGATATTAGAAATAATGGCTTGTCTATTACTGTACATAACTCGCTTAAAACACGAGCATGTATGACATCTGGTTCCGGTGATTTATCGATTTTTATCTGCTTGAGACGGTGCTGGACTTCTTCCTTGGTTAGACCAGTGACATTTAATGGAGGGTTTCGGTTATCCCCCTGCATTTCACTCGGCATGTCACATTCTTTTGTGAATATAGAAGCAAAGAAGTTGTTTAGTAAATTTGCTTTCTCCTCATTTCCCTCTATAAGTGTCCCCTCCTTGCTTTTCAGGGGGCCCACACCCTCAGGTTTGTACCTTTTACGGTTTATGTAGCTAAAGAATAATTTGGGGTTAGTTTTACTCTCTTTCGCGACCAGTCTTTCTGTCTCCAGCATAGCTGCCCTTATTATTATTATTATTATTGTTTATTTATATAGCGCCATCATCTTCCGTAGCGCTTTACAAAGTAGTAATTACAGACAGGGTAGAAACATACGGTACATATACCATTTCAGATGCAGTTTTACAGAGTTGACAATGGATATTCTGAGTACAAGATACAATAGGGGAGAGAGCCCTGCCCTCGCGAGCTTACAGTCTAAAGGACTTATCTGTTGTTTACATTGTTTATTTTCTTCTTTATAGTTTTTTAACGCTTCCGCTGTCCTTTCCTGCTTTAAGCGTTTAAATGCCTTTTTTTTGTTGTTTATTGTCCCCTTAACCTTTTTGTTTAGCCACATCGGTTTACATGTGTGTCTAATAGTTTTATTCCTGTAAGGTATATATCTGTCACAATGAAAAATACAATTCTGTGAAGAACTCACCTGTAGAATTGGTATTATTGGTATACAGTACGTCCTGCTCCAGATATAATACTTACACTTGGGTTATCCTCCGCCAGATGGAGCTGCACTGCAGAGCATTAAAAAGCAGTGAACAAGAAGCCGGGAGAATTAAACCACCCAGACAGCTGGTAACAATAACAATGATAACAATCACCATACAGGGTATATACCAATAATACCAATTCTACAGGTGAGTTCTTCACAGAATTGTATTATTCTTAGTATACAGTACGTCCTGCTCCAGATATAATACTTACACTTGGGACATCCAATAGCAGTGTCCATAAACAAAAGGTGACAACAGGCAGTTTAAACTACTGCCGCTTGCAAAACCTTGCGGCCAAAAACAGCATCAGCTGAGGCCCTAACATCAACCTTATAAAACTTTGAAAAGGTATGAACAGAAGACCAAGTAGCGGCCTTGCAAACTTGTTCAACAGAAGCCTGGTGCTGGAAGGCCCAAGAGGCACCAATAGCATGAGTAGAATGAGCAGTAAGACGAAAGGGGGCACTCTTCCCCTTAGCAGAGTAGGCCTGAATCACAGCCTGACGAATCCATTTGCTAATAGTAGACTTGGCCGGAGCCAAACCCTTTCTAGGACCAGAGGGGACCACAAAAAGAGCATCAGTCTTTCTGAAGGCCGCAGTGACTACCAGGTAATACTTCAGACACCTGACCACATCCAAGGAATGCAGAACCCGTTGCGTTGCTAGGATTAGGACACAAAGAAGGAAGAACAATATCCTGATTCAAATGAAAGGCAGACACCACCTTAGGCAGAAAATCTGGCTTAAAGCGGAACACCACCTTGTCCTGGTGTCTCTTGTAGTATGGGGGCTGAATAGACAACGCCGCCAGCTCAGACACACGCCTGACCGAAGTGATAGCCACCAGAAAAACAACTTTGAGGGTAAGTACAGCCAGAGCAGCATCATGAATTGGCTCAAAGGGAGCACCCTGCAAGGCAGACAAACCAGGTTCAAGTCCCAAACAGGGACCGTAGGCTTACGCGGGGGACGCACGTGAGTGACCCCCTGAAAGAAGGTCTTAACCAAGGAATGCTGAGCAAAAGACTTCTGAAAGAAGACCGACAGGGCAGAAACCTGACCCTTCAGAGTACTGAGTTTTAAACCCAACTCCAATCCATGTTGTAAAAACTCCAGAATCCTAGGGATGAAGAATTCCCTGCAGGGAAGAGACCTAGACTCACACCAGTCTATGTAGGAATGCCATACCCTATAATAGATGGCAGAGGAAGTTTTCTTCCTAGCCTGTACCATGGTATCCACCACTGAGGCAGACAAGCCTTTCTCCATCAAGATGGAGGTTTCAGCAGCCAGGCCGTCAAAGCCAGAGTTTGTAAATTGGGATGGCGTAAGGAGCCCTGAGTGAGTAGATCTGGCGCCTCTGACAGGACGTACTGGTACACTGCCATTTGTACCACGTATGCGAACCACACTCTTCTTGGCCACCTTGGGGCCACCAGAATCACTGGCACCCTTTCCAGGGCAATCTTGCGCAGAACCCTGCCCAGCAGGGGGAACGGGGGAAAGACATACAGGAGCCGAAATTTCTTCCAAGACAATGACAGAGCGTCCGTGGCCACGGCCAGAGGATCCTGAGACAGGGAGACAAAGGCCGGGAGCTTGCGATTGTGACGGGACGCAAACAGATCCACATCCGGTAGGCCCCACCGGTAACACAGGGACTGGAACACCCTGTTGCAGAGGGACCACTCCTCCTGACGGGAAGTCCCCCTGCTCAGAGAGTCTGCTAGGAGATTCTCTACCCCCGGGATGTAAACAGCCGAAATGCATTGAACATTGGCCTCCGCCCATGTCAGAATCCGCAACACTTTCTGGAGGGCACCCTTGCTCCGGGTCCCTCCCTGATGGTTGATGTAGGCAACCGCTGTCCTGTTGTCTGAGCGCACCTGCACAGACAGTCACTGCAGGTCATCGGTCAACTGCTCCAGAACCAACCTGACCGCCCGTAGTTCCAGAATGTTGATGGGTAAATGGGCCTCCTGAGGGTCCCACCTCCCCTGGAACCTCAGGGACTTCCAGAATCCCCCCCAACCTGACAGACTGGCATCCGTGGTGACCGTCTCCCAGGAGGGAGCTAGAAAAGACCTGCCCTTTAGCAAGTTCTTGAGGTCTAGCCACCAAAAGAGGGACTGACTGATGGGGGAAGCACACAAACCCCGTCCAAGGACGCAGGATCCTTGTCCCATACTGAGAGGAGGTGAAGCTGCAGAGGCCTCGAATGGAACTGAGCAAAGGGCACCGCCTCGAAGCTCACCACCATCAGCCCTACCAGCTGCATTCCCTGCCTGAGGGAGAGCTGGGGGCATGAGAGCAGGGACCGCACCTGCGCAGTCAGAGCTTCCACCTTCTGTTGGGGAAGGAATATTCGTGACTGAACCGTATCCAGAATCATCCCCAGGAATGGGGTCACCGACGAAGGGGACAGAGAGGACTTGGGATGCTTGATCACCCAGCCAAAGGACTTCAAGGTGGACACCACCAGCTGAGTGTCCAGCTCCGCCTGCTGTAGGGGCCATGAGGCGATGTGGATGTCATCAAGGTGGGGCAGCACTCAAATGCCCCCTGACCTTATCAAAGACATCACCCCCGCCAGCACCTTGGTGAACACTCTGAAGTGAGGCTAAACGGTAGGGCCACAAATTGGTAATGTTAGATTCCACAGAAGCACTCTTACCTAACGTTGTAGTGGGTGCTGTGGCCGGTGGTGGCGCCGCAAACACACAAAAAAGACGATCAGCCAGCACTCCAAAAGATATTGTATTCAAATCCAACAGGTCGATATCACAGCAAAGACCAAAAAGGTCCAACAAAATACAACGTTTCAGGGCGTCTAGCGCCCCTTCATCAGGGAGCAAAAACAAGCAAGCAGAGATTCCCCTCCACTGAGGATTTGCCGGCTTTGCGGGCTCACTACGGAGGGAAGCCCTCCACCTCACCCCTAAGCGTTTGAGGCGCGTATTTTCTACCTGGTTAACCTTTTGGCACTGAGGTGGAGAGGTTCCCCAGTGGTGCTCGACCCGTGCTGCCACAGGCGGATCCCATGATGCGCTAGTTCGGATATGGGTCCGCCACCGGCCGCCCCGTGCCTGATGTGGGCGGCCGGAGCGCCGCCACCACCCTGCGGGGGAGCCTGCCATGACGCGGGTGTGGCGGTGTGGTGACAGCATGACTTGGGCACTGTGGGTAGACCTACCCTCCTACTGGTATTGTTTATTTTTCATGTGCAACCTGAACCGAATGGGTTGCCGGGAGGTCTGAGGTGGAGAGGTTCCCCCGGCAGCGCTTGGTTTGCCGCCTGACCCCGCATGCGCCGGCGTGCTGACAGCAACCGGCGCTGGTGTTTATACACCAGATGCGGGACTGGCAGCTCCTGGCCTACTAGGAGCAGCCCTGGCAGCGCCGCCTTCCAATCGCAGCGGCTTGCTGCTCTGCTGGCACGTGGTGCTGTGGGGTACAACCTACCCACCTTAGCCCCTGTTGAGCGACTGCATCAGGTCTCTGCTGTGTTTATTTTACTTATTTTACTTGTTTCACGTGATTGTATTATGTATATTGTTTGGCTGGTGTTGTTCTGATTGGCTGCATCAGCTCTGCCGTCACGTGGGACACGCCCACTGACATCAGGTAGTAATCCCGGGCCCTCTGAGGACATTTAATCCTCAGTGGAGGGGAATCTCTGCTTGCTTGAAATTGGTAATGTTGATCGTTCAACACGAATCTGAGAAACCTTTGATGTCCCGGAAACACAGGGATGTGAAGGTAAGCATCTTTGATGTCCACAGTCGTCATAAAATCCCCTGGACGCAGAGAGCCAATGGCCGAGCGCAGAGTTTCCATGCGAAAGCGTTTGGGCTTGACAAATTTGTTGAGGATCTTTAAATCCAGGATGGGCCTGACTGACCCATCTCTTTTGGGTACTGTGAAAAGGTTGGAGTAGAACTCCTCTCCCAATTCTCTCAAGGGAACCTTGCAAATAACTCCCAGATCCAGAAGTCCTTGCACTGCCTGCATCAGGACCTGAGCTGATACTGGGTCCTGGGGGATCCAGGACCTGATGAATCTTGAGGGGGGCCGAACAGCAAACTCGATCTTGTAGCCAGAGGTAACTACCTCCTGAATCCACCGGTCCGAGACTCTGCGCCTCCAGACGTGCGCGAAGTGCTGTAGCCGTCCCCCCACCCAGGCAGGCGAGGGCGCCCCATCATGCCTGAGGGGTCTTGGGAGGGGCTTTGGGTTTGGTCCCCCAGGAGGAGCCAGGGCGTCGCCCCCTGCTCCTATGCCAAGAGTCTGCATGAGCCCCCGCGAAGGACACCCCTTTTCCCTGTTTAACACCTCTGTAGGGGACAGAAAGGGGGCCCTGGTTACGAAAGGGCCGAGGCTGCCGCCTGCGCTGTGGAAACTTACCTCCTTTAGCAAAGAGGTCTAGGCGGTCCCCAAACAGGCGTAGGCCCTTAAATGGAAGCCCAGTAAGGGCTTTCTTAGCAGCATTGTCGGCTGCCCACTGGCGTAACCATACCGCGTGGCGTATAGCCACCGCCAAGGCGGAAGATCTGGCACACAGCCTAATAGCATCATCCGATGCAGGATAAAGTTCACAAATACGTCACAGTTAGACAGTGCATTAATAGTATCAGTAGGCAACTCGTCTGGGCCGTCAAGTGCATTCCTGACCATGGCTCTGAGCGCCACAGCCGTAATGGCCAAGGCGCAGACAGGGAGCAGCGCCGCCCCTCCAAATGCAAAGGCATGGCACGCCAATTGGTCAATGCGCCGGTCCTCAGAATCCCGCAGCGTAGTAGTGTCGGGGGAGTGCATAATAGAGGTGTTAGACAGCCCTAGAATAGGAGCATCGACCTCGGGGGGCGAAGACCAGCACTTGACCATATCAGCAGGAAATGGATACTTCCTGTCTAAGCTCTTAGGGATCCTGGGAAGTCTACTGGGATGTTCCCACTCCTTCAGCACGAGGTTATTGAAATGGGTTTGCTCAGGAAATTCCAATCGAGCCTTAGCAGTATGAAATAGCTCACCCCTTTGCCTGGGGGCCGCAACAGGGGGAGAGATGGACAAAACTTCAAAAATCTGAAAAAGTAGTTTGTCAGTATCATCCGGGGTCCAGTGATCAGAACCGGAATCATCATGACCCCTTGACTTCTCCTCAGATGACTCTGAGTCAGAGAACAGCTCCCCTTCATCCTAAGGGGCATGGCCAAATAGATGCGAAAAATCATCAGACTCCGTAGGGAAAGGAGCATAATCAGGGATTATGTGCCGCTTTTTTGCAGTGGCCTTGTGCGCTAGAGAACTAGCAAGCAATTTCTCAACACTGGCCAGTCTAGTAGCCACATCAGGATGAGAATCCCCGCTTGTATTGGGGGCTAAACTCAGGCTTGGGGGGGTAGGTGAAGTGAGGCGAGGTGCAGGCCCTGCCACGGGGGGGGCGGGAAGTACCATTAGCGCCTGCTGTGCACAAGGGATGCAGACCCGTGCATTGTCACCGCTGATAGGTGAGACCCCACAAGCTACACACAGCCGGGCTTGTCCCGAGGGAACCCCGTTCACAATATCCTGGGATGCCTCCATATGGTGATTAATAGGCACAATAGGCCAGTAGGGATTGACGCTATAAGCTACCCTGGATGCCCCAAAGACCCGCAGGGAAGTGGGAGTAATTATGCTAGGTCCAACTGGCAATTATGCCGGGCCGGGAGAAGCCACTGGATTCGACCGTCTGAAAGACATAATGGGAATAGGGATGTCAGAGCCATGCGCAGTGAGCAAGAATGAAGAAAATCGCCCGCGAGGGCACTTACACAGACCTAGGGAGGAGGAGGACCGTCACCACGCGCGCACGTGCGCGACGAGCATCTAAAATGACGCCAAGTGAACCTCGAAGGGCGGGCCAGAGCGGGCCTGTGACGCGAAGCGCGCCAAGCCAGGTCCCCGCCCCCCCCAAGGAGCGCGAAGCTCTGAGTTAGTAGTCAACGCAGACAAGAAAACGCGAGTGTATGACACACATAGAAAAAAACAGGGGTTTGCCAAGAAGACGCCGCCGCCTGTTCTCATGCTCACCCAATAAGGGCAGGAGACTTGCGCGGCGGCGGCCGAGAATAATAAAAAGGCAACGGCGCGGCTCTGACACCAAGGTGTATAAGTCAAGGACAATACTAAGGCCATAACGTGTAATTAATACACTAAGACCACCACACACCCCCCCTTTTCTTTCCCCCCGAGCCACGGGGGGAACGAGGGAGGATGGCGACCCTTTGAACAGGGTCCACCGCACACGGGGTATGGGGCAATGATGCGGGAGGGGCATCCACTAGAGGCTCACCATCAGCCTAAACCGCCTACCCTGCGGTGGAGCATGGCTCCGTTAAGCACGCGTAGTGCTGCCTACCTTCACCCGACCAGCGCAGCCCAGGCTGGGAGGTACATCACGAAGAGGACAGGTGGGAGTAGTCCAACAGGGCCGCAGGCTTTAATTGCCCCGCTCACCTGCGAGTGATACTTCATGTCTTCGCAGTTAGCCCTGCAGAGAAATCTGTGGATTTGTGGGAGGTCCCTGGGTATTTGAAGGGCCGGGAGGAGCCTGTTTTGCATGTCTCTGCAGTGCAGCGCCATCTGGCGGAGGATAACCCAAGTGTAAGTATTATATCTGGAGCAGGACGTACTGTATACTAAGTATATTAAGGATTCCTTTGAAAGTATCCCATTTAGTGTCCATGCTTTTGTTTTTAAGGACATTTTCCCAGTCAATGCAGGTTAGGGCATCTTTAAGTT
Source organism: Gastrophryne carolinensis (assembly GCA_027917425.1). NCBI lineage: Eukaryota > Metazoa > Chordata > Amphibia > Anura > Microhylidae > Gastrophryne > Gastrophryne carolinensis. The sequence goes on along the minus strand of CM051238.1, from coordinate 82,267,278 downwards.
GGTCAAACTTTGCCTTTTTGAAGTTCCGCGTTTCTGTGGCTCCTTGATAAGGCACCCTAGTGACTGCTAAGTGGAAATTAATGATATTATGATCACTGCTTTCAAGGTGTCCCCCAACCTGTACCTTTATTACTTTGTCTGGTACATTGGTTAGTATTAGGTCCAATATGGCTCTCCCCCTTGTTGGAGCTTGTACTTGTTGGGAAAGGTAGCCATCTTTTGTTTTAGATAAAAAAATATTACTTTTATGCGAAACACATGTTTCAGCGTCCCAGTCTATATCTGGGTAGTTAAAGTCCCCCATAATCACTACCTCATTTAGTTTAGCGGCTATATCTATTTGCCTTAGCATCAGATTTTCTGTGGATTCGAATATATCTGGAGGTTTGTAGCAAACCCCCATCAGTATTTTATTGTTGTTTCTCCCTCCATGTATTTCTACCCATACACTCCACATGGTCATTCCCCTCACATATATCCTCCCGCAGAGTGGGTTATTATTGTGTGGCAAAATTATGTCTTCAATGTGTTAAGCGTATCTGTTATTTTGTTATCCTCTATTTGTTTGCAACTCTGTGTTATAAAAGAAAACCGTTTTCCATAACAACAATGTGTTTACCTTAGCTATGTACACCAAGTGCTAATTTTGAATACATATCAGACTTCACTCTAGCTTGCTACTCATCTGATTGGCTAAGGCATGGGTGACTGGTTTAACCCGTTCAGCTGAAAATCACCTTTTTGTGTTTGGAATGGTCACAGTCTTGTGTTACAGAAGCAAGGGATAATGGCAGGGTTCTCAGCTGGATATGTGTTTAGGCTGCTTAGATTTAGCCAAAGCTGCTAAAAAGTTCACCAGTTACATTGGAAGAATTGTGGGACTTGTAGTCCATGTGTTTTAATCAAGGCCATGAAAACCACTCCCACTGTAGCAAAACAGAGTACCAGGAATATGAAAATCATGGAAACAGTATGCTGATAAGTAAATCACAGGTTTGGGGGCACAATCCTAACACAAATGATTATTTTACATCCCAAAAGAAGTAAACAATAAGGCAGAACACCAAAAATGCCAAAAAGGGAGTTTTCCTTTAACCCTTTAAGTGCCAGCCTACCTGGAGTTTTTGTCACTCTTTGTTGCCAGACCATTTTGCACTATTTTGCGCTCCCTATGTTCAAATGTGATTTTTGAAGGGATTTCCCAGGAAAATGATATATTGTTTTTTTCAGAATAGTCTGGGCTTTAACATGAAATGTCTTGTTTGTCATTTTTTAGGAGTATTCTCAATATTTTTGGGTGAAATATGTGAAAAAAAATAAAAAAAATCAATTTTTTACAATTTGTAGTGTTTTTTTTTGTAATAAAAAATGTAAGTTTGTCAAAAAAATCTTATTGCGTGTGAAATCCCAATTTCTCCCGGTTACAGCAGTACCACATATGTATAGGTAGACACCCTTTCCTGCCCAGGAGACTCCCCCAAACTGAAACAGCGCTTTAGGGGATTTTCAGATAAAATATAACTGCGATATACGCTATGCGCACCTTGCAGTTTTTCCAGAAAAACAACCCCAACAAACTATATATTCTCTGGAAGTTCACACCTCAAGCTTTCTAGGTGTACCAGGCTTGTTGATGTGGCCACAGTTTTCTGGATGTAATCCCTCAATGTAATCTTTGGTTGCAAAGAGTTTCCCTAAAAAAAGGATAAAAAAAGCAGAATCAAAGCCACATTTTCCAAAAAAAACTATATACAAACAAGAAAAAACAAGTTTAATCTGAAAAAGCAAGGTCCCTCAAACAGAACGATACCCAACATGCATAGCTACTGTCAAGGGAAGAGTTGCCAAACACCCCAAAGTAAAGCATGTGCGTAACGTCAATTTTACTTGAAAATTTCAGCTCTGCAAAGTGCGCGCCTTGCGATTTTTCAACCAAAACAACCCTTTACATTTGGAATATCCCCCATAAACCATATATTTCCTGAAAGTACACATGTTAAGCTTTCTGAGTGTACAAAAGTCTTAAAGGGGCCACAGCACTCAAACCAGTTAGCTTGCTGACCAACCTACAATCTGTCTCTAAACTAGGTTAAAAACAGGGGGCTCAGTCACACACATCTGCAGAAGTATGCTTAAGCTGCACCACCAGCGCCAAGGTGCCCCTGTGAGGTGCAGTCCTAACTCTAGTACTAATTCTAGTCTCTAAGAGCCCCATTTGGGACATACAATGCAATAGATAAATTAGGAGCAGGCTTACCTGAGGTTGCCCTAAACCTCATTGTAGGTTGGTCAGCAAGCTAACTGGGTTGAGTGCTGTGGCCCCTTTAAGACTTTTGTATTCTAATTGCCCTGCTAATGTGCACCTCCCTGGTTAGTTATAAAATGGTCTGAGCGGCTGCCACCCCTCTTTTGTTTCTTTTGAATTTGTGCAAGCACATGGAGTGTGGGGTCTAGGCTGTATTGCAAGGTCTTTGACCCTTCCACTCCATGGCTTGCACTTGAGGTTTAGGGCAACCTCAGGTAAGCCTGCTCCCAATTTATCTATTGCATTGTATGTCCCAAATGGGGCTCTTAGAGACTAGAATTAGTACTAGAGTTAGGACTGCACCTCACAGGGGCACCTTGGCGCTGGTGGTGCAGCTTAAGCATACTTCTGCAGATGTGTGTGACCGAGCCCCCTGTTTTTAACCTAGTTTAGAGACAGATTGTAGGTTGGTCAGCAAGCTAACTGGTTTGAGTGCTGTGGCCCCTTTAAGACTTTTGTATTCTAATTGCCCTGCTAATGTGCACCTCCCTGGTTAGTTATAAAATGGTCTGAGCGGCTGCCACCCCTCTTTTGAAGCTTTCTAAGTGTACCCAGCTTGTTGTAGTGGGCTCATCTTTCTGGAATTAATTCCTCAAATAATTATTTGGTTGTGCAGGGTTTCCCTAAAAAATGTATAAAAAAGCTGAATAAAAAACACCTTTTCCTAAAATATAAATATGCAAACAAGAAAAAACAAGCTAAGTCTGAAAGCACAAGGTCCCCCGAACAGAACAATACCCAACATGCATAGCTACTTTTAACCCTTTTAATTGCCAGCCTACTTGAGATTTCGTCACCCTCTGTTGACAGGTCATTTTTCCTCATTTTGCGCCATTTTTGCTGGAATTTTCAGGAAAATTATATATATATATATATATATATATATATATATATATATATATATATTTTGCATCGGAGTTTAGGCTTTAACATGAAATGTCTTGTTTGTAAATGTTATTCTGTTTTTTACAATATTATTATTAAGTAAAAAAAAAATAAATAAATGCATTTTTTTTTTTAGAAAATTGCCCCCTTTATTTTAAATAAAAAATGTATTTTATTAAACAAAACCATATTGCATGTGAAAGCCTCATTTCTACCGATTAGAAAGGGACCACATAATGACACCACATTGACAGAGTCCTCCCTCCCGGGGGGGGGGGGCATTTTTTCTTTGGATTTTTGAGGGTTAAAAACCCTTAAAAATCCAAAGAAAAATGACATGGGGGTCCCCCTTTAACCAAAGTAACCAGCCCGGGACCAGCTATGCAGGGCTTGTAGGAACAGGGTGCAGGGGCCAGATTTTGTGGCCCCTGGCCCTGCAGGCTACAAGCCCGCATAGCCCATGGCCACAGGCTCTTCTGCCCCCCCCCCTGGGCTTTGGGGAGGCAGGTAATGGGGGTGCCGGGGGTTAATGGCAAGTCACCCGCTAGCCGCAGGTGACTTGCCAGCCCCCAGCCTTGTGAACTGGTATAGGGATCTCATGGACCCCTTACCAGTTCACAAGGGGTTAAGTGTAAAAAAAAAAACACACACACACACAGAAAAAAAGCAATTCTGTGAGTACTCACCTGTAGAATTGTTTTGTTCTTGCATGGCACGGCCTGCTTCGGTATTCATAACAGTTGGGTTATTCCGCCACAAGGTGGCGCAGTGGTACTGCAGAAAGCTGTGGCATCTCCCGGCCCCCTATATAAATGGGACTAACCATAGAGTTCCCAGCGTAGACAAGTAGTGAGACAAGAAGCCAGGAGAGAATAAAGGTAAAAAAATGTAAAAAAGGGTAAAAAACCCCAATTAACTTGGAACAATCACCATAAAGAGGCAACCAAGAATAACGATACCAAGGGTGGGTCGAAGCAGGCCGTGCCATGCAAGAACAAAAACAATTCTACAGGTGAGTACTCACAGAATTGCTTTTTTCTTTATTGCATGGCACGGCCCGCTTCGGTATTCATAACAGTTGGGACATCCAAAAGCAGTGTCCAAAAGTAGGGTGGGATCCCCAATGAGTAGCAGCCGGCAGCTCAAGTCACTACCGCCTGAAGCACCTTGCGGCCAAAAGCAGCATCCGCTGAGACCTTAACATCAAACTTGGAAAAAGTATAAAAAGAAGACCAAGTAGCAACCTTGCACACTTGTTCAACAGAAGCTTGGTGCTGAAAAGCCCAAGAAGCACCAATAGCACAAGTGGAATGAGCAGTAACTCTAAAGGGAGGTTCCTTCCCCTTAGCAGAATAGGCTTGAACCACCACCTGACGGATCCACTTGCTGATAGTGGATTTAGCCGGAGGCAAACCCTTCCTAGGTCCAGAAGTGAGAACAAAAAGAGCATCAGATTTACTGAAAGACTCAGTAGTGACCAAATAAAACTTCAGAGCCCTGACCACATCCAGAGAATGCAATGTCCGCTCCTTGGAATTAGCAGGATTAGGACACAATGAAGGCAAGACAATAGCCTCGATCCAGAGACACATTCGTCCGGACTTCCGTAGCTGTCTGTGAAAGTTTTGGTGGGTGTTTGTCATTTTTTTGCTTTTTTTCGTCCATTTTTCATTCGTATGAACGTTCGGGAAAATACGTATATGCGCTTTCGATGAACGGAAGCAAATCGGAAGTTTTTCGTTAAATCGGGAGTTTTTTTCCACCAAATCTGAAATGTTTCGTCCGTTCAGAAAGTTTACGTTATTGCAATGGGCTGGCGATTAATTCAGAGAGCTGATTGCCGATGGGCCCACACCCAATAAATCCGTTTCATTGCCGATCCACTTACGGGACCATTTTGACGTCGGAACTAGCAGGCATGGACGAGTCTACTGCATTTTAGGAGCATGAAGATCTGCAGCTCCTTGGCATTGAGATCGTCCGGAGGTCAGAGACCAGACTGCACCGGCGGCGACGCATGGACATCAATGGCATGCATGACGTTGAGCTGTTCGAGCTGACCAGGCTTAATCGCGCTTCCCTCCATAAATTGTATAGTGAGCTGCGGCCATGGTTAGCCCGCACCACAAGGAAGGGGCAAGGAATTTCAGGTATGACCAAGATGCTTGGCTGCCTGCAATTTTTGGCGAACGGCTCGTTCCAGAGGCTGGGTGCCCTCTCCGTGGGGATCTCACAGCCTACGCTGAGCCGCGCACTATCCAAGTTTTTGGAAGGCATGGCTACCCTAACTCGGAAATATATTTGTTTCCCTGAGGATATGGTAGCCAGAAACGCGATTAAGCTGGCATTTTATAATATCGCCGACATGCCCAACGTCATGGGTGCAATTGACTGCACACACGTTGCCCTTGTCCCTCCTGCTTGCGACGAGTATATATACAGGCAAGTTTTGTCTTACATTGTATCTAATTTTTTTGCTGTCCCTCCTTTGGGCAATAACATTATTTGTTTTTGTCCCTCCTTGTTAAAAATCCCTCATTGTGAATAGTCCCTCTTTTTAATTATTGCATCATTGAGAATAGTCCCTCCTTTTAATAATAGCATCCTTGTGAATAGTCCCTCCTTTTTAATAAACCATCATTGAAAATAGTCCCTCCTTGTAAAACTAACTTCATTGATATTAGTCCCTCCTTGTAAATACAACATCATTGTGAATAGTCCCTCCTTGTATTTTGGCACTCAACGTTGATAGTCCCTCCTTTTCATTCGGCCCTCTATGTTCCTAGTCTCTCCTTTTACATATTCCCTCATTGCAATCACTCCCTCTTTGCTAATGCTCCCTCCTTGCAAAGAGTGTATGTGAAACAATGGGCCTTATTTTTTTCCATTATTAAATCAGAATGTTTGGTCAAAGTCAAACATTTGAAAGTGTACTTCAAATAGGACAAATAACTCAACCTTGTAAAGGCTCGAACATACATCTCCTTTTGGTGGCCACTTAAATTTAAGGTAGTCGTTTAGTGTTAGTTGTCTTGATGTTAACGTTTGACTTAGGGTGTTAAAAGTGAGCGTTTGATTATTTTGCTAACCGTTCATTAATGTTTTTTTTGTTGTTACTTTTTACACAGAAACAGAAAAATGGGTCACTCACTGAATGTGCAAGCAGTGGTGGCCCAGGACATGCACTTTCTGAGCGTCCTGGCAGGCTACCCTGGCTCAGCCCATGACGCCTACATCCTGCACAGATCAGGATTATTCCGGCGGTTTGAGTCAGGGGAATTTGCGGGTGCATGGCTCCTTGGTAAGTTGAGTCCAATTACATATTTAGATTTTATATGTATGGCTTGGTTTTTGGTTGGAGTCACCTTTCCTAAACGATGCCTTGGTCATCACCTTGGGAACATGTGTAACCTGACTGGACCCATTACATTAGCCAACCTACATTGCCTGCCCAAATGTTTGTCCTGCATTGTTTTAACTACAAAGTGTAATGAGAGCAAAAGTCTGAAACAGTCTTCCCAACACTTTTCCCTCAAAATCTGTTAGTGACTTTAGCAGAGGGTCTGCGCCATCTTTGCTTACATGCATTTCACTTACTGAGTAGAGGTGAGGGGGATAAAGTGCAGGGGCCGCCTTACACCTGTTTTGGACTAAGCTGAAACAGAAAATGGGTCATGTAAAGTTAACCCATACTACATTGTTCTGCAGCACAGACAGGAAACAATAGCTGCTAACAGTCTGCCTGATTGCCCAGCATCCACAGTATTATTTACAAACTTTGGTCCCCCATCTATCACATATGTTGATTTCTGGTTTTTGCATCTGCAATATGTTTGCTCATGTTTGTGTGACAATGTCACCTACCTTATTAATCATGTTTTGTGAGGAATTTAGCGCTGCAATGTATGCATTAATGGTAATATTTGTTTCCCTTAAATTTTTCTAGGAGATTCGGGGTATCCACTCCTCCCGTGGCTGATGACTCCTGTCCTCCGCCTACAGACTCCAGCACAAGAGGCCTATAATCGTGCCCACAGAAAAACCAGGGCAGTGGTGGAGAGGGCCTTTGGACTCCTGAAGACCCATTTTCGGTGCTTGGACCACACTGGGGGCTCCCTGCAGTATGACCCCAAAAAGGTCATTGATATCATTATGGCCTGTGCAGCTCTGCATAATTTTGCTATCTTGCAGCGGGTCCCCCGCTATGTGGATTTGCCACCCTCTCCACCCGCCGATGAGCCAGACGACGCCTATGTGGGCCAGCACAGTGCGTCTGGCCAAGCCGTTCATTCCAATTTAATTGCAACCCATTTTGGTTAATTTTTCTTTGGCTTTGTTTTTGTTTCTTTGGACTTTGTTTGGTGTGTTTGTTTGGTGACATTGTTTTTTTTGGAATTGTAATTTCATTATGACAAAAACAATAATGAATTTTTACCAAAAATCAACAACAATGTTTGTGGACTTATTGTGACAAATTTGTTAGTGTTTGTTTTGGTGGCTACTTGAACTCATATTTCTAAATCAAAAAACCACAGACATTAACTTGGGCAAACAAACATTTTTACTAATTTTTCAAAGGTTCATTTCATAACAACAGAATGTTAGGTGAGTGCCACTCACATACTTCGGGGGCAGACATGGACATGCAATTAATTTCAAAACATGTGCCATAACAGCAAAATGCCCACAAATAAGCCCTCTCCTGCTTGCCCACATTTTCCACAGGCACAGGTCAAAAGCAGACATACCTATGCCACATCGACACCTGTTACCCAGTGGCCCACCCAAACAGGAACACCCAGTCCCAATCCAAGTACAGTACAATCACAGCCAGGGTCCAAGGTCTTAGTTTGCCAGGCCAGAATGTCACCCAATCATGGCTGCAAACATGAGGAGCCACCACAAATGTAATTATGCCCAAGGATGCAGCGCAACAGCTTAAGTGGCCGCTTCAGTGAGGCTTGGCCTCTGGCATTGGCTAGTGGGCTACCTCAGGCCTTGAATGAGCTATATGGGGGCAAATCCTAAACCTACTAGCAATTGCAGCGCAAAATGGCAGATTTGTTGGCCTCACCAGACAAGTCAATCCAGTGGGGATGTCGATCAAAGATGTAGAACAGATTCATGGCCAAAACACATTAATATGGGGGATGCCCATAGAACCCAGGTTGGGGCCCTTGGGGGTGGGCCCTAACCTGGGCCTGTGTTGCATTCAGAATCTGCAACTGTTTCAAAATGTTTCTTTGGTTACGTTGCATTTTTGCCATGCTGGACCTGATTTCGGAGGTCAAGTTGGCCATGTGGCTGTTATGGGTCCTAAATTCAGTCAGCATGGCACTTAAGGTATTATTCAGGGAATCTACCGGTAATTGGCCCCGAATATGTTGTTGATTGAGTTGATTTTGGCGATGAAAAAGCCGCCTCTCATGGTGCCATGCTGCCTCCATCATCTGCACGCCCCTCCCCTGGGAAACTGGGCGACGTTGCTGAGTACGCCGCCCAATTCCCCGGGTTGTGGGGCGTGCAGATGATGTTGCTCTAGGACCCCCAACAGCCACAGGTATGCTCGCCAAATCCTCAACAGCAGATCTGAAACTGGGGACTGGAGGGTCAGTCTCTGAATGCTGGCCACGATGTGCAGGCAGCATGCAGCCAGCTTCCCTCTGCTGCTGAGGATTTGGCGGAGAAACATTTTGGGACAGTTGCAGATTCTGGCCCAGGGGAAGATCTTCATAATCTCCAAGGAAGCTTCCATCCTCCTCCAGCTCCTGGATTTCCTCCATCAGTGTGTGGCTCTGTTGGGGACATGTAAAAAAAAAAAGGTTCAGTGTGGGGAATACCTATGTAAATCAGACAATAAAAACATGGCAAGCCACATGCATACGCAACAGCATCCAAAAACACTTACCGTAGATATCGGATCCTGGGTCGGAGGCAGCACGGAAGAAGACGGCAGAGGTAAAGTGGCAGAGGAGTCCCCACTAGCTGAGGGATGAGGCTGGGCTGCATTAGAATAAAAAGAGCTATGAAAACACACAACTATGCCTTGTTGATGGTTAAGAACACATATGCTAACCAAATAAATGTGCCCAAGCAGGAATGGCCACTCCCACAACGTTGCCACTTGGCTTTCACTAGGAATGCCATTAGATTAGTGCATGGATTGTTACACCAGAATAGACACATTGGTGACGTGTCTAAAAACAAACATGCAACTAATGGCTGTTGTGTGTGTTTCCACATCCCTTATGAAGGCAATGAAGTTAACACACTAAGGTGGCAAATAGCAGTTACAATCTGATTCTGGTGGGGAACATTGTATCTCTTAAAACATTTCAATTAAACCATCTTAATCCGTTGGGCCCCCAACCCAGCTCTTAGCAAATTGCCCAACAGCAAAAGATGTTAGTGTGGCGTGTGATTGTCAATTAATACATAGCACGCATTCATTTTCTAAGCCCCATAGTTTCATACTCTTCAGAAATGTTCTTAAACGTCATGTATGTTGGTGACAATTTGCACATTACCAGTCGACACACATGACACACCCTGGTCAAAGTGAGCACTCCACTACAAGCCACACCCTAGAGCCATGTGTTTAGCTATGCCTTGCTGCCACACCCTAGAGCCCATGTGTTTAGCTATGCCTTGCTGCCACACCCTAGAGCCCATGTGTTTAGCTATGCCTTGCTGCCACACCCTAGAGCCCATGTGTTTAGCTATGCCTTGCTGCCACACCCTAGAGCCCATGTGTTTAGCTATGCCTTGCTGCCTATTTTTAAGTTAAGACACATTTTTTGGGTCATTCACACATTACTAACCTGCTGGAATTGGCGGGTTGTCCGTGTCCTGCTGGCCCGAGTGCCCCTCTAAGGCCACAGGATGTAGCAGGCCCAGCACCATCTCCTCAGCCGGTGTAAATTTCAATTTAGTGGGGAATCCTCCGCCAGTTTGTAAGCTGAAAAACATAGTAATCATAATTAAGCGCACTGATGGATACACAAGAAGAATAAAAACCCAGAAATAACCTATGTACCTGTACTGCCGCCTTTTATTCTGTTTCTTCCGTACAGCATATTTCAGGTCTGATATCTTCCGCTGAATCTGTTCCACATCTTTGAGTTCGTCACCCGCTGTATTGACTTGTCTGGTGAGTTCTGCCAAAATCTCAGATTTGCGCTGTTTGCTAGTAGTTTTGGATTTGCTCCCATGTAGGTCATCATAATATAAGGTGAGCCCACTAGCCAATGCCAGAGTTTGGGACTCTCCAAAACGGCCACTCAAGTGGCCTTGGCGCAATGTGCGCCCTGTTTGGGGTGGTTGTGGCTCCTCAATGTTTGGGGGCAAATGGGGTGACATTCTGGTCTGGGGGTATGGAGGAGACCTCAAGGACTGGAGGCTGGCTGTGGATCTTACTGGACTGGGAAAGGGACTGGGTGTTCGGGGCTGGGTGGCCACTGAAGTTGCAGGTGTAGATGTGGCATAGGGGGAATGCATGACAACCTGTTTCGGAGGAGAATGTGGGCGAGGAAGAGAGGGTCTAGAGGAGCTGGAGCTGCTGCTTGGGGCCCTGTGGCTCTGTGGGGCCTGTGAGGTTGTTGGCTGGGGTGAGCCATAGCTGGTGGGTCGGCCACTCTTGGGCTTGGTTTTGTAGCCACGTGCGGGTGGGGAGGGGGACCTTGGCCTTGGCTGCCTTTTTGGGCTTCGGACCCTGCTGCAGCTTCTGGGCCTGCTGTGGCTTGGGGCCCTGCTGCGGCTTCTGCGTCTTCTGGGCCTGCTGCGGCTTCTGGCCTGGGTTTTGTCCCTTTGGCTAGTGCCTTGGTGCCACATGGCTTGCTCTTTGTTTGCCGCTTTAAATAAGGGATCCGCCATGTGACGCCTACGCGTTCGCTTACGCGCACGTCCGGCCTTCGCACGGACGTGCGGAACCCGAAAACCGCTGGGGCATTACTTATCTGCTGCCAAGAAGAAGAAAGATGGCGCCCACTATCTTCACCCGCCAACAAGAAGAGATCATCATGCTCGTAAGTGTATTTGTAGGCCTTTCAAGTGACATCTAAATGCTGCTCAACATGTTAAGGATGCGCACGAAGTTAGAGATTGGATCCACATTGGGGTAAAATACATGCACACCCAAATGCACGCCACACACGTGCCAAACAACAGTGCGGCCAGATTTGAAAGTTGACTTAGCCTAGAAGTGTGTGTGGGTATGTTTTAATGTGATTAACCCTAAAAATGTATAGTTTGCAATTATTTATAGGCATGTTTAATATATTGCAATGCTTGATTTGTGTTTTGTAGACCATGCTGGAGCGCAGGTACGACTACCTGCCCAACTCCTTTGAAAACGCCCTGGAGATCATCACGGAGATCCAACACCAGACCGACACCACCTTCATCCACACACAGATCATGCAGCATTGGTCGGACCTGAAAAGACTGCACATGCCCCGGGTGCGGAGGTTTTTCGGGATCCATTTCCCAAGTAAGTACATAGCGATCGAATGCAAGATGTAACTACGACAGAAGTTAGGCCTTTTATTTATAATGCCTTTTCTTTGGTAGCGTTGGAAATGGATTACCGTATTCGCCGCACCTGGAGGCGCACAGGCTGACCAGTGCTGCATAATTCTGCAGCTGTGAGTGAAGGTGGTGGATCTCCAGGGCGACGGGCCTACTCCTCCTCTGTGGGGTCCTTAGACCAGCCCCTGGACCTTACAACAGAGGAGGGGCGGCACAGCGTGGGCAGGCAGTCGTGCCACGCATGCGGGAGCCTCTGGTATGTCACGCTTCATGTCTACGCACACACATATACATGCTAGCTCCTGATATCACCAAACTGATTCCTTCATTCTGTATTTTTAGATGCTTCGGGTGCGGGTGAGGTAGTGGTTGAGAAGGCAGCAGATATGGGCCCACAAGACCCTGGAGAAGGTGAGTAATGTGACCCAGACTTAGCTAAAAACATTTGAGGACTGCTGAATCAGACATCCAAACTAACCATATTGCCCATGTTTCTACAGGCAATTCTTCACAGCAGAGCCAGGAACCAGGACATCATCGTGTTGTCCCCAACGAGCCATCTCTCGGTCACCAACCAAGTAAGTAGTCATGCCATTATTGCCATTTATGTGTAACTTCACATGAACACACAAATACATAATGCCCTAGTCAATGGCAATATAAGAGTGACCTGTGGCCCCTTCATTTGCTTAATGACTTGCCCAACTGACCTGTGGCCACTTCATTAGCTTAATGACTTGCCCAACTGACCTGTGGCCACTTCATTAGCTTAATGACTTGCCCAACTGACCTGTGGCCACTTCATTAGCTTAATGACTTGCCCAACTGACCTGTGGCCACTTCATTAGCTTAATGACTTGCCCAACTGACCTGTGGCCACTTCATTAGCTTAATGACTTGCCAAACTGACCTGTGACCACTTCATTAGCTTAATGACTTGCCCAACTGACCTGTGGCCACTTCATTAGCTTAATGACTTGCAAGAATGACATATGTGGCTTATAGTTAATTTGTTAACTTAAAGACATTAATTCCACAGGTGAGAAACATGTATTGTTCTCCCAATAATATTTGTGCAGAAATTTGTTCCAGGGACCACACGACAAAGACTGGCTGACATGAATCGGAGGGTCCTTGAGTTGGTGGCCGATCTGCAGGCGATGCGTGACACGTTGGGGACAACAGAAGAGGAAGAGTAGTGTCCTGGTTCCTGACCCTGTATATTTGTATATAGTTTTTATGATTTTTTTTATTGTAAATAGTTTTAACCCAAAAAAATTGTGTATTGTTATTTTAGCAGTTTAAAAAAAATTTAAACATTTTTACACAAATTTAAACATGGCAGCAAAAAATGGCAGTTGAATAAAAAAAAAAACCCAAAAATGGTGTTCCATTTATTTGCACTAATACATTTACACAAAACAAAGGGACAATGACATATTTCTAAATCAAGATTGTGATGTCCGTGAAGTGATTTGGGTAAGTTTTAGGGACCGCAAATGGAAGAAGAACCTAACCGCTAAGTGATTTGGGTAAGTTTTAGGGACCGAAAATGGAAGATGAACCTAACCGCTAAGTGATTTGGGTAAGTTTTAGGGCCCTAAAATGGAAGAAGAACCTAACCGCTAAGTGATTTGGGTAAGTTTTAGGGACCGAAAATGGAAGAAGAACCTAACCGCTAAGTGATTTGGGTAAGTTTTAGGGACCGAAAATGGACGAAGAACCTAACCGGGAAGTGATTAGGGTAAGTTTTAGGGGCCTAAAATGGAAGAAGAACCTAACCGGGAAGTGATTTGGGTAAGTTTTAGGGACCGAAAATGGAAGATGAACCTAACCGGGAAGTGATTTGGGTAAGCTTTAACCTTTTCGCTGCCAGCCTACCTGGAGTTTTTGTCACGCTTGGTGCCAGACCATTTTGCACTATTTTGCGCTCCCCATGTTCAAATGTGATTTTTGAAGGGATTTCCAGGGATTTCCCAGGAAAATGATATATTGTTTTTTTCAGCAGAGTCCGGGCTTTAACATGAAATGTCTTGTTTGTAATTTTTTAGGTGTATTCTCAATACTTTTGGGTGAAATATGTGCAAAAAAATAAAAAAAAATCTATTTTTTGCAATTTGTAGTGTTTTTTTGTAATAAAAAATGTAAGTTTGTCAATAAAATCTTATTGCATGTGAAACCCCAATTAATCCCGGTCACAGCGTTACCACATATGTATAGGTAGACACCCTTTCCTGCCCAGGAGACTCCCCCAAACTGAAACAGCGCTTTAGGAGATTTTCAGATAAAATACAACTATGCACCGCGCTAAGCGCACCTTGCGGTCTTTCCAGAAAAAGAACCCTTTAAATTTGAAATACCCCCAAAAAACTATATATTCTCTGGAAGTATACACCTCAGGCTTTCTAGGCGTACCAGGTTTGTTGACATGGGCGCAATTTTCTGGAAGTATTCCCTCAAAGAATTCTTTGGTTGCACAGAGTTTCCCTAAAAAAGAATAAAAAAGAAGAATCAAAGCCACATTTTCCTAAAAAAAACTATATGCAAACAGAAAAAAACAAGTAAAATCTGAAAAAGCAACAACCCCCGAACAGAACAATACCCAACATGCATAAGTACTGTCAAGGGAAGAGTTGCCAAACACCCCAAAGTAAAGCATGCGCATAACGGTAATTTTACTTAAAAATTTCAGCTCTGCAGACAAAGTGCGCACCTTGCGATTTTTCAACCAAAACAACCCTTTAAATTTAGAATATCCCCACAAACCATATATTCCCTGAAAGTACACATGTTAAGCTTTCTAAGAGTACTGAGCTTGTTGTAGTGGGCTCATTTCTGGAAGTAATCCATTGAAGAATTCTAAGGTTGTACAGGGTTTCCCTAAAAACAATTATAAAAAAGCAGAATAAAAACCATGTTTTCCTAAAATATCAATATGCAAACAAGAAAAAACAAGCTAAATCTGAAAGTGCAAGGTCCCCCGAGCAGAACAATACCCAACATGTACTATTAACCCTTTTCATTGTCAGCCTACTTGAAGTTTTGTCACCCTCTGTTGACAGGTCATTTTTCCCCATTTTGCGGCATGATTAACCGTGATTTTTGCTGGAATTTCCAGAAAAATTCTATACATTACATTACAGTTTAGGCTTTAACATGAAATGTCTTGTTTGTAAATTTTCTACTGTTTTTTGAATATTTCTGCTTAAAAAAAACAAAAAAAAAACAAAAAATATATATTTTTTAAACAATTGTTTCCTTTATTTTAAATAAAACCTTTTTTTTTTTAATGAAAACCATATTGCATGTGATAGCCCCATTTCTCCCGATTACAACGGTACCACATATGTATCGGTAGCCCCCCCATTCTTGCCCTGGAGACCCCCCAAACTGAAAAGAGCACTTTATTACATTTACAAATAAAATACAACTACTATCCACACTATAAACATAAGGGGTTCATTAAAAAAAAAAATGACATAGGGTCCCCCGGGGGGGGGGGGGGGGGGGCATTTTTTGGGGTAATTTTAAGGGTTTAGGGTTAGGCTAACCCTAACCCTCAAAAATCCCCCAAAAAATGACATAGGGTCCCCCCTTTTTTTGGGGAATTTTAAGGGTTAGGGTTAGGCTAACCCTTAAAAATAAAAAAATATACAAAAATAAAAATTCCCCCCAAAAATAATCCTAACCCTCACCCTTAAAAAAAATGTTTTAATTTTTTTTTTAATTTTAAGGGTTAGGGTTAGGCTAACCCTAACCCGTAAAAATAAAAAAAAAATACAAAAATAAAAATTTCCCCCCAAAAATGGGCCCCCCCCCCCCCGCCTGTCATTTTTTTATTTTATTTTTTTTAAGGGTTAGGGTTAGCCTAACCCTCACCCTTAAAAAAAAAAATTTTCATTTTTTTTTAATTTTAAGGGTTAGGGTTAGGCTAACCCTAACCCGTAAAAATAAAAAAATATACAAAAATAAAAATTCCCCCCCAAAAATGGGCCCCCCATGTCTTTTTTTTTTTTTTAAGGGTTAGGGTTAGGGTTAGCCTAACCCTAGCCCTCACCCTTAAAAATTTTTTTAATTTTTTTTAATTTTAAGGGTTAGGGTTAGGCTAACCCTAACCCTTAAAAAGAAAAAAAAATGAAGTAGAGGGGAACCCATTTTTTTTTTAATTTTAAGGGTTAGGGTTAGGCTAACCCTAACCCTTAAAAATTAAATAAAAATGACGTAAGGTGCCCCTTCCGGGGGGGGGGGGGAACCCATTTTTTTTTAATTTTAAGGGTTAGGGTTAGGCTAACCCTTAAAATTAAAAAAAAAAATGACGTAGAAATGACGTAGGGTCCCCCTTACCCGTCATAACCAGCCCGGGACCAGCTATGGGGGCTTGTAGGAACAGAGTGGAGGGGCCAGCTTTTGTGGCCCCCCACCCTGCAGCCTACGAGCCCACATACCCTGTGTGGGCCCGGGCTCTTCTGCCCCCCCCCCGGGCTTTGGGGAGGCAGGTAATTGGGGGTGCGGGGGTTGCAACTAGCGGGTGGCTTGCCAGACCCCAGCCTTGTGAACTGGTATAAGGGGTCTCATGGACCCCTTACCAGTTCACAAAGGGTTAACATAAAAAAAAACACACACACACAAAAATGTCATTTATTTAAAAAAAAAAAAAAAAAGTTTTTTTTTACTTTACTCACCTCACCCGATTGTCAGCTCCTGTGGTGATCAGCTGTCAGATGCCTTGGTGATCACTGGCCAGAGGAGGGGGGGGCAGGGGATCAGAGCATCCCCTGCCCCTCCACTGCTCTGCCCAGCGATCACCAGGGCATCTGACAGCTGAACCGAGGAGAGGCAGCAAGAGGCCCGGGAGTGATGTCATAAACCCCACCCCCAAAGGGCTTAACAGCAAGATGGCGGCGCCCGTCGGGAGAGGAGGGGGAGAGCCCTTTCAGGCTCTCCCCTGAAGCTGAAGAGGCTGGGGGGGGGTGATCGGAGGCCCCCCCAGTGAAGAGGAGACCCGGAAGGAGGTAGCGCGACTGCAGGTAAGTAAATGTCATTTTTATTTATTTATTTTTTTTACAGTTAGCAGCTGCTGCTGCCAAACGGGGGGGCGGGGCTATTCCGGGGGCTCTCCTGGAGCCATCCGACCCCCCACGGGGGATCGGATGGCACCAAATTAAAGAGGAGACCCAGCCGGATCCAAAAAGGGGTCAGGTGAGTATTTTTGATTTTTATTTTTTTTACTAGCAGGGGGGAAAGTCAAGCACGTAGATTCTACGTGCTTGGCACTTAAGTGGAGTAGAAGCAAGCACGTAGAATCTACGTGCTTGGCACTGAAAGGGTTAAGGGATCAAAAGGGAAGAGGCAGGAAAGCGCTAAGTGGTTAGGGTGAGCTTTAAAGGATCAAAAGGGAAGAGCCAGGATAGCGCTAAGTGATTTGGGTGAGCTTTAAGGGATCAAAAGGGAAGAGCCAGGATAGCGCTAAGTGATTTGGGTGAGCTTTAAGGGATCAAAAGGGAAGAGCCAGGATAGCGCTAAGTGGTTAGGGTGAGCTTTAAGGGATCAAAAGGGAAGAGCCAGGATAGCGCTAAGTGGTTTAGCTAAACATTGTAGTAGAAGTGAGGGTGTCAAATATGTATGCGACCACTTTAATGAGTTAAGTTTGTAGTGCGCAGGCGCAAGATCGTAAGGATTCCGTCTGGATGATTATTTTTGGAAAAAGTGAAACAGAATGTATTGGGAAACGAAAAGGATTCGTGTGAGGATACGATGGGAAAAGGGCAAAAACAAAAGTCTACGTTGTTACCTGAGAAAATGAATCTGAAAAGTCTCGATAGAAACTGACATCCTCGTACTCGTACTCTGGCATACGAGCGGACGGAAACTTTACAGAAGGTTTACAATGCATGCATAGAATCGCTCGCACACTCTTACGAGAATGGATACGACAACGGCACTAAAACGGAAGTTTTTTTGTGTCTCTCTGAATCGAGTCTAATGTCCTGATTGAGATGAAAGGCAGACACCACCTTAGGCCAAAACACCACCTTATCCTACTGCCTCTCAAAATAAGGAGGTCTGATGGAAAGCGCCGCCAGCTCAGAAACTCGCCTTACAGAAGTGATAGCCACCATAAAGGTTACCTTAAGAGTCAGAATGGGCAAAGCAGCCCCACAGACAGGCTCAAAGGGAGGACCATGCAGAGCAGACAACACCAGATTCAAGTCCCAGACTGTTAGCATAGGCTTACGAGGTGGATGCACATGAGTAACACCCTGGAAAAAAGTTTTAACCAACCTGTGGTTGGCAAAGGATCTTTGGAAAAAAATTGCCTGAGCTGAAACATGGCCTTTGAGGGTACTTAGTTGAAGGCCAGAAACCAAACCATGTTGCAAAAATTCCAGAAGCTATGGGGGCTTGTAGGAACAGAGTGGAGGGTCCAGCTTTTGTGGCCCCCCACCCTGCAGCCTACGAGCCCACATACCCTGTGTGGGCCCGGGCTCTTCTGCCCCCCCCCCTGGGCTTTGGGGAGGCAGGTAATTGGGGGTGCGGGGGTTGCAACTAGCGGGTGGCTTGCCAGACCCCAGCCTTGTGAACTGGTATAAGGGGTCTCATGGACCCCTTAGTTCACAAAGGGTTAACATAAAAAAAAAACACACACACAAAAATGTCATTTATTTAAAAAAAAAAGTTTTTTTTTACTTTACTCACCTCACCCGATTGTCAGCTCCTGTGGTGATCAGCTGTCAGATGCCTTGGTGATCGCTGGCCAGAGGAGGGGGGGGCAGGGGATCAGAGCATCCCCTGCCCCTCCACTGCTCTGCCCAGTGATCACCAGGGCATCTGACAGCTGAACCGAGGAGAGGCAGCAAGAGGCCCGGGAGTGATGTCATAAACCCCACCCCCAAAGGGCTTAACAGCAAGATGGCGGCGCCCGTCGGGAGAGGAGGGGGAGAGCCCTTTCAGGCTCTCCCCTGAAGCTGAAGAGGCTGGGGGGGGTGATCGGAGGCCCCCCCAGTGAAGAGGAGACCCGGAAGGAGGTAGCGCGACTGCAGGTAAGTAAATGTCATTTTTATTTATTTATTTTTTTTACAGTTAGCAGCTGCTGCTGCCAAACGGGGGGCGGGGCTATTCCGGGGGCTCTCCTGGAGCCATCCGACCCCCCACGGGGGATCGGATGGCACCAAATTAAAGAGGAGACCCAGCCGGATCCAAAAAGGGGTCAGGTGAGTATTTTTTATTTTTATTTTTTTTACTAGCAGGGGGGAAAGTCAAGCACGTAGATTCTACGTGCTTGGCACTTAAGTGGAGTAGAAGCAAGCACGTAGAATCTACGTGCTTGGCACTGAAAGGGTTAAGGGATCAAAAGGGAAGAGGCAGGAAAGCGCTAAGTGGTTAGGGTGAGCTTTAAGGGATCAAAAGGGAAGAGCCAGGATAGCGCTAAGTGATTTGGGTGAGCTTTAAGGGATCAAAAGGGAAGAGCCAGGATAGCGCTAAGTGATTTGGGTGAGCTTTAAGGGATCAAAAGGGAAGAGCCAGGATAGCGCTAAGTGGTTAGGGTGAGCTTTAAGGGATCAAAAGGGAAGAGCCAGGATAGCGCTAAGTGGTTTAGCTAAACATTGTAGTAGAAGTGAGGGTGTCAAATATGTATGCGACCACTTTAATGAGTTAAGTTTGTAGTGCGCAGGCGCAAGATCGTAAGGATTCCGTCTGGATGATTATTTTTGGAAAAAGTGAAACAGAATGTATTGGGAAACGAAAAGGATTCGTGTGAGGATACGATGGGAAAAGGGCAAAAACAAAAGTCTACGTTGTTACCTGAGAAAATGAATCTGAAAAGTCTCGATAGAAACTGACATCCTCGTACTCGTACTCTGGCATACGAGCGGACGGAAACTTTACAGAAGGTTTACAATGCATGCATAGAATCGCTCGCACACTCTTACGAGAATGGATACGACAACGGCGCTAAAACGGAAGTTTTTTTGTGTCTCTCTGAATCGAGTCTAATGTCCTGATTGAGATGAAAGGCAGACACCACCTTAGGCCAAAACACCACCTTATCCTACTGCCTCTCAAAATAAGGAGGTCTGATGGAAAGCGCCGCCAGCTCAGAAACTCGCCTTACAGAAGTGATAGCCACCATAAAGGTTACCTTAAGAGTCAGAATGGGCAAAGCAGCCCCACAGACAGGCTCAAAGGGAGGACCAGGCAGAGCAGACAACACCAGATTCAAGTCCCAGACTGTTAGCATAGGCTTACGAGGTGGATGCACATGAGTAACACCCTGGAAAAAAGTTTTAACCAACCTGTGGTTGGCAAAGGATCTTTGGAAAAAAATTGCCTGAGCTGAAACATGGCCTTTGAGGGTACTTAGTTGAAGGCCAGAAACCAAACCATGTTGCAAAAATTCCAGAATCCTGGGAATGGAAAAAAACAGACAGGGAAGAGACTTGGACTCACACCAGGCAATGTAAGCATGCCAGACCCTGTAATAGATAAAGCACAAGGACTTCTTCCTAGCCTGAATCATGGTATCCACAACAGAGGCAGGCAACCCATTCTCTGTCAAGATGTAGGTTTCAGCAGCCAAGCCGTTAAAGCCAGCGTTTGTAAATTGGGATGGCGTAGCTGTCCCTGAGTGAAATGTTCTGGATCCCTGGGCAAGACGTACTGGTCTACTACCAACTGCATGACATCTGTGAACCACACCCTTTCCTGGCCAACAGGGGCCCACCAGGATGGCTGACACCCCTCCAGGGCAATCTTGTGTATGACCCTGCCCAGTAGAGGGAAAAGAGGGAACACATAGGGAAGCCGAAACTCCGTCCAAGGCATTGCCAGTGCATCCGTGGCGAAGGCCAGAGGATCCTGTGACAGGGAGACAAACCTGGGAAGTTTGTGATTGTGACGGGACGCAAACAGGTCCACATCCGGCTGACCCCAGCGGTGACACAGGGAGAGAAACACCCGGTAGTTGAGGGACCATTCCCCCAGACGAGACATCCCCCTGCTCAGGGAGTCCGCCACTTGGTTCTCCACCCCCGGAATGTATACCACTGAGATGCGGGGGACATTCTGTTCCGCCCAAGACAGTATCAGAGACACTTCCTTGAAGGCTGGCTTGCTCCGAGTCCCTCCCTGATGGTTGATGTAGGCAACCGCCGTCTGAGCGGATCTTTTTTTTTTTTTTTTTTTTAAACAATATTTTTATTGAGATTATGAAAGAGGTACATCAGCGTACAGTCATATGATACACTTTGTAAAGTTAGTATATGTAAAAACATACAAAAGGATGAGTATTTGTACACCAGTAAGCAGCAATGTCAATTTAGACAAAATATGAGGTACGCGTGGGATAAAGCCACGTTCCAGGGGGTGGGGGACAGGAGGTAAAAGGAGGGGGGCTAGGGTGAAAAAGACAGGAGAACAGGAACAGGACGAGGGGAAGGAATGAGGATAAGGGTGAGTGTCCAGCCTCCGCTTAACAGAGATGAGTGCAGCATGTCATTGAGATGCAAGGAGGGAACGATCAAAGTTTTTGGGAAGGAAGTGAGCAATCCAGCCCTCCCATGTAGACATGAAGGGGGTGAGATCTCCTAGCATCGAAGCTGCCATTTTCTCAAAAAGCATTACTTCATTGATGCGCAGGACCAAACTCCCACTAGGGAGTGTTCTTTTCTTCCATGAGTCCGCTATAATGAGTTTGGCAGCCGTCAGAATATGTCTTATAAGCTCAAATTGTGACCTTGTACAGTCAGGGGGTTTCAGATTAAGCAAGGCCAATTGGGGCGAAGGGGTCAAGTGTAAGCCTGTTGCTTTCCTTAACCCTTCTAGTGCCAGCTACGTGAGTCTCACGTAGCAGCCTCTACTCCACTTAAGTGCCAGCTACGTGAGACTCACGTAGCTGGTTTGAAACCCCCACAGTAAAAAAAATATAACAGTAAAATACTCAACTGACCCCTCGTTGGATCCAGCCGGGTCTCCTCTTTAATTTGGTGCCATCCGATCCCCCATGGGGGGTCGGATGACTCCAGGAGAGCCCCCGGAATAGGCCACCCCCCCGCTTCTGCAGCAGCAGCTGCTAACTGTAAAAAAAAAAATAAATAAAAATGACATTCACTTACCTCCATGTGCGCTGGCTCCCGCTGTCCCTCCTCTTCACCTGGGGGGCCTCCGATCGCCCCCCAGGACTTACTGATCTTCAGGAGAGAACCCGGGAGGCTCTCTCCTCCTCGATGGTGGCCGCCATCTTGCCGCTAAGCCCCGCCCCCTTGGGGAAGGAGGTGGCAGGAGATCCTCTGATCTCCTGCCTCCCCCTTCTCTGGATGCCGATCACCGGCATCTGTCAGCAGAGCGGCGCGGGACAAAGGAGCTTACAATCGGAGGTAAGTGCAGTAAAAAAATTTTTTTTTTTTAATAAAATACTTTTGTGTGGTGTTTTTTTTCATTTAACCCTTTGTGAACTGGTAAGGGGTCCATGAGACCCCTTATACCAGTTCACAAGGCTCTGGGTATGGCAGGTCACCTGCGGCAAGCGGGTGACCTGCCATAACCCCCAGCCCCCCATTACCTGCCTCCCCAACGGCCAGGGGGGGGGCAGAAGGGCCCGGGCCACTTAGTGGCTATGTGGGCTAGTAGCCTGCAGGGCCAGGGGCCACCAACGCTGGCCCCTGCGCCCTGTTCTACAAGCCCCCATAGCTGGCCCGGGTCGGTAATGCTGGGTAGGGGGGACCCTACGTCATTTTTTTTTGGGATTTTTAAGGGTTTTTAACCCTTAAAATTCCAAAAAAAAATGGGGTCCCATGTCATTTCTTTTTTTATTAACCCTTTTGTTTTCTGTCATCCTATGTCATTTTTTTTTTTATTAACCCTTTTGTTTTCTGTCATCCAGCAGCTATAAAAGGCTGAAAGAGTGCTCCACTATGGATGGGAGGTAAGTATTAAAAAAAAAAAAAAAAAAAAAAATAAATATTTTTTCTCTTTGTGTGTCTGTGTTTTTTTTTTACATTTAACCCCTTGTGAACTGGTAAGGGGTCCATGACCCCTATACCAGTTCACAAGGCTGGGGGAGGTGGCAAGTCACCTGCGCTAGCCGTTGACTTGCCATTAACCCCCGGCACCCCCATTACCTGCCTCCCCAAAGCCCAGGGGGGGGCAGAAGAGCCCGGGCCCACGGGCTATGCGGCATGTAGCCTGCAGGGCCAGGGGCCACAAAAGCTGGCCCCTGCGCCCTGTTCCTCCAAACCCTGCATAGCTGGTCCCGGGCTGGTTACTTTGGGTAAGGGGGGGCCCATGTCATTTTTTTTTTTATTTTTTAAGGATTTTTAACCCTTAAAAATCCCCCCCAAAAATGCCCCCCCCCCCTCCCGGGAGGGGGGACCCTATGTCATTTTTTTTTCTCGATTTAACCCTTTGTAGTGTGGATGGTAGTTGTATTTTATTTGTAAATGTTAAAAATTACTTGTTTCAGTTAGGGGGGTCTCCTGGGCAGGAACAGGGGGCTACCGATAAATATGTGGTACCGTTCTAATCGGTAGAAATGGGGCTTTCACATGCAATATGGTTTTCCCTAATCAAATACATTTTTTATTTAAAATAAAGGAGGCAATTTTCTAAAATAAATTTTTATTTATTTATTTTTTTTTACGTAATAATAAATAAAATTAATAATAAATAAAATTTACAAACAAGACATTTCATGTTAAAGCCTAAACTCTGCTGCAAAAAATATATATATAATTTTCCTGAAAATTCCAGCAAAAATGATGCAAAACATGGCGCAAAATGGGGAAAAATGTCAACAGAGGGTGACAAAACCTCAAGTAAGCTGGCAATTAAAAGGGTTAATAGTACCTCTGCATGTTGGGTATTTTTCTGTTCGGGGGACCTTGCGCTTTCAGACTTAGCTTGTTTTTTCTTGTTTGCATATTTATATTTTAGGAAAAGGTGTTTTTTATTCTGCTTTTTTATACATTTTTTGGGGAAACTCTGCGCAACCAAAGAGTTCTTTGAGGGATTAATTCCAGAAAGATGAGCCCACTACAACAAGCTGGGTACGCTTAGAAAGCTTAACATGTGTACTTTCAGGGAATATATGGTTTATGGGGGATATTCCAAATGTAAAGGGTTGTTTTGGTTGAAAAATCGCAAGGTGCGCACTTTGTCTGCAGAGCTGAAATTTTCAAGAAAAATTACCGTTATGTTCATGCTTTACTTTGGGGTGTTTGGCAACTCTTCCCTTGACAGAACCTATGCATGTTGGGTATTGTTCTGTTCGGGGGATGTTGCTTTTTCAGATTATACTTGTTTTTTCTTGTTTGTATATAGTTTTTTTAGGAAAATGTGGCTTTGATTCTGCTTTTTTATCCTTTTTTTAGGGAAACTCTTTGCAACCAAAGAATACATTGAGGGATTACTTCTAGAAAACTGTGGCCACATCAACAAGCCTGGTACAAATAGAAAGCCTGAGGTGTGTACTTCCAGAGAATATATAGTTTGTGGGGGGTATTTCAAATGTAAAGGGTTGTTTTTTTGGAAAAACTGCAAGGTGTGCATAGCGCATATCACAGTTGTGTTTTTTCTGAAAATCCCCTAAAGCTCTGTTTCAGTTTGGGGGAGTCTCCTGGGCAGGAAAAGGTGTTTACCTATACATATGTGGTACCGCTCTAACTGTGAGAAATTGGGGTTTCACACGCAATAAGATTTTATTGACAAACTTACATTTTTTATTACAAAAAAACACTACAAATTGTAAAAAAATTGATTTTTTTAATTTTTTTGCACATATTTCGCCAAAAAATATTGAGAATACACCTAAAAAATGACAAACAAGACATTTCATGTTAAAGCACAGACTCTGCTGAAAAAAACAATATATCATTTTCCTGGGAAATCCCTGGAAATCCCTTCAAAAATCACATTTGAACATGGGGAGTGCAAAATAGTGCAAAATGGTCTGGCAACAGAGTGTGACAAAAACTCCAGGTAGGCTGGCACTTAAAGGGTTAAGAGGTAGTAGACCTTAGCCCAAAAGTGATGAACCACCCTACATTCCCACCATATATGGATGTATGAGCCCTGAAGCTGGCAATCTCTAAAGCACTCCGGTGGGTAAGAGGGACAAAATCTGTGGATCATATCCGGGACAAGGTACCAACGGAGTAGGACTTTGGTGTTGACCTCTTGTGCACCGGTGTTCAGAAACCAGGAGAATGAATTACGCCATGCCATTCTCCAATCGCTCGGCGATAGACTTATCCCTAGATCTTTTTCCCATCTATTCGTGTATGCTGGAAGGGGCACCGTTACATCTTCGGACAGTGCCTTATAAACCATAGCTATCATTCCCTTCCCAAGGGGGTATGCCCCACATGCGAACTCAAAAGATGTGGAAGGGCCTGTCGGAGCACCCGCCCTGAGTTTGGCTGCTATGTAGTGGGCTATTTGTAAAAAGCAGAGGTATGAACGTCCTTTTTCTCTGCTTTCTCTTTCTTTCCCTTTCCCCCCCCCCTTTTTTCTTTTTTCTCTATACTAATCTTGGTTGCACTTTTACAACTATAAAAAAGTTAAAATGGGAGATTAAGGCGCGGGGCTCTGGTACTGTTGTACATGTTGGTTGGCTCGCCCTGAGGGGGCCCCCCTTATGCGCAGC
This sequence comes from Gastrophryne carolinensis, assembly GCA_027917425.1. Lineage (NCBI taxonomy): Eukaryota > Metazoa > Chordata > Amphibia > Anura > Microhylidae > Gastrophryne > Gastrophryne carolinensis. Next base: position 82,241,923 of record CM051238.1, on the reverse strand, counting down.
GCCCCGGGATCTCCAGGGGGTGATCTACACAGGGGTCGCCCTCGGCTGGGCCCTAGAGATAGGGAGACCAAGACGGACCTCTGGTGGAGGTATACGCTTGGGGCCCAGTGGGAGGATGGGACCTACTGTCGTCTTATGCTACAGTGATGTTGGGGATAGAGGGGGGGGCGTCAGGGGCGATGTACGCCGGTTACTCTACTTATGTATTCTCTATTCATTTGCTGTACCTTGAGATTGTCATTTGCCTTATGTTTGAGCCTTGTGTCTTGTCTCCCTCTAATAAAAAACATATTGAACAAAAAAAAAGCAGAGGTATTCTCTGCTCGGGATATTCCTAAGGGTTTTGAGCTCGGAGAATGTAACTATTCCTCTATGGACAACAAAATCTTTAATCCTCATAAGGTTTTGCATTCTCCACCAATTAAACACGGCTGGTTCCAGAAAGGCCGGGAGGAATTCCGCGTTACCCAAAATCGACAGTAGAGGAGACTGGGGGGAGGCTAACCGATTTTTTAGCCTGTTCGTTTTCCAGATTTTGAGGGAATGTTTGAGGATCGGGTTATCAATGCCCTTGAGAGCTGGTGGAGGTAGCCAAAGTAGGTTCGAGATTGCTATTGGGTTACAGCTGGCCTGCTCAATGTCTACCCATAGTGGTTTATCATCCCCGGCATAAATGACCGTCAATGCGGAGTAATAGCGGGCTATGTTAGGGCCTCCCAGGCCTCCCTGTTGTTTGGATCTGTACATAATCGGACGGTTGATCCTTGGTTTCTGCTTACCCCAGATGAATGAGTTTAAAGCGGATTGGAGGCCTTTCAGACATGCAGCTGCTATCGGAGCTGGCAGAACCCGAAAGAAAAAAAGCATTTTAGGGAGCCATGTCATTTTTACAGCAGCTATTCTTCCGAGCCACGAAAGGTGCAGCTTGGCCCAAGCGGACAACAGGGAGCGGAGGTCCCTAAGCATAGTGGGGTAATTAGCAGCGTAGAGGGAATCATAATCTGCTGTCAGGTTGACACCTAGATATTTGATACATCTTTCTTGCCAAGAAAAGTCAAATGAAGCTTTAAGTGCGGATAGTGTGTTTTCAGGGAGGGTGATGTTAAGCGCTTGGGACTTAGAGGATTAATTTGCAGGCCCGAGATCTTCAAGAAAACTTCTAGGATTTGAAGGTTTGGGAGGGATGTGGTGGGGTTAGATATGAGCATCAAGATGTCGTCAGCAAATAAGGAGATCTTATGCTCATACCCCCCGATGGTGATTCCCGCTATATTGGCATTAGCTTGTATTAGCCTGGACAGGGGTTCGATCGCGAGAGCAAAAAGTAAAGGAGAAAGGGGACAACCCTGTCTAGTACCTCTACCCAAAGTGAACCTCTTGGAGGAATACCCTGAGTATCTAACAAATGCACCAGGTCTAGAGTAAAGCGAGGAAATCCATGTAGTGAAGGAGGGACCCAGACCCCATTTTTTTCAATATAAATTGTAGGTAGTCCCAGGCTACTGTATCAAAAGCTTTTCGGATGTCAAGTGTTAGTAGCATAACTGGTCGTCCCTCCTTCCTTACATGATGAACCAGATTAATGACTTTTCGAATATTAGGCTCGATTCAAAGAAACATTCGTCAGGACTTTCGTAGCTGTCTGTGAAAGTTTTGGTGGGTGTTTGTCATTTTTTTGCTTTTTTTCGTACATTTTTCACTCGCACGAACGTTCGGGAGAATGCGTATATGCGCTTTCGATTAACGAAAGCAATTCGGAACATTTCCAAACAAAATTGTAAAATTTTCGTTCCTTCAGAAAACTTCCGTTGCTGGGATGGTTTACGTCACATTCAGAGAGCTGTTTGCCGACGGCTCACCACCCTATAAATTCGTATAATTGTAAAACCACTTCCGACACCTCTGAGGACTCGGATTGCTATTTTTGAACATGTTTTGCGGCTATGTGGAGGAGTCTGCGCGCCTTTAGCACCAAGGCATTGCATGTATCAGCATGGCCGAGGCCATAAATTGTATAGCAATGCACCTGAATCAATACATTTCATGTATGTCTTATAGATGCATTTTAATGCTGACCTAAATTAGTCCTTAGCATGTAAAAATGTATTTTTCCACACATCCATATAATTGCTATATTTTGTAAGACTTATGTCCTTTGTGAATGATATTTGGATTGTTGAACTTGAATCAATGTATTGTAGGAGTTATTGTTTTAGTTGGTTACCTTTGCTTTGTGTAATTATTTTATATTTGGTTGCAGGAACTGCAAGATGTGCCACTCGCCCTTGCTCCTGATGCCCGTTCTTTGCCTGCAGAATGCGGGTCAGGGGTTCTCTAATCGGGCACTATGCAAAACCCGGCCCGTGGTGGCGAGGGCCCTCTGGTTTTTGAAGTCCAGATTTAGGTGTTTGGACCATACAGGGGGGGGGGGGCACTGCAGTATGACCCCAACAAGGTTATACCCAAATTGTAATTTACAGGGACCACACGTGCCAGAGTGGCACAACTGAGTGTCAGGGTCCTTCAGTTGGTGGACGAGATGCAGGAGCTGTGCAACTCGTTGGGGACCACAGATGAAGAATAATGTTCAGTGGCCTGCCATTGCTATGTATTTAATTATTTATAGTTGTCAAAAGTTGAAATTTAACACATTTTTCAAAAATGCATATTTGATGGTGGTAATTATTTTTAAAAAGTTACATTGTCATTTCATTAACAAACTACATTAACACAAAACTAATGGGCACAGAAATATTTCAAGATGAATATTCACATGACCGATAAGTGGTTTGGGTGTGCTTTAAGGGTCCAAAAGGGAAGATGGAGGATAGTGATAAGTGGTTTGGGTGTGCTTTAAGGGTCCAAAAGGGAAGATGGAGGATGGAGTGCTAAGTAGTTTAGCTAAACATTGTAGTAGAAGTGAGGGTGGCAAATATGTAGGCGAGCACTTTCATGACTTAAGTTTGTAGTGCGCAGCCGCAAGATCGTAAGGATTCCGTCTGGACGTTTATTTTTGGTAAAATGGAAACAGAATCTATCGGGAAACGTAAAGGATTAGTTGGAGGATACGATGGGAAAAGGGCAAAAACGAAAGCCTACGTTGTAACATGTGGAAATGAAACGGAAAAGTCTGGATGGAAAATGACATCCGCGTAATTCGTAATCTGCCGTACGAACGGACGGAAACTTTACACAAGGTTTTCAATGCATGCATAGAATCGCTCGAACGCTCATACGAGAGCGGGAAATTTTGAAAATGTTACGACGTCGGCACCAAACTGAAAGTTTTTTTGTGTCTCTCTGAATCAAGCCTATTGTCCCCCACTTGGCGCTTAAGGAATAAATCCAGCCTGCTCTCTGGATATTAAAGATGCTATATATATATTGAGTCGCGACGCTAGGACTTTGGCTAGCAATTTGGCTAGTAATTTGACATCAATGTTTAATAAGGATATGGGCCTATAGTTTGACCAGAGGGTGGCATCGGCATTGGGTTTGGGTATCATGCAGACAGCCGCTGTGAGTGCCTCTGTGCTCCAGGAGTCACCCTTACTGAGAGAGTTAAACATCAAGACCAGGCGCGGGGAAAGTACCTGGGCGAATTTCTTATAGTAGAGGGCAGTATACCCATCTGGGCCCAGCTGTTTCCCAATTTTTAAGGAATTGATAGCGTCCTGAACCTCAAAGAGGTCAACCGGCTTGTCCAAAAAGACCTTAGCCTCATGCGGTAAAGTAGGTAGAGGAAGTTGTCCTAATAACTTGTCCACAAGACGCTCATCAAGCGTAGTCTTAGGTTTATATAGATCTTCCAGGTGTTTACCAAATGTCGATACCACCCTCACTGGGTCACTAGATAGAGTACCCTCTAGTGTCTTGATGCGCACTGGTTTGGGCCTCTGGGTGATTCCCTTAAGTCTTCTGGCAAGAGGGGTGTTTGGTTTGTTGCTAATGCGATACCACTTAAACCTAGACCGATTAATTTGGCATTCAGCTTCGCCTGAAAGACATAGGTTAAGTTGATCTCCTGCTTGATTAAGATTGAGTCTATTGCATCTAGATGGACGCTCTTTATAGGCGGAAGAGGCTGAGTGGTATGCGTCGAGCAATGAAATGAGCTTTTTCTTATGTAATGTTTTTTTCCTAGCTGATTCTTGGATAAAGTGCCCACGCATTACCGCCTTATGAGCCTCCCAGAGTAATGCCTCGGAGCTCACCGACCCCTCGTTCTGGAGAAAAAAGTTCTCTATCTCCTTACGGAGGCGTTCTAGGAGCACCTCATCAGACAACATGGGGTCGTAAAGCTTCCAGGACCTCTGGGAGGATCTCTGGGTCAGGGAGATCAACTCGACAGCCACCAAATCATGATCAGACCATACGATTGGGGACAATAGAGGAGTGGGAGAGGTGGGGCACGGAAGATAGCTGCAAGAAGATGTGATCTATTCTCGTGCTTTTTTTCGTCCATTTTCTACTCGCACGGACGTTCGGGAAAATGTGTATATGCTCTTTCGATGAACGGAAGCAAATCGGAACATTTCCAAACAAAATCGGAAATGTTCAGTTCGTTCAGATAACTTCCGTTGTTGGGATGGTTTCTGTCTGATTCAGAGAGCTGATTTCCGACGGATCTCCACCCTATAAATCCGTTTCATTTCCGATCCACTTACGAGACCTTTGAGGGCTCGGATTGCTATTGTTGAACATGTTTTGTGGCTATGTGGAGGAGTCTGTGCGCCTTTAGCACCAAGGCATTGCATGGCCGAGGCCATAAATTGTATAGCAATGCATACCTGAATCAATACATTTCATGTATGCCTTATAGATGCATTTTAATGCTGACCTAAATTAGTCCTTAGCATGTAAACATTTATTTTCCCACACATCCATATAATTGCTATATTTTTTTAGACTTATGTCCTTTGTGAATTATATTAGGATTGTTGAACTTGAATCTTAATTTGTTGTAGGAGTTATTGTTTTAGTTGGTTACCTTTGCTTTGTGTAATTATTTTATATTTGGTTGCAGGAACCGCAAGATGTGCCACTCGCCCTTGCTCCTGATGCCCGTTCTTTGCCTGCAGAATGCGGGCCAGGGGTTCTCTAATCGGGCACTATGCAAAACCGGGGCCGTGGTGGCAAGGGCCCTCTGGCTTTTGAAGTCCAGATTTAGGTGTTTGGACCATACGGGGGGGGGGGAGGGGGCACTGCAGTATGACCCCAACAAGGTTATACCAAAATTTTAATTTACGTTTTTTAACAGGGACCACACGTGCCAGAGTGGCACAACTCAGGGTTCTTCAGTTGGTGGGCGAGATGCAGGAGCTGCACAACCCGTTGGGGACCACAGATGAAGAATAATGTTCAGTGGCCTGCCATTGCTATGTATTTTGTTTTTTATATTTTCCGAAATTTTTTAAATTTTATATTTTATGATGGTATAAAAAAAAATACCATTTTGTGAGTACTCACCTGAAAAATGGATATTGTTGGTGTGCCACACACCCCGCTTCACTTTTAAATATTCTTCACTTATTGGGTTAACTCACCGCCAGGTGACGCTGTGCAGAGAGGAAGTCTTGTAACGAGCCCCCTTCCGGCCTATATATACCTGGTACCTCCCTTCAATCACCAGTATATTAAAAAAGCAGAAAGACAAGGTACCAGTATTCCACCGGTAACCTCAAAATCAATTTGATATAAATAAAAAGCTTCACCATGTAAAGGCTTCGGAAATACCGAAAAGGGTGGGAGTGAAGCGGGGTGTGTGGCACACCAACAATATCCATTTTTCAGGTGAGTACTCACAAAATGGTATTATTCTTGGTGTGCCACACACCCAGCTTCACTTTTAAATATTCTTCACTTATTGGGACATCCAAAAGCAGTGTCCACAAGGGATGGGCATCTCAAGGCCAGGTGAAGCATAACTTAAATGACTGCAGTCTGCAGAACTTTGCGGCCAAAAACAGCATCCGCTGAGGCTCGCACATCAACTTTGTAAAACTTAGAAAAAGTATGAACAGAAGACCAAGTGGCGGCCTTACAAACTTGTTCAACAGAAGCTTGGTGCTGAAAAGCCCAAGACGCCCCAATGGCGCGAGTAGAATGAGCAGTGATACGAAAAGGGGGAACTCTTCCCTTAGCAGAATAGGCCACAGTAACGGCCTGACGTATCCACTTGCTAATGGCAGATTTGGCTGGTGCCAAACCCTTCTTAGGCCCATGGGGCACAACAAAAAAGGAATCCGTCCTACGAAAAGGAGACGTGATAATCAAGTAGTACTTAACACAGCGTACTACATCCAAACAATGCAAAACCCTCTCTTTGTCATTCTTAGGATTAGGACACAAGGAGGGAAGAACAATATCTTGGTTCAAATGAAAAGCAGAAACAACCTTAGGAAGAAAGTCTGGCTTGAACCGAAAGACCACTTTATCCTGATGCCTCTCAAAGTAAGGCGCCTGGATAGACAAGGCCGCCAACTCCGAGACACGCCGGACCGAAGTGATCGCTACCAAGAAGACAATCTTCTGAGTCAGGGTAGACAAAGCAATATCTTGCAAAGGCTCAAAAGGAGGAGCCTGAAGAGCAGAAAGAACCAAATTCAAATTCCAAACCGGGAGTAATGGTTTCCTGGGAGGCCGCACAGAGATAGATAAGGCAGAAACTTGCCCTTTCAACGTACTTAGCTGAAGACCAGAGTCCAGCCCTGATTGTAAAAACTCCAGAATCCTGGAGACCGAAAAGACCCTACAAGGAAAAGATCTTATCTCACACCATGCGATATAGGCTTTCCAAGTCCTATAGTAGATGATGGAAGAAGACCTCTTCCGGGCACTGATCAAAGTCTTAACGACTGAATCAGAAAGACCCTCCTCCTTTAGGATGGAGGTTTCAGCAGCCAGGCCATCAAACCCAGCGCTGGTAAATTGGGGTAACACAATCGACCCTGAGTGAGCAGATCGGGCCGGAGAGGCAGAACGAACTGGTCCACTGCCAGCCGAACGATGTCTGCGAACCCAACTCGCCTTGGCCACCTTGGGGCCACGAGAACGGCGGACACCTTTTCCAGAGCCAACTTCCGAAGCACCCTGCCCAGCATGGGTATCGGAGGAAACAGGTATAGAAATCCCAGAACTCCCCAGCTCAGGGACATGGCGTCCACTGTCAGAGCCAGAGGATCCTGGGAGAGCGACACGAAGTTCGGGAGCCTGTGATTGTGACGAGAGGCAAACGGGTCCACCTCCGGGGTCCCCCATTGGAGACACAGTGAGCGAAACACCCGAGGATGGAGAGCCTATTCTCCCAGACGGGGAAAGCCGCTGCTCAACCGGTCCGCTACCTGGTTCTTCACCCCTGGAATGTATACCGCCGAGAGACAAGGAACATGGGCCTCCTCCCAGTTCAGGACCAGGGACACCTCCCTGAGAGCACCCGGACTGCGAGTCCCTCCCTGATGACTGATGTAAGCAACCGCTGTTTGATTGTCTGAACGCACCTGGACCGGAAGGCCCAGAACGTGCTGAGTCAGGAGAGCAAGCACCCGACGGATGGTTCTCAGTTCCAGAATATTGGTGGGTGAGTGGGCCTCCTGAGGTCCCCACTGCCCCTGAAACTGCAGCTCCTTCCAGAATCCGCCCCATCCCGACAGACTGGCGTCCGTGGTGACAATTTCCCAAAGGGGGGTCAGGAAAGCCCTGCCCTACACAAGATTGGTCGAGACCAACCACCACAGGAGGGACTGCCGGACCCGGGAGGACAACTGGAAGGACTGATCCAGCGACCGAGGTTGCTGGTCCCAAGACGCTAACAGAAAAAGCTGAAGCGTTCTCGTGTGAATTTGGGCAAAAGGAAGAAACACTCTGTGTTGATGAGAGTCCAGGCCGGGACGAACCGACCCATCTTTCTTGGGGACTGCGAAAAGATTGGAGTAGAAACCAAGGCCCATCTCTAAGTGCGGCACTGGCCGGATGACCGCCATCTCTAACAGATTCTTTACCGACGCCAGGAGCCCCTGCGTGGCCAAAGGATCGATGGGCACCCGAGACCGAAAGAACCGTGAAGGAGGGTGAGACTCGAATTCCAGGTCGTAACCGGCCGACACTACCTCCTGGATCCATCTGCCTGGAACCTCTTGGTTCCAAACCTGGGAGAAGTGTCGCAATAGTCCCCCCACCCGCACGGGTGAGGGCAGCCCCTCATTGCTGAGAGGGCTTATCAGCAGGCTTGGGCTTGGTGCCCCAGGACTGAGTGGGCCGGCCACGGCCCCTCCCCCGAGTCCAACCTGCACCTCTGGTAGCGGGAAAGGAAGCCCCCCTACCCGCTCTGAATCCTCGAAAGGAAGGCCTACCGGAACCTGCCCCCCTAAAGGGACCACGAGGCCTCTTGCGTTGTGGCATCTTACCACCCTTTGCGACTGAATCAATTTTCTCCCCAAACAGACGCAACCCCAAAAAGGGGAGAGCTGTGAGCACCTTTTTAGAAACCGCGTCCGCAGACCACTGACGCAGCCATACTGACCGGCGAATAGCCACCAGCATAGCCGCTGCCTTGCTACTCATAGCCAGCGCATCGTCCTGAGCGGATAGGACATAGGACACAAAAGATTCACACTGCTTAAGCGCAGTAAACTCTTTACAAGCGGGATTGAGATCCTCATATAGCCCCTGAATTAAAGACCTAATTGCCAATAGAAGAAGGACTGAAGCACACACCGGGCGCAACGCTGACCCGGAATAAATAAAACCATGGCGCGCGTATTGGTCAATCCGACGATCTTCCCCATCTTTAGGGACAGTGGTCTCAGCAGACTGTACCATAGCCGTGCTGGAGAGCCCTAGCACAGGGGTATCGACGTCAGGAGGGACAGACCAAAGCTTCACCAACTCCGGCGGAAAAGGATAACGCTTTTGCCAACTGGAAGGGATTCCAGATAACCGCGTGGGATGTTCCCATTCCTTAAGGACCACCCTCTCAAAGTGGTGCTGTCTGGGAAAAACCCAACGCGGCTGAGGCTCCTTAAACAACTGACCCTTTGGCAGAGTGACAGCCTCAGGCGGATCTAAATTCAAAATTTTAAACATTTGAGTCAGAATGGAGGGGGTGTCAAAAACAACCCCCTCCGACCAATCGCCAATCGCATCAGCCTCAAGCTGATCTGCAGGCTCATCTGACTCCAACAGGAATTCTTCCTCGTCCGGGGATCCATCGGACCATTCCACAGGCTCACATAACTCGTCCTGTGGAGCCGAAGGTACCGGAGTCAGGTGCCTCCGTTTTGCAGCGGCCTTTAACCCTGCTTTAACAGGCACTACTTTCCGGGGGCTGGCCGACCGTGCCGCCACCTCGGACTGCGAATCCCCACTTTTAACAGTGTCATGCGGGGTCCGGAACAGGGAGGGAGAGGTAGGAGATGATGAAGGTTGCGATGGGCCAGCAGCGGAAGCAACAGACTGACGCGCAATGCTCTGCTTTGCACAAGGGATGCAAATAAAGACATCATCAGCTGGGAGTAGAGCCCCACAACTTATGCACCCCCCGAATGGCTCAGAAGAACCGTTTCCGGCAATAACGGAAGCCTCCATATGGTGATTTATGGTATTCGCAATTTTTTTTTTTTTTGGGCTTTAAGGCATAAGCCAACCCGGGATGCCCCCTTATTTGTAAATGTCCCGGAAGGAAGGATTTTTATTATATATATATATTTTTTTTTTAAAGAGGAAGGTCCCCCTTAATAATCTATATATATATATATATATATATATATGTATATTCTTAAATATAAAAATATCCCAATTTATTATTATTTTATATATATATATATTTTTTTTTTTAAATAAAGACTAGCCAGGCAACCTAGAGCCGGAGGGCCACCACAAACAGGGATCCCGGGATCTGTAAGGAAAAGAAAAAACCACAATCAGATCCCCACATGCGTGTAACAAGCCAAAAACCCATGTATGCATGGCACCAAAGTGCCTTTTAAATGAGCAAAAAGCCCTGCCCCTTAATAAATACATGATGCCTCCTTAACAAAAAACCACTCACCCCCATATCTACACATGATAGATATTTAATTCCCACTCAACGGCCCCACCAGGGTGGGGCCGCTTACCTGGAAGGACCGAGAGCAGCAACCGGAGGGACGAGGCAGCAGCCAGCAGCAGCAGCACAGGAAAAATGAAACCAAGTGCGGCCGCGCGCCCCCCCCCACGTGACTTCCCTTTTGAACTTGAAAGGAAGGAAGTGAAGCTGGGGCCGCCGCATGACGCTACCGCCGGCGCCACGCCCCCGTCGCCGCGTCACCGGGACCCGCCCCCTAAGCTCGATCAGTGCGGCCAAATCATCTGGGGATTAACACCAGATGAGCCACTACACGTGCACACAAGGCAGGAGGCAGCGGAGGGGGGAGAAGAAAGAGGGGGGAGTAGGAGGAAACAGCATAGCGCAGCCATGCAATAGCAGACCTCATACAGTGGCCACAAGGAGACCAGCGGGGAAGGGGGGAGGCGGGAGGGGGCTACTCAGGCGGCAAGCCAACCTGCCCAGCGCGGTCCGCCCCCAAGCTGACCTAAACACATAAACCGGCCAGGACTATAAAAACAGACCTGCCCGGAAGGGAAAAGAGTGCACACATGCTGCAGTAAGCTCAATGCATAACGTAAAAACACACATGTTGTAATAAAGTTATACTTGTGAAAAACACATACATAATACACAACCCTCTAACCCTCCCCCCCCCCATAGTGAAGGGAGAAGGGACCGTAACGGGAGAGTAAGGGGCTACGGGGACCCTCGGGACAGGGGCATCCCATTTCCGGATCACCATGCCGGATAGCCGCATTGCCCCACGCATGAGGTCGAGCGGAGGAGATAAGCTCCTAGGCACCTATAGTGCCATCTACCATTTGCCCAGTGAGCAGCCTAGGCTGGGAGGCTTCCATTCCACCATCAAGGTATAAACACTCAAACCGGGCAGAAATAGACCAAAAGGGGGGTGCCGGGGTAAGACCCCGGCTACCTGTAAGCAGGAGACTTCAATCTTCTGTCTTGTCGTCAAGCAGAGAGAAAAATACTGGTGACTGAAGGGAGGCACCAGGTATATATAGGCTGGAAGGGGGCTCGTTACAAGACTTCCTCTCTGCACAGCGTCACCTGGCGGTGAGAACCCAATAAGTGAAGAATATTTAAAAGTGAAGCGGGGTGTGTGGCACACCAAGAATAATGTTACATTGTCATTTCATTTACAAAATACATTAACACAAAACTAATGGGCCCAGAAATATTTAAAGATGAATATTCACATGACCGAGAAGTGATTTGGGTAAGTTTTAGGGGGCTAAAATGGAAGAAGAACCTAACCAAGAAGTGGTTTGGGTGAGCTTTAAGGGTCCAAAAGGGAAGATGGAGGAGAGTGCTAAGTGATTTAGCTAAACATTGTAGTAGAAGTGAGGGTGGCAAATATGTAGGCAAGCACTTTAATGAGTTAAGTTTGTAGTGCACAGGCGCAAGATGGTAAGGATTTCCGTCTGGATGAATATTTATTGAAAAAGGGAAACAGAATCGAACGGGAAACGTAAAGGATTCGTTGGAGGATACGATGGGAAAAGGGCAAAAACTAAAGCCTACGTTGTAACATGTGAAAATGAAACGGAAAAGTCTGGATGGAAAATGACATCCTCGTAATTCGTAATCTGCCGTACGAACGGACGGAAACTTTACAGAAGGTTTTCAATGCATGCATTGAATCGCTCGAATGCTCATACGAGAACGGAAACATTTCACAAAAAAAACAGATCGGCACGAAAACTGAAGTTTTTTTGTGTCTCTCTGAATCGAGGCTCTTGTGCGGATGTGAATAATGAGTAAAGTCCCTCTTAGTGGGGTGGACTTTTCTCCATGCATCCACAAGGTGATAGTGGTTGAGGAGAGAACAGAATGCTTTTCCTGAGGGGACCTCCCTAGGGTGATCCAAGGGCCGACCCACTGTTTGTCGATCCATAGTTGGGTGCAAAACCTGATTTGAGTCACCCGCTGATATGAGCAGCCCCTTGACCTGGAGATCCAGGGTCCTAAAGAACTCTTCAAAAAAGGCATTCTGATTCTGGTTAGGGGCATAATACGTGGCAAACGTGACCTCTTGGTCTTGGACCATACCAGTCAGGATGAGGAAGTGACCATGTGGGTCTCGTATTGTCTGCTCCACAGAGAAAGGGAAGGAACGCTTAAAAGCAATGAGGACTCCACTCAGCTTGGTATCTGCAGATGCCGTAAAGAAGAGAGGGTAGTCTGAGCTAAGGAATTTTGGGGCATTCTTCTTAGTGAAATGAGTCTCTTGGAAGCAGACAATATCACCGTGTAGGGTCCTCATCTGACGAAACGCTTTTACCCTTTTTTGGGGGGCATTCAGGCCCTGGACCTTAAGCGAAACAAGTTTAACCGCCATTTATAAGCAATTTAGTAATTGGAAGCTTAGGGGGGCTGGACACCCAAGGGAAAGGGGAGATGGGAGGGAAAAGAGAGAGGGGGAAGGAGCAAAGGGCATTGTAAGGTTACAACAATCTAGCAACAAAGAACTATCCTAAATAAAAATTTCCCACAGGGGTAGAGAGGGCCTCTACCACAGCGGGGTGAATAATCAGGATGGAGGGAGCTTCCAGAAAGCTCCCTGCCGACCTGAGTATAGGCTGACCCTCAATGGGGGTCAGAAATGAGGCTTCCTGACTCGACGGGACCCCGACGAGAGAGGGAGCAAGGAGTGAGCAAGCATTGGAACCCGGGCTCCCGGCCGCTTTACCTAAAGCAAAACATTTAAACAGCAACGTATCAAGCAACAATCTATAACTTGTTAGTGAGAGAATATATAAAACTACAAAGGATGAACCCAACGGGGCTCAAGCAGTGGGGGGACCATAGGGGACATAGTACGAAGGGTATAAGCATTTGAAGTATCTATAATTAAAAATAGAAAAACAGGCAGAGAAAAAAGGAGTCCCGATATTGATGTGAGGGGACTACAGAGTTGTGTCCCAATCGAACACAGCGACAAGAGAGTGAGAGGCAAGAACCCTTGTATAATACACAGGGAGTCTTACCCATCAGCCCTCCCCTGCGATTGGCTTACTGAACCTGTGAGCCAATGTCCCCACGACTTTGCTTGTAGACTGGCTACTTCTGCGCGGTCCACGCTTGTCCTTGGAAGCCGGTGAGAATGAGAGCGCTCTCTTCTGCTGCGGGGGAGCAGCTGTAGTAGCAGCAGGATCTTTCAGGCCGGCAGAAGTCATGGCAATCTGCAAGTCTTGTGGAGTGGACGCTTCGTAACGTTGATCCAAATAACTGAAAGAGATTTTAAAGGGGAATCCCAACTTGTATCTGATACCTTTTGCTTGCAAGATTTCCAGTGAGGGTTTCATAGCGTGTCTTCTGGTAATGGTTTGGGGAGACAGGTCAGCAAAAAGTTGGTACTCAAAGTTCTGGAATTTAAGAGTTCCATGGTCACAAGCAGCTAACATAAGTTGTTCCTTCGAGCGGTAAAAGTGAAGTTTCACTAACACATCCCACAGAAGACCGTCCACTCTCTTTTTCTGCAAGGCGCGATGAATTCTGTCGAATTCCAGCCTATCAATAGGGATGGCCAGAGCAAGCTCTTGGAAGAGGGCGGTAACAGTGGACTGTAGATTGGTGACTGCTTCTGGTATACCTTGAATTCTAATGTTGGCCCTCCGTGAGCGATTCTCCATGTCTTCGAGCTTATGGTGAAGGATAAGATTTTCCTCCTTCAAAGCCTCCAGACTTGTCCCGAGGGAAGATAATTCTGAGCCCTGTGCTGTGGATTGATTCTCCAGGACATCGACTCTTTGGCCCAATTCTTTTATTTCAGCGGAAAGATTGACAGTGATCTGAGACGTGATATTCAAGGCCCACCGCTTGAGAGCTTTTTCAAGCATGTCTTCATACCTGTCCAGCGGTGGCGGTTGTGACTTCACTGGTGAACCATGTAGGGAATCATCCATCCAGGACTCGTCCTCAGGAAGAAGGTCCGTTGGGAATTGAGGGTTGCTCTGGGACGGTGTGGAGGTTTCCGTGATGAAAACAGGTCTCAGCAGAGGTGTTAAGACAGAATACGGGTTCAGTTGTTGGGCTAAAGGAGTGGGGTCAGCCGAGACCAAAGGAGCACCCGAAAAAACAACAGATGGGGCTTAATTAGTAGCTTGAGTGATTAAACTGGTCAGGTATAGCAGACCGCACTTTTGGAGAGCGCCGAAAGTCCCAAACTCATCAGAATGATAAAAGGTGTACTGCCCCTTTAAGAGCTCTTATAACTTGTTGGAGGCCACCTTCTAGTGAACAGCTTTGAAGGATCAGTGCAGATAGGCTGAGGATCTTGATTATCTTGCTGCTGTGTGCAGATGTGTGCAGGAGAGGAGGCTTAGTGGGAAGCAGCCTATATAACCCCCTTATTATGGGAGAGATTGTGTGGCAGCTTCACCTCGTGCTGCCTGCAGTGAGGAGGAGGGAGGACACACTGCTATATGCCTCCTCGCAACTGGATGCGAGTGAGGCAGTCTGCTGGAGCCAGTCTGCTGTGCTGGATGACAGCTCCTAAATAGCGAGGGAGCCTGTCAGGGGCAATTTCTGCTGGCCCCGTGCAGCCGAAGACAAGATGGCGGCCGCCACTCACCTCCAGGCCGTCCTGCTTCGTTTCTGAGGCCGGTGCGGATCAGCTCCAGATCAGGTAGGGGGGGTCCCTGGGTCTGCCCGAGCCTCGGGGGGGCAGTAACGCTTGTTGCTGCGGGCTGTGTGGGGCTGGGGCACTGGGTTTCAGCCGGGTTTATGCTGCCATCTGCGCTCTGCACGCATGCGCACTCCCCGTCTGAGCGGATCTTAACAGCCCGACCCTGAAGGTGTGTGGTCTGGTGGGACAGAACCAACCTGATCGCCCTCAGTTCCAGGACATTGATGGGATCATGGGCCTCCTGGGGGCCCCAACGACCCTGGAACTGTAGGGACTTCGAAAAGCACCCCCCAGCCCCTCAGACTGGCATCTGTAGTGACAGTCTCCCAGCACGGGGGCAGGAAGGTCCTGCCCACCAGAAGATTCCTTGAGTCCAGCCACCACAAAAGGGACTGCCTGGCCAGAGTAGACAGAGCAAATTCCTGATCCAGGGACCCAGGGTCCCGATCCCAAACTGACAAGAGGTGCAACTGAAGAGGTCTCCTGTGAAACTGAGCAAAGGGGACCGCCTCGAAGCAGGACACCATCAGGCCCACCAACTGCATCCCCAGATGGATGGAAGGATGAGGACACAAGAGATGAGTCCATGCCTGCTTCTGAAGGCCCTCCACCTTCTGCTGAGGAAGGAACACCTTGACCTGAGAGGTATCCAGTGTCATGCCCAGAAAGGACCTCACCAAGGACGGGGACAGTGAAGACTTGGGAAAATTGATCACCCAGCCGAAGGACTCCAAAGCGCAGATCACCACCTGGGTGTCCTGTTCGGCCTGATGAAAGGACTAAGCCACAATAAGGATGTCGTCCAGGTAAGAAAGGATGCATACGCCCCGGGTTCATAGCAGGGCCATCACTCCCGCCAGCACCTTGGTAAACACCTGAGGCGCCGAGGTGATACCAAATGGTAAGGCCACAAACTGGTAATGCTGATCCTCCAGCACAAACCTCAGAAATTTCTGATGACCTGGGAAGATAGCCACATGAAGATAAGCATCCTTGATGTCCACGGTAGTCATGAAGTCGCCCGGACGAAGGGTACCGACAGCCGAGCGTAGCATCTCCATGCGAAAACGTTTTTATCTGCCAAACTTGTTGAGGCCCTTCAAGAGGGTCCGATAATCCTCCCTCCTCTTACCAGCCATAGCGCCACCAGAGAGACGCTTGAGCAGTTTCTTGAGGGCAATAGCAGTAAAGGCAGCAGCACAGGCCTGGCGCAGTCCAGCCCCTACACAAGCAAAAGCATGGCAGGCCAGCTGATCCATGCGCCGATCCTCGCTGTCCTTCAGAGTGGTAGTGTCAGGGGAAGGCATGACCGAAGTATTAGACAGGCCTAGCACCTCAGGGGGACTGGACCAACGCTTTACTAGATCAGCAGGAAAGGGATACCTCTTATCCAATCCCTTGGGCACAGCGGGCAGGACCTTCCCACTCCCTAAGCACCATAGAAGTGAAATGGCCCTGCTCATGGAACTCAAGACGCTGTTTACCAGGACGACAAAGCTCACCCTGCTTTCTCTTAGCCACCTCAGAGGGAGCAAGGTGCAAGATTTCAAAAATTTGTGACAGCAGATTGTCAGTGTCCTCAGGGTACCATGATTCCTCCCCGGACGCAGACCCAGGGTCACTAATGCAACCCTCCTGCTGGTCCCCAGAGGAGTCAGAGTCCTGGAGCAGTTCCCCTTCCTCTAGGGAATAAAGTCCACCAGCGGCATCAAATTCCTCATACTCCTCAGTGGAGCGGGAGGGTGTAAAAGTCAGGTGCCGCTTCTTGCAAGCAGCCTTCCTAGGAATAGGCCCGGCAAGCTGCTACTCAATGTTGGCCAGACGAAGTGCCAGATCAGACTGTGACCTCGTGCTAGCATCCCCCTCACTGGGAGCTAATTGCAGCAGTGGGGGGGGTAGGTGATGCCGAAGGGAGCGCAGAGCTGGGAAGCGATGCAGACAACTGAAGCTGAAGCGCAAGGACACTTTGAGCGCACGGCACGCACACCATGACACTATTACTCACAGGGGATACCCCACACATGGAACACAGCCGGGATTGCCCCGAAGGACCCCCAAGCACACTATCCCCAGAAGCCTCCAAATGGTGATTAACACAGGCGCAATAGGCAAGCGCTGGGTAAAGGCTAATAAAAAAGCCACCCGGGATGCCCCCAGACCAGCAAGGGATGAGGGTGATGAGGGGGGAGGAAGGAGTAGAGCCGGGAGAAACCACAACCCACTGGTATCCTGCCTGAAAGACATAAGTAAAAATGACACATGAGCATGTGTCAGAGAGGGGGGGGGGGGAGAGAGAAAGACGAGAAGGCAGCGGCGAGTATCCAGGCCAGAAGGGGGGGATCCCTGAAGGAAAAGAAGAGGACACAGTCCCCAAACCACTTACCACTTACTAACTCCGCATCCCTAGGAAGCTCACCATAAAGCCTATGGCCGACTACCCTTTGTGGAACAGGGTCTGCGGCTTGGAGCAGCGCTCCAGGAGCACTTGACCCTAGTGCTCTTCTACCCTCACCCGATCTGTCAGCCAAGGCTGGGAGGCAGCGAGGGTCCAGAAACGGATGGAAATAGACTTGCAGGGCCCCAGGCTTGTTTGCCTCGCTCATCTGCGCAAGAGAGAGAGCCATCTTCTAACTTCGCAGTTCTACTGCAGAGGAAACACTGGGAACTCTATGGTTAGTCCCGTTTTTATAGGGGGCTGGGAGATGCCACAGCTTTCTGCAGTACCACTGCGCCACCTTGTAGCGGAATAACCCAACTGTTATGAATACCAAAGCAGGCCGTGCCATGCAATAAAGAAAAAAATATTTTATTATTTTATTTTACTAACCTCCCATACATCCTGGAGCACTGTGTCCCTTCCCAATCACTGGCTTCTGCTCACCTGCTGGAAGCCTTTTATAGCTGCTGGGTGACAGAACATAAGGGGTTAATTAAAATAAAATGACATAGGGTCCCCCCATTTTGATTTTGGTTTTTAAGGGTTAAAAACCCTTAAAAATCCCCAAAAAAAATGACATGGGGCTTGTAGCAACAGGGCGCAGGGGCCAGCTTTTGTGGCCTCTGGCCCTGCAGGCTACAACCCCGCATAGCCCGTGGCCACGGGCTCTTCTGCCCCGCCCTGAGCTTTGGGGAGGCAGGCAATTGGGGTGCCGGGGGTTAATGGCAAGTCCCCCGCTAGCCGCAGGTGACTTGTCATGGACCCCTTACCAGTTCACAAGGGGTTAAATGTAAAAAAAAAAAAAAGACACAAAGAGAAAAAATTTTTTTTTTTTTTACTTCACTCACCTCCGATCCTCTGTCCCCCGGCGATCTGCGATGAAAGCTGACAGTCTGCTCGGGTGTTTGGAGGAGAGAGCCTGGGGAGGGGGGGGCGATCACAGCCCTCTCCCCCTCCCCACCTGTCTCCTCCAAGCACCCGAGCAGACTAATTCAGAGTCTCGGGTGCGGGTATTAAGAAGCCGGCTGCTGGTGCGCGGCCACAGGTAAGTAAATGTCATTTAAATTTTTTTTTTTTTTTTTTTTACAGTTAGCAGCTGCTGCCGCCGAAGCGGGGGGTGGCGCTATTCACGGGGGATCGGATGGCACCAAATTAAAGAGGAGACCCGGCCGGATCCAATGAGGGGTTAGGTGAGTATTTTTTATTTTTTTTAACTAGCAGGGGAGAAATTCAGGCACGTAGATTCTACGTGCTTGGCACTTAAGTGGAGTAGAAGCGAGCACGTAGAATCTACGTGCTTGGCACTGAAAGAGTTAAACCATACCAACACCTGTTTTTTCTTTAATTGGTACTGGTCCTGTAGCCAGCCAACAAAAACAAGCTTTGGGGGGGGCATACAGAATGCCCGATATCCTTACCTGCACTACGAGCCAGTGCAGAGAAAGGAGTCCCACGATTGTCAGCCAGCCTGCACGTGGAACACCCCGTCCATGATCCGCCAACGTGACCGCCTGGTGGCCAATCACGGGACTCCTTTCCCGGTGAAGGTTAAGGATATTGGGCATTCTGGGGGGGTAATGTGCGGGGGGCTCCAGCATTCTGGATGCCCCCCGAGCTTGTTTTTATTAGCTGTCTGCTGTTTAAGTTTAAACTGCTCTTCATGAAAATAACTTCTGCATGTTCCAAATGTGTTGCCTGTATACTATCAGGAACTTTTTGTGTGCCCTTGAATCAATTTTTTGACTGCACCCTCAACTAATTCCTTGACTATACAGAAGTCTTATTTCTTCTGATAACATGGATCAAAAGTCGAGCAAAATTCCTCTTGGTTCTTTCCTGCATTACACCCAGTCTTCTTCAACAGCGCCTGACACCGTGTATCCTCGCTGCCATCTCTCTGATATGTGCTATTTGCTAGCTATGGTGAAGGTTTGTGTGCACCCAATGTTCAGATGAAAGTCACTGATGCCTCCTCTGGGTATTTAGGTATTGGTTTCTATTGTAAAGTTCCACTGTGCTCATTTTCACGATACCTCTGCAACTTCATATCCTAGTAAATTGGAACAAATCTCTCTTGGACCAGGACAGGGCCTATGCGTCCTCCAGTCATACCAGACAGAGGTGGGTCTAATTTCCTAATTTTTCACCAAGGTTTGCCTGATGTTGGAGGACATACTTTAGGTGGTACAAGAGCCTGGGGTATACTACTAGGTTTCTTTCTTTTCTAAGGATACTTGCTGCAGTTGGGCCTCAGCATAGGCAGCTCAGTGAGCACTTTGAACGGCCAGATATAAGCCTTTGGTCCTTAATCCTTTACAGTCTTGCCCCCATAGGATAGAATTCTCTTAGAAAACTGGGATTTGGAGTTGGTGCTTAGAGGCCTTGCAGCTGAATTTCTTCAAGCCCACGGTATGAACTTTTTTGTCTTGATCTGGGGAAAAAAGGAAATTTGGGTACTCACTGGTAAATTTCTTTTCTTGTCATCTTCCATTTCGGGGCACCACCAGTAGCAATGCAAGGGTTATCCTCAGCCATATACGGGGATTGCAAGAAAAAAAAACAACTCCTCCTGGCCTATATAGGGCAGGTTGTGGCAGGATCTCCTCAGTTAATTAAAAAGCAGTTCAGCCACAGGAGGAGGGGAGAACACTAACCTGCGCATAATGCACGCAACTAGACCAGTGCAACAAAATGAAAACCATGCAGAAGGCATCAACCACCACCAACACAGTCATAACACAACAGTAGGGTGGGTGTGATGCCCTGGAATGGAAGACATTTCCAGGTGAGTACACAAAAATACAATTCTGTGATTACTCACCTGTAGAATTGTTTTTATGGGTATCCAGCACGGGTCGCTTCATCTTCAATTCTTCACAATTGGGTTATCCGCCACCAGGTGATGCAGTCGACTGCAAGAAGACTTGTGGCTCTTGCCGGCCCATAAAAGGCAGCAAATTACCCATAAACTCCCAGTGTTGAAAAGCAGTAATACAGAGAATCCAGGAGGCAGAGGCCATGTTACTTCACACAGCCCCACTATAAAAAAACTCTCTCAACGGAATTCACCATAACAAGGCAAAGAGGCTAACAGAAACAAGGGTGGGACAAAGCGACCCGTGCTGGGGTCAGCATCAGCTGAGGCCCTAATGTCAACCTTGTAAAACCGAAAAAGTATGAACCGAAGACCAAGTAGCGGCCTTACAAATCTGTTCAACCGAAGCCTGGTGCTGAAAAGCCCAAGAGGCACCAATAGCCCTAGTGGAGTGAGCTGTAACTCCTTCCTTGGAGTATGCTTGCACCACCGCCTGTCTGATCCACTTGCTGAAATGACTCCGTGGCCACCAAATAGTACTTAAGCGCCCTGACCACATCCAGAGAATGAAGATTCCGTTCCTTAGAATTAGAAGGGGCAGGACACAAGGAAGGCACACAAGGAAGGCAGGACAATGTCCTCATTGAGATGAAAGGCAGAGACAACCTTAGGCAAGAATTCCGGTTTGAGACGGAACACCACCTTATCCTGATGTCGCTCAAAATAAGAAGGCTTCATAGAAAGCGCCACCAGCTCAGAGACGCAACGCACTGAGGTGATAGCAACCAAAAAGACCACCTTCAGAGTCAGAATGGAAAGAGCAGCATCGCACAAGGGCTCAAAGGGGGGACCCTGGAGAGCAGAAAGCACCAAGTTCAAATTCCACACCAGTAGCAGGGGCTTACGCGGCGGACGTACATGAGTAACTCCTTGGAAAAAGGTTTTGATAAGCCTATAATTGGCAAAAGATCTTTGGAAAAAAATAGCCAAGGCCAAAACCTGTCCTTTGAGGGTACTCAGTTGTAGACCCGACTCTAGACCATGTTGTATAAACTCCAAAATCCTGGAAATGGAAAAAGCGCGACAAGAAAATACTTAGACTCACACCAGGCAATGTAAGCATGCCAGACCGTGTAATAAATCATAGAAGAGGATTTCTTCCGAGCCTGAATCATGGTACTGACGACCGAGGCCAGCAGCCCCTTATCCATCAGGATGGAGGTTTCAGCAGCCAAGCCGTCAAAGCCAGCGTTTGTAAATTGGGATGGTGCAGCTGTCCCTGAGTGAGGAGCCCTGGATCGTCGGGCATGACGAAGTGATCCACCGCCATCTGGATGATGACCGCGAACCAGACTCTTCTAGGCCAGTGGGGAGCCACCAGAATGGTCGGTACCCTTTCCTGGCCATCTTGCGCAGCACACGACCCAGGAGAGGAAAGGGAGGAAAAGCATAAAGGAGACGAAAATCCGTCCAAGGATTTGCTAAGGCGTCTGTGGCGAAGGCCAGAGGATCTCTCGACAGAGAGATGAATCTTGGAAGCTTGTGATTGTGACGGGACGCAAACAGGTTCGCGTCCGGCTGTCCCCAGCGGTGACACAGGGCGTGAAAGATCTTGTTGCTGAGAGACCATCCCCCCAGACGAGACGTCCCCATGCTCAGGGAGCCCGCCTCCTGGTGCTCCACCCCTGGGATATAAACCGCCTCCTCTGCCCAAGACAAAATCAGGGTCACTTCCTTGAGGGCTCGCTTGCTCCGAGTCCCGCCCTGATGATTGATGTAGGCGACCGCCGTCTGTACGAGCGGACCTGGACCGCATGACCCCGTAAGTGCGGAGTCAACTGAGAGAGGACCAACCTGATCGCTCTCTGCTCCAGGAGATTGATAGGCACATGAGCCTCCTGAAGACCCCACTGGCCCTGGAACTTCAGCGATTGCCAGAACCCTCCCCAACTGGTCAGACTGGTGTCCGTGGTGACCATCTCCCAGCACAGAGGAAGAAAGGACCTGTCCACTAGAAGATTCCTCGAGTCCAACCACCACGAAAGGGGCTGTCTGGCCAGAGGGGACAGAGTAAATTCCTGCTCCAGGGACTCCTGTGACCGATCCCAAATGGTCAAAAGATTCAACTGAAGCGGTCTCATGTGGAACTGGGCGAAGGGTACACCCTCGAAGCAAGACACCATGAGACCCACCAACTGCATCCCCAGGCGGATGAAGGGGTGGGAGCATGAAAGCAAGGTCCGTTTCCATGTGGAAGTGCTTGAACCTGACAAATCTGTTGAGACCCTTCAGGTCCAGGATGGGCCTCAAAGAACCGTCCTTCTTGGGCACCGTGAACAGATTGGAATAAAACCCCCGACCCTGTTCCTTAAGCGGCACAGGACAAATCACTCCGAATGACAGAAGTCGTTGGACAGCCAACCTCAGGCCCTGCGCCATCAAGGGGTTTTGGGAAATCCGGGACCGAAGGAATCTCGGGGGCGGCCAAGCTGCCATCTCTATCTTGTAGCCGGAGGACACCACCTCCTGAATCCACCAGTCCGAGACATGCTGTCTCCAGACGTGAGCAAAGAGCAGAAGCCGTCCCCCCACCCGGCAGGGTGAGGGCGCCTCCTCATACCTAAAGGGGCTTGGTGGGGGGCTTGGGCTTGGACCCCCAGGAGAGACCGGGACGACCACGAGATCTACCTCGTCCCCAGGAGTCCCTGCGACCACCAGGGATGGAAGAACCGCGTCCCCCTCAGGAAGGGCGAAAAGAAGAAGAACCCCGAAAGGGCCGCGAATGCTTCCGGCGCTGAGGGAGCCGGCTATCCTTGGCCAAGAGATCAAGACGCTCCCCAAAGAGACGGAGTCCCATGAAGGGAAGCCCGGTAAGGGACTTCTTGGTGGCAGCATAGGCCGCCCACTGCCGCAGCCAAATAGACAGACACAGAGCAACCAGTAGGGCCTAAGCCCTACCGCCAAGACGGACGGCATCATCCATGGCTGAGAGCACAAATGCAATAAAGTCAGCACAAACCAAAAGTTTCTTATACTCGTCCACTCGCTTGCAGGACCGGGCGGCCTCAATAAGGCGCTTTACCTTCTTTTAATGGCAATGGAGACAATGGTTGCGGCACAAAAAAAAGAACGCAGACCAGCCCCCACGAAGGTGAAGGAATGGCAAGCAAGCTGATCCATGCGCCGATCAGCATTATCACGCAAGGTAGTAGTGTCCGGAGAAGGCATAACAGATGTATTGGAAAGCCCCAGGACAGGAGCATCCACCTCCTAGGGACAAGACCGAAGACGGACCAACTCCTCCGAAAAGGGACACCGTCTGTCCAACCCCTTGGGCACCGAGGGCAGTTTGTTAGGCCTTTCCCATTCCTTAAACACCATCTTGGAAAAATGTCCCTGCTCGGGGAACACCAGGCGCTGTCTATCAGGGCGGAAGAGCTCCCCTTGTTTCTTCTTAGCCGCCTTCGGGGGGACAATGCGCAGAGTATCAAAAACAGCAGCCAAAAGCCTATCCGTGTCATCGGGGATCCACATATCCTCGACTGAGGAGGACCCGGGATCACTGACAAAGTCACCCGGACGGTCCCCGGAGGAGTCAGAATCGTGGAATAACTCACCCTTCTCCATGGAGTCACGGCCACCAAAGGCCTCATAAGCATCATCATCATCAGCAAAGAGAGAAAAGGCTGGGTCTAAGTGCCGCTTCTTACTGGAGGCCTTACCGGCGGCCGGACGGGACAATTGCCGTTCAAGGCTAGCCACGCGTAACGCCAGGTCTGAATGAGACTCTCTGCTGGCGTCCCCCTCGCTGGGGGCTAAATGCAGATGCGGGGGTGTCGGCGATGCCGAAGGTAGAATGGGGCTGGGGAGAGTAACGCTCGCCCCATCCCGTTCCGCAATAACACTCTGGGCGCAGGGGACACAAACCACGCTGCGACCGCTCAAAGGGGATGTGCCACAAATAAGACACAGCGGAGCCCGCCCCGAAGGGCCCCCAAGCTCGCTATCCCCAGAAGCCTCCATATGGTGATTGTTAGTAAAAGGGTAGCATGGGCACAGAGGACCCAACCCGAAAATCCCCGGTACTAGCCCCCCAGAGCACACCCCAGTAGGGGGGGTGAGAGGACCTGGAGGAACCATAAGTACTATAAGGGATCAGCCTGCAAGACATAATGGAAAAAAGGGGGCACAATAAACATCCCACAGCACATGCATGGAAAGCACAGCAACAAGCCATCGATACAGTACTCACGGACCGGCATCCCACAGCGCATGCAGACACTCCCCGATACAGGTAGGGAGAAGAGCCCCGACCGGGAGCCTCAGGGCGCAGGAGAGAGCCGCACCAGAGATCCAGCAGCAGAGATCCAGCGCAATGGCGCCAAAGGCCCCCCCACAGCATGCGAAAGCTCCGGGCGCCTGTAGGCAAAATGGCGCCCGGGGCAGGAGAGGAAAGGAAGCCCCCCTCCCTCTGCCGTGGAGCGCGCATGGCGCCCGCAGCAGCGGAATGACACCGGGGGACAGCCATCCTCTATAGCAGAGAGGGCGCCCCCCCCAATGACGGAGCGCCCAGGGGGGAAAAGGGTGAGGGAGGTAAGGGGGAAGGTGGCAGAGGTGCCAGCAGCGACCCCCCCTTCCCCCGACGACGGAGCGCCCGGGAGGAGAGAAGAAATGAGAAAGGTGAGTATAAGCCAGTAGTAAAAACAAGAGTACACAAACAGACAAATAAAGCTAGTGGGAGAATACACGCACACAAGGGCAGGCATAAAGTGATCCCAGTGGTTCCTCCCCCCCCATATAGGCTCACCCATAGCCTATAGCCGGCTACCCTTCGGGTACAGGGTCTGCGGCCCAGAGCATAGCTCTGTGAACACTCGACCCCAGGTGTTCCCCTACCTTCACCTGAAGCTCAGCCGGGGCTGGGAGGCGGGATGGGTCCTGGAACAGGTGGGAATAGGCCTTCAGGGTCGACGGGCTCGAGATGCCCGCTCGCCTGCGAAAATCCAGAGAGAGACGATCTTCTGTCTTCGCAGCCAGGACTACAAGGAAACTCTGAGTTTATGGATAATTTGCTTCCTTTTATGGGCCGGGAGGGGCCACAAGTCTTCTTGCAGTCGACTGCACCACCTGGTGGCGGATAACCCAATTGTGAAGAATTGAAGATGAAGCGACCCGTGTTGGATACCAAGAAAATTTACTTTTACTCATCTCTTCCATTCCGGGGCACCACCAGTAGCAACGTGTGGGACATCCCAAAGCAGTACCCTTAATGAGGGCGGGACTGTGCAAGAACAGCAAACAGACAACTGCGTCAACATAACCAAGAACAATGGCAACGGCACTTCAAGCTTAGACCCCCTGGACAGGGGTTCACCACCACCTGCATCACCTTACACCCCAGAGCGGCATCGTCAGATGCCTTGACATCAAGTTTGTAAAACCTTGCACACCTGGTCTGATTACTCCTGGTGTTGCAAAGCCCAAGATGTGGCAATCGCCCTGGTGGAGTGAGTGGTGACCCAGAAGGGCACCTCCTTCCCCTTGCAGACGTAGGCTTGTATGACTGTCTGTCTGATCCATCTGCTAAGAGCAGACCTGGCAGACACCATGCCCCTCCTTGGTCCCTCTGGGTTCACAAACAAGACATCCGTCTTACATACCTCTCAAGTAGTGTCCAAGTCATACTTTAATGTCCTGACCACGTCAAGGGAATGCAGTAGTTGCTCCTTCTGGCAAGTGGGGCGTGGGCACATGGAGGGTAGCACTATCTCTTGATTAAGATGGAAGGGATAGACCACCTTAGGCAAAACATCCTGCTTCACATAACACAGATTTACTAGACAAAGGGTAAGCCTCACCCCAGTATATGCACACTCAGGCCACCATTAGGATAACACAAGAGATCCAAGAAAATCAGTGTTTCTGGCTTATGTGAAGTGTTACCTGTGTTTCTGGCTTATGTGAAGTGTTGCCTGTGTTTCTGGCTTATGTGAAGTGTTGCCTGTGTTTGTAATTCAGCAAGTAACATTTGTTATTTGGTCAACAAACAAATGTAATATAATTGTATTATAGCTGAAGGACATTATCCTCTGGTGTGCCAAAGATGCTGCAGTCTGACCATAGTGGTACTCTCCTTAATCCTCTTCTGCCACCAAGCCTCACTGGACCAGATTTGCAGAGCCCATACTGGGTCCTCTGTGCATGATTCGACAAAACTGTATACAATTCAAAAAGGTGGTGTCGGCTGGCATAGCTTTTGTGGACTAGATCCACCATCAATGCTGTAAGCGCATGAGAATGGAAAATCTGATAAACTGTAAAAAAAATGCTATATTAGAATCCTTCGCTTCCTTCCTTGGAAGTGCATAAACAATTCATAATATAAAAAGCATTTCTCCCAAGGAAAAAAAAACAAAAACTTATGTTTAGAAAATAAGTTACCAAGTAACTAACTTGATATTAAGGCTCCGCCCCAAGGTAGGAATACATGACCACCAGAATACATAAAGGATTTAGCTCCTCCTCCAGACACCAGTAGTTTAAGAGATCTGAAAAACAAAGACAGACAAAACACCTACTAGTAAATCAGTAAGATACCATATAAAATATAGTATCCTGAAGGAGGAAAGCCTGTATGTTGCCCTTTTCGGATGTTTAGAAAAGATGTTTCCAGGTAACTTAAGTTTTCTCAAAACATCCTTAGGGCAGCATACCACTTAGAGGATAAGCAAGATACTACCTCTACTGGGTGGGAAAGGCTGCCTGCAACACACTCTTGCCAAAGGATTGATCTTGCAACGTGAGCAGATCCAGGCAGTAATGATTAATAAATGTCTTAACTGAAACCAGGTTGCCGCTCTACAAATCTGTTCAATAGAGGCACCAGCTTGCTTCAGCCATTCTTGCTGAATGAGCTGTAATCCGCCCTGGAGAAGGACATCCGTTGTAAGCAAAAACTGATTGTGCTCTTCATCTATCGGGCCAATGTTGCCTTGGAAACATGCTGACCCTTCCAGTGACCCGAGAAGGAAATGAATAAGCTATCGGTCTTTCCCAAATCCTTTGTTGAAGGTATTCCAGCAAACAGACCCTGACATCCAAAAGCTAATCTACAGAACCTATGGAGGGATCACTATTCCCGGTGGATGGAAGGATAATCTCTTGGGTCCAATGAAAGTTAGAAGAGATCTTGGCAAGGATCCACCCGTAATATTATACGATCCTGGAAAACTTTAAGAAAGGGGTGAAGGCAGGATAGAGCCTGGATATCACCGATTCTGTGGGCTGAAGTTGTTGCTACCAAAAATAGTGCCTTCCGTGTAAGAAATTTAATGAGAGCTCAACAGAGGTTCAAAGGGTGGTGTGGTCAGAGCTCTAAGGACCTGGGCAAGATCCCATTGAGAAGCTAATCTCAAACAGACCAGTCTGGACCACCTAAAAAAAATCCCTGACCAACGTGAAAGATGAAAGTCTCTTATCCAGAAAAACTGAAAGAGCTGCTAATTGGAGCTTTAGAGTACTGATGCTGAGACCCAGGTTGATTTCTTCCTGAAGGAAATACAATAAGACTGGAAGACTAGAAGGGGATCTTTGATTACGCACCTTCCAGGTGTTAAAAGGTTTCCACATTTTCAAATAAATCTTTTATCCAGGAAAGCAGAGTCTTGATCGCCTCCCTTGATAAAACCCTTTTTCAGGAGCATTGCGATCTCAGGGTACAAAGTGTCAGACACCACTTGTATGGATCTTGACAAAGCCCTGGCCCTGGAAAAGAAGATCTGGTATAACCAGGAGTCCCCAAGGCTCTTGGCCTGAGAGCATCTTCAGAGTTGAAAATCATAGACTAATCGGCCACCCTGGAGTCAGCTAACTGGCAGGATATTTAGATATTTAGAACATGAGGGAGGATCCTGACAGGAGGAAAAGCATAAGCCAGACTGAAACACCACTGGTGAGTCAGTGCGTCTATTGCTAGAGCTTGAACGGAGGGATCGAGGCACAAGAACTTCTTCAGCTTGTTGTTTTGACCAAAGGCGAAAAGATCCACCTCCAGAGTTCCTCTCAGGACACAAATCTGATTGAATACCTCCTGGTTCAGGGACCATTCTGCTTCTGATAGTGAAGAGCGACCTCTTTACAGTTATTCATTTTCTGAGATTTGATGACGATAGGCTCAGTCTTCTGGACCATTTTCCTTGAGCAGTCAGGGATCCGCAATGGGACACCAACCCCATGAAGAGGCGTCCATCACTACCATATCCTTGGTGTCTGACCAGGATAGGCCACTGACAGACCTGTGCTTGCCTTGCCACCAAAATACTTCACTAAATCTGGGGCTTCAATTTTCCTGTCTATGGACTCCTTAAACCTGTCCCAAGAGTTTAGAATATTCAGCTGTATAGTCCTTGAGTTTAGCCCATCTTACAGCGGGGAAGGACGAGATCATTAGCCCTAAGACCTGCATAGCTTACCGAACTGAAATCGACGGACTGGAACACAGGGTCTGAACTATTTCCTGACGGATTGTTACCTTCAACTGAGGCAGAAAGATTTTCTGAAGGATCATATCTATCTTGAACCCCAGATAAGTCATGACCTGGCATGGGACTAGACAGGACTTCTGGTAATTCAGGATCCAACCCAATCCTAGCAAAAAATCCTTTGTCAATTCCAGATCCTGGAGCAACCTCTCCTGTTTTGGAGCAAATAGGAGGAGATCATATAGATATGCTATGATCCGAACTCCTTTCTGCCTTATTGCAGCTAGAGGTTCTGCCAGAAATTTGGTAAAAATTCTTGGAGCTGACACCAGCCCGAAGGGTAGGTATAAAAAATAAAATTCTGTGATTACTCACCTGTTTTTACTGTGTACAGCACGGCTTGCTTCATTTCAATTCTTTCACATTTGGGTAATCCGCCAC
This sequence comes from Gastrophryne carolinensis, assembly GCA_027917425.1. Taxonomy (NCBI): domain Eukaryota; kingdom Metazoa; phylum Chordata; class Amphibia; order Anura; family Microhylidae; genus Gastrophryne; species Gastrophryne carolinensis. Next base: position 82,213,015 of record CM051238.1, on the reverse strand, counting down.
AAGGTGGCGCAGTTGACTGCAGAAGACTTGTGGCTCCTCCCGGCCCATAAAAAGGGCAGGAATTACCCAGAGGACTCCAGTGTTTGAAAAGCCGTAATGCAAGAAGCTGGGAGGCAAGACCATGTTAACAAAACACAGCCCCACTAGAAAAATAACTGTTAGAAAATCACCATAACAAGGCAAAAAAGGATAATGATAACAAGGGAGGGATGAAGCAAGCCGTGCTGTACACAGTAAAAACAATTCTACAGGTGAGTAATCACAGAATTGTATTTTTCCTAGTGTACAGCATGGCTTGCTTCATTTCAATTCTTTCACATTTGGGACATCCAACAGCAGTGTCCAAGAAAAAAAGGGTGGGATCCCCAGAGAGCAACAGCAGGCAGTTTAAGACACTACCACCTAAAGCACCTTGTGACCAAAAACAGCGTCAGCTGAGGCCCTAACATTAACCTTGTAAAACTTAGAAAAAGTATGAACGGAAGACCAAGTAGCGGCCCTACAAATTTGTTCAACAGAAGCCTGGTGCTGAAAAGCCCAAGAGGCACCAATAGCTCTAGTGGAATGAGCCGTAACACGAAAAGGGTGTTCCTTCCTCTTAGCAGCGTACGCTTGCCCCACCGCCTGTTGGATCCACTTGCTGATAGTGGACTTGACTGGGGGCAAACCCTTCCTAGGTCCAGCAGGCAGGACAAACAGAGAATCCGACTTCCGAAAAGACGCAGTGGCGGTCTAATAGCGCCCTGACCACATCCAGAATGAAGACTTCGTTCCTTAGAATTAGAAGGGGCAGGACACAAGGACGGTAAGACAATGTCCTCATTCGGGTGAAAGGCAGAAACGACCTTAGGCAAGAATTCAGGCTTAAGACGGAATACCACCTTATCCTGATGCTGTTCGAAATAAGGAGGCTTAATCGAGAGCACCGCCAGCTCAGAAACACGACGCACAGAAGTGATAGCCACCAAAAATAAAATTCTGTGATTACTCACCTGTAGCATTGGTATTATACGTATACAGCATGTCCTGCTCCAGAGATAATGCCTTACGTTTGGGTTATACATCCACAAGATGGCGCTGGACTGCAGAAACAGCAAAAAAGTGGCTCCTCCTGGCCCCTTATATTCCAGGGACCTCCCACAAATTCCCCAGTATTGACAAGCAGTTAGCAAGAGGCCAGGAGAATAACAACCATAATCAAAAATTTAAACCATAACAACCACCATACAGAGGCACTAAGAATAATTAAAACAAGGGCAGGGTGGAGCAGGACATGCTTTATACGTATAATACCAATTCTACAGGTGAGTAATCACAGAATTGTATTATTCTAAGTATACAGCACGTCCTGCTCCAGAGATAATTCCTTATGTTTGGGGCATCCAAAAGCATCCATTTAGCAGAATAGGCCTGAATCACAGCCTGACGGATCCACTTGCTGATGGTAGACTTAGCTGGCGCCAGAGCCTTCTTAGGACCAGAAGGGACCACAAAAAAAGCATGTCTTCCTGAAGGGCTCAGTAGCCACCAAATAGAACTTCAGGTCCCTAACCACATCCAAGAAATGTAGAGCCCTCTCCTTAGGGTTACTAGGATTAGGGCATAGAGGCAGAACAAATAGGCTCGATTCAGAGGCACATTCGTCCGGACTCCCGTAGCTGTCTGTGAAAGTTTTTGTGTGTGTTAGTAATTTTTTTTTGTTTTCTTCGTTCATTTTCCATTTGTACGAACGTTCGGGCTAATGCGTATATGCGCTTACAATGAATGAAAGCAAGTCGGATCATTTTCCCATCAAAATCTGATATTTTTCGTTCGTTCAGATAACTTACATTATTGGTATGGGCTTGCGTCTCATTCAGAGAGTTGATTGCTGAGGGACCACCACCCTATAAACCCGTTTCCTTTGCGATCCCCTTACGGGGCCATTTTGGCCTCGAGACTAGCAGCTATGGATGATTCTAGTGCATTTGGGGAGCATGAGGATCTGCAGCTCATGGGCATAGAAATTGCCCGTAGGGCTGAGACCAGATTGCGACGCATGCACATCTATGGCATGCATGACGTTGAGCTGTTCGAGCTCACCAGATTTAATCGCGCTTTCCTCCATAAGTTGTATAGTGAGCTGCGGCCATGGTTAGCCCGCACCACAAAGAAGGGGCAAGCAATTTCAGGTATGACCAAGATGCTTGGCTGCCTGCAATTTTTCGTTCCAGAGGCTTGGTGCCCTCTCCGTGGGGATCTCCCAGCCTACGCTGAGCCGCGCGCTATCCAAGTTTTTGGAAGCCATGGCTACCATTAGTCAGTAATATATTTGTTTTCCTGACTACATGGTAGCCAGGAACGCGATTAAGTTGGCATTTTATAACATCGCCGACATGCCCAACGTCATGGGTGCCATTGACTGCACGCACGTTGCCCTGGTGCCTCCGGCAGCCAACGAGTACATCTACAGGCAAGTCTAATCTGTCATTTTTAATATAGTTTACCTAAATGTTTTTACAATTTTCAAAATCCCTCCTTATAAAATCCCTCCTTGTAAATAGTCCCTGTGAAGTAGTTGACATTGTATATCTGTTAATCCCTCCTTGTAAATAGTCCCTGTGAAATAGTTGACATTGTATATCTGTTAATCCCTCCTTGTAAATAGTCCCTGTGAAATAGTTGACATTGTATATCTGTTAATCCCTCCTTGTAAATAGTCCCTGTGTAACAATGGACCGTATTTAGCTTCGCAAATGTTTTTCATGTTGGCCAAAGGGAAACATTTTAATGTGGACCTTAAATAGGCACTTTAAAGTTAATCTTTACTTGATCCAACATACATATCCTTTTTTTTTTTTTTACAAAAAATACTTATGTACTTGGTTAGTGTTATTTGTATTGGCCCACAGGTTTTTGGTAGGGTGTTATTAGTTAGTGTTTCAGTAGTTTACCTTGTTTTTTTTTCAATTTGATACAGGGACCACACGGGCAAGAGTAGAAGAAATGAATCAAAGAGTCCTTGAGTTGGTGGCCGATATGCAGCAGCTGCGTGACTCGTTGGGGACAACAGAAGAAGACTAGTGTCCTGGGTTCTGTCACTGTGTATTTATCTTGTAAATAGTTTTTTTAATTTTTAAGTTTTAAAATCTGGACACTCTGGTCAGTGTTGTCCTGCCCCCCCTCCACACATTCTGGTCCTCCCCCCCCTTTCTCCTTTCCCCACTTTCTCCTTTCCCCACTTTCGGTGGGACTGTGTGTAAATATATGTATTTTAGTAATGTTTTTAATCCTATGTATGTACATAGTAGAAATAATTGAATAAAGCAATATTAAGTGTTAATAGGGTGTGGATTAAGGGAGTGTGGGACTCTCTATATTGGTGGGATACGTAGTAGGTGCACACATGTGCCTCCACCCCTAGTTTGTGCACACCCTTTACTAGAAATTTAGTGGGTGCGGTCTTTCCTGTCTTTTGTCTGGTTCATATTTAAGTTTTAAAACATTTTAATGTTTTTAAAAAAACAAAAACGTTTGTAAGATTTTTCAAAAACCCCACATTTAAAAAAAGGCATAAAAATATGGCCTTCTAATATATATAAAAAAAAAGAAACAACATTTCAGTGTCATTTTTTTTCACAAATACATTAACACCAAACGAAGGGTGAAATAAACATTTAGAGATGAAGATTCAGATGACCGGGAAGTGATTTGGGTTTTAGGTGCCTAAAATGGAAGAAGAACCTAACCGGGAAGTGATTTGGGTACGTTTTAGGTGCCTAAAATGGAAGAAGAACCTAACCGGGAAGTGATTTGGGTAAGTTTTAGGGGCCTAAAATGGAAGAAGAACCTAACCGGGAAGTGATTAGGGTAAGTTTTAGGGGCCTAAAATGGAAGAAGAACCTAACCGGGAAGTGATTTGGGTAAAATTTAGGGGCCTAAAATGGAAGAAGAACCTAACCGGGAAGTGATTTGGGTAAGTTTTAGGGGTGAAACATGGAAGATGTAGAATTGCGCTAAGTGGTTTGGGTGAGTTTAAGGGGTCATAAATAGAAGATGTAGGATTGCGCTAAGTGGTTTGGGTGAGTTTAAGGGGTCATACATGGAAGATGTAGGATTGCGCTAAGTGGTTTGGGTAAGTTTAAGGGATCATACATGAAAGATGTAGGAAAGCGCAAAGTGATTTAGCTAAGCATTGTATTAGAAGTGAGTGAGCCAAATATGTAGGCGAGCACTTTAATGAGTTAAGTTTGTAGTGCGCAGGCGCAAGATCATAAGGATTTACGTCCGGACTATTGTTTATTGAAAAAGGAAAACAAAATCTATCGGGAAACGTAAAGGATTCGTGGAAGGAGACAATGGAAAAAGGGCAAAAACGAAAGCCGACGTTGTAACATGAGAAAATGAAACAGAAAAGTCACGCTGGAAAATGACATACTCGTACTCTGGCATACGAACGGACGGATACTTTACTGAAGGTTAGCAATGCATGCATAGAATCGCTCGCACACTCATACGAGAGCGGGAAAATTTAAAAAAAAATAACAGATCGGCACAAAAACGAAAGTATTTTTTTGTTTCTCTGAATCAAGTCTAATGTCCTGATTGAGATGAAAAGCAGACACAACTTTAGGCAGAAAATCTTGCTTAAAGCGAAACACCACCTTGTCCTGGTGTCTCTCAAAGTAAGGGGGCTTGATCGAAAGCGCCACCAACTCAGAAACACGCCTAACACAAGTGATAGCCACCAAAAAGACTACCTTAAGCGTAAGAATGGACAAAGCAACCTCATGCAAAGGCTCAAACGGAGACCCCTGCAAGGCAGATAGGAAGTTCAAGTCCCAGACTGGTAACATAGGCTTATGTGGGGAGCGCACATGAGTAACCCCCTGGAAAAAGGTCTTGACCAGATGATGCTGAGCAAAAGATCTCTGAAAGAAAACAGCCAAGGCAGACACATGACCTTTCAGAGTGCTGAGTTGAAGTCCCAGATCCAAACCATGTTGGAGAAATTCCAGAATCCTAGGAATAGAAAACACATGACAGGGAAGAGATTTAGCCTCACACCAGTCAATGTAGGTACGCCAAACTCTATAGTAGATGGAAGAAGAGGACTTTTTCCTAGCCCTGATCATGGTGTTAACAACAGAGGCAGGCAGCTCCTTTTCCATCAAGATAGAGGTTTCAGCAGCCAGGCCGTTAAAGCCAGCGTTTGTAAATTGGGGTAGCGTAGCCGCCCCTGAGTGAGCAAGTCTGGATCCCTTGGCAGGTCGTACTGATCTACCGCCAGCTGCACGATGTCTGTGAACCATTCTTCTTGGCCAACAGGGGGCCGCCAGTATTGCTGGCACCCCTTCCTGAGCTATCTTTCACAGAACCCTGCCCAACAGGGGAAACGGGGGAAAGACATACAGAAGCTGAAAACCCTGCCAGGGCATTGTCAGAGCATCCATGGCTAAGGTCAGAGGGTCCTGGGACAGAGACACAAAGACTGGAAGCTTGTGATTGTGACGGGACGCAAACAGATCCACATCTGGCTGACCCCAACGGTGACACAGAGAGCGAAACACCCTGTCGCTGAGGGACCATTCCCCCAGGCGAGAAGTCCCCCTGCTCAGAGAGTCTCCCTCCAGATTCTCCACCCCCAGAATGTACAGAGCTGAGATGCAGGGAACATTGTCAGGACAGGATCAGACACACTTCCTTGGGGGTTTCCTTGCTCCGGGTCCCTCCCTGATGATTGATGTAGGCAACCGCCGTCTGGTTGTCCGAGCGTACCTGAACAGCCCGACCTCGAAGGTGCAGGGTCTAGTGGGCTAGAACCAATCTGATTGCCCTCAGTTCCAGAACGTTGATGGGTGTGGGCCTCCTGAGGGCTCCACTGCCCCTGGAATGATAGGGATCTCCAGAAGCCCCCCCAACCTGTCAGACTGGCATCCGTGGTGACCGTCTCCCAGCAAGGGGCCAGAAAGGATCTGCCCACCAACAGGTTCTTGAGTCCAGCCACCACGAGAGGGACCGCCTTGCTAGGGGGGACAGAACCAAAACCTGATCCAGGGACACAGGGTCCCTGTCCCATACAGACAAGAGGTGGAGTTGAAGAGGCCTCATGTGAAACTGAGCATAAGGAACCGCCTCGAAACAGGACACCATCAGGCCCACCAGCTGCATTCCCTGCCTGATGGAAGGATGAGGGCAGGACAGAAGGAGCTGAGATTGCGCTTGCAGACTGTCCAGCTTCTGCTGAGGAAGAAAGATCCTGGCCCAAGCTGTATCCAGATTCATGCCCAGAAATGGCTTCACCAAAGAGGGAGATAGGGAAGATTTGGAGTGGTTTATCACCCAACCGAATGACTCCAGTGTGGTCACCACCCGCTGAGTATCCAGCTCTGCCTGTTGGAAGGACGGAGAAGTGATAAGAATGTTGTCCAAATAGGGAAGAATGCGAATGCCCTGAGCTCTCAGCAGAGCCATAATGCCCGCCAGCATCTTGGTGAATACCCTGGGAGCCGAAGTAAGACCGAAGGGCAATGCCACAAACTGGTAATGCTGATCCTCCAGAGCGAACCAGAGGAATCTCTGATGACCTGGAAAGACTGGAACATGGAGGCAAGCATCCTTGATGTCCACAGAGGTCATGAAGTCCCCTGGGCGTAGTGAACTTACAGCTGAGCGCAGAGTCTCCATGCGAAAATGCCTGGATCTGACAAACTTGTCGAGAAGCTTTAAGTCCAGGATGGGTCTGACAGACCCATCTGTTTTGGGAACGGTGAAAAGGTTGGAATAATAGCCCTTACCCGTTTTCCTTAAGGGCACTTGGCAGATGACCCCCAGCTCCAGTAGATTCTGCACAGCAAGCAACAGGCCCTGAGCTGACAGGGGGTCTTGAGGCATTCGGGATGTGATGAATCTTGGGGGCGGCCAGGCTGCCAACTATCTTGTAACCGGAGGACACTACCTCCTGAATCCACCGGTCTGAGATATGATGTCTCCAGACGTGAGCAAAGAGCCGAAGCCGACCCTCCACCCGGATGGGTCAGGGCGCCCCTTCATGCCTGAGGGGGCTTGGGGGAAGACTTAGACTTGGAACCCCAGGAGTATCCATTTGCTAATGGAAGATTTGGCCGGCGCCAAACCCTTCTTAGGCCCACAGGGCACAACAAAAAAGGCATCCGTTTTACGAAAAGGAGACGTAATAATCAAATAGTACTTAACACAGCGTACTACATCCAAACAATGCAAAACCCTCTCTTTGTCATTCTTAGGATTAGGACACAAGGAGGGAAGAACAATATCCTGATTCAAATGAAAAGCAGAAACAACCTTAGGAAGAAAGTCTGGTTTGAACCGAAAGACCACTTTATCCTGATGCCTCTCAAAGTAAGGCGCCTGAATAGACAAGGCCGCCAACTCCGAGACACGCCGGACCGAAGTGATAGCTACCAAGTAGACAATCTTCTGAGTCAGGGTAGACGAAGCAATATCTTGCAAAGGCTCAAAAGGAGGAGCCTGAAGAGCAGAAAGAACCAAATTCAAGTCCCAAACAGGGAGTAATGGTTTCCTGGGGGGCCGCACATGCGTAACCCCCTGGAAAAAAGTTTTAACTAAAGAATGAAGCGCAAAACACTTCTGAAAAAAGATAGATAAGGCAGAAACTTGCCCTTTCAATGTACTTAGCTGAAGACCAGAGTCCAAGCCAGATTGTAAAGACTCCAGAATCCTGGAGACCGAAAAGACCCTACAAGGAAAAGATCTAATCTCACACCAAGCAATATAGGCTTTCCAAGTCCTATAGTAGATGATAGAAGAAGACCTACTCCGGGCACTGATCAGAGTCTTAACGACCAAGTCAGAAAGACCCTTCTCCTTCAAGATGGAGGTTTCAGCAGCCAGGCCGTCAAACCCAGCGCTGGTAAATTGGGGTAACACAACCGACCCTGAGTGAGCAGATCGGGCCGAAGAGGCAGAACGAACTGGTCCACTGCCAGCCGAACGATGTCTGCGAACCACACTCGTCTTGGCCACGAGAATGGCGGACACCCTTTCCAGAGCCAACTTCCGAACCACCCTGCCCAGCATGGGTATCGGAGGAAACAGGTACAGAAACCCCAGATCCCCCCAGCTCAGGGACATGGCGTCCACTGCCAGAGCCAGAGGATCCTGGGAGAGCGACACGAAGTTCGGGAGCCTGCAATTGTGACGAGAGGTGGATGGCTCTCAGTTCCAGAATATTGATGGCTAAGTGGGCCTCTTGAGGTCCCCACTGCCCCTGGAACTGAAGCTCCTTCCAGAATCCCCCCCATCCCGAAAGACTGGCGTCCGTGGTGACAATTTCCCAAAGAGGGGTCAGGAAAGACCTGCCCTTCACGAGATTGGCCGAGACCAACCACCACTGGAGGGACTGCCGGACCCGGGAGGACAACTGGAAGGACTGATCCAGCGACCGGGGCTGCCGGTCCCAGGACGCCAACAGATAAAGCTGAAGCGTCCTCGTGTGAAATTGAGCAAAAGGAACTGCCTCGAAGGAGGCAACCATCAACCCTACCAGCCTCATCCCCAGACGGATGGACGGCCGAGGATTGGCAAGTAGGACCCGAGCCAACTCCTGGATCAGATGAATTTTGGACTGGGGGAGAAAACACCCTGTGTTGACAAGAGTCCAACTGCATCCCCAGAAAAGACACCACCCTGGCCGGAGCGAGGGAGGACTTGGGGAAGTTGATCACCCAACCAAAGATTTCCAGCGTGGAGACCACCAACCTGGTGTCTGTCTCCGATTGACTGAGTGACGGAGCCATGATGAGAAGGTCGTCCAGATAAGGTACGACACGAATGCCCCAAGATCTGAAAATGGCCATCACCCCTGCCAGCACCTTGGTGAACACTCTTGGGGCCGAGGTAAGGCCAAACGGAAGTGCCACAAATTGAAAATGCTGATCTTTCATCACAAATCAAAGAAAACGTTGATGAGCCTGGCAGATGGGAACATGAAGATAAGCATCCTTGATGTCTATGGACGTCATGAAGTCCCCCTGCCGAAGGGAACCGATGGCCGTACGCAAAGTTTCCATGCGAAACCTCCGAATACGGATGAACCTGTTGAGTCATTTCAGGTCCAGGACGGGACGAACCGACCTGTCCTTTTTGGGGACTGCGAAAAGATTGGAGTAGAAACCGAGGCCCATCTCTAAGTGCGGCACCGGCCGGATGACCGCTATTTCTAAAAGATTCTTTATCGACGCCAGGAGCCCCTGTGCGGCCAAGGGATCGATGGGCACCCGCGACCGAAAGAACCGTGAAGGAGGGCGAGACTCGAACTCCAGCTTGTAACCGGACGACACCACCTCCCGGATCCATCGGTCCGGAACCTCCTGGTCCCAAACCTGGGAGAAGTGTCGCAATCGTCCCCCCACCCGCACGGGTGAGGGCAGCCCCTCATTGCTGAGCGGGCTTACCAGCAGGCTTGGGCTTGGCGCCCCAGGACTGAGTGGGACGGCCACGGCCCCTCCCCCGGGTCCAACCAGCACCTCTGGTAGCGGGAAAGGAAACCCCCCTACTCGCTCTAAATCCCCGAAAGGAAGGCCTAACGGTACTTGCACCCGAAAGGGGCGACGAGGCCTCTTGCGTTGAGGCATTTTACCACCTTTTGCAACTGAATCAATTTTATCACCAAACAGTCGCAAACTCAAAAAGGGAAGTGCTGTGAGCACCCTTTTAGAGACTAAGTCCGCCGACCACTGGCGCAGCCATACTGACCGGCGAATAGCCACCAGCATTGCCGCTGTCCTGCTACTCATTGCCAGCGCATCGTCCTGAGCGGCCAGAACAAAGGAAATAAAAGACACTGCTTAAGAGCACTAAACTCATTACAAGCGGGATCAAGATCTGCGCATAGATCCTGAATAACGGACCTAGCCGCCAATAGAAGAAGCGCCGAAGCACACACCGGCCGCATCGTCGATCCGGCACTGATAAAACCATGGCGAGCATACTGGTCAATCCGACGATCCTCACTATCCTTAATGGCAGTGGTCTCAGAAGACTGTACCATAGCCGTGCTAGACAGCCCTAACACAGGGGTATCAACGTCAGGGGGAACTGACCAAAGCTTCACCAATTCCCCCGGAAAAGGATAGCGCTTATCCCAAATGGAAGGGATTCCAGCCAGTCGCGTGGGATGTTCCCATTCCTTAAGCACAACCCTCTCAAAGTGTTGCTGCCTGGGAAACACCAAACGCGGCTGAGGTACATCAAATAACTCACCCTTTGGCAGGGCGACTGCCTCAGGCGGATCCAAATTCAAAATTTCAAACATCTGAGCCAAAATGGAGGGGGTGTCAAGGGATACCCCCGCAGCCAGATCGCCAACAGCATCGATCTCCAGCTGGTCTGCAGGCTCATCCGACTCCAAGAGGAGTTCCCCCTCCTCGTCCAGGGAATAATCGGACCAATCCACAACTTCGCACCCCTCATCCTGTGAAGCAGGAGCTGCAGGAGAAGGGTGTTTCCGCTTCGCTGTAGCCTTCTGACCTACCTTGGCGGAAACTATCTTCTCGAGGTTGGACAATCGTGCACACACCTCGGATTGCGAATCCCCACTTTTGACAATGTCACACGGGGTCCGGAACAGGGAGGGGGGGTAGGAGATGATGGAAGTTGCGAAGAGCCAGAAGCCGGAGCGACGGACTGACGCACAATATTCTGCTTTGCACAAGGAATGCATAATATAACATCATCGCCTGGGAGCGGAGTCCCACAACCCCCACACAGCCTAGATGGCCCCGAAGAACCATTTCCGGTATCATCGGAAGCCTCCATATGGTGATTTCTGGTATTCGCAACAACCGTGGGTTTTAGGCATAAAGCCACCCGGGATGCCCCTTTAAATTAATGTCCCGGGAGGGAGGATTTTTTTTTTATATATATTATATATATATATATATATATATATCCCAATTGAGAGAAATAGGACTAGCCAGGTATAATAGAACCGGGAAGCCACTGCAGTGAGGGAATCCCAGGATCTGTGGGGAAAGAAACAACAGTAAGATCCCAGAAAAAAAAGGGGCAGCATGCAGTACAACATTCATGCCAACATATAGTAAAACCCCCAAAATGCTTTAAGAGGTCAAAAAGAATTTGAACCAGTTCAAAACAATCATGAATATGAACAAAAGCCGGCCCCACATGAGGTGAGGCCGCTTACCTGCCCAAGGCTGAGAGTAAAGACCGCAGCAGCAGCAGAGACAATCCACTTCCTGCAGCTGAGTGCCCCGCACCTGACTCCTAATAAGAAAGAGGAAGTGCGGCGGGGCCAAGCTGCACGTCGACACCGCTCAGGCCACGCCCCCTCATACGTTGTCCGGACCCCGCCCCCCTCCCCAGATTCAAACAGTGCGGCCCGCCAAATGGCGGCGCCGCAAAACGAGAGGGTGCCCGACGCCCTCGGTTACTGGGAGGGGAGGGGAGAGCATCTCCAGGCCATGCGCCTGAACCGCCAATAGTGCGGCCCGCCAAACGGCGGTGCCGCAAAACGAGAGGGCGCCCGACGCCCTCGGCTATTGGGAGGGGAGGGCGTCTCTGGCAGCTTCAGGCCATGCGCCTGAACCACCAACAGCGCGGCCCGCCAACGGCGGCCGCACCTAAAGCGGAGCTAAACTCTGGCAGTTCAGGCCGTGCCCCACGCATGAGGTCGAGCGGAGGAGATAAGCTCCTAGGCACCTATAGTGCCATCTACCATTTGCCCAGTGAGCAGCCTGGGCTGGGAGGCTTCCATCAACCATATAGGTAACAAACTATCAACTGAGCAGGTGGGTATTGTAGGTCTAGACTTACAACCGAGATTGTTAAATGGTTGAAAAGGCTATCTGTTGTGGCGCGCTAGGGGAGGGGAGGAGGGGTTGTTCTTGCACGAGGTGAGTTCAGGAAAATTGATATCCCCTTCTTGGGGTTATTCCCGGGTTAGGGGTGTGTGTTTGCTCTGTGCTGGATTGACCTGAGGTGTTGTAATATGAGAGACAGCCCTTATTGTCATGCAGCAACAATCAACTCTTTTTATAAAAAATGATATACATACGGTCAGTGATTATCCAATTTACTGGAAAAGACTGAAAATAAAGTGTCAGAACACTTACCGCCGCGGCCCGGGGGTACTTGACCTGCCCAGGGCCTATGAGGGGAAGACACTCCAAACGCCGTTAATATGATGTTTCATATAGGTTGGTTGCATCCGCATGGATCTCTTCTGTATGGGCTTGTATTCCAACGATGAATTGGTTGTCCACAATTAAAACAATATCACAATTGTGTTTAGGTTAAAATACAAATTTATTCAGGTACAATAATAGCAACAGGGATCAGGCGGGGGGTGGTGGTGGGGATGAAGTCTCTGTGTTAGGGGGAAGGGAGGAGAAAGTCTGTGGCAGCTTAGATGGTCTGCGCTGCTTGAGAAGTAAAAAGATGCTCCGTATATGTTTACTTGACCTGTATATGTGTAATTTTCCTGAACTCACCTCGTGCAAGAACAACCCCTCCTCCCCTCCCCTAGCGCGCCACAACAGATAGCCTTTTCAACCATTTAACAATCTCAGTTTAAGTCTAGACCTACAATACCCACATTACTAATAGGGACGTGACCCCCTATCAGTGGCAGCAGCTTCCCACCACCTCCAGCGCTCCTCACAAACCATCTTTTCCTTCTCTATCAACTGAGCAGAAATAGACCCAAAGGGGGTGCCGGAGCAAGACCCCGGCTACCTGCAAGCAGGAGACTTCTTTCTTCTGTCTTGTCGTCATGCAGAGAGAAAAACACTGGTGTTAAGTGGGAGGTACCAGGTATATATAGGCCGGAAGGGGGCTCGTTACAAGACTTCCTCTCTGCAACTGCGTCACCTGGCGGTGAGTAACCCATTCGTGAAGAATTAAAGGGGAAGCGGGGTGTGTGGCACACTGAGAATATCTCCCCGGGCCCCTGCAAATGAAGCTCCCCTTCCCATTCTGGACCCACGGTAGGAAGGAAGAAAGGAGCCTGAACCCCGAAAGGGCCGAGACTGTCTCCTGTGCTGGGGTAACCTGCCTCTCTTAGCAAACAGGTCCAGGCGATCCCCAAATAGACGCAGTCCTTTAAAGGGGAACCCAGTGAGAGCCTTCTTGGCAGCGTTGTCAGCGGCCCACTGGCGCAGCCAAACCGAGCGGCGTATAGCCACCGCCAAGGCAGAAACCCTCTCACACATTCTAATGGTATCATCCAAGGCAGAGAGGACATATGCAACAAATTCCTCACAACGCAGAAGGGCTCTATACTCTTCACTAGACGCATCATCAGGAGCCCCATCTAAAATACTCTTGAGCAGAGTCCTAATAGCCACAGCTGTAATGGCAGAGGCACAAACCGGATGCAGCGCGGACCCCACACAGGCAAAGGCATGGGAAGCCAGCTGATCAATGCGCCGGTCCTCACCATCCCTCAGTGTAGTAGAGTCAGGGGAATGCAAGACAGAAGTGTTGGACAATCCCAGAATTGGTGCATCCACTTTGGGAGGGGACGACCAACGCTTAACCACTTCAGCAGGAAAGGGGTACCTCTTATCCCAACTCTTAGGCACCCCAGGGAGCCTGCTGGGAAGCTCCCACTCTTTGAGCACGAGATTATTAAAGTGAGTTTGCTCAGGAAACTCCAAACGTGGCTTAGCAGTGTGAAACAACTCCCCTTGCTGCTGAGGAGCCGTGGCAGGAGGAGAGATGGAAAGTACTTCAAAATGTGAGCCAAAAGCCTGTCAGTATCATCTGGAGCCCATGGGTCAGAGCCAGAATCAGCATAACCCTTCGGCTGCTCATCAGATTCTGAATCAGAAAACAACCCGCCCTCTTCCAGGGGGGTATAGCCGACCAGGTCAAAGAATTCCTCAGCCTCCATAGGAAAAAGGTTAACGCCAGGTGCCAGATGCCGCCAGCAATCAGCTTCTCAATGCTAGCCACCCTGGTAAACAAATCAGGCTGAGACTCCCCACTGGTATGTAACTCACTGGGAGTCAGATGTAAGCGTGGGGGAGTGGGCAAAGCCACATGGGGCGCAGGCTCAGCCACAGGTAACCCAGATTGCAGCGCAAGCGCCCGCTGGGCACAGGGTACACAAACCTGCACATTGTCATCATTTGTATGAGACACCCACCACGCCACACACAGCCGGGCTTGTCCCGAAGGAACCCCAAGCACATTATTCTGAGAAGCCTCCATATGGTGATTATCGCGGCCACCGGCCAATAGGGATTTACGCTATAAGGCCACCCGGGATGCCCCAATAGCCCGCTAGGGAAGTGGGAGGTAAAGGCAGAATAGGCCTCTAATAGCAACTAAATAGAGGGGAAAGGCCCGGGAGAAACCACAATTAAGTTTGACCCGCCTGCAAGACAAAAACAGAAAAGTCCCGTAAGCGGTATGCATACATAATATATATATATATAAAATAAGCCAGCCCGCAGGGGCACTTACGGACCGCGGTAGGTAGACACCAACCACGCAGCACGAGGAGAGCAAAATGGCGCCCGCAGATACCTCGAGAGGCGGGCCGCGGAGACAGTGATGCGGAACGCGCCATCCACAAGGCCCGCCCCCCCCGAAGAGCGCGAAGGCGCCCACGTGACCATGTCAGCCAATGCTGGCGCAGCAGCGCCTGAGGTAATGTCGCTGCCGACCGTGGAATGCCGTACAAGCACGCGTGGCGGCGGCAGCATTTTTTAAAAAAGCAACCAGTGCATACCAACACAAGCCAAGCATACCACGTAATACAATCCCAAGGAGTGAATACACATACACACACACACACCCCCCCTCCCGAGAACTGCCAGGGAGAGCGAGGGAGGGCAGCGGCCAACCTAACAGGAGTCCACCGATGGACAGGGGCGATAGCACGGGAGGGGCATCCCATAAGGCTCACCATGAGCCTATACCGTCTACCCTTTGGTGGGGGATTGCGGTCAGAGCAGCGCTCCTTAAGCACCTGACATAGGTGCTGCCTACCATCACCCGACCAGTGCAGCCAAAGCTGGGAGGCAGAAAAAAGAGGAACGGGTGGGAATAGTCCTACAGGGCAGCAGGCTAATAGCCCCGCTCAACTGCGAGTAGAGAGCCATCTTCTTACCTTCCCAGCGCTGACTGCAGAGAAGAACTGGGGAATTTGTGGGAGGTCCCTGGAATATAAGGGGCCGGGAGGAGCCACTTTTTTGCTGTCTCTGCAGTCCAGCGCCATCTTGTGGATGTATAACCCAAATGTAAGGAGCAGGACGTGCTGTATACTTAGAATAAGACCACATTAAGAGTCATAATGGCTAGCGCAGCATTGTTCAATGGCTCAAAGTGAGGACCCTGGAGAGCAGACAGCACCAAGTTCAAATCCCACACCGGTAGCAGGGGGCTTACGCGGTGGACGTACATGAGTAACTCCTTGGAAAAAAGTCTTGACAAGCCTATGGTTGGCGAAAGATCTTTGGAAAAAGATTGCCAGGGCCGAAACCTGGCCTTTGAGGGTACACCGTTGTAAACCCGACTCCAGACCATGTTGCAAAAACTCCAAAATCCTGGAAATAGAGAAAGTGCAAGAAGGAAAAGATTTAATCTCGCACCAGGCAATGTAAGCATGCCAGACCTTGTAATAAATCATGGAAGATGATTTATTTTGAGCCTGAATCATAGTACTGACTACCGAAGCCGGCAGTCCCTTATACATCAGGATGGAGGCTTCAGCAGCCAAGCCGTCAAAGCCAGCACTTGTAAATTGGGGAGGCGCAACTGACCCTGAGTTAGAAGCCCCGGATCGTCAGGCAGGACGAAGTGATCCACCGCCATCTGGACGACATCCGCGAACCATACTCTCCTCGGCCAGCGGGGGGCCACCAGAATGGTCCAGTGTCATGCCCAGAAAAAGACCTCACAAATGCCGGAGTGAGCGAAGACTTAGGATAATTGACCACCCAAAAGGACTCTAGGGTGGACACAACCACCTGAGTATCCCTCTCAGCCTGATGACAGGATGGAGCAGCAAATCAACAGGTCATCCAGGTAAGGAAGAATGCGAATGCCCTGGCTCCTCAGGAGGGCCACGGCACCCGCCAACACCTTGGTGAACACCCGAGGGGCCGAAGTGATACCGAACAGCAAGGCCACAAACTGGTAGTGCTGATCCTCCAGAGTGAACCTCAGGAACTTCTGATGCCCTAGGAAGATAGGAACGTGCAGGTAGGCATCCTTGATATCCACAGTGGTCATAAAGTCGCCTGGCCAAAGAGATCTTACTGCCGGCCGCAAGGTCTCCATGCGGAAGTGTTTGAACCTGACAAATCGGTTGAGACCCTTTAGATCCAGGATGGATCTCAGGGAGCCGTCCTTCTTGGGCACCATGACCAGATTGGAGTAGAACCCCCGACCCCGTTCCTGAAGAGGCACCGGGCAAACCACTCCGGATGACAGAAAATGTTGGACGGCCAACCTCAGGCCCTGTGCCGTCACAGGATTTTGGGAGATCCGGGACCGGAGGAATCTTGGGGGCGGCCAAGCTGCTAGCTCTATCTTGTAACCGGAAGACACCACCTCCTGAATCCACCGATCCGAGACGCGTTGTCTCCAGACGTGAGCAAAGAGTCTAAGCCGTCCTCCCACCCGGATGGGTGAGGGCGCCCCCTCATGCCTGAGGGGCCTTGGTAGGGGGCTTGGGCTTAAAACCCCAGGAGAGACCAGGGCGACCACAGGATCTACCCCGTTCCCATGGGTCTCTGCGGCTACCTGTGAAGGAAGATCCGCGTCCCCCCCCAAATGCTTTTTACGCTGAGGGAGTCGACGATCTTTGGTCAAAACATCCAGACGTTCCCCAAAGAGACGTAGTCCCGTAAAGGGAAGCCCGGTGAGGGACTTCTTAGCGGCAGCCGCCCTCTGGCGCAGCCAGACAGACCTACGCATGCCGACCAACAGGGAAGAGGCCCTATCACAAAGCCGGACAGCATCGTCCATGGCAGACAGCACAAAAGCAATAAAGTCAGAGCAAAGCAAAAGGTCCTTGTAGTCATCCTCTCGCTTGCGAGATCTGGCAGCCTTGGCAAGGGACCTGACCGTCTTCTTAAGTGCAATGGCAACAATAGCCGCGGCGCGGACCGGGCATAAACTCGTTCCCACAAAGGTGAAGGCATGACAGGCTAGTTGATCCTTACGCCGGTCGGCATTATCGCTCAAAGTAGTGATGTCAGGAGACGGCATAATAGAAGTATTGGACAGTCCCAGGACAGGGACGTCTACGTCGGGGGGACAAGACCAGCGGCGAACCAAGTCGGCCGAGAAGGGATACCTTCTATCCATTCCCTTGGGCACCGAGGGCAACCTGCTGGGCCGTTTCCATTACTTGAGGACCATAGTCTCGATTCAAAGACACATTCGTCCGGACTTCCGTAGCTGTCTGTGAAAGTTTGGGTGGGTGTTAGTCTTTTTTTTGCTTTTTTCCGTTCATTTTTCATTCGTACGAATGTTCGGGAATGCACTTTCGATGAACGGAAGCAAATCGGAACATTTCCGTTAGTTCGGATCATTTTCCAATCCAAATCGGAAATTTTTCGTTCGTTCAGATAACTTCCGTTATTGGGATGGGTTCCTGTCTGATTCAGAGAGCTGATTTCCGACGGACCACCACCCTATAAATCCGTTTCATTTCCGATCCACTTACGGGACCTTTGAGGGCTCGGATTGCTATTGTTGAACATGTTTTGTGGCTATGTGGAGGAGTCTGCGCGCCTTTAGCACCAAGGCATTGCATGTTCAGCATGGCCGAGGCCATGAAAATTGTATAGCAATGCATACCTGAATCAATACATTTCATGGATGCCTTATAGAAGCATTTTAATGCTGACCTTAATTAGTCCTTAGCATGTAAACATTTATTTTCCCACACATCCATATAATTGCTATATTTTTTCAGACTTATGTCCTTTGTGAATTATATTTGGATTGTTGAACTTGAATCTTAATTTGTTGTAGGAGTTATTGTTTTAGTTGGTTACCTTTGCTTTGTGTAATTATTTTATATTTGGTTGCAGGAACCGCAAGATGTGCCACTCGCCCTTGCTCCTGATGCCCGTTCTTTGCCTGCAGAATGTGGGGCAGGGGTTCTCTAATCGGGCACTATGCAAAACCCGGCCGTGGTGGCGAGGGCCCTCTGGCTTTTGAAGTCCAGATTTAGGTGTTTGGACCATACGGGGGGGGGGGGGGGGGGGGGGGGCACTGCAGTATGACCCCAACAAGGTTATACCAATATTTTAATTTAAGTTTTTTTTAACAGGGACCACACGAGCCAGAGTGGCACAACTGAGTGTCACGGTCCTTCAGTTGGTGGGCGAGATGCAGGAGCTGCATTTTGATAAATTTTATATTTTATGATGGAATGCAGAAAAAAAATGTTACAGTGTCATTTCATTTACAAAATACATTAACACAAAACTAATGGGCCCAGAAATATTTAAAGATGAATACTCACATGACCGAGAAGTGGTTAAGGTGAGCTTTAAGGTTCCAAAAGGGAAGATGGAGGATAGTGCTAAGTGATTTGGGTGAGCTTTAAGGTTCCAAAAGGGAAGATGGTGGATAGTGCTAAGTGATTTGGGTGAGCTTTAAGGTTCCAAAAGGGAAGAAGGAGGATAGTGCTAAGTGATTTAGCTAAACATTGTAGTAGAAGTGAGGATGGCAAATATGTAGGCAAGCACTTTAATGAGTTAAGTTTGTAGTGCGCAGGCGCAAGATCGTAAGGATTTCCGTCTGGACGAATATTTATTGAAAAAGGGAAACAGAATTGAATGGGAAATGTAAAGGATTCGTTGGAGGATACCATGGGAAAAGGGCAAAAACGAAAGCCTACGTTGTAACATGTGGAAATGAAATGGAAAAGTCTGGATGGAAAATTACATCCTCGTATTCGTAATCTGCCGTACGAACGGACGGAAACTTTACAGAAGGTTTTCAATGCATGCATAGAATCGCTCGTACGCTCATACGAGAACAGAAACATTTCACACAAAAAACAGCTCGGCACTAAAACTGAAGTTTTTTTTGTCTCTCTGAATCGAGCCTCATATTGGAAAAATGGCCCTGCTCCGGGAACTCTAAGCGTTGCTTGTCAGGATGGAAAAGCTCCCCCTGCTTCCTCTTTGCCGCCTTAGGGGGAACGATGTGTAAATCATCAAAAACGGCCGACAAAAGTCTGTCAGTATCATCCGGGAGCCCGGAATCCTCGTCTGAGGAGGACCCTGGTTCGCTATCAGACTCGCCATGACAATCCCCAGAGGAATCAGAATCGTGGAACAATTCCCCCTCCTCCATGGATTCAGGCCGCCATAGGAATCATACAATTCATCATCATCGGCAAAGAGGGACATGCCCGTAGCCAGGTGCTTCTTTTAACTAGAGGCCTTGCCGGCAGCCGGATGGGCCAGTTGCCGCTCAATGCTGGCAACGCACAGCGCCAGGTCCGAATGAGACCCCCTACTGCCTTCCCCCTCACTGGGAGCTAAATGCAGGCGTGGGGGAGTAGGTGATGCTGCGGGCAGGATGGGACTGGGGAGAGTAGCGCTCACACCAGCCTGGTCAGCAATGACACTCTGAGCACAGGGAACAAAGACCACGCTGCGACCGCTCACAGGGGATGAGACACAGCTGAGCCTTCCCCCGAAGGGCCCCCAAGCTCGCTATACCCAGAAGCCTCCATATGGTGATTACAGAGTAGCAAAAAAAATGCACAAAGTACGGGCGCTCAGGGCAAGGATACCCCACCCGGTATGCCCCCCAAGATTCCCTTAACAAGAAGAGAGGGGAAGTGGGGGGGGGCTAAATACTGTGGGAAAAATACCATTTTGTGATTACTCACCTGTAAAATGGGTATTATAAGTATGTCTCACACCCTGCTTCGGAAATATTCATTACACTTGGGTTATGTCCAGTAGAGGGCGAACTTCTGCAGAGATGAATAGAAAAAAAGCCCCTCCCGGCCCATAAATACCTGGGACCTCCCACACATTCCCCAGTATAAGAAAGCAGTAAGGGGACCAGGAAGAGCAAATAAAATCTATGAGAAAAACAGTAACACCAAACAGAGGATCCAAGATAAAACTAAGGGTGGGGCGAAGCAGGGTGTGAGACACTTATAATACCCATTTTACAGGTGAGTAATAACAAAATTGTATTATTCTAAGTATGTCTCACACCCTGCTTCGGAAATTTTCATTACACTTGGGACATCCAATAGCAGTGTCCAAAAAGGGTGGGGATCCCAACAGGCAAAAATACACAAATGAAAAACCCCTGCTGCTTGTAGAACTTTGCGGCCAAAAACAGCATCCGCTAAGGCCCGCACATCAACCTTACAAAAACTTGTAAAAGGTATGAACAGAAGACCAAGTAGCAGTCGTACACCTTGTTCACAGAAGCCTGGCGCTAAAAAGCCCAGGAAGTCCCAACAGTACGAGTAGAAATAGCAGTAAACTGAAAAGGGGAACCCTCCCCTTGGCAATATAGGCCCAAACAATGACCAGATATATCCATTGATAATGGTAGACTTGACGGCGCCAAACCCGTCTTGGGCCAGAGGGCACCACAAACAAGGCGTCCGTCCTACAGAAAAGGGAAGTAGCCAAGAAATAGTACGTCACAAAACAAACATCCAAAAAGTGCAGGGCCCTCTCCTCGTTAACGCTAGTCGAAGGACACAAGGAAGAGAGAACCACATCCTGAATGAGATGGAAAACAGATACCATTTTATAAAGGAAATTCGGCTTAAAGCGGAACACCACCTTGTCCCGGTGTCTCTCAAAGTAAGAGGCTTGAATAGACAAGACCGCCAACCCAAAAACACAGCGAACAGAGGTAAGAGCCACCAAAAAGGCAATCTTTAGTGTAAGCATAGAAAATGCAAAATTCAAATCCCAAACAGACACAAGGCTTTCGAGGACAAAAGACCCTAGAAGAAGACCACCAGGACAGAGGCCTGCCCTTTCAAAGTACTTAAGCTGGATCCCCAAGCACAGACTGTGCCGACGAAAGTCCAAAATCCTAGGGAACGAAAACACCTTGCAAGGCAAGGCCCTAGCCTCACACCCATCAATATAGGACCTCCAAGACCTGTAGAAGATGTTCGAGGAAGACCACTTCCTAGCCCAAACAAGTGTCTGAAGCCCAACATCAAACAAACCTCCTTCTATTAAGATGGAGGAGGTTGCAGCAGCCACGCCGTCAAAGCCAGCGTTTGTAAAATGTAGAACGAACCAAACCTATCTAGGCCACCCTGGAGCCACCAGAATTGCTGACGCACCCTCGTGAGCCAGCTTGCGCACCACCTTGCCCAGCATGGCAAAGGAAGAAAACAAACCCAAACGTTGGGAGCTTGTGATAGCAACGTGAGGCAAAGAGATCCACCTCCAGAGTCCCCCACTTGCGACAGAAGGACTGGAACACCTTGTGGTAGAAAGATCATCCCCCTCAGTGAGAGGATCCCCTGCTCAAGGAGTCCGCCTCCGTGTTTTCCACTCCCGGAATGAATGCCGCTGAGATGCATGGAACATCGCTCCCCGCCCATGCAAGAATCAGCGAAACTTTCCTGAGGGCACTCCTGCTGCGAGTCCCTCCTTGGTGATCGATGTAAGCGACCGCAGTTCAATTGTCTGATCAAACCTGAACCGGTAAGCCCTGTAAGCGATGCATCCAGCATGACAGAATCAACCGAATAGCTCTGAACTCCAAAAACATTGATTGGGTGTGAGCCTCCTGAGGACCTCCCAGCCCCTGGAACTGAAAGTCCGCCCAGAAACCTCCCCAGCCCGACAGGCTGGCATCCGTGGTAACCGTCTCCCAACAAGCGGCCAAAAAGGATCTGCCCCTCATCAGATTGCTAGGCTCCAGCCACCACTGAAAGGACTGCCGAACCCTGGGAGACAGCAGAAAGGACTGATCCAAGTACCGGGGACATCCGTCCCAGTTCAGCAATAGATGGAGTTAGAGCGACCTCATTTGGAACTGAGCAAAGGAGAAGAAAACCACCATCAATCCCACCAGTTTCATCCCTAGCTGGATAGAGAGGCGAGGATTGTCCAGGAGAACACGTATCAGATCCTGAACCCTCTGCACCTTTGGGTGAGGAAGGAACACTCTGGCCTGACTGGAATCCAGATTCATGCTCAGAAATGAGATCTCCCTTGAAGGGGAGAGAGAGAACTTGGGGTGGTTGATCACCCATCCGAACCGTTCCAGCGTCGTCACCACCCTGGAGTCCATCTCCACCCGGCATAGAAAAGATGCTGTAATGAGTAGGTCGTCCAGATACGGCACAATGTAAACGCCCTGGGCTCTGAGAAGGGCATTATGCCCGCCAGCCCCTTGGTGAACACCCTTGGTACCAAAGTCAACCCGAAAGGGAGGGCCACAAACTGAAAATGCTGATCTCCCACCCCAAACCTGAGAAATCTCTGGCGTGCGGGGTAGATTGGTACATAAAGGTAAACAACCTTGATGTCCATAAATGTCACGAAATCCCCCTGATGAAGGGAATTGATGACTGAGCGCAGAGTCTCCATGCGGAACTTCTGGGATCTGATGAACCTGTAGAAAGGCCTCAAAAACCAGAATGGTTCTGATAGATCCATCCCTTTAGGGAACCATAAAGAGGTTGGAATAATAGCCCCGGCCTCTCCCTGACAGAGGCACCGGACATATGACCTCCATGTCCAGAAGATTTAGCCCTGCCAACAGGAGCCCCTGCGCAGCCCGGGGGTCCGAGGGAACCCGAGAACTGAGGAATCTGGGGAAGGCCGGTACTCGAACACCAACTTGTACCCGGAAGAGACCACGTCCACAATCCACTTGTCTGTGACCTCCCAGGCCCGGACCTGGAAAAAATGCCGCAGCGGGCTTGGAACCCCAGACAGGTCCTGGACGGGCCCATCCTCCACCTCTGCTCCAGGAATCACCACTGAAAATAGAGAAGGCAGCACCTCTGCCTGCTCTGGAACGCGAAAGGAAGGATTAGAGGAGCCTGCCCCCCGAAAGGAGCAATGCCGCTTCTAGCATGGCGGAAGCCTGCCTCCTTCCGCAACTGAATCCAATTTAACTCCAAACAGCCGCATACCCAGAAGGGTAGCCCTGCAAGTGACTTCTTAGCCGCAATGTTAGCCTCCACTGGTGCAACCAGGCAGAGCGTCATAGCCACAAGCAACGCTAAGGTTCTGCCATACAGACATATTGTGTCATCCAAGGCAGACAAGACAAATGGTCATGAACGATACACACCGCATAAGCGCTGCAAATCATCACTGGCTGGGTCCAGCTGGGACCCCTCAACAGGCCCCTAACCACAGACCTGATAGCCACAACCGTGAGTACAGAAGTACAAACAGGCCGCAAGGCAGAACCCACGCCAGCTAAGGCATGTCAAGCCATCTGATCAATACGACGGTCCTCACGATACTTAAAACGTGGTGGCGTCTGGAGAGTGCACCACAGATGTGTTAGACAATCCCAGTATGGGCGCATCGACCTCGGGAGGAGACGACCAGCGCTTCACCGCGTCCGCCGGAAAGGGATACTTCCTATCCCATCCCTGAGGAAAACCGGGAAGCCGGCTAGGTCCTTCCCAATTCTTAATAATCAGATCACTGCAGACATGCAAAAACAGGCTCCTCCCGGCCCTTCATATACCCGGGGACCTCCCACAAATCCCCAGCATTGAAAAGCAGTAAACAAGAAGCTGCGAGAATCCAACCACCAAAAACTGGCAATAACAATCACCATACAGGGGATCCAGAACAATGCAAAAAACCAGGGTGTGGTGGAGCAGGACGTACTGTATACGTATAATACCAATTCTACAGGTGAGTATTTCACAGAATTGTATTATTCTAAGTATACAGTACGTCCTGCTCCAGATATAATACTTACACTTGGGACATCCAATAGCAGTGTCCATAAAGTAGGGTGGGATCCCCAACAAAAAAGGCACAGCAGACAGAAAAAGCACTGTCACCTGCAACCTTGCTACCAAAAGCGACATGAGCAAAGACTCTAACGTCAACATCAGAAAAACCTTTGAAAAGGTATGAACAAAAAAAACAAGTAGCGGTCTAGAAAACTTGTGCAACAAAACCTGGTGCTGAAAGGCCCAAAGAAACCAAGGCACCAGTAGAATCAGAAATAAAGTGAGAAGAAAATTCTTCCCCTCAAAGGAATAGGCCTGAGTAACAGCCTGACAAGAACAAACGCTAACAGTAGCCCAGGAAGAAGCCGAACCTTCCCTAGGACCAGAAGGGACATTCATCCAAGTAAAGGCTAGGCCAAAGGCCGCTTAACCCCTGGAAGCAGACGAGATCAGGCACATACAGATGTAGGTGCCCACAAACCCCAAGGGGCATCAGTCCCCCTAAGGGACAAGAGACAATCCAGGAAAAAGATTCCAGCACCTGTTGAGGGAAAGTAGATCCCCTCAGCGTTACTAGGAATAAAGCACAGAAGAAAGACAAAGTCTTGAATACATGAGCCTAAGACACCACCTTAGGCAGAAGGTCCGGCATAAAGCGGACCACCACCTCATCTTGGTGTATATATCAAAGAACGAGGGCTAGCTAAACAGAGCCGCCCGCTCGGGCACACGTCTGACAGAAGCAACAGCCCCCAGAAGGACAACTCAGTGGATAAGAACAGTCAGACAGCATCCGGAATAGGTCCAAGGGAAAACCCCGCAAGGCAAACAGAATAAAATTCAAATCCCAACAGGGACCCTAGAACTATGTGGGGGATGCACCTGAGCAATCCCCGAAAGAATGCTTAACCAAGGCAAAAAACTGAGCAAAGACTTCTACAGGAAGGCGGACAGGGCAGAACCTGAACCTCCAGAGTACCGAGTAGGAGAGCCAACTCCAACCCATAATAACTCTAGAACCCTGGGAACAAAGAGCGCCCAACAGGGGAGAGACCAAGACTCACAACAATCATATGGGTATGCCATACCCCACAATAGATGGAAGAAGAAGCCAACTCCTAGGCTTCCAGAAGTCACAGTCACCCAGAAGATAGGCCCGTCTCCATCAAGGTGGATGAATCAACCGTCAGGCCATCCAGACCAGAGCCTGTAGATTGGGGTGAAATAACAAAGGGGGCCCGAGTGAGCAGATCAGCACTCATGACAGAACGTACAGGTCCGCTGTCCTCAGTACCACATCTGCAAACCACACTCCACTAGGCCACCCAGGGGCCACCAGAATCACTGGTTCCCCCCTTTTAGAGCAAACTTGCGCAGAACCCCGCCTAGCAGGGTGAATGAAGATAAGACATACAGAATAGAATGTCCAGCCATAAAGTTACTAAGTCTCATGACCAAGGTCAGAACAATCAGTCAGGGAAACAAGGGCCTAGAACCTATGAAAGTGAGGGGGCCCAAAAAGATCCACCCTAGATTATCACATAGTGACACAAGAATTAGCACATCCTGTCGCAGAAGGACATCCACCGGAGCGAATATCGCTGATATGCAGGGAACGCTGTCCTCCACCCAGATCAAGGTCAGATACCTTCCTGGAGGATCATCCTGCTCTGAGTCCACACAGATAATTGTCGTCAGACAGACCAAGGAGCCCCCAAATAGACAGATCCCGCAAAGGAGAAGTCCAGCGAGATAGAGCCAACCTGAAAGCCTACCGCTTCAAAAATAGATAAGTGAATGGACCCCTAAAGGTCCCACCTCCCCCGGAATCACAGGGGATTTTAGAAGAAACCCCCCCCCTCCATCAACCTGATAGATTTGGTATCGATCTACAGGAAGATGCAAGGAAGGGGGTGCTCCCCTGACTGGTTCCTAGAGTACAACCGTCTCAAGGGGAACCACCGTACCAAGGTGGAAAGGTACACAGACCCAGCTCCAGGGAAGCTGGAACCCAGTCCAGCATTTACAATATAAGTTGCAGAAGAGCCCAAGGGCACTGAGCATAAGGGACAACCTTTGAGCAGCCACCAACAGGCCCACCAGCTGCAATCCAGCCTGGTGAAGAGATGAGAACAGCAAAGAGGAACCGAGCCCCTGTAACCAGATTGTCCACTTTATAGTCAAGGAAGCAGGTTTCCGCCTGAACCGAATCCAAGTTCAACCCTAGGAATGGAGATACCAAATAAGGGAACAATGAGGAATTGAGGTGATTGAGCACCCATCCAAAGACTCCCAAAGGACACCACCAGCCGAGTAACAAACTCGGCCTGACGTAGAGATTGGGAAGCAAAGAAGGACGACCAGGCAGTTTCTCGCGTGGACGCCCCCTTGGTCTCATCAGACACATCACCCCCGTCATCGCTTTGGCGATCACTCTGGGAGCAGAAGAGGGGCCAGATAAGGCCACAATCAGCAGTGTTGGACCTCCAACACTAACCCGTAAGATCCTCGGTGTCCAGAAGACACAGTGGCAATGAAATAAGCATCTTAGATCACCACAGACGGCAAGAGGTCCCTGGACACAGGGCACTGGTGGCCCAACTCAGAGAAACCATGCAGAAACCGCCTGTGAATGTAAATTGCTGCACCTATGGAAGGCCAGAATGGGCAGAGTGCCTCATCCTTTGGGGGGGAATGTGGAAAGGTTGGTGTAGAGGCCCCTGCCTCTGCCTGTCAAGGGCAACCTGCAAGTGACCCCAGACCTCGCAGGCCGCGCGTGGCCTGCACCAACACCTGAAGAGAGACAGGGACCAGAAGCATCCTGACAATCTCGGGAAGGGGCCGCCCAGCAAACACTATCCTGGATTCAGAGGAAACTTCCTCCTAAATCCACCAGAACGAGGCATGACGCCTCCTGATAGGAGCAAGGTGCTGCGGCCATCCCCTCGCCCAGTCGGGCGAGGGCGCCCCATCATGCTTGGGGGGTTTTGGTGAAAGATTTGGACTTAGTCCTGCCAGAAGGGCCAGGGCGTTGTCTGCCACTCCTGGGGCATGAATCTACACCAAAAAGCTGGAAGGACGCCCCTGGTTTGGGTTTGACACCAACATAGAGGGGGGAGGGGTGCCCCTGCCCCGAGAAGGCCGAGACAGCCTTCTGCGAAGGGGTGTTTTGCCCTTTTTCCCAAACAGGTCCAGACGGGCCCCGAATAGGCGTTGCCCTCTAAAGGGAAGCCCAGTGTCGCAGCCAGACCAAGCGGCGTATAGCTACCACAAGTTCTTGCGCACATCCTAATGGTGTCATCCAGCGCTAAAAGGATAAACCTTACAAATACATCACAACTGGAGAGTGCATTAAACACCTCCCAGGGGAGATCCTCAGGTTGATGATCAATCATCTTTCTGATGAGGGTCCTAGCGGCCACTGCAGCGATGGCCGCGGCACAGACCGGGCGCAGAGCCGTCCCTGCACTAGAAAAGGCGTGGGAAGCCAGCCTATCAATGCGCCGGTCCTCAGCATCCCGAAGGGTACGTTAAGTAGGGGCTGCAATAAAGGGGGGGTTAAGAACCCCAATGATCGGTGCATCCACCACAGGAGGTGATGACCAACAGTTAACCACATCAGGGGAAAAAGGGTATTTCCAATCCCAGTCCCCTGGAAGTTTACTAGGGCATTCCCATTCGTTGAGTACAAGAGCCTGGAAGTGATCCTGCTCCAGAAATTCCAAGCGTGGCATCGCTGTATGGAAACTCTCCCTTCTAGGCCTGGGAGCCTCACCGGGAAGAGAGATAGACAAGACCTTGAAGATCTTTATCAGTAATTCATCGGTGTCACACAGGCCCCAGGAACCAGGGCCGTATCATCATGACTCCTCGGCCCCTCGACAGATGAGCCGGAGTCAGAGAACAGCTCACCTTCATCAGAAAGAGCCAAACCCTGCTGAGTAGTAAATTCCTCAGTTTCCGAAGGAATGGGCGAAACCGGAGGCGTCAGGGACCGCTTCTTAACAGGGCCCAAGCGCTCTGCCAACCTCGAAATCACCTGATCAGCCGTAGGCAGTCTGCGTGGCACGACTTGCTGGTCATTCCCACTCGAGTGCGACTCATCAGGAGTGAGATTTTAGCACGGGGAGACAGGTGTATTGAAACGAGGCGCAGCCACTGGCAACCCTGACTGCAGTGCCAGTACTTGTTCAGCACAGGGTCCGCAGACCCGTGCTCTGTCCGCATCAGCATGGGGTTGTCCACACGCTGTACACAGCCGGTCTTGTCCCGGAGGGACCCCGGTCACATAATTCTGAGATGCCTCCATATGGTGATTATCAATGCAATATATGCCAGTAGGGATTTATTCAATAGGCAACCCTGGATATCCCATAGGCCCGCTAGGAATGTGGTCGAATTTTTTGTAAGCCCGCTACAATATATGTTAGGCCGGGAGAAGCCACCGGGGTCTTTGACGTCTGAAAGACAGAAAGGGAATAAGAGGTGTCAGGGCCATGCGCAGCAGAAAAAATACTAATGATGAAATCACCCTCGAGGGCACTTACAGACCTGGGGAGGAGAAGGACTGCAAACACGCGCGCGAAGATCAACAAAATGGCGCCAACCGAACCTCGAAGGGCGGGCCCAATCTGGGCGTGACGCGGAGCGTGCCACGCCAGGTCCCCGCCTCCCCCAAAGAGCGCGAAGCTCTGAGGCAGCCGTCCAGGCTTGACAAGCCAAGCATAGGATATGCTAGTAAAAGCATCTGCTAATGGATGCTCGTAGTCCGACGACGACGCCACCCCGCACAGTAAATTTTAATAAAAAAATTGGTGGCGGACTGCGGCGGAGCATGGCTCTGTTAAGCACGCATGGTGCTGCCTACCTTCCCCCGACCAGCGCAGCCCAGGCTGGGAGGCACATCACAGGGAGGACGGGTGGGAATAGTCCAACAGGGCCGCAGGCTGTAATAGCCCCGCTCACCTGCGAGAGAGTGATACTTCATGTCTTCGCAGTCAGCACTGCAGAGAAATCTGGGGATTTGTGGGAGGTCCCCGGGTATATGAATGGCCAGGAGGAGCCTGTTTTTGCATGTCTGCAGTGCACAGCGCCCTCTGGCGGAGGATTATCCAAGTGTAAGTATTATATCTGGAGCAGGACGTACTGTATACTTAGAATATAATGTTCTTGTGGAATGGAGCCTTCTCGTTCTTTGACGCAGGACAACTAAACTCGCGATAAACAATTTGATATGCTGATTAAAAAAGAGTGTCAACATCACAGTACCAAATTATCAACTTAGAACAAATGATGAAGATCTTGATAAAAGTATTCTGTAAAATACATCGGTCGAAAGGTCATTTTAGTCAAAAACAGGACCACAAGGTTTTCCAAAGGAAAGAATGGTTAAAAAAAATAAATAAATAAAAGCCTAGTGTGAACAAAATATCTTTAGTCCAAATTGGGATTTGAAATGTGTGCGTGGTCATGGAGCAAAGACCCTGAAAGGAGTGGGACAAACCTTGTAGGTTGGCATATACACACCAGGAAATGAAGGCCCCTGTTAAAACTGTATATCTAATAATCTTGGGCAGTATAGCAGATTCCAGCTTTCATGCAAGGTCTGTAGTGTTATAGTTTTAGAGATACATCTACTATAGTAACTCCTTGATACGATTATATTATCTC
Organism: Gastrophryne carolinensis; assembly: GCA_027917425.1. Taxonomy (NCBI): domain Eukaryota; kingdom Metazoa; phylum Chordata; class Amphibia; order Anura; family Microhylidae; genus Gastrophryne; species Gastrophryne carolinensis. The sequence goes on along the minus strand of CM051238.1, from coordinate 82,183,437 downwards.
TCTATTATGAAGGTTATGTTTATAATGTGGCAAGTTGGTAGTATTGTTGGGGTTGGAGACTTTTAGAGCTAGTAAGTGCTGAAGCAGAACAAAAAGACAGGCATTTGACTCCCCCGGGCTATGTTCCGTGCCCCTGAGGCAACCTGAATTGGAATGCCCCACTGTGTGAAACCCCACAGTTCACCCACTAAACCTCCCTTTTTCCCTGCTCCAACGGTGCACGCGGTGCGAGAACCCCTGCATGTGCAGTTAGAGTGGGGAAAGATGAGTTTTTTATGGGTGCCTGAGGGGGTTTTACACAGTGGGGCATCCCGACTTGAAAGCTAGCGGTTGGCCCCGGAATTTTTCCAAATTCCAGGCCGGTCACTGGTGGGTTTTGTTCCATTTTAAGTTAATCATCTACTTTAAAAGCAACAGAACTGAGCAACATGCTGCTAATGGGTAGGGGATTTGTCTAATCATACTATTTTTTTTTTAAATTGAAGCTGTATTCGTCACGTACATTTATTACAAATATCCAAGGAATGTATTGTGACCAGAGAACAAAGCATAGGTAATAGGGAATTAAAAAGGGAATGAAAAACAGGAACATTTTAAACGGACTCTTCAGAAGCCTGTTTGTGCTACATGATGGTAGTAAAACAAAACAGGAAAGCTCAAACTATTCAAATCCACCTGGTTCACTGCTCAGAGCACGACTGGTTTGCTACCGACTTCTAGTATTAACATGTAATTCAAATATATGCCAGCTCCAAATGGTAAAGTAAAAGGCAGACTTTTATTTCTTCAGTTTAAAAGGGTACAATGGGAGGTGTATCATGTACGTCCAATACAAATAATGCAACATATTTTGGGGCAACGGACATCCTTAATCATGCAGAAAGATAGAAATGCCTAACATAAGTAGAATAGTATCTTCCCAACCTTGTCCCATAGTTTCACGTACCCATAACCTGGTAGTAGGCTAGGCCTCAACAGTGTCCTGCCCCTACCTCTCCAACACAAGTCCAAGTACCAAAAACGAAGGCTGGGCACACATCACAGGAGGAAAAGTGAGTGCGTGGTAGATTTTGGATCAGCAGACATTTCTTCCTTTCACTTTGGACTTCAAATAAGACCTTTATATTTTGCTGAAACCTAAACTAACTTTGTGAAAGCTAGCTAAACTGTGAAGTCAATTTTACAACTAGGAGACGTACAAAATGGTTAATTTGCATTTTAGAAAGAAAAGTATTGCATTGCATTATTACAGATTGAAAGTTAAAAACAAATTTTATTAGATGCTTGATATATACAAACTTTCATCTCAAATTATTAAAAAGGAAAAGAGCTCGACTGGGAACACATTTACTTCCCTTATGAGATTTTATTTAAAATAAAGGTAAAATAAAAAAATAGTGCATCGTTTACAACACAAGATGATAGCCTGAAAACACAAGAGCCGACATGTAAAACCAGGTATTAGAGCACTTTGTAGCGTCCCTTGTTGGTTGGCTGGTAGGAATTTTGCTGTGGATTAAAAGAGAATGACAAAGTTTTAAAAACATTTACATATTAAAACAATTTAAAACAGTATCTAAGGTTACTAGGTTACTGATGAGCTGTAATGTAGATGTAGAGTCAAATGTAACCTGTCCACCCTGCCACCCTCCCCTGAGACTAAGGCATGACCTTGCCTGGGATCCAGCTCTGTCACCAGCATTATTGCCAATATACAGAGCGGCTTCCCCTGCTTTGTGCGTGCTGGCCCGCCTATTCAGGAGTATAGACCCGGCAGGTCTGTGCACAGATTGCTGGAAGCCTCTTTTATTAACTGCATAAGTGCCAGGGGAGTGTGGCAGGGTGGGGGGTTACACTTAAACTGGATATCTACTATAAAAGGATTGCCTTGCTTTAGTGGAATTCCCCACAAACCTCAGGTTGGCGTTGCCAAAGAGCACAAGCCTCCACTGCTTTTTGACCCCTTCCCATGCCACTAATCGCTGTTCTGCAGCATCGCTACAAGAAGCGGAGCGCGTATAAAGGCTTATTTTTCTTTTTTAAATTCAGTACATTGGTGGAAAAAAATACAATTTTGTGAATACGCACCTGTAAAATGGGTATTCTAAGTATGTCACACACCCCGCTTCAAGACAATCATTACATGTGGGTATACTGACCTGTAGATGGCAATCTTGCAGAGATGATAATAAAAAAAGGTAAGACCCTCCCGGCCCATAAATACCTGGGACCTCCCACTCATTCCCCAGTATAAAGATAGCAGTAAGAGAAAGGGACCAGGAAAGCCAATTAAACTAACAAAGGTTCACCATATAAAGGATCTAGAATACAAAAGGGCAGGGTGAAGCGGGGTGTGTGACATACTTTATAATACCCATTTTACAGGTGAGTATTCACAAAATGGTATTCTAAGTATGTCACACACCCCGCTTCAAGACAATCATTACATGTGGGACATCCAATAGCAGTGTCCATAAAGGGCGGGGATCCAAAAAACAAGGCAACAAGGCACAAACTTAAACCACTGCAGCTTGCAGAACTTTGCGGCCAAAAACAGCATCCGCTGAGGCCCGCACATCAACCTTGTAAAATTTGGAAAAAGTATTAACTGAAGACCAAGTAGCAGCCTTACAAACCTGCTCAACAGAAGCCTGGTGCTGGAAGGCCCAGGACGCCCCAACAGCAAGAGTAGAATGAGCAGTAACACGAAAAGGGGGAATCTTCCCCTTAGCAGAATAGGCCCCAACAATGGCCTGGCGAATCCATTTACTAATGGAAGACTTGGCAGGAGCCAAACCCTTCCGAGGCCCAGAGGGCACCACAAAAAGGGCGTCAGTCCTACGAAAAGGAGAAGTAGCCACCAAATAGTACTTCACACTGCGAACCACATCCAAAGAATGCAAAACCCTCTCCTTGTCATTGCTAGGCTTAGGACACAAGAAGGTTAGAACAATATCCTGATTAAGATGAAAAGCAGAGACCACCTTAGGAAGGAAATCTGGCTTGAAGCGGAAAACAACCTTGTCCTGATGCCTCTCAAGTAAGGGGCCATAATGGACAAAGCTGCCAACTCCGAAACACGCCGAACAGAAGTGATGGCTACCAGAAAAACAACCTTCTGAGTAAGCGCAGAAAGCGCAATATCCTGAAAAAGTTCCTGCAAGGCAGAAAGAACCAAGTTCAAATCCCAAACTGGGAGCAAAGGCTTCCTAGGACCGCACAAGCGTAACCCCCTGGAAAAAAAAGTCTTAACCAGAGGATGAAGAGCAAGAGACTTTTGAAAGAAAACCGCCAGGGCAGAAACCTGCCCTTTCAGCGTACTAAGCTGCAAATCTTGGTCCAGACCATGTTGCAGAAATTCCAAGACCCTAGGGATAGAAAAACGCCCTGCAAGGCAAGGCCCTGACCTCACACCAATCAATATAAGACCTCCAAATCCTATAATAGATGGCAGAGGAAGACTTCTTTCTAGCCCTAACCAGAGTCTGAATGACAGCATAAGACAGACCTTCCTCCCTCAAGATGGAGGTTTCAGCAGCCACGCCGTCAAAGCCAGCGTTGGTAAATTGGGGTAGAGCAGTGGACCCTGAGTGAGTAGATCCGGCAGAAGGGGCAGAACTAACTGATCCTCTGCCAACCTTACCACGTATGCGAACCAAACCTGCCTTGGCCACCTTGGAGCCACCGGGATTGCTGACGCGCCCTCTAGGGCCAGCTTGCGCACCACTCTGCCCACCATGGGAAACGGAGGGAACAGGTATAGAAACCCCAGATCCCTCCAGTTCAGAGACATGGCATCCACTGCCAGAGCCAGCGGATCCCGCGAGAGAGACACAAATGCCGGAAGCTTGTGATTGTGACGAGAGGCAAAGAGGTCCACCTCCGGCGTCCCCCACCGGAGGCAAAGCGACCGAAACACCTTGGGGCAGAGCGACCATTCCCCCCGGCGAGATGACCCCCTGCTCAGGGAGTCCGCCTCCGTGTTCTCCACTCCCGGAATGTACACTGCCGAGATGCATGGGACAATGCCCTCTGCCCAACCCAGGATCAAAGACACTTCCCTGAGGGTACGCCTGCTACGAGTCCCTCCCTGGTGATTGATGTAGGCGACCGCCGTCCGATTGTCCGACCGAACTTCAACCGGTAGGCCCCGTAACTGATGAGACAAGTGAGCCAGAACCAACCCGATGGCTCTCAGCTCCAGAACATTGATGGGATTGTGAGCCTCCTGAGACCCCCACAGCCCCTGAAACTGAAGATCCTTCCAAAATCCCCCCCAACCTGACAGGCTGACATCCGTGGTGACCATCTCCCAACGAGGGGTCAGAAAGGACCTGCCCCTCGTCAGATTGCTCGGTTTCAGCCACCACCGAAGGGAACGCCGCACCCAGGGGGGAAATCAGAAAGGACTGATCCAATGACAGCGGGGACCCATCCCAGGCCGCCAAGAGATGGAGCCGGAGCGTCCTTGTGTGAAACTGGGCAAAGGGAACTGCCTCGAACGACGCCACCATCAACCCCACCAGTCGCATCCCTAGCCGGATGGACGGACGAGGGATGGATAGGAGACGCCGAGTCAATTCCTGAATCAGAAGAACCTTGGCTCGGGGGAGAAACACCCTGGCCCGAGAAGTATCCAGAGACATTCCCAGGAACTCCACCACCCTGGAGGGAGTGAGGCAGGACTTGGGATAGTTGATCACCCAACTGGAACTCTCCAGAGTAGACACCACGTTCCCGGTATCCAGCTGCGCCTGACTGAGGGAAGACGCCATGATGAGAAGATCATCCAGATAGGGCACGATGCGGATACCCCTGGCTCTGAGGATGGCCATCAATCCTGCCAACACCTTGGTAAAAACCCTTGGAGCCGAGGTAAGGCCAAACGGAAGAGCCACAAACTGAAAATGTCGATTGTCTACGACAAACCTGAGGAATCTCTGGTGTGCCAGAAATATTGGAATATGCAGGTAAGCATCCTTGATGTCTATGGACGTCATGAAGTCCCCGACGAAGTGAGTGGATGGCTGAGCGCAGAGTTTCCATACGGAACTTCCGGGGACGAACGAACCTGTAGAGCAACTTCAGATCCAGAATGGGACGAACGGATCCGTCCTTCTTGGGCACCGTGAACAAATTGGAATAGTAGCGAGGCACCGGACAGATGACAGCCATGTCCAAGAGACTTGCTACTGCCGCCCGAAGCCCCTGGGCGGCCAGAGGATCTGACGGCACCCGAGAACTGAAGAATCTGGGAGGGGGCCGGAACTCGAACTCCAGCTTGTAACTGGAAGACACCACTTCCTGAATCCACCTGTCCGAGACCTCTTGGACCCAGACCGGGGAGAAGAGTTGCAGCCGTCCCCCCACCCGCAAGGGTGAGGGCGCCCCCTCATTGCTGAGCCGGCTTGGCAGCGGCTCTAGGCTTGGAGCCCCAACTGTGTCCTGGACAGGCCCGACCCCTGGTCCAGGAATCACCTCTGGACGAGGGTAAAGCCAAACCCCTGCCGACTCTAGCCCCACTAAAGGACTGAGAGAAGGAGGCCGCCCCCCAAAAAGGGCGGCGCTGCTTTTTACGCTGAGGTAACTTACCTCCCTTTGCCACCGAATCCAATCTCTCTCCAAAGAGCCACAACCCCACAAAGGGAAGGGCCGTAAGCGACTTTTTGGACACAAAATCAGCTGCCCACTGGTGTAACCAAACCGACCGCCGGATAGCTACAAGCAGGGCCGCAGCTCTGCTACACATCACCAATGTGTCGTCCAAGGAGGACAGCACAAAGGACAAAAATAACTCACAGCGCTTAAGGTCGGCAAACTCCTCACTAGCCTGGTCAAGCACGGAAGAAGTCAACAGTCCTCTAACAACCGACCTGGCAGCTACCAATAAAAGCGCAGAAGCACAAACCGGCCGCAAGGCCGATCCAACACTGGCAAAACCATGACAAGCCATCTGGTCAATGCGTTTATCCTCACCATCCTTGAGAGTAGTGCACTCCGGAGAATGGAGGACTGAGGAGCTGGACAACCCCAAAACAGGAGCATCCACCTTGGGGGGGGGGGGGGGGGGGGGTGAACGGACGACCAGTGCTTCACCGCGTTCGCCGGAAAGGGATATTTTTTTGTCCCAACCCGGAGGGACACCCGGAAGCCGAGTCGGCCTCTCCCGAATGATGCCATCAAAATGCTTTTGATAAGGAAATTCCAAGCGCGGCTTGGTCACCTCAAAGAACTCCCCCTTCAGCGGAGGAGCCGCCTCGGGGGGAGAAATAGCCAGGACCTCAAACATATGAGCCAGGACCCTAGAGGTATTCAAGGAATCCCCCTGGCCCTGCTCGGTATCAGCGCCCACAAACTGCTGATCATCTGAGCCCTCAGACTCCTCATACAGCTCCCCTTCCTCACGCGGGGAACAATCAGACCAATCCAGGGCGTCAAACTCCTCCGTATCAAAGGCCTGCGTGGCTGAATACAAATGTTTTCGCTTTGCTGTGGCCTTTTTAGCAACGGCACTGGAAAACAATGGCACACACCTCAGATTGCGACTCCCCGCCAATGCCCACATCACATGTACGTGTCAAGCGTGGGGGAGACGGAGAAGAGACTGGCGGAGCAGAACCAGACGCCTGAGATCCGGTCTGCCGCGTAATGAACCGTTGCGCACAGGGTACACAAAGAAATACATCATCCCCCAAAAGGGATACCCCACACCCAAAACACAGCCTGGATTGCCCCGAGGGGGGTACAAGCCCAGTATCCGGGGAAGCCTCCATATGGTGATTTTTATAAATATATATATATATATATATATATATATATATATATATATATATATATATAGTGCTCCGAGGGAATTACGCAGTTATGCAACCCGGGATGCCCCTTTAAGTCCCGAGTGGGAGGAATTTTAAGCCAACTTAATTTAGCCAGGGACCCTAGGACCGGAAGAACCCCCCTTTAATAGGATCAATGGTCCACCTGGAACACAAACAAAACACACAATCAGATCATGCTAGCAATTGACCTTACAGAGTTAATAACAGCATTGCCCGGCAACCCCAGTGAGGGGCATAACCAATAAATAAAAATGATGGGCCACAGGCCACTCACCCGACCTTCACCCCTCCGGAGCCCGCTGGCAGCAGGGGACGGGAGATGCGTAGTGTTCAGAGGAAGAGGGAGGTCGGGGAGGGCGGGGCGCGACGCGCGAACCGCTCCCGGCCAGAAGCCGGGACCTGAAAGAAAACGGCGCCCGCAGCACGGGGGCGGGTCGTAGGCGCGCGCGCACCTGGCCCTGCCCCGAGGAGAAGACTCCTCTAGGGCGCCTACAGCCGCCATTTTTGTGTAAAGAATAACCCAAGCAAAAAACATGCACACACACCAAATAATAAATGAATGAATACCTAAGGACCCCCCCTCTCTAAGGGTATCCGGGAGAGGGGGGATCCATGCTAGGGTAGGGGCCAAGGGACGGGGCATGCCAAACCGGGGTCACAAACCCGGTTAACCGCCTACCCCTTGTAATGGGTCTCACGGCTCCTGAGCACCTAGGGTGCCATCTACCATTGCCCGGACCAGCATCCTAGGCTGGGAGGCAAGTAATGTAACAAGGGATCCGGGCAGGAATAGAAGAATAGAAGGCCGGGAGTCATCCCGGCTACCTGCAAGGAGGAGACATCATCTTCTGACTTCTGAGGATCGCCTCTGCAGAGATGAAAGACTGGGGAATGAGTGGGAGGTCCCAGGTATTTATGGGCCGGGAGGGTCTTACCTTTTTTTATCATCATCTCTGCAAGATCGCCATCTACAGGTCAGTATACCCACATGTAATGATTGTCTTGAAGCGGGGTGTGTGACATACTTAGAATAATGGGTGTTGGCTTTTATGGCAGGGATAGAAGTCTAAAAAACTGTGGAACAATAAAGCTAAACTCACGGCTGTGAGCAACGAACAAAAGGAAGCGCTATTCATAGATAGCAACCTTTGTTGTCGAACCAGTCATGAACACATGTAGGTCCCTGTGGTCAAATGCAGCATCAACCAATGTTGATGCTGCATTTACTAAAGTAAACAGGGGCAAACTATCCTCTAATCAGCGAAGGAGTTTGCTTAGTAGTGACTAAAGGCAGAAGCAGGTCTGGAGCCCAAGTGAAGAATATCCAAAATATATATTTTCTACTGAGTAAACAATTCAATTATCAAATAAAATGCAAAGTGATGAACTGAAAATTTGAATGCGTCTAGGTCTTCACAGCAATACTTTCTACTGAACATACAGCCAAGGACAACATTAATCTACCATCTTATGCAGAAAGAAGGAACTACACAAATGCAGAAGTAAACAAAATCACTCGCTCAGCATTATACATACCAGTCGGATGAGTTCTTCTTTGATAAGACGGGTAATTTCTGCTTTAGCTTTCTGTACAGCCAATTCATTTGCACCTATGGTCAAACATTTTTATGTTATAAATATTATATTATAAAGTGCATATTTTGCTACTAGAAGATCCAAGGGTTAAATATTACAAATTATTATAGAACGTTGTTTATGGATACAAATATTTTTAGGTAGACATGTTAACTATTTGCCAGGTATGAAAATCCTAAAAGAAATAGCCTAGTACAGTGCAGGCATCCATACTATTAAAGTGGTTCGAAACCAATTTCATACCTTGTACAGCACCATGAAATAAAATGGTGCTTTAGAAATAAATAATGATCTAAGGGCCTCAGTAAACAGGCTTTGGCAATGACATTTACATTGCTTTTATTTTCATCAATATATCAGTTCCTATTTAAGCGTTTTACATACAGATCACTACATCTACAAAAAAACAAGTGACCGGTTACAAACCAAATGCAAAGCAATAAAACTGCAGTTCTGAAGCACAGATTGCTGGCCACCTCCACAGAAGACAGCAGTGGGGAGAACAGTTACTGGATCAGTGTCTGCAATTTTCAACAGGGAAACCATGGGCTGGGCTGCCCCACTTCCAGGTTCATCTATTTCCAAGTAATGGTGAACGAACTTGCACTGAGCTGTCTATAGGTCATGAGACATTAGGCCTGCAGCAATGTATGACCCGGTGATCTAGAAAGAAAAAAAAAAAAAAACTACCACAAAGCTAAAGTCTTCCTTAAAGACAAAGTAAAATACTCACTCTCAATGGCCAAATAAATCTTCCGTTCCCCTTCCTTGGGGTCTTTGCCTGGTGGGAAATAAGTTCCTCTAATTGTGATGGCAGCTTCAGAATATTCACTTATCCTCTGCAGTGCCTCCTTTGAAGTGACTTTCCATCTTGCAGTCTGAAGTTGGGAAAATTGACAAGTTATTCAATTAAGATTAAATTAAATACAAAATATAGAGCACTGGTCCCCAACCTGTGGCTTGCGTACCCTTGCTGTGTTTGTGGCCAGCCTGGGATTCTTGTATTGGGCAGCTTACCTGTATATGCAGCTTCCACTGGTACAATTCCCAGACTCCCACTCTCACACATTTGCCATTTAACTTATTGGAGATAGTGGATTCGCTTCTATGGGGCAAATATTTTATGGGGTAGGGAGGATTTGTACAGTGGCCAATATCTTCAGGTTGAATGTGGCTTAAACCGGGCCAACATACGCTTTAACTTTAACAGGTGTTGGTCCCGCTGTCTGATGATCGCAAGATGCTCGCGTGGGGGGGTGTTCGGGTTTGGGGTACGGGCATCCAGAATGCTGAAGCCCCCCTTACAGCTAACCGCACAGAAAGCTCGTAATACTCACATTCATTATGAGCCATCGGCGAAAACGGAGTCCCACGATGGACCACCAAGCAGTCACGTGGGCCACAGTCGCGTCCTCTGCACCGGCCACCGACAGAACCTGCCAACATGACCACCCGGCGGCCAATTGCAGTACTCGCGTCGCTGGCTCATAATGAATGAGTATTACAAGCTTTCTGTGCGGTTAGCTGTGAGGGGTCTCCACCATTCTGGATGCCCCCCCTACCCTTCTTACAAACACCAGAGAGCGGGACCAATACCCGTTAACGTAAAATCGGGCGTTGGTCCAGTTTAAGATCGCCTCACGGTGATAAATGTGGCTCCCAAGGCAAGGACAGGTTGGGGACCCTTGCTATAGAAAATAAAAATTTTAAGAAACATTTGGAAAATGATTTAACTGGTTTAGCGAAATGGAAAATAATTTTCTAGAATCACAACTTGGGACAAAGGTCTAACCCTGGGTTATGGGCTCTACCTAACAAGCTACTGAACACTACACAGAGATCCATCTAAGATGGAAAGGCTGTTGGGGAGAAAAGGTGAGAAAAGATGCCCATTTTTTTTGCTGGACTGTCCCTTTTTTGCTCACCTGTTCCACACACCTGTGCATAACCACTGCCTGCCAAAACTGGTACACCAGATGTGCTTGCATGCCAGCGTCAAACCTAATTGTTTACCAGAAAAGGAGCTGTAGTTGCTGCTCTAGAGGATCCCCAAAGAGGAAAGTATTAAAAGCCCATTTTGAGGTTTTCTAAGAGTAGTTGGGGGGAGTGGAACGGAGGGTGTTTTGAAGAATGTGCTGGAGACTATGCAAAGCTGAATCCCTCCACCTGTAGTGAACAATGTTTTCAGAAACCCCGTTTGCCCTGTAAACAACAACGTCACTCATATCATATGTCCTTCTCATTTACTTGAATGGGAAAACAAGAACACGCATAGAACTCTTCTTTTTCCTATTTACCTCTGTTTGATTTACCCATTTTTTTCAATGCTAATGCACAAAATATTTACATATATACAAGGCTTCACTAGGTTCATGGCATCCAATGAATAGAAGGTTGATATAGGTGACTGCCGTCATGTCTGCTTGAACCCCGACAGGATGACCCCTCAGATTGGAGGTCGAATGTGTGAGAGACAGTAGAATCACTCTCAGCTCCAGGATATTTATAGGAAGTCTGCTCTCCCCTGGGTTCCACTCTCCCTGGATCATTTGTGATTGCCATGACGCCACCCTAACCCATTGGCATTCGTGGTAACAATCTTCCACTGCCCTGGAAGAAAGGATTTGCCCACCTGAAGAGGTCGGGAATTCAGCCACCAGGCTAGAGACTGCCTTGCTGAGTGTGTCATGCAAAAAGGGTGTATCCAGTGTATCCATGGTTCGATTTCAAGTGGACGGTAAATCTGACTGCAGGGGACTTGTGTGGCACTGCCTTGAAACAAGAGACCATGAAGCAAAACAGACGCATTCCCTGACGGATCGGCAGGTGAGGGCAGGCCAAAAGATCCCCTTCTGTCCGGGAGAAAGACCTTGTGCCTAAAGTTATTCCCAGAAAGGAGATAACTCTTGAGGGAATGATACGAGACTTTGAATAGTCGACGAACCAGCCAAAGTGCTCTATAGTGTTGATAGGACGTTCTGTGTATCTTTTAAGTTCTCCTGAAAAGGTGGGGCTCTGATTAGAAGATCATCTAAGTATGGGGTGAGTAGTTTCCCCTGGTGTCTTAAAAGAGCCATGAGGCCTGACAGAACTATGGTAAACTCTTAGAGCAGAGGACAGGTCCAAAGGGCAGAACCACGTACTGAAAATGAAGGCCATCTACTGCGGAAGATAGGGATATGCAAGTAGGAGTCCTTTATATCCATTGTAGTCATATAATCCCCCGGCTAAAGGGCAGTTGTGGATCTTGATGGCTCCATGCGAAATCTGCGAAGCCGGATGATGCGGTTGAGGTCCTTGAGGTCCAGATTTGGGTATACTGAACTGTCCTCCTTGGGGATTACGAACAAATTGGAGTAAAATCCGTAACCTCTCTTTGAAAGAGGAACGGGATGGATTACACCTACCTACAATAGGTGAGCTACCACGGATCTTAATGTTTCTGCTTTTTCCCCCTGATTCTGCGACACCCTTAATAAAAAAAAAAAAAACTTCTGAGGAGGTCTAGCCCTTAGCTTGATCCTGTAGCCTGAAGAAATTATTTCTTGGATCCATGCATCTGCTACATGGAGCCTCCAAAGATTAGCAGTAAGGTGGTGTCCCCCCCCCCCCCCCCCCCACCGTAAAGGTGAGGGCATTCCTTCAAGTCTGGGAGGACTTAGCAGGGAGTTTAGCTTTGTTTCGCCATAAGGATTTGGTCTTGTTCTAGGTTTTATGTTTATTCCAGAACTCTCGATGCCTAGAGGAAAAGGAACCTCTGACTCCACGAAATGGCAGAGTATTGGAAGATCTACGATAAGGATTAGATTTCCTTCTTTGTGGAAGTCTGGTAGACCTGCCCCCTGTGGCTCTCACCACAATATCATCCAAATGTTCCCCAAAAAGACTACCTCCCGGTAAAAGGAAGTCAAGCTAGAGTCGTCTTGGTAGTTGTGTCGGCGACCATTGCTTAAGCCATAGAAAACACCTCTGATCCACCAACAGGGCTAATCCCTTGGTGGAATTTAGTCCAACAATACCATCCATAGCACAAATTACATACTTGTAGACCTGATGGACCTGAGAGCATGAACTATGGGAGTGACCAGCCTGAAACTGAGAACTCAATTATTTTAACCACTTTCTGTCCGCCATGGACGTGGCGCAGGCTGGCCGATCCTACCATAGAAAAAGCATGCCTGGATACCTGATCCAGGAGCTTATCCACTGGGTCTCTTAGGAAAGCACTGTCTGAAATAGGAATAACAGTGTTCCTAGAGCCCTGAACAGGATCATCCACTTCAGGAGGAAAAGACCAAACAATTAGGTCGGTAGGAAAAATACAATTCTGTGAAATACTCACCTGTAGAATTGATATTTGTATACAGTACGTCCTGCTCCAGATAGATTACTTACACTTGGGTTATCCTCCGCCAGATGGCGCTGCACTGCAGAGACATGCAAAACAGGCTCCTCCCGGCCCCAGCATTGAAAAGCAGTGAACAAGAAGCCGGGATGATTGAAACACCCAGAACAACTGGCAATGATAATGATAACAATCACCATACAGGGGATCCAGAATAATGCAAACCAGGGTGGGGTGGAGCAGGACGTACTGTATACAAATAATATCAATTCTATAGGTGAGTATTTCACAGAATTGTATTATTCTTAGTATACAGTACGTCCTGCTCCAGATAGATTACTTACACTTGGGACATCCAATAGCAGTGTCCATAAGCAGGGTGGGATCCCCAACAAAAGGTAACAGCAGGCAGTTTAAACCACTGCCGCCTGCAAAACCTTGCGGCCAAAAACCGCAACACCAACCTTGTAAAACTTTGAAAAGGTATGAACAGAACAAGTAGCGGCCTTGCAAACTTGTTCAACAGGAGCCTGGTGCTGAAAGGCCCAAGAGGCACCAATAGCACGAGTAGAATGAGCAGTAAGGCGGAAGGGAGGACTCTTCCCCTTAGCAGAATAGGCCTGAATCACAGCCTGACAAATCCATTTGCTAATAGTAGACTTGGCAGGAGCCAAACCCTTCCTAGGACCAGAAGGGACCACAAAAAGAGCATCAGTCTTCCTGAAGGCCGCAGTGACTACCAGGTAATACTTCAGACACCTGACCACATCCAAGGAATGCAGAACCCTTTCCTTAGCGTTGCTAGGATTAGGACACAATGAGGGAAGAACAATACCTTGATTCAAATGAAAGGCAGAAACCACCTTAGGCAGAAAATCCGGCTTAAAGCGGAACACCACCTTGTCCTGGTGTCTCTCATAGTATGGGTCCTGAATAGACAGAGCCGCCAGCTCAGACACACGCCTGACCGAAGTAATAGCCAGCAGAAAGACAACCTTGAGGGTAAGTACAGCCAGAGCAGCATCCTGAATAGGCTCAAAGGGAGCACCCTGCAAGGCAGACAAAACCAAATTCAAATCCCAAACAGGGACCATAGGTTTACGTGGGGGACGCACATGAGTGACCCCCTGAAAGAAGGTCTTAACCAAGGGATGCTGAGCAAAAGACTTCTGAAAGAAGACAGACAGGGCAGAAATCTGACCCTTCACAGTACTGAGTTTTAGACCCAACTCCAATCCATGCTGTAAAGACTCCAGAACCCTAGAGACTAGGAACATTCTACAGGGAGGAGACCTAGACTCACACCAATCAATGTAGGCACGCCATACCCTATAATAGGTGGCAGAAGAAGTTTTCTTCCTAGCCTGCACCATGGTATCCACTACCGAGGTCGACAAGCCCTTCTCCATCAAGATGGAGGTTTCAACAGCCAGGCCGTCAAAACCAGCGTTTGTAAATTGGGATGGCGTAAGGAGCCCTGAGTGAGCAGATCTGGCGCCCCTGGCAGGACGTACTGGTCTACTGCCATTTGTACCACATCTGCAAACCACACTCTTCTTGGCCACCTTGTGTAGGACCCTGCCCAGCAGGGGGAACTGGAGAAAGGCATACAGGAGCCGAAATTCCTTCCATGACATTGACAGGGCATCCGTGGCCAAGGCCAGAGGATCCTGAGACAGGGAGACAAAGACCGGGAGCTTGTAATTGTGACGGGATGCAAACAGATCCACATCCGGTAGGCCCAACGGCGACACAGGGACTGGAATACCCTGTTGCAGAGGGACCACTCCCCCTGACGGGAAGTCCCCCTGCTCAGAGAGTCTGCCAGAAGATTCTCTACCCCCGGGATATACACAGCGGAAATGCATTGAACATTGGCCTCCGCCCATGTCAGAATCCGCGACACTTCCTGGAGGGCACCCTTGCTCCGGGTCCCTCCCTGATGGTTGATGTAGGCAACCGCCATCCTGTTGTCTGAGCGCACCTGCACAGACAGTCCCTGCAGGTGATCGGTCAACTGCTCCAGTACCAACCTGACCGCCCTTAGTTCCAGGATGTTGATGGGTAAATGGGCCTCCTGAGGGCCCCACCTCCCCTGGAACCTCAGGGACTTCCAGAAACCCCCCCAACCTGACAGACTGGCATCCGTAGTGACCGTCTCCCAGGAGGGGGCCAGAAAGGACCTGCCCTTTAGCAAGTTCTTGTGGTCCAGCCACCACGAGAGGGACCTTCTGACCAAGGGTGGAAGCACACAAACCCCGTCCAAAGACGTGGGGTCCTTGTCTCATACTGATAGAAGGTGAAGCTGCAGAGGCCACAAATGGAACTGAGCAAAGGGCACCGCCTCGAAGCTCGCCACCATCAGGCCCACCAGCTGCATTCCCTGCCTGATGGAGGGCTGGGGGCACGAGAGCAGGAACCTCACCTGCGCAGTCAGAGCTTCCACCTTCTGTTGAGGAAGGAATATCCGTGACTGAACCATATCCAGAATCATGCCCAGGAATGGGGTCACCGATGAAGGGGACAGAGAGGACTTGGGATGATTGATCACCCAGCCAAAGGACTCCAAGGTGGTCACCACCAGCTGAGTGTCCAGCTCCGCCTGCTGTAGAGACCGTGAGGTGATGAGGATGTCGTCCAGGTAGGGCAGCACTCAAATGCTCCCTGACCTTATCAAAGACATCACCCCCGCCAGCACCTTGGTGAACACTCTGGGAGCTGAAGTGAGGCCAAATGGTAGGGCCACAAATTGGTAATGTTGATCTTTCAACGCGAATCTGAGAAACCTTTTGATGTCCCGGGAACACAGGGATGTGAAGGTAAGCATCTTTGATGTCCACAGACGTCATAAAATCCCCTGGACGCAGAGAGCCAATGGCCGAGTGCAGAGTTTCCATGCGAAAGCGCCGATTCTTGACAAATTTTTTGAGGATCTTTAAATCCAGAATGGGCCTGACTGAACCATCTTTTTTGGGCACTGTGAAAAGGTTGGAATAGAACTCCTCTCCCAATTCTCTCAAGGGGACCCTGCAAATGACTCCCAGATCCAGAAGTCCTTGCACGGCCTGCATCAGGACCTGAGCTGACACAGGGTCCTGGGGGATCCGGGACCTGATGAATCTTGTGGGGGGCTGCACAGCAAACTCTATCTTGTAACCAGAGGAAACTAACATAGAAACATAGAAGGTTGACGGCAGAAGGAGACCATACGGTCCATCTAGTCTGCCCTTATGTGTATACTGTATGTACTCTTTATCTTAGGATAGATGTGTGCTTATCCCAGGCATGTTTAAATTCAGTGACTGTTGATTTTTCAACTACCTCTGCTGGAAGTTTGTTCCAAGCATCTACTACTCTTTCTGTAAAATAATACTTTCTAATATTGCTCCTGATCTTCCCCCCCCCCCCCCCGACTAGCTTCAGGTTGTGCCCCCTAGTTCTATCATTAAGCTTCTTCTTAAAAACACTTCCCTCCTGAACCTTATTCAATCCTTTCACATATTTAAAGGTCTCAATCATGTCCCCCCTCTCCCTTCTTTTCTCCAGACTGTACAAATTAAGTTCTTTAAGTCTCTCCTGATAAGTTTTAAGTTTAAGTCCTTCCACCATTTTCGTTGCCCGCCTTTGGATGCGTTCTATTTGAATAATGTCTTTTTGCAGGTAAGGTCTCCAGAACTACACACAGTATTCTAGCTGTGGCCTTACCAGGGCCCTATACAGCGGCATCACAACCTCCCTCTTCCTACTGATGCCTCAAGCTATGCAGACGAGCATCCTGCTTGCTTTTTCCACTGCCCGGCTACACTGTCCACTCATCTTGCAGCTATCAGTAATCAGTACCCCTAAATCTCTCTCCCCCGAAGTCCTGGCTAACACAGTGCTGCCCATACGGTACTCAGAGCAGGGGTTCCTACTACCCAAGTGCATGATTTTACATTTAGAGACATTAAACTCTAGTTTCCACAGTTTTGACCATCTATCCAGTAAAGCTAAATCATTTTCCATGTTGCAGACACTTCCAGGAATATCCACCCTTATTACTAACCTTTGGATCATCAGCAAACAGACAAACTTTTCCTACCAAGCCTTCTCCTATGTCACTTACAAATATATTAAAAAGAATGGGGCCCAGGACAGAGCCTTGCGGCACACCACTTGTAACTCGCCTTTGTTCAGATTGCACACCATTTACAACAACGCTCTGATACCGATCCCTCAGCCAACTGGAAATCCACTGAACTATCCAGGGATTGAGTCCTACCTTCAATAACTTATCTATGAGCTCCTTATGTGGTACAGTGTCAAAGGCTTTGCTAAAATCCAGATAGGCGATATCCACAGCACCACCTTCATTTAACACTTTAGTGACATTGTCAAAGAAATCAATAAGATTGGTCTGACATGATCTGCCCTCAGTAAAGCCGTGCTGTTTTGGGTCCAATAGGTCATTAATTTTTAGATGGGAAATTATCTGTTTTTTTAAGAGTGTTTCCATTAATTTGACCACTATAGATGTTAAACTAACTGGCCTGTAATTACTGGCTTCTTCTCTACTCCCCTTTTTATGGATTGGTACGACATTGGCCATTCTCCAATCATCTGAAACCTCACCAGTTGAAAGGGAATGGTTAAGTAAATCAGTCAGAGGGGCTGCAATCACAAACCTAAGTTCCCTTAGAACTCTGGGGTGGATTCCATCTGGACCCATCGCCTTACTTACCTTTAGATGTGCCAGCTCGGATAGGACATCAGCCTCCAGAAGCTCTGGAGCTGTGCCCTCCCAGCGGGATGCTGTGCTATGGCCATGCCTGCTACTATCTGAAAATACCGAACAAAAGTAGCTATTCAGATGGTCAGCCACAGCCTTATCTCCGTCAATATATTTATTTTCCCTATTTCTAATTTTTGAGACTGCATTGTTTTTCTTCTTTGTCACCAATATATCGGAAAAAGGTTTTATCTCCCCTCTTCATAGATTTGGCCATTTCTTCCTCCTTTTGCCCTTTAGCAGTCCTTATAATCAGTTTTGCTTCCCTCTGTTTAATTTTATACGCCTCTCTGTCAGCTACACTTCCACTTTATACTTCTTATAGGCAGACTTCTTATCTTTTTTGATAGTGCTGACTTCCCTAGTAAACCATAATGGTTTCTTCTTGCTTTTATTCTTGCTAGTTTGTTTCACATATTGCTTAGTTGCCTTTAAGATGGCCATTTTTAATAGTGACCACTGGGCACTCACTTCTGCTACTCCGTTCCACTCACCTAATTTTCTTTCTACATACTCCATTTCCTTGAAGTTTGTCTTCCTAAAGTCTAGCACTTTGGTTCTGGTGTGGTGTGTTAACTACCTCCTGAATCCACCGGTCTTGCGCCTCCAGACGTGCGCAAAGTGCTGTAGCCGTCCCCCCACCCTGACGGGCGAGGGCGCCCCATCATGCATGAGGGGTCTTGGGAGGGGCTTTGGGTTTGGTCCCCCAGGAGGAGCCAGGACGTCGTCCCCTGCTCCTATGCCAGGAATCTGCGCGAGCCTCCGCGAAGGACCCCCCTTTCCCCTACTTCGCGCCTCTGTAGGGAACTGAAAGGGGGCCCTGGCTACGAAAGGGCCGAGGCTGCCGCCTGCGCTGTGGTAACTTACCTCCTTTAGCAAAAAGGTCTAGGCGGTCCCCAAACAGGCGCAGCCCTTTAAATGGAAGCCCGGTAAGGGCTTTCTTAGCAGCATTGTCAGTAGCCCACTGGCGCAGCCATACCATGCGGCGTATAGCCACAGCCAAGGCGGAAAATCTGGCACACATCCTAATAGCATCATCCGATGCAGACAGGATAAATTTCACAAACACATTACTGTTAGACAGTGCAGTATCAGGAGGCAACTCGTCTGGGCCATCAAGTGCATTCCTGACCATGGCCCTGAGTGCCACAGCAGTAATGGCCAAAGTGCAAACCGGCCGCAGCGCCGCCCCTCCAAATGCAAAGGCATGGCATGCCAATTGGTCAACGCACCGGTCCTCAGAATCCCGCAGCGTAGTAGTGTCAGGGGAGTGCATAATAGAGGCGTTAGACAGCCCTAGAATAGGAGCCTCGACCTCGGGGGGCGATGACCAGCACTTGACCATATCAGCAGGAAAGGGATACTTCCTGTCCAAACTCTTAGGGATCCCGGGAAGTCTACTGGGATGTTCCCACTCCTTAAGCACTAGGTTATGAGTTTGCTCAGGAAATTCCAATCGAGTCTTAGCAGTATGAAATAGCTCACCCCTTTGCCTGGGAGCCGCAACAGGGGGAGAGATGGACAAAACCTCAAAAATCTGAACCAGCAGTTTATCAGTATCATCCGGGGTCCAGTGATCAGAGAACAGCTCCCCTTCGTCCGAGGGGGTATGGCCATATAGATGCAAAAACTCATCAGACTCCGTAGGGAAAAGAGCAGAGTCAGGGATTAGGTGCCGCTTTTTTGCGGTGATCTTACGCGCTAGAGTATTAGCAAGCAATTTTTCAACACTGGCTAGTCTAGTAGCCACATCAGGATGAGAATCCCCACTTGTATTGGGGGTTAGACTCAGGCTTGGGGGAGTAGGTGAAGTGAGGCGAGGTGCAGGCCCAGCCACAGGGGGGGCGGGAAGTACCATTAGCGCCTGCTGTGCACAAGGAACACAGACCCATGCATTGTCACCGCTGATAGGCGAGACCCCACAAGCTACACACAGCCAGGCTTGTCCCGAGGGAACCCCGTTCACAATATCTTGGGATGCCTCCATATGGTGATTAATAGGCACAATAGGCCAGTAGGGATTGACGCTGTAAGCTACCCTGGATGCCCCAAAGACCCGCAGGGAAGTGGGAGTAATTATACTAGGCCCAACTGGCAATTACAGCGGGCCGGGAGAAGCCACTGGATTCAACCGTCTGAAAGACATAATGGGAATAGGGGTGTCAGAGCCACGCGCAGTAAGCAATAATTATGAAAATCGCCCGCGAGGGCACTTACAGACTGAGGGAGGAGGAGGAGGACCATTACCGCGCGCGCAATGAGCATCAAAAAGGCGCCAAGCGAACCTCGAAGGGCGGGCCAGAGCGGGCTGTGACGCGGAGCGCGCCAAGCCAGGCCCCCCCCCCCCCCCCCAAGAGCGACGCTCTGAGACTGTCAACGCTGTCAGGAGAATGCAAGAGTATGACACACTTAGAATAGATGATTTGCCAATGAAGCCGCCGCCGCGCACATCCATAAAGGCAAGAGACGCGTGCGGCGGCAGCTGATACACAATAAAATGCAAACGCGGCTCTGACACCAGTTATAAAAGTCAAAGGATCGTACTAAGGCCATAAACGTGTCCCAATACACTGAGACCACACACACCCCCCCTTTCTTTCCCCCCAGCTACGGGGGGAACGAGGGAGGATGGCGGCCCTTTACACAGGGCCACCGCTACACGGGCTATGGGGCAATAATGCGGGAGGGGCATCCCCTTAGAGGCTCACCATCAGCCTAAACCGCCTACCCTTTGGTGGGGGACTGTGGTGGAGTATGGCTCCATAAGCACGCATGGTGCTGCCTGCCTTCACCCGACCAGCGCAGCCCAGGCTGGGAGGCACATCACAGGGAGGACGGGTGGGAATAGTCCAATAGGGCCGCAGGCTTTTATAGCCCCGCTCGCCTGCGAGAGAGTGATACTTGTCTTCGCAGTCGGCACTGCAGAAAAATCTGGGGATTTGTGGGAGGTCCCCGGGTATTTGAGGGGCCAGGAGGAGCCTGTTTTGCATGTCTCTGCAGTGCAGCGCCATCTGGCGGAGGATAACCCAAGTGTAAGTAATCTATCTGGAGCAGGACGTACTGTATACTAAGAATAAAGATACTTCGTATCCAGAACTCTAGGAATGGTGGGGAGCTTGTCAGGCTTTTCCCATTCCTTCTGGACAAGCTTAGTAAAAGGAGACTGCCCAGGGAAAAGCTAGCTGCGTTTGTTTTTCAGATTTAAATGGAGGAAGTCAGATTATCCATCTGTTCCTGAAACATAGAAGACCCTTGCACAGAACAAGAACCCAAATTACTCTTTTTCCATACTGGATGAGAGCCCCCCTTCAGAAGAATCTTCCTGAGATTCATGGGCAGCATAAATATCCTCTTCCTCAGATTCAAAAGACTCCATAGGAAGTAAAGGCTTTAAGGATCTTGAGACGAGAGTTGCTGAAGATCTAGCGCTCCTAACACCTGCCTGTACCCTGTGCCCCTTGGCATGATTTACCACCCTTTCTTCCAGAGTGTAGAGGTCGCACTAGAGACTTTTTCATAAGGAGTAGAAATACTCCTCCCATCATCTTGCAGGAGTATTTTTTAGAAACGGAATATGCAATTTGCAGGAATTAAACTAAACAGAGGTATAGGTGGCTTTAAAGGCACATTTCAGGCAAGGGGTCAATTTAGCTTCTACCTCCTTTCCCTATGGTGGCCATCTTTCATTCAGGCTGTTTAATAAGCCAAGGCAACCCTCTTCCTTGTGCTGGACTTCTCATGCTAGGATCAGACATCACCCCTGCATGAATCTTCATGGCAGGACCCTGAAAACTGTCAGCAGAAGACCGCAAATTGGTTCATCATGGAATGCAAGTGAATAAAAGACACAGAAGCATTTAGGATTTCAAGATTGCATGATTCACCAGTGCACTGAATTTAGTGAGTTTTAAAAAGCGGCATCAGTATATGAATTGTACAGCCTATGAATTCACAGCTGTAAGCAGCTGTGCTGGCCGAGTAGCTGCAGAAGAAAACCTCTAAAACCACGTCAGACAATAAAGAGATAGACTTATAGTGTATAATCCTATCCCTATATAGTCAGACGACATGATCTTAGAGCTTTACAGCAACACCCCTCTTGTGCATATACAAACACTTATCACAGGGGCACAGAATCTTGATTTCAGAGGCTGTATAATTCATACACTTATGCAGCTTTCTAAAACTCACTAAACTTAGTGCAATGGTGGATTGTGCAATCTTGAACTATTAAATTCTTTTTAAGGGCTTCTGTGTGAGATCACAATTGGCTGAGTTGGGATATGTTGTAAGAATTGCTACATCTGTATATTACACCAGGTATAACATACATAGCTTTCCAGAGATGACCCTCTGTTACAGATAGAAGCAGTCAATAAAAGGGCCTTTATTTTGTAGGCTGGTCACAGTTTACAAAATAAAGGCTGTGTTGACTGTTTGTAAGTTTAGAAGAAGAGTGTTGCTGACTGAGTCTGGCAATATAGAGATAGTCCTATACTGAATAAGCATCTCTCTATAGTCAGACATCGAGCTTTCCAGCTACATCTTGCATCAATTCTGTGATTACTCACCTGTAGAATTGGTATTATGAGTATATACAGTACGTCCTGCTCGAAATAGAATACTTACACGTGGGATATACTCCGCCAGATGGCGCTGGACTGCAGAGACATCGAAAATAGGCTCCTCCCGGCCCCTCAAATACCCGGGGACCTCCCACAAATCGCCAGCATTGAAAAACAGTTTAACGAGAAGCCTGGAGAATTAAACAACCCAAACTATCAACTATAACAATAACAATCACCATACAGGGGATCCAAGATAATGCAACACCAAGGGTGGGTTGGAGCAGAACGTACTGTATACTAATAATACTAATTCTACATGTGAGTAATCACAGAATTGTATTATTCTTAGTATACAGTACGTCCTGCTCCAAATCTAATACTTACAGTTGGGACATCCAATGGCAGTGTCCATAAAGTAGGGTGGGATCCCCAAGAAAAAGTAGCAGCAGACAGTTTAAACCACTGCCGCCTGCAGAACCTTTCGACCAAAAGCAGCATCAGCTGAGGCCCTAACATCAACCTTGTAAAACTTTGAAAAGGTTTGAACAGAAGCCCAAGTAGCGGCCTTGCAAACTTGTTCAACAGAAGCCTGGTGCTGAAAAGCCCAAGAGGCACCAATAGCACGAGTGGAATGAGCAGTAAGGCGGAAGGGAGGATTCTTCCCCTTAGAGTAGGCCTGAATCACAGCCTGACGAATCCATTTGCCAATAGTAGACTCGGCAGGAGCCAAACCCTTCCTAGGACCAGAAGGGACCACAAAAAGAGCATCAGTTTTACTGAAAGGACACCTAACCACATCCAAAGAGCGCAAAGCCCTCTCCTTAGCATTGCTAGGATTAGGACACAAAGAAGGAAGAACAATATCCTGATTCAAATGAAAGGCAGACACTACCTTAGGCAGAAAGTCAGGTTTGAAACGAAACACCACCTTGTCCTGGTGTCTCTCATAGTAGGGGGGCTGAATGGAAAGCGCCGCCAACTCAGACACACGCCTGACAGAGGTGATAGCCACCAGAAATACAACCTTGAGCGTAAGAATGGCCAGGGCAGCATCCTGCACAGGTTCAAAGGGAGCAACCTGCAAGGCTGACAGAACCAAGTTCAAATCCTAAACAGGCACCATAGGCTTACGAGGAGGTCGCACATGAGTGACCCCCTGGAAAAAAGTCCTGATCAGAGGGTGCTGAGTAAAGGACTTCTGGAAGAAAATAGCCAGGGCAGAAACCTGACCCTTTAGAGTACTGAGTTGGAGTCCCATCTCCAACCCATGCTGCAGGAACTCCAAAATCCTGGGAATAGAGAACACCCGACAGGAAAGAGCCTTAGACTCACACCAGTCAATGTAGGCATGCCAAACCCTGTAATAAATGGAAGAGAAAGACTTCTTCCTAGCCTTAATCAAAGTATCCACAACCAAGGAAGACAGCCCCTTCTCCATCAAGATGGAGGTTTCAGCAGCCAGGCCGTCAAAGCCAGAGTCTGTAAACTGGGATGGCGTAGTGAGCCCTGAGTGAGCAGATCTGGCACCAAGGGCAGAACGTACTGATCTACTGCCAGCTGTACCACGTCTGCGAACCACACTCTTTTTGGCCACCTGAGGGCACCAGAATTGCTGGCACCCCTTCCAGAGCAATCTTGCGCAGAACCCTGCCCAGCAGGGGAATTGGAGGGAAGACGCACAGAAACTGAAAGTCCTGCCATGACATTGCTAGAGCATCCGAGGTCAAGGCCAGAGGATCCTGGGACAGAGACAAAAGCTGAGAGCTTGTGATTGTGGCGGGACGCAAACAGATCCACATCCGATTGGCCCCAACGGTGACACAGGGATTGAAACACCCTGCTGCATAGGGACCATTCTCCCTGGTGAGAGGTCCCCCTGCTCAGAGAGTCCGACAATTTTCCACCCCCGGGATGTACACAGCTGATATGCAGGGGACATTGGCCTCCGCCCAAGTCAGGATCAGAGACGCTTCCTGGAGGGCCCCCTCCGGGTCCCTCCCCGATGATTGATGTATGCAACTGCCATCTGGTTGTCCGAGCGCACCTGAACAGGCAGGCCCTGAAGGTGAGTAGTCAAGTGAGCCAGAGCTAACCTGATCGCCCGTAGTTCCAAGACATTGAAAGGTGTGTGGGCCTCCTGAGGACCCCACCTCCCCTGGAACCGCAGGGACTTCCAGAAACCCCCCCAACCTGACAGACTGGCATCTGTAGTGACCGTCTCCCAGGGAGGGGTAAGAAAGGATCTGCCCCCCAACAGGTTCCTTGAGTCCATCCACCACAAGAGGGACCTCCTGACCTGAGGAGAGAGCACACAGACCCCGTCCAGGGACGCTGGGTTCTTGTCCCATACTGACAATAGGTGAAGTTGCAGAGGCCTCAAGTGGAACTGAGCATAAGGGACCACTTCAAAGCATGCCACCATCAGGCCCACCAGCTGCATCCCCTGCCTGATGGAGGGATGAGGACAAGCTAGGATGGACTGAGCCTGTGCAATCAGACTGTCCACCTTCTGTTGAGGAAGGAAAATCCTTGCCTGAACTGTATCCAGATTCATTCCTAGGAATGGAGTTACCAAGGAAGGGGACAGTGAGGACTTGGGGTGGTTGATCACCCATCCAAATGACCCCAGAGTGGACACCACCAGCTGAGTATCCAACTCTGCCTGATGTAGAGACTGGGAAGTGATGAGAATGTCGTCCAGATAGGGAAGCACGCGGACGCCCTGACATTTGAGCAGAGACATCACGCCAGCCAGCACCTTGGTGAACACCCTGGGAGCTGAAGTGAGACCAAAGGGACAAGGCCACAAACGGGTAGTGTTGATCCATCAGAGCGAACCTGAGGAACCTTTGATGACCTGGGAATACAGGAATATGAAGGTAAGCATCTTTGATGTCCACAGAAGTCATAAAATCCCCTTGGCGCAGGGAACTGATGGCAGAGCGCAGAGTTTCCATGCGAAAACACCTGCCCGTGACAAATTTGTTGAGGATCTTCAAGTCCAGGATGGGCCTGACTGAACCATCTTTTTTCGGTACTGTGAATAGGTTGGAATAAGAGCCCTTGCCTTTTTCTCTTAAGGGGATCTGGCAGATGACCCCAGCTCCAGGAGGCCTTGCACTGCTTGCACTAGCTCCGGAGCTGACACAGGGTCCTGAGGAATCCGGGATCTGATGAATCTTGGAGGGGGACAGGCAGCAAACTAACTTGTAACCGGAGGACACTACCTCCTGAATCCACCGGTCTGAGACATGAAGCCTCCAGACGTGAGCGAAGTGCTGCAGCCGTCCCCCCACCCGGATGGGTGAGGGCGCCCCATCATGCCTGAAGGGGCTTGGGGGATGATTTTGCTTTGGGACCCCAGCAGGGGCCAGGACGTCCACGTCCTCTGCCCCTGCCCCAGAAATCTCCCCGGGTCCCAGGAAAGGAAACCCCCCTTCCCCGTCTGGCACCACGGTAGAGGGGAGGAGAAGGAACCCTGACCCCGAGCCGAGATTGCCGCCTGCGCTGGGGTAATCTGCCTCCCTTAGCAAAAAGGTCCAGGCGGTCCACAAACAGGCGCAGTCCTTTAAAGGGAAAATCAGTGAGGGGCTTCTTGGCAGTGTTGTCAGCAGCCCACTGGGCAGCCAAACCGAGTGGCGTATAGCCACCACAAGGGCAGAAGTTCTGGCACACATTCTGATGGTGTCATCCACCAAAATTTACAAAAACATCACAACTGGAGAGTGCATTGAACACCTCACAGGGCAAACCATCAGGGGCACTATCAAGTATATTTCTGATAAGGGTTCTAGTGGCCACAGCAGTAACGGCAGAGGCACAGATCGGGCGCAGCGCCGTCCCCGCACATGCAAAGGCGTGGGATGCCAGCTGGTCAATGCGCCGGTCCTCAGCATCCCACAGGGTAGTAGAGTCAGGGGAATGCATGACAGAGGTGTTAGATAGCCCTAGGACCGGGCATCCACCCTGGGGGGGGGGGGGGTGACCAGGAAAGGGATACTTCCTATCCTAACTTTTTGGAACCCTGGGAAGGTATAGCCACAAAGATTCCAAAACTCCTCCGTTTCCATAGGGAAAATAGTGACATTAGGCGTCAAGTGCCGCTTTTTAGCAGGGGCCTTATGCGCAAAGGTATTAGCAATGAATTTTTCAACAGTAGCCAGTCTAGAAGACACATCAGGCTGAGAATCCCCACTTGTATGCAACTCAGTAGGAGTGAGATTTAAGCTTGGGGGGAGTAGGCGAAGTAAAACGAGGTGCAGCCACTGGTAGACCAGATTGCAATGCAAGCACCTGCTCAGCACAGGTTACACAGACCCGTGCCTTGTCAGCGTCAGCATGAGGCTGCCCACACGCTACACACAGCCGGTCTTGTCCCGAAGAACCCCGGTCACATTATCCTGGGATGCTGCCTCCATATGGTGATTATAGCGGAGCTATATGCCGATAGGGAATAACGCTATATAGCAACCCCGGATGCCCCAATAACCCGCTAGGGAAGTGGGAGTATTAACAAGGCCTACTAGTTATATAACTAATAAAGGGCCGGGAGAAGCCAAAAAGGGTTCACCCCGCCTGAAAGACATAAGGAGACAAGACCGTAAGCACACAGTAATTAAAGAAAGAATATAAAGCCACCCGCAAGGGCACTTACTGACCGCGGTAGGTAGAGGTCCGTCGCGCATGGGCCAACCAAGCAGGTTAAAGATGGCGTTGGTATACCTCGAGGGGCGGGCCGGTATCAGCGATGACGTGGAGCGCGCCATAGACGGGCCCCGCCCCCCGAAGAGCACGAAGCCAGGACGTGACAAGCAGCCAATGACGGCGCACCAGCGCCTGAGGTAATGCCGCCGCCAAGCGCGGAACAAAGTGTGACATAAAGAGCGCACGGCAATTTTGAAAGACAGTAAAAGGAAGCCAGCGCGGCGGCTGACACAAGACAGACAGAATAAATATAAAGTGTAAAACACAGAATGCATAGCATACACATTTACACACAACCCCCCCCCCCCCTCTTTTCCCCCGAAGGCTACAAGGAGAATGAGGGTGGACAGCGGACACTTAAATAGGGCCCTCCGATAGGCAGGGGCAATAGTGCGGGAGGGGCATCCCATAGAGGCTCACCATAAGCCTGAACCGCCTACCCTTTGATGGGGGATTGTGGTGGAGCAGCGCTCCTAAGCACCTAACAGCAGTGCTGCCTACCATCACCCGACCAGCGCAGCCAAGGCTGGGATGCATATTACTAGTGGAACGGGTGGGAATAGTCCTACAGGGCTGCAGGCTAATAGCCCCGCTCACCTGCGAGTAGAGAGAGCCATTTCTTGTCCTTCGCAGCCAGACTGCAGAGAAATTCTGGGGATTTGTGGGAGGTCCCCGGGTATTTGAGGGGCCGGGAGGAGCCTATTTTCGATGTCTCTGCAGTCCAGCGCCATCTGGCGGAGTATTACCCACTTGTAAGTATTCTATTTGGAGCAGGACGTACTGTATACTAAGAATAAGATGCAGACTCCATGTCTGCATGCAAAGTTCCCAAACATGAATAATCTTCTCTGCTCCATACCTGGGAGATATTATCCAAAAAATACAATGTATGAGCTAGTTTACCTTAGCTGCAGCAACATCCCGCTGCTTCAGGGATCCTCATCCACCCCGCCCACTTAGCCATCGCTAACTGACAAGCATGGCTTTACATTTTAAGTTTAAAGTAACTGCTCAGCCAAACCAACTCCTATACTTGCCATTTCACTTGCATCATCTCCAGTGCAGTAAAATCTTCTGCGCCGTAAATGTGAATGTCCCCCATCTGTAGTCGTGCATGTCCTACATCAAGAGTTTTTTCTATCTATATGAACAAACCTGCTGATTATGCCACCCCGTTGCTTAGGTAAGGCTTCTGAAGTGCACCCCAATCTACCTTAGGACGGTCAGTATTTCCACTTAAGCCTTGCTCTGGATATTTTTTTTAGCAATCAGAGCTCCTTCCTTCATTACTAGTGCTAGTTCTCCCATAGTTTCCCCATATACGGCTTTCCTCCCCACGGTATGTGCTCCGACATGGGTTATTCCCCTTACAAATCCTAATTGAACTGGTGTCCTGTGGTGCTGCAGCTTCTAGTCCACCCCACTTTTCACATTGTGACAAGCCTCTGCTAATGGACAATGTACTGCTCTTTAAAGCGAACCAACACCCAAGATTTTCACTATCCTGGGTGTTGGTCCACTTCCGCGGGGCACCCCGATCAGGGGACGCGCGGGAGGCGGCCTATCCGTCGCTTGTCGGTCGCCGATAAGTTTTTGGGGGCTTTCTGGGGGGTTTCACACAGCGGGGCATCCAGATTTCGGATGCCCCGTAGGGAGGGAGCTGGTCCTCTTTAAAAGCTTAACACCTTAATTGGTGTTTCAAACTTTTTCCATTCAATCAGATTCACAGCACCCTTACAGTGCAGCAGTATCTACCATTTTTCAAGCCTAACCATGTAAACATTGGTGCAAGTAGGAGCCCAAGGTGCCCCTTTTTGCCCCCTTTAAATGTATGCACACATTTTTATTTCTCAGTCTTATTTTTGTTACATTGCAAATGGTTCCAACACTTTACTTATCTTTCTAGTATGCTCATTGTTATCACGTTTATTTACCCTGCTACCAACACATTTATCAGATAGGTACACTTTTTTATGCAGGGGGCACATTCATCCACAAACCCTCTGAGAACACTTAGGGGCAAAATGCATCAGAGATTTGGTTTTTGATATTCCACAGCTGGCCACAGTGGGCTATGTTCTACTTTATTGTTTAAACTAATATTGCAAAAATACCATTTTGTGAATACTCACCTGTAAAATGGGTATTATAAGTATGTCATACACCCCGCTTCAAAACATTCATTACATGTGGGTTATACTGACCTGTAGATGGCGATCTTGCAGAGATGTAAAGGAAAAAAGAGAGCCCCTCCTGGTCCATAAATACCTGGGACCTCCCACTCATTACCCAGTATAAAGATAGCAGTAAGGTAAGGGACCAGGAAGAGCCAAAAATAAGTCATAACAACGAAAAGTTCACCATATAAAGGATCCAGAATATAAAAGGGCAGGGTGAAGCAGGGTGTGTGACATACTTATAATACACATTTTACAGGTGAGTATTCACAAAATGGTATTATTCTAAGTATGTCACACACCCCGCTTCAAAACATTCATTACATGTGGGACATCCAATAGCAGTGTCCATAATGGGTGGGGATCCAAACAAGGCAATAAAGCACAACTTAAACTACTGCAGCTTGCAGAACTTTGCGGCCAAAAACAGCATCCGCTGAGGCCCGCACATCAACCTTGTAAAATTTGGAAAAAGTGTGAACAGACCACCAAGTAGCAGCCTTACAAACTTGCTCAACAGAGGCCTAGTGCTGAAAAGCCCAGGACGCCCCAACAGCATGAGTACAATGAGCAGTAACATGAAAAGGGGGAACCTTCCCCTTGGCAGAATAGGCCCCAACCACGGCCTGATGAATCCATTTACTAATGGAAGACTTGGCGGGCGCCAAACCTTTCCTGGGCCCGGAGGGCACCACAAAAAAAGCATCCGTCTTACGAAAGGAAGAAGTAACTACCAAATAGTACTTCACACAGCGAACCACATCCAAGGAATGCAAGACCCTCTCCTGGTCATTGCTGGGCTTAGGAAACAAGGAGGGCAGAACAATATTCTGATTAAGATGAAAGGCAGAAACCACCTTAGGAAGGAAATCCGGCTTTAAACGGAAAACCACCTTGTGCTCTCATGCCTCTCAAAGTACGGAGCCTGAATGGACAAAGCCGCCAACTCAGACACGCCGAACAGAAGTGATAGCAACCAAAAATGCCACCTTCTGCGTAAGCGAAGACAAAGCAATATCATGCAAAGGCTCAAAAGGAGGACCCTGTAGAGCAGAAAGAACCAAATCTAAATCCCAAACTGGGAGCAAAGGCTTCCTAGGAGGCCGCACATGCGTAAACCCCTGGAAAAAAGTCTTAACCAAAGGATGAAGAGCAAAAGACCTTTGAAAGAACACCGCCAGGGCAGAAACCTGCCCCTTCAAAGTACTGAGCTGGAACCCCAAGTCCAGACCATGTTGAAGAAACTCCAGAATTCTGGGAATAGAAAACACCCTACAAGGCAAGGCCCTGACCTCACACCAATCAATATAAGACCTCCAAGTCCTATAGTAGATGGTAGAGGAAGACCGCTTCCTAGCGCTAACAAGAGTCCGAATCACAGCATCGGAAAGACCTTCCTCCTTCAAGATGGAGGTTTCAGCAGCCACGCCGTCAAAGCCAGCGTTGGTAAATTGGGGTAAAGTAGTTGACCCTGGGTGAGCAGATCCGGCAGAAGGGGCAGAGCGAACGGATCCTCTGCCAACCTTACCACGTCTGCGAACCAAACCTGTCTTTGCCACCTTGGAGCCACCAGGATTGCTGACGCGCCCTCTAGGGCCAGCTTGCGCACCACTCTGCCCACCATGGGAAACAGAGGGAAAAGGTACAGGGACCCCAGATCCCTCCATTTCAGAGACCTTGCATCCACTGCCAGAGCCAGCGGATCTTGCGAGAGAGACACAAATGCCGGAAGCTTGTGATTGTGCCGAGAAGCAAAGAGGTCCACCTCCGGAGACCCCCACCTGAGGCAAATCGAGCGAAACACCTTGGGGCTGAGAGACCATTCCCCCCGGCGAGATGAGAACCTGCTCAAAGAGTCCGCCTCCGTGTTCTCCACTCCCGGAATGTAAACTACCGAAATGCACAGGACATGGCTCACATGCGAGTCCCTCCCTGGTGATTGATGTAGGCGACCGCCGTCCGATTGTCCAACCGAACCTGAACCGGCAAGCCCTGTAACTGATGAGTCAAGTGAAACAGAACCAACCTGATGGCTCTCAGTTCCAGAACATTGATGGGCTCGTGAGCCTCCTGAGGCCCCCACAGACCCTGAAACTGACTATCCTTCCAGAACCCCCCCCCCCCCCCCCATCCTGACAGGCTGGCATCCGTGGTGACCGTTTCTCAACAAGGAGTCAGAAAGGATCTGCCCCTCAACAGATTGATTGGATCCAGCCACCACTGAAGGGAACGCCGAACCCGGGGGGACATCAGAAAAGACTGATCCAACGACAGCGGAGACCTGTCCCAGGCCGCCAACAGATTGAGCTGGAGCGTCCTTGTGTGAAACTGAGCAAAAGGAACCGCCTCGAAGGAAGCCACCATCAATCCCACCAGCCTCATCCCCAGCCTGATGGCCAGACGAGGGATGGACAGGAGAAGCCGAGCCAACTCCTGAATCAAGAGGACCTTGGACTGAGAAAGAAACACCCTGGCCTGAGAAGTATCCAGAGACATTCCCAGAAAAGACACTACCCTGGACTGAGAAAGGGAGGACTTGGGGTAATTGATCACCCAACCGAATCTCTCCAGAGTGGATACCACAGTCCTGGTGTCTAATTCCGCTTGGCTGAAGGAAGACGCCATAATGAGAAGATCGTCCAGATATGGCATAATGCGGATACCCTGGGCTCTGAGGAGAGCCCTCACCCCTGCCCAGCACCTTGGTGAAAACCCTTGGAGCCGAGGTAAGACCGAAAGGAAGGGCCACAAACTGAAAATGGCGATCCTCCACCACGAACCTGAGAAATCTCTGGTGCGCCGGAAAGATTGGAACATGCAGGTAAGCATCCTTGATGTCTATGGACGTCATGAAGTCCCCCTGACTAAGAGAGTAGATGGCTGAACGCAGCGTTTCCATGCGGATCCATCTGTCCGAGACCTCCTGGTCCCAGACCTGGGAGAAGTGTCGCAGCCGTCCCCCCACCCACAAGGGTGAGGGCGCCCCCTCATTGCTGAGCTGGCTTGGCAGCGGCTTTGGGCTTAGAGCCCCAACTGTATCCTGGACGGGCACGTCCCCTGCCCCTATTCCAGGAATCACCTCTGGATGAGGAGAAAGCCAATCCTCTGCCAGCTCTGGCCCCACGAAAGGAAGGAGTAAAGGAAGCCGCCCCCCGAAAGGAACGACGTTGCTTCCTGCGTTGAGGTAACAAACAGGCCGCAAGGCCGACCCGACACTGGCAAAACCATGACAAGCCAACTGGTCAATGCGTTTATCCTCACCATCTTTAAGAGTGGAACAATCAGGAGAAATCAAAACAGCGGTGTTGGACAACCCCAAAACTGGGGCATCCACCTCAGGAGGAGATGACCAACGCTTTACTGCATCCAACGGAAAAGGATATTTCTTATCCCAACCCGGAGGAACACCTGGGAGGAACACCTGGGAGCCGCCTCAGGATGAGAAATAGCCAGAACCTCAAACATCTGAGCCAGAACCTTAGGGGTATCCAAGGAATCCCCCAGCCCTCGCTCGGTATCAGCGCCAACAAACTGCTGATCATCCGAATAATCCGATTCCTCAAATAGCTCCCCTTCCTCTAGCGGGGAGTAATCAGACCAGTCCAGAGAATCAAACTCATCAAAGTCAACAGCCGGCGTGGCTGGAGACAAGTGCTTTCTCTTAGCTGGGGCCTTTCTGGCAACCGCGCAAGAAAATAATTTCTCAAGATTGGCCAATCTGGCACACACCTCAGATTGCGAGTTCCCACCCATGACAACGTCACATGAGGCACGGATCAGTCGGGAAGGGGTAGGAGAAGAGACCGGCGCCTGGAGTCCGGAATGCCGCCGGAAACACATCATCCCCCGTAAGGGATACCCCACACCCCATACACTGCCGGGATTGCCCCGAGGGGAGCCCAAACCCAGTATCCGGGGATGCCTCCATATGGTGAACTTATAGGCAGTCGCAATGACCAAGGGAATTACGCAATGTAAGCAACCCGGGATGCCCCTTTAATGTCCCAAGTGGGAGGATTTACAATAAAGCCCAATTGAACCCAGGGACCCTAGGACTGGGAGAACCCCCTTAATAACCAATGTAGGTCTACCTTGAAGACACAAAATAAACCCATTCAGCATCATCAGACTCAAATAAAATATATAAATAATTATATATAAACACAACAAGCCAAGCAAAGGAGGCCCACAGGGCCACTCACAGCGCCGCAATGGCGTCCAAATAGCAGCACCACGATGCGGAGAGAAGAAGACGACAGAGAGGAGAAGGGGGGCGTGGCCAGCGCGGTTCGCGAGTCGCTCCCTGCTCCGCCCCCCCTCCTCCACCACACAGCGCATCTCCCGGCCCGAGACCGTGCTCCGCCAGTCGCACGGGGGCGGGCCGCGGCGTCGCGCCGAACGCCCTGCTCGCCCCCTACACACAACGCACCGGAGGGGAAGAAGCTCCCCCGACACCAGCCACTCGCAATTTTCTACCTGACACGGGAGAAGGGCCGCCCCCCCCCTAAGGAGAAGGGCATCCGGAGAGGGGAAACCCACCCAGGGTGTAAAGCCAAGGGACAGGGCATCCCAAATCGGGGTCACCAACCCGGTTAACTGCCTACCCTTTAGTATAGGGTCTCACGGTGGAGCATTAGCTCCTAAGCACCTAGGGTACCATCTACCCTCGCCCGGACCAGCAGCCTAGGCTGGGAGGCAGGGTAAATCAAAAAGGGATCCGGGCAGAAATAAATAAAATAGAGGGCCGGGAGTCATCTCGGCTACCTGAAATCCCCCTGTGCAAGGAGGAGACATCATCTTCTGACTTGCTCGCCGTCTGCAGAGATGAAAGACTGGGTAATGAGTGGGAGGTCCCAGGTATTTATGGACCGGGAGGGGCTCTCTTTTTTCCTTTACATCTCTGCAAGATCGCCATCTACAGGTCAGTATAACCCACATGTAATGAATGTTTTGAAGCGGGGTGTGTGACATACTTAGAACAACAAATGTTACGTTGGTGTTGGGTTTTAACTTTTTTTTGGCGTCTATTTGCTTAAAATAATCCTCCAATGAGAGGCCAATGACATTAAATTAAAAACCACAATGTAACACATTTTATGACTGATCATGCTTCCACTACCTGCTGACAGCAAACGCAGGAAATTGAGTGACAGGTTTATACTTACCTTATTAAGCTAGGTTATGCGACACATTTACGTCAACAATTCTATGTTATACAAAAACTATTTATGCTTATCCAGATAACTAAATATCTTTCCAACTGCCAAACTGAACAGAGTTTACCTGTGGGAAATCATTAATTTCCAACTCTTCTTCATATCTCTTGAATGATTCATTAGCACCTTCCTGCTTTTCATCCTCTAGTTTATCGACTGGCACATAGTTAAGTTTGGCATTAATCTTTTCTGCCAGCTGCTCTGCAATAGTTTTTGCAGATACCACAGGGGCTGCAATTGTTCCTCCTCTGAGAATGGCATTGGTTGCTTGCTGCATCACATCCTGGGAAGTCACAGAAATAAACAGACGCTTAGATTATTTTTTGCTTGCCTAGTTCCAAAACAAACAAAAAAAAAAGCACCAGGTTATGCTTAGTGCAAAATTAACATACATTGTGCCTGAATGTGTTGATTTTTTTTGTGGGGACATATACACAGTGCAAGCTGCCCTGCACAGATTTTTCACTATGACATGATAAAAAGTAGTTGACACAAGTGTCCAACAGGTTAATAGAAAAATATAGAGATTTAGGGATTTATGTATTTACTATAATGTTGGCGTTCCAGAGCCTGCAGCCAATCAAAGCTGTTCCATAAACTGCTTGGTACAAGCATTGACAACCCCCTTTAAGTAGCATAGTCTGACAGAGTCAAAAGTTTTAAACACTTCACATGGTAGTAAAAAATTCAATTTATGAGAAAAAGCATAAGAATTTCACTGTTGTAGAATCACCAGCTATGACAACCATTAAAGTCAATGGCACTTTTTAATACAGAGCCAAAAGTTGTAAAAAGTTCACTACTTTTCTTAGGAGTAAAAGTACCACTTTCATTATCTTTTATAGTCTCCTAGCTGGTGACCACAGCGAAATGGTCTTTTTTTTCCCATAAAATGATTTTTTTTTTACACTTATTGAATCAATGCAGACTTAGAGGATGAAGTTACTGGTCTGAAGCAGTGTCTGCTGGGTTATGAAACATTATTGCTTACATAAAGATAAGCTTAAATTAAGATTAAAAAAAATATTTTGGAAGTTACATTTAGCAACACAAAGACACCAACCTGTGCTTCTGCACCAAGATTTTTGTTCACACTAAGCTTCTTAGCCAAGCGTTTTGCAATTTCCAGTTTTTCAGCATTACCAGCAGAAGGTCCGGATGCATAAGCTGAAGCAGAAGAGGAGCCTGCAGCACCCGCAGACCCAGCAGCTCCTCCAGGAACACCTGGTCCTGCCATGTCCTTTACTCTTTTCTTAGAATTAAACATGCTCTCAATCTGCTCATCAATCTGGTATCAAAGGAAAAAAACACATCAAAAGAAATAAATAATTAAATTTCCTTTAAAATCCCTAAATAGCAGAAATATACAGCCGATAAGTGTGGTAAGAGGGGTAACAACCACAGGAAATGTGTTTATAACGGATTATGTATTAAACTATATTCCTGGCTTTCAGCTTCTACTTTGTGAGACCGTTACCAGAACAAAAATGCAAATTAGGATAAATAATTCTTCAAACAGTAGACTTGTTCCGGGTGCATGCCCACTATGTGAGCAGTATAGCTGTAACCAGGCAGAATTCACCATCGGAAAAAATGAAATATATATTATATATCTATAGATATCTATATTTATATGCCCATATGGTATGTTCTGTGTAAACCGTTTTTCTCACAGGAAGCCAAACAAGTGGTCCAAAAAAGGTTCTAACAAATATAGTACTTACATCAAGAGCAGTGTCTTCATCATCAGAATCCTGAAGACCCAGTGCAGCCTTCTGCAGTTTTTTCCTCTCATTGGCTAGTGCTTGTTCAGTTTCATCAAATTTAAATCCTTTACCAGAGAATCCACTGGACTTTTTAATTACTTTGCCTTCCTAGAAAAACAAACATACCTGCATATATAAAATCGCAGAGCATTGTAAACCAATAGGCATATATAGAGTAAACCAGTGGTATGCAAAGATCCAAAACAAGAAAGCACTCAAGATTTATAAATGATAAACCAGGTTTTTCCACAGCCGAAGCCACGACCTGCAGTAATAAATCGCCGACTGGCTGATCTCAAAAGGTGCTGTTGTGAGGAGGTGCAGCCAACTGGCTGCATCCCTGGCACTCTGTTTGGGCATGCCCAGCCATTCAGAAAGGCAAGGCGCAGTGAACACACACAGCAACAGGAAAGCTGAAGATGCGGCAGCAGTGGCCAGGTAAAGGCGAATTTACTGGCGACCCCTGGGGTTTCACATAGCGGGGCATCCTGCTACAGAATGCCCCTGGCCCTTGAATCTTTTACATTTCAGGGCACAACAGCATGGGTTTTAATCCACTTTAAGGTGCAAAAATCGGCAGAGCTACAAGGTCAAGCGGAGGAAGTTCATTTCCAGCCACATACTGGTCAAACTGAAAAAAAGTAACCATTGTAGGAATCATCTAGGGCAGCATACATGAAGATAGCAGATGCCAACCAAACATCAGTTACAAAAAACTTCAGTCTAGCCCTCCCACTTCTATAGTGGGAAAAAAAAACAGGAGCATTCCAACTACAAATAAATATCCCACAGCAAAGCATGCTCATTACTCATAAAGCTACTCCAGGACACGTCCCTTCCCAGCTCAGCCACAACGGCCATTCAAGAAATTAAAGCAAAAGGAGGTATAAGGTATTTACAAATCTGAGCTTGTGAGATTCTTTTGAAAGTCTTTTTAAATAGTTCCCAAGGTAGATAAAGTGGGAGGAATTTAAGTGCGTACCTGGACAGGGACTTCAAAATCATTGGCATCACAATTCCTACAATCTAGATATTAGAGGAGCAGCCTGGCCTAGTGTCTCCCTTTTTGCCAGGCATCTAGATGTGTGAAACCATACAAATGGCGCCGAAAGTGACGCGAGGGAGGCGGCGGCGGTAGCCGCTTGGACGTTCCTGATCCCCGCCTGGACGTTGGCGGGGATTGGACCGTCCAGTCACGTGGGAGCGGGGACAGGTAAGATTTTGGGGCTTTCTGGGGGGTTTCACACAGCGGGGCACCCCCCATCGGGGTGCCCCGCCGAAGTGGACCAAAACCCAGGATAGTCAAAATCCTGGGTGTTGGTCCACTTTAAAGTGGAAGTTCAGTCCAAAATTGACTTTGTACTGATGAAAGTCAATGGACACATGCTGTATAATATAAATATCTCTTGTTTAATGTGCTCTCCTGCTGCCAGTGACATTCACTTCAGTGTGAAGCTCTATTAGTCACCAACATTGCCACGCTGCAAGGTGATTTTTTTCCCTTATAAGCCCTTAAATAGTCAAAGGGACAGACCATTCTAAATAACTTGTGGTTCATGGGAGCATCCATGATGGGATTGCCTGCTGCCCTATTGTCTTCTGTTTATGTACGAGCCAAAAGCACCCCCCCTTCTCCTCCCAATAGAAGTCAATAGGGTGGCATGCTGCAGTAATCCCATGATGGCAGCTCCCATAAACCACTAGTTTTCTTTAGAAAGATCTGTCTGTTTAAAGTGGAGTCTATGAGACTGCAGGGCCGGCTGGTTCCCTCCACCCCGGGACATCCTGAACTGGGATGCCTCACTCTGTGAAACGCCTCTTGCTTGATCAGTTTACCTCTCCAAGGAGCCCTCGGCACATGCAGGGTCGGTGGCCAGGTCCGTGGGGTGGGGACTGAAAGCTGTATTAGGAAGTGATTTTCACCACTAAGGAGAAATACAGAGGAGGAATCACAGCCCTCCAGCTACTTCGTTTTTTAACTTTTGACTTGCCAAACACAATTTTTTTTGCTTGCAGATGATCGCTTTTTGTGTCTGATCAGTCCTCAGATCAGGTAGACAGGAAATGGGCCAGTGGAGAAAAAGGTCAAGTCCACTTCCATTGACTGATTTAAGGGTCTGTGGGAAGAGTGCCAGAGGGCACAAGAACTCTTACCTGCTACGGGGAACTTCTGTTTGGGTGGTGACCATTCTCAATGGGAACGCTGCATGCACAGGCCATGCCCACCTGCAGGGCTGCCTCCTCATATAAGAGCTGCAGCGCAGAAGCAGGTGGCAGGTAAGTGGAGAGTCTTGTGCCCTCTTGTCACACCCCGATTGGAGGCCTGGACTGGAGACAGATATCTAAATGCTCTCAGTTCCTTAAAGTTTTTATTCATTTTGAAAATGTTCAGCCTGTGGGTGCGCCCGCTATATACTACAATTGCGGCAACGTGTTTATATCAACAATACTGTAATACACAGGTTACAGGAAGGGAGGTACGAGGAGGTAAGCTGCTGAATTGTGTTTCTCACATTTAGCCTGGACAGTCCCTTTAAGATGATCCAATTAGTACACCTTTCCAGTAGTTAGAATGATTGTTAGAAAGTTGTTGCCCCTTTAACATTCACACAAGCAACTCCTAATATTACACTTCCTCCAGCGCTCAGACCACAAATACAATCCTGAGGCTTGTCTCAAGTTAACACCCTATCTCAGGGATAGGCTCGAAAGGAGCCCTTTACAGTTCAGATCATTCCAATAAAAGGCAACCAGCGTTACAGGGGACCGGGTTGGGTAATGTTATTTTTAATTATTTACAGATAACATCTAATAGGTTCTGTTATTTTGAAGCAGTCAGTTGCTAATAATGTAACAAGCGCTTGTAGGGGGCTATTCCTCAGATTTGTAATATTTATGGTAAAGGATAGTCTTGTTTAAATATATAAATAGCCAATAAACAGCCTAAAAGGGACTGTAAATCCAACGGCACCAACAAGGAAGCAGCTTCCTTATCCAAATATAGAAATGACACAGAGCAATATCAAATTTAAAACTTTTTAGCTATATCAAAATAAAGATCTCACGGTGCATGCACTCGACATTGATTGTGCTCTAATATCCTCCACCATCCAAAAGGGATGCTTACCAGATACAGCAAGTAAAAAGAGCCTCAAAGGAATTTCCAATCCTCTATACTTTCCAGACTCTTCCTTACTCAAACTTCCTTTTCTTGAAGTAAGGGCTCTTTAAATAATGAGCAGCATAGATCACTTGTCCCTCAGTGAATAAACCGACATAGGAAGAGGGAAGGAAGCATAAACACAGACCTAGTGCAACTCTGTGTAGCAAGCTTAAACGTTTTAATGGTTAAAAAATATCACACTTACAAACCAATCTTCAAGCAACAGCGTTTTTCAAAATCCAAGATGCCAAACTGCACAGAGGAATTGCTTCTCTCAGAACCAGTTATCAATATAAGCCAACGATGATCCACAATGATAAAAACTAATGTTTGTCTTCTTTACAGTAATGCCATATCCCGCCTGGCGCGTTTCGTTGGTCTAACAGCCACTCAGTACCTTGGGGCTGGCAGCTAGCATGACAAGCCACAGTGGCCCCGCAGATATCTCTAACCACATCACAATCGTGGAGTCAAATCCACACAACAATTAACTTCACTTTAATCCACTTAGTCTTTCTTCATAAATAAGATCCTTTATTCCCCTTATCAGATTTGGCGGCTCTTCTCTAAAGCCTTTCCAAAATCAGGGCATGCTTTCTATGAAACAAGTGCCCAGAACTGGACCATATATTCTAGACGAGGGTGCACCTGTTTGCTTGCATCACACAGCCCTCTCACTTCCATCAGAGGACATAAAAATACTTAATTTCATAATACTCTGGCAATATAGCTTTGTTTTTAAAAAAGGAAATACAAAACTAGAACATTGCCACATGTAGCTCTACAAAATGGGATCACGTTTACTTTAAACAGTTAACCAACTAGGTAAAACCTTGAAGTGAGATGAACCAGTGTCAGCTACCGATGGTTTTAAGTTACTGTAGTCCACATGTAACACTTGTACTAAATGTAATTAAGCAGTAGTAAATGTAAATATATGTAAAAAAGGAATACCGCTTTTTGCTGTTCTTTGAAATCAGACCAGAGCTTTTCCAGCTCAGCAGGGACTGCAGTGCCAGAAAGTTCCAAAGCTTTGATGATATCTCCAGCATAGCGAGCCTGATCTTCTGTAATGAATGTAAAAGCAAAGCCCTAAAAAAAAAAACCCATTAGTGTTAAGACTCCATGGCATCCTTTAATGTTATAAAGGAAACATATTAAATACTTAGTAACCCCGCACCCCGGCATTAAAAGTCCAAAAATTCCTGTCCTCAAAGGCAACTTTGTCAAATATTAAGACTGATTTATGCTTGAGGACGCTATGCCATCACCACCAATAAATAGTGCCTAATTTATGAAATACTATGTCAGGGTGTGCTGCATGAGCGTACGAGAGGGCACACAGTCATTGGTGAAAATCAATTTTTGTGAACCTCAGCGCATGCAGACATTTACGAAACAGTCGGCGTAAAGTAGTGCAGCTCGTGTCAGTGCGCCAGCCTGACACAGGGCTCCCAATTGCAATAGGATATAATGTCAATTGAGAGCCCTGCTCAAGGTGCAAAGTTAGTAAGTAAATCAGGCCCATTATATTTTATTTCAATTGCCATACATGAGGAAAATGACACTCAACTTTATGTCTTTGATGGAGGAGTTATCAAACACTTCATATTGTTTTATATTTTTCACTGCAACTCCAACTGAGTCTTCTATTTGGACACTGAAGATAGGAATTTCAGTACTCACCAAAAAAAAAAAAAAAAAAACATTTCCTAAAACCTTCCATGGTGTCCAGTAGGCTTATAAGAGCTACTTGAAGACCCAATAGCAAGAAAAAAAAAAACCTCCACCCCCTTACTATATATACCATGTGGAATGGGAAAATGGGACTGCTGATACACACGTGATGCCAGACCACCTGTCCTGAAGGACTCAAGGAAAAATTATTTTCGAGAACAAAATCCCCCTTACCTTATCTTTCAGGGGGGTCTGGCATTCAGCTAGACCATCTGTTATTTTTCTTTTGTACAATATAAAAGGTCAGCTCTTGGATGGACTGGGTGCTAATACTGGCACTGGGCAGACCTTGGTACCAAAACGCCACATCAAGAACGTAGTTCAAAACATCCTGATGGGGCTATGCCTATAAATAAGTCAAAATCCAGTGAGCTATGTGAGCAAGAAAGAAGGAGACACTTCTCCATTAAAGTTATACTAAAGACAAGCGCCTGATTGTATGTATTTCCTCGAGCTACATGTCGCACTGTCCCAAACTTCAAACAGTTTTTAAAAAAATATGTTATTTGTAAAAGTACTAGAGGATTGGAGATGCAAAGAAAAATTAAGAGAAACCATGTGTGTGGCAACAGAGATGTGATGTAAGCACACTGTGTGCTTTACTTATATCATAGCAAAAAAAATACAATTCTGTGAAAATTCTTTGCTACCAAGTACGACATGAGCAAAGGCTCTAACGTCAATCTCATAACAAAACCTTTGTAAAAGGTATGAACAGAGACCAGCAGCGGTCTAGCAACTTATTCAACAGAAAACCTGGTGCTGAAGGACCAAAGGTACCCAAACACCAATATAACGGAATAAACGAGAGAGGGAGAATCTTCCCCCTAAAAGGAATAGGCCAGTGTAACGGCCCAACCAGCCCACAGGCAACAGAAGCCTCGGTAAAACTTAGAACTTTCCCCAACGGGGAAATGAAAACTGGTCTCCCGTCAGACAGGCGGGGATACTGACCCCTTCATTAACAAGGATCAGCAAGAAGCCGAAACCTTTACTCAGGACCAGGAAGGCAACCATCCAAGTAAGATCAGTCCAAAGGGCGCATTGGCCCTGGAAGCAAACGAGATCAGGCACATACATAAGGAGGCGCCCGCAGACCCCAAAGGGCATCAGTCCCCCTAAGGGACAAGAAAACAACCAGGAAAATTTCAACACCTGTTGAGGGAATGTAGACCCCTTACTTCAGCATTTTTAAGAATAAGGCCCATAGGCAGACTAAAAGGACTTAAATAATGATCATAAAACACCACTTGAACAAGGGGTCCGGCGTAAGGCGGAATACCACCACGTCATGGTTTGTATAGAGAGAGATATATAATATATATATTATATATATATATATATATATATATATATATATTGAGCGAAGGCTAAGTAATCAGATCCACCTTCTCAGGC
This sequence comes from Gastrophryne carolinensis, assembly GCA_027917425.1. NCBI lineage: Eukaryota > Metazoa > Chordata > Amphibia > Anura > Microhylidae > Gastrophryne > Gastrophryne carolinensis. The sequence continues at coordinate 82,141,163 of CM051238.1, read as the reverse complement.
ACACGTCTGACTGAAGCAAGAGCCCCCGGAGAAGCGACTTGGACTACAAAACAGCTCAGACAGCATCCAGAATAAGTCCCAAGGGAACAATCCGCAGGGCAAACAGAATGAAAATTGATCCCAACAGGGACCATAGAACTACTTGGGAGATGCACCTAAGCAATCCCCAAGAGAACTCCTCACAAGGAAGACAGAACCAGACTCCTACAGGAAGGCAGACAGGACAGAACCCGAACCTTCAGAGTACCTAGATGGGGAGCCAACCCCAACCTATGCTGTAATGACTCTAGAACCCTGGGAACCGAGAACGTCCAACAGGGGAGAGACCAAGACTCATGCCAATCAATATGGGTACACCATAAACCACAATAGACGGAGGAAGAGGAAGCCAAGGAAGCTTGCTCCTAGCCCCCCATATACCAAGTTACCCAGAAGATAAGCCCGTCTCCAAGGGGTGAATGAATCAGCTGTCAAGCCCCAGACTAGAGTCTGTATATTGGGACGACAAAAGAAGGGGCCTGACAAGGGCAGAACCGCACTCCTGAGAGAGCGTACAGGTCAGCAGACCTCAGCAGAAGCATCTGCGAACCACAGTTCACTAGGCCACCCAGGGGCCATCAATCTCACGGGTCTCTTTATCAGCACAACCGTGCGCAGAACCCCACATAGTAGGGTGAACGAAGAGAAGGCATATAAAATAGAAAGTCTATGCATAATTTTACTAAGCCCCCATGACCAGAGTCAGAATATTCTGGGACAGTAAAAACAAGGGCGGAGCCCCTGTGGTATAAGCGAGACCCAACAGAGCCACCCTAGTTGGCTCTCAGAGCGACACCAGGATATAGCATAACCTGCCACTGAAGGCATCCATTGGAGCGAATAACGCTGAGAAGCAGGGGCGTAGACCCCCGCCCAAATCAGGATCAGGAACCCTCCAGAGGGATCATCCTGCTTCAAGCTCCAGACCAATAATAAAACAGGCCATTGTCTTCCAACAGGCCAAGAGTCCCCAAATAGACAGGTCCTAAAAGAGGAGAAGTCCAGCCGTATAGAGTCAACGGAAGGCTCACCGTTTCAACAAACCAGTAGGTAAGATGGACCCTCTAAGGGACCCTACCTAGGAACCACGGGGGGTTTTGGAAGAAATTCTCCCCCCCCCCGCCAACCAGCGAGACTTGGTACCCAAGGTGACCATTCACAGGAAGATGCAAGCAAAGAAGGGGGTGCCCCTGACAGGGCCCTTGAATATGATCAGCTCAAGAGGAACCACCTTACCAAGGGGGAATGAGCACAGGCCAAGCCCCAAGGGTGCTGGAACCCCATGTAGGATCAATAACCTACTGTGCCGAAGAGCCCAAAGGCTCGGTATATAAGGGACATCATCTGATACGCCACCAACGGGCCCACCAGCTGCAATCCTGCCTGGTGAAAGTAAGATGTCAGCGAAGAGGGACAGAGCCCCCGTAACCAGGAGTCCACTTGTTGCCAAGGAAGAAGGCTCAAGCCTGAACCGAATCCAAGGAATGGAGATAGCGGATAAGGGACCATGAGGGATTGAGGTGACTGAGCACCCAGCCAGTAACTCCCAGGGGACACCGCCGGCCGACCAATCCACTCGGCCTGACGTAGAGATTGGGGAGTAAGGAAAGACGGCCCGGTAGATCCTAATGCGGACGCCCCCCCAGGCATGTCCGAGACATCACCCCCATTCGCGCTGGGAGCGAAAGAGAAGCCACAAACAATGCCTCAATCAGCAGGGTTGGTCCTGCAACACCGCCTAGTAACGGTCTTGGTGTCCAGCAGACACAGGGGGAACTAAGAGATCTAGAACTCCACAGGAGGCCGGAAGCCCCCCTTGCACAGTGCGCCTGTGTCCCAAGACAGAGATGTCATATAGGGACTACCTGTGAGGGTAGAATTGCCTGGCCTACCATAGGCCAGCATGGCCCAGACTGCCTCATACTGTTGAGGGAAGGAGGAAGGTTAATATAGAGGCCATAGCCCCATTCTGTTAAGGGAAACCTGTAAGTAAGCCCAAACTCTGTAGGCCTAGTACGGCCTGCACCAATTCCTGAGGGGAAAACAGGGGCTAGAAGCACCCTGACAACCACTGAGGGGGGCCGCCCAGCAAATGCTACCTCCTGGAACCACCAGAAGGAGAAGATACATTCCTAGATAGGAGTCAGCTGCTGTAGCAGTCCCCTCGCCCAGAAGGGCGAGGGCGTCCCTTCATGCTTGGGAAGTCTTAGCAGATTTGGACTTAGTCCTGCCAGAGGGCCCAGGGCGTTGCCTGCCCACCCCGTGGTGGAAATCCACACCGAACAGTTGGAAGCACACCTCAGGTTGACACTAACGTAGGGAGGGGGAGGCCGAGACGGCCTTCTGCGTAGGGGTGCCTTACCCTTTTTTCCAAAAAGGTCCAGACGGGCCCCAAATAGACGCCGTCCTCTGAAAGGAAGGCCAGTAAGAGCCTTTTTCGTATCATCGTCAGCACCCCACTGTCGCAGCCAGACCAGGCAGCAGATAGCTACCACAAGGGCAGAGGTTCTAGCACACATCTTAATGGTGTCATCCAGCGCTGAGAGGATAAATCTTACAAACACATCACAGTCTGAGAGCGCATTAAATACCTCCCAGGGGAGGTCCTCAGGTCGGTGATCAAGTAGTTTTCTAATGAGAGTCCTGGCGGCCACCGCAGTGATGGCCGCGGCACAGACTGGGCGCAGAGCCGTCCCTGCACACGAAAAGGCGTGGGAAGCCAGTCTGTCAATGCGCCGGTCTTCAGCATCCCGAAGGGTACGATAATGAAGGCCAGTCATGAAGGGGGGGTTAGTAACCCCTATAATTGGTGCATCCACCACGGCAGGTGCTGACCAAAAGTTAACCACATCAGGGGGAAAAGGGTACTTCCAATCCCAGACCCCTGGAACCCCTGTAAGTTTACAAGGCGAATCCCATTCTTTGGATATAGAAGCCTGGAAATGCTCCTGTTACAGAAATTCCAAGAGCGGTGTCGATGTGTGGAAACTCTCCCTCTTAGGCTTGGAAGCCTCTCCGGGAGGAGAGATTGACAAAACCTCAAAGATCTTTATAAGTAGTTCATCAGTGTCACACAGGCCCCAAGAACCGGGGCCAGAATCATCACGGCTCCAGGGCATCCCATCCGAGGAGCCCGAATCGGAGAATAGCTCACCTTCATCAGAAGGATCCAGGTCCTGCATAGCAGCAGATTCATCGGTTTCGTTAGGAACTGGAGAGACAGGAGGCGTCAGGGACCGCTGCTTTCCAGGGCCCATACGCTCCGCTAAACTAGACAGCACCTGATCAGGCGTAGGCAGCCTGCGCGGCATGACTTGCTGGTCATCCCCGCTCGAGTGAGACTCATCAGGAGAGAGATTTAGGTCCGGGGAGACAGGTGTATTGAAGGGAGGTGCAGCCACTGGCAAACCTGATTGCAGGGTCAGTGCCTGTTCAGCACACGGTCCGCAGACCCGTGCTCTGTCTGCATCAGCATGGGGCTGACCACACACAGTACACAGCCGGTCATGTCCCCGAGGGACCCCGGGTACATAATTCTGAGATGCCTCCATATGGTGATTATCTGAGCAGTATGCCCACAGGGATTTACGCAATAGGCAACCCTGGATGCCCCAAGACCGCTAGGAAGTGGGAGAATTTGTTATGTGGACCCGCTATAATATATGTCAGGCCGGGAGAAGCCACCGAAATCCTGGCGCCTGAAAGACATAGTGCTCCAGACACTCAATGAAAGGTAAGCTACTGATATTTTTTTAACTTTTGACTTATCAATCACTTTAAGTATATAGTTTACATAGTCTCTTTCTGATTAAAGTACTGATGACCCTATTAACACCTGTGTCCCTCTGAGCTCTCTGGCGGCAGCAGCAAAGGAGGGGAGGAACATTGGATAGTACCAGCCCTGGAGCAATACAGGCAAACAGCCTTTGTCTGTAAAGCAGTAACTGAAGACATAAGGCACCAATCAATTCTGTCCTCTCACTTGTATAGCTTTTTTCCTCGTTTCATTTCAGGGTATCACAATTCTTGATACTTGTGGGTTAACTCTTGGCCGAAGGCAAGATTGCAATATAAAAAGGTGTAGCTCCTCCTGACCTACATATATCTCTGGCTGTTCTTCCCACTAGTTATTAAAGTGCACCAAAACCTGGGGGTGGTTGCGGAGAGGTGCCCCCGTTTCTCTTTATCGCCGCCGCCACGGGCGTATTGCGCTCCACGGCGGCCGGCGCTATTGCTACGTTTCTGTCAGGCTCAGTCATGGCGCTGGGCACCTGTGAGGCGTTTCGCGCTCTTTGTGGGGGCGGTGCCCCCAGCGGTCCGCCGCTCGAGGTGCTCTGTTGCGGCGCCATCTTGCTTGGCACGCTGTGTCGCAGAACTGAGCTCCGAAGGATCCATTTAGTGTGGGCTGCGGCGGTGACTATGCTCTTCCCGATCTACCCCCGCGCGGATATTTAGCCTGTACTCCTGTCGCCTGTGTGTGCTGCGCGCGCTGTGCTCTCGGTCCGTGAGTCTTCCATGGGGATTCTCGTTGGGGCATGTGCTGCGGGATACTTATGGTGTCTTTTTGATTATGTCTTTCAGGCAGGATAACAGTGTGTTGTGGTTTCTCCTGCTCCTATCCCCCCCCCCCCTTTTTTCCCCTCCTGGCCTTCTCAGTGGGCATCCCTTGGGGGGCATCCCGGGTGGCTTTTCTTAGCCCTTATCCTGTACTTTCCTATTGTGCCTGTGATAATCACCATATGGAGGCTTCTGGGGATAGCGAGCTTGGGGGCCCTTCGGGGCAGCCTCGGCTATGTGTCATGTGCGGGGCTCTTTCCAGTTCTTCCTCCAACATCTCCTACTCCCCCGCGCCTGCATTTAGCCCACCCTCAGTGAGGGGGATACTAGCAGGGGATCCCAATCTGAACTGACACTACGCGTGGCCAGCATTGAAAGGCAGTTGGCCCGACCGGTGGCGGGCAAGGCCTCCGGCAAGAAGCGACATCTTGACGCCGCGCTGTCCCTATTTGCAGAGGAGGATGAGGGCCTTGATGTGTATGGCGGCCGTGATTCCCTAGAGAAGGGGAAGCTTTTCCGTGATTCATACTCCTCTGGGGGTCATCAGGAAGGTTATGACAGTGACCTGGGGTCCTCCTCTGATGAGGATACCTGGCTCCCTGATGACACTGATAGACTGCTGTCGGCTATTACACATCGCCCCCCCTAAGGCGGCGAAGAGGAAACAGGGTGAGCTCTTTCGCCCTGGCAAGCAACACTTAGAGTTCCCGGAGCAGGGCCATTTCTCCAATATAGTGCTCAAGGAGTGGGAACGTCCTAACAGATTGCCCACAGTGCCTATGGGATTGTACAGAAGGTATCCCTTTTCGGCTGATCTGGTTAAGCGCTGGTTGTGCCCTCCTGAGGTGGACGCTCCGGTTCTAGGATTGTCTAACACTTCGGTCATGCCGTCCTGGCTGCCATGGATGATGCCATCCGGCAACCCTCTTGGTGGCTATGCGCCGGTCTGTTTGGTTGCGTCAGTGGGCAGCTGACACTGCAGCTAAGAAGTCCCTCACTGGGCTTCCCTTCACGGGGGATCTGTCTTTTTTGGTGAGCGTCTGGATGTTCTGGCCAAGGATGGTAGGCTCCATCAGCGTAGGAACCAGTCACGGCCCTTTCAGGGGTCCTCCTCTTCCTTTCGTGCCTCAAGGGGAGGTCGTGGCTCCCACTTCTCGGGTAGCTGCAGAAACTTTTGGGGCCGTGGCAGATCCCGTGGTCGTCCCGGTCTCATGGGGATCCAAGCCTAAACCCCCTCCCAAGGCCCCTCAGGCATGAGGAGGTGCCCTCACCCGACGGGGTGGGGGGACGGCATCGGCTCTTAGCTCACGTCTGGAGGCTTCGCGTCTAAGACTGGTGGATTCAGGAGGTGGCGTCCTCCAGTTACAAGATAGAGTTTGCAGCCTGGCTGCCCCCAATATTCCTCAGATCCCGTATATCTCAAAATCCTCTGTCAGCTCAGGGGTTGCGCCTAGCCGTTCAACGCCTTTTGGCGTCAGGAGTCATTTGTCTGGTACCTCGCCAGGAACAGGGTCAGGGGTATTACTCCAATCTGTTCACCGTGCCCAAAAAGGATGGTTCTCCATCCTGGAAGTGTCTCAACAAGTTTGTCAGGTTCAAGCACTTTCGTATGGACAAGCTACGCTCGGCTGTCAGTTCTCTTCGGCCGGGCGACTTCATGACCACTGTGGACATCAAGGATGCCCATCTTCACGTACCTATCGTTCAAGGTCATCAGATTCCTGAGGTTCGCTTTGGAGGATTGGCATTACCATTCGGTATCACTTCGGCTCCTCGGGTATTCACCAAGGTGCTGGCTGGCGTAATGGCTCTCCTGAGGAACCAGGGCATTCGCATCCTCCCTTACCTGGACGACATTCTGATTGCTGCTAAGTCTCTTCATCAGGCCGAGAAGGATACTCAGGTGGTGACGTCCACTCTCAAGTCCTTCGGCTGGGTGATCAACTATCCCAAGTCTTCACTGTCTCTGGCGAGGTCTTTCCTGGGCATGACTGTTCTCGTGTCTACATCCCTCCATTCGGCAGGGGATGCAGTTGGTGGGCCTCATGGTGTCCTGCTTTGAGGCGGTTCCCTTTGCTCAGTTTCACATGAGGCCTCTTCAGTTGCATCTCTTGTTAGTTTGGGATCGGGACCCGGAGTCCCTGGATCAGGAATTTGTTCTGTCCCCTCTGGCCAGGCAGTCCCTCTCGTGGTGGTTGGACTCGAGGAATCTTCTAGTGGGCAGGACCTTTCTGCCTCCGTGCTGGGAGATTGTCACCACAGATGCCAGTCTGACCGGTTGGGGGGGGGGGGGAGGAGTTTGGAAGTCTCTGATATTCCAGGGTCAGTGGGGTCCCCAGAAGGCCCATGCACCCATCAACATTCTAGAACTGCGGGCGATCAGGTTGGTTCTCTTCCAGTTGACTTCCCACCTTCGGGGTCGTGCTGCTCAGGTCCGCTCGGACAACCAGACGGCTATAGCCTATATCAGTCATCAGGGAGGGACTCGGAGCAAGCGAGCCCTCAAAGAAGTGTCCCTGATCTTGGCAGAAGAGAATGTTCTCTGCATCTCGGCAGTCTACATTCCGGGGGTGGAGAACCAGGAGGCAGACTCCCTGAGCAGGGGGACGTCTCGGCTGGGGGAATGGTCTCTCAGCAACAAGGTATTTCACTCCGTGTCGCTGCTGGGGTCAGCTGGGTGTGGACCTGTTTGCGTCCCGTCACAATCACAAGCTTCCAAGATTTGTCTCCCTGTCACAGGACCCTCTGGCCTTCACCACGGATGAGCTAGCAATTCCCTGGACAGAGTTTCGACTCCTCTATGTATTACCTCCCTTTCCTCTGCTGGGTCGGGTGCTGCGCAAGACAGCCCAGGAGGGGGTACCGGCCATTCTGGTGGCCCCCTGTTGGCCGAGGAGGGTGTGGTTTGCAGACGTCATACAGTTGGCAGTAGATCGGTACGTCTTGCCCGAGGATCCAGAGCTTCTCACTCAGGGACAGCTGCGCCATCCCAATTTACAAACGCTGGCTTTAACGGCTTGGCTGCTGAAACCTCCATCTTGATGGGCAAGGGGTTACCGGCCTCTGTTGTTGATGCCATGATTCTGGCTCGGAAGAAGTTCTCGTCTTATCTACTACAGGGTCTGGCATGCTTACATTGCCTGGTGCGAGTCCAAGTCTCTTCCTTGTCGGGTGTTTTCTATCCCCAGGATTCTGGAGTTATACAACATGGTTTGGATTTGGGCCTTCAACTTAGTACTCTCAAGGGACAGGTGTTGGCTCTCACTATTTTTTCCAAAAGATCTTTTGCCAATCACAGGCTGGTTAAGACTTTCTTCCAGGGAGTTAGTCATGTGCGTCTGCCGCGTAAGCCTATGCTACCGGTTTGGGACTTAAATTTGGTGTTGTCCGCTCTACAGGGTCGTCCCTTTGAACCTATGCGTGAGGCTGCGTTGCCCATTCTGACCCTTAAGGTGGCCTTTTTGGTGGCTATTACTTCGGTCAGGCGAGTTTCTGAGCTGGCGGCGCTCTCCATGAAACCTCCTTATTTTGAGCGGCATCAGGTTAAGGTAGTTTTCCGGCTTAAACCGGATTTCCTGCCCAAGGTTGTGTCTGCTTTCCATCTCAATCAAAATTTCTTGCCCTCATTGTGTCCTAACCCTGCTAATTCTAAGGAACGGACCCTTCATTCTCTGGATGTTGTGAGGGCAGTGAAATTTTATTTGGTTGCTACTGAGTCCTTTAGGAAATCTGATGCTCTTTTTGTTCTTCCCGCTGGACCTAGGAAGGGTTTGCCTCCGGCCAAATCTACTATCAGCAAGTGGATTTGTCAGGCGGTGGTTCAGGCCTATTCTGCTAAAAGGAAGGAATCTCCCTTCCGTGTTACTACTCATTCCACTCGAGCTATTGGTGCTTCTTGGGCTTTTCAGCACCAAGCTTCTGTTGAACAAGTTTGCAAGGCCACTACTTGGTCTTCTGTTCATACTTTTTCCAAGTTTTACAAGGTTGATGTTAAGGCCTCAGCTGATGCTGCTTTTGCCCGCAAAGTACTTCAGGCGGTAGTGGTTTGAACTGCCTGCTGTTACTCTTTGGGGATCCCACCCTACTTTTACGGACACTGCTATTGGATGTTCCTGAAGTAAGGATTAAATGAAACAGGATGTGCTGTACAAATACAATTCTGTGATTACTCACCTGTAGAATTGGTATTATGAGTATACAGTACGTCCTGCTCCAAATCTAATACTTACAGTTGGGATATACTCCGCCAGATGGCGCTGGACTGCAGAGACATAGAAAATAGGCTCCTCCCGGCCCCTCAAATACCCGGGGACCTCCCACAAATCCCCAGCATTGAAAAGCAGTTAAGAAGCCGGGAGAATTAAACATTCCAAACTATCAACTATAACAATGATAATCACCATACAGGGGATCCAAGATAATGCAAAACCAAGGGTGGGTTGGAGCAAGACGTATTGTATACTCATAATACCAATTCTACAGGTGAGTAATCACAGAATTGTATTATTCTTAGTATACAGTACGTCCTGCCCCAAATCTAATAGCAGTGTCCATAAGTAGGGTGGGATCCCCAAGAAAAATCATCAGCAGACAGTTTAAACCACTGCTGCCTGCAGAACCTTTCGGCCAAAAGCAGCATCAGCTGAGGCCCTAACATCAACCTTGTAAAACTTTGAAAAGGTATGAACAGAAGACCAAGTAGCGGCCTTGCAAGCTTGCTCAACAGAAGCCTGGTGCTGAAAAGCCCAAGAGGCACCAATAGCACGAGTGGAATGAGCAGTAAGGCGGAAGGGAGGATTCTTCCCCTTAGCAGAGTAGGCCTGAATCACAGCCTGACGAATCCACTTGCTGATAGTAGACTTGGCAGGAGCCAAACCCTTCCTAGGACCAGAAGGGACCACAAAAAGAGCATTGGTTTTCCTGAAAGGTGCAGTAGCCACCAGAAAGTACTTCAGACAGCTAACCACATCCAAAGAGTGCAAAACCCTCTCCTTAGCATTGCTAGGATTAGGGCACAAAGAAGGAAGAACAATATCCTGATTCAAATGAAAGGCAGACACTACCTTAGGCAGAAAATCAGGTTTGAAACGAAACACCACCTTGTCCTGGTGTCTCTCATAGTAGGGGGGCTGAATGGAAAGCGCCGCCAACTCAGACACACGCCTGACAGAGGTGATAGCCCCCAGAAATACAACCTTGAGCGTAAGAATGGCCAGGGCAGCATCCTGCATAGGTTCAAAGGGAGCACCCTGCAAGGCTGATAGAACCAAGTTCAGATCCCAAACAGACACCATAGGCTTACGTGGGGGGCCCACATGAGTGACCCCCTGGAAAAAAGTCCTGATCAGAGGGTGCTGAGCAAAGGACTTCTGGAAGAAACCTGACCCTTCAAAGTACTGAGTTGGAGCCCCATCTCCAATCCATGCTGCAGGAACTCCAGAATCCTGGGAATAGGGAACACACGACATGGAAGAAACCTAGACTCACACCAGTCAATGTAGACACGCCAAACCCTGTAATAAATGGAAGAGGAAGACTTCTTCCTAGCTTTAATCAAAGTATCCACAACCAAGGAAGACAGCCCCTTCTCCATCAAGATGGAGGTTTCAGCAGCCAAGCCGTCAAAGCCAGAGTTTGTAAATTGGGATGGCGTAGTGTGCCCTGAGGGAGCAGATCTGGCACCAAGGGCAGTGCGTACTGATCTACTGCCAGCTGTGCCACGTCTGCGAACCACACTCTTCTTGCCCACCTGGAGGCCACCAGAATTGCTGGCACCCTTTCCAGAGCAATCTTGCGCAGAACCCTGCCCAGCAGGGGGATTGGAGGGAAGATATACAGGAACTGAAAGTCCTGCCATGACATTGCAAGCGCATCCGAGGTCAAGGCCAGAGGATCCTGGGACAAAGACAAAAGCTGGGAGCTTGTGATTGTGGCGGGCGGGACGCAAACAGATCCACATCTGGTTGGCCCCAACAGTGACACAGAGATTGAAACACCCTGCTGCATAGGGACCATTCTCCCTGGCGAGAGGTCCCCCTGCTCAGATTCCGGCAGGCGATTTTCCACCCCCGGGATGTACACAGCTGATATGCAGGGGACATTGGCCTCCGCCCAAGTCAGGATCAGAGACACTTCCCGGAGGGCCCCCTTGCTCCGGGTTCCTCCCTGACTGATGTAGGCAACTGCCTTCTGGTTGTCTGAGCGCACCTGAACAGGCAGGCCCCGAAGGTGAGGAGTCAACTGAGCCAGAACTAGCCTGATCGCCCGCAGTTCCAAGACATTGATAGGTGTGTGGGCCTCCTGAGGGCCCCACCTCCCCAGGAACCGCAAGGACTTCCAGAAATCCACCCAACCTGACAGACTGGCATCTCCTGACCAGGGGGGGGAGCACACAGACCCTGTCCAGGGACGCTGGGTCCTTGTCCCATACTGATAATAGGTGAAGTTGCAGGGGGCTCAAGTGGAACTGAGCATAAGGGACCGCTTCGAAGCATGCCACCATCAGGCCCACCAGCTGCATTCCCTGCCTGATGGAGGGATGGGGACAAGCTAGGAGGGACTGAGCCTGTGCAATCAGACTGTCCACCTTCTGTTGAGGAAGGAAGATCCTTGCCTGAACTGTATCCAGATTCATTCCTAGGAATGGAGTTACCAAGGAAGGGGACAGTGAGGACTTGGGGTGGTTGATCACCCATCCAAATGACTCCTGAGTGGACACCACTAGCTGAGTATCCAACTCTGCCTGATGTAGAGACTGGGAAGTGATGAGAATGTCGTCCAGATAGGGAAGCACACGGACGCCCTGACATCTGAGCAGAGACATCACGCCAGCCAGCACCTTGGTGAACACCCTGGGAGCTGAAGTGAGGCCGAAGGGCAAGGCCACAAACTGGAAGTGTTGATCCATCAGTGCGAACCTGAGGAACCTTTGATGACCTGGGAACACAGGAATATGAAAATAAGCATCTTTAAGCATCTAATCCGCTTGGCGCAGGGAACTGATGGCCGAGCGCAGAGTTTCCATGCGAAACTTGTTGAGGATCTTCAAGTCCAGGATGGGCCTGACTGAACCATCTTTTTTGGGTACTGTGAATAGGTTGGAATAAAAGCCCTTGCCTTTTTCTCTTAAGGGGACCTGGCAGATGACCCCCAGCTCCAGGAGGCCTTGCACTGCTTGCACTAGCTCCTGAGCTGACACAGGGTCCTGAGGAATCCGGGATCTGATGAATCTCGGAGGGGGATCGGCGGCAAACTCCAACTTGTAACCGGAGGGCACTACCTCCTGAATCCACTGGTCTGAGACCTGAAGCCTCCAGACGTGAGCGAAGTGCTGCAGCCGCCCCCCCACCCGGATGGGTGAGGGCGCCCCATCATGCCCGAGGGGGCTTGGGAGAGGATTTTGCTTTGGGACCCCAGGAGGAGCCAGGACGTCCACGTCCCCTGCCTCTACCCCAGAAATCTCCCCGGGTCCCAGGAAAGGAAACCCCCCTTCCCCGTCTTGCACCACAGTAAGGGGAGGAGAAGGAACCCTGACCCCGAAATTGCCGCCTGCGCTGGGGTAACCTGCCTCCCTTAGCAAAAAGGTCCAGGCGATCCCCAAGGGAAACCCAGTGAGGGCCTTCTTGGCAGCGTTGTCAGCAGCCCACTGCCGCAGCCAAACCGAGCGGCGTATAGCCACCACAAGGGCAGAAGTTCTGGCACACATTCTGATGGTGTCACCCAATGCTGAGAGGACAAAATTTACAAAAACATCACAACTGGAGAGTGCATTAAACACCTTACAAGGCAAATCATCTGGGGCACTATCAAGCATATTTCTGATAAGGGTTCTAGTGGCCACAGCAGTAATGGCAGAGGCAAAGACTGGGCGCAGCGCCACCCCTGCACATGCAAAGGCGTGGGATGCCAGCTGGTCAATGCGCCGTCCTCAGCATCCCGCAGGGTAGTGGAATCAGGGGAATGCAAGACAGAGGTGTTAGATAGCCCTAGGATCGGGGCATCCACCCTGGGGGGGGGGGGGGGGGGGGGGGGGGAGGGGCGATGACCAACATTTAACCACCTAAGCCAGAAAGGGATACTTCCTATCCCAACTTTTGGAACCTCGGGAAGTTTACTGGGGCGCTCCCATTCCTTGAGCACAAGGTTATGGAAATGTGCCTGCTCGGGAAATACCAAACGTGATTTTGCTGTATGGAAAAGCTCCCCTCTTTGCCTGGGAGCCGCAACAGGGAGAGAGATGGACAGAACCTCAAAAATCTGGGTCAATAATCTGTCAGTGTCATCCGGGGCCCAGGGGTCAGAGCCAGAATCGTCATGATCCCTTGGTCTCTCATCAGATGAGCCTGAGTCAGAAAATACCATTTTGTGAATACTCAACTTGTAAAATGGGTATTATAAGTATGTCACACACCCCGCTTCAAACATTAAATAGTTACACTTGGGTATACTCACCTCTAGGTGGCGAACCTGCAGAGAGGTCCTGAAAAATGAGCCCCTCCCGGTCTATACATACCTGGTACCTCCCACTTATTCCTCAGTACATATTCCGCTGTGTGAAACCCCCCGAAAAACTCACCTCTCCCCGCGCCGACGTTGACAAGCCGTTTGACAGCCGCGGACAAGCGGCTCCTCCGCCGCCGCCTCCCGCGCGTCACTCTTGACGCGTGCGCACCCACGCAGGCCATTCACAGACGGCCGGCGCAGGCACGTCTAGATTCCCGGGCTGATCACTGGAGGGTGATGGTCCACTTTAAGATGGAGGTTTCAGCAGCCAGGCCGTCAAAGCCAGCGTTGGTAAATTGGGGTAACGCAGCTGGCCTTGTGCGAGAAGATCCGACCGAAGCGGCAGATCGAACTGATCCACCGCCAGACGAACGATGTCTGCGAACCACACCCGCCTTGGCCACCTTGGAGCCACGAGAATGGCGGGAGCCCCTTCCAGGGCCAGCTTTCGCCACACCCTGCCTAACATGGGAATCGGAGGAAACAGATACAGGAACCCCAGGTCCCCCCAGCTCAGAGACATGGCATCCACCGCCAGAGCCAGAGGATCCTGAGAGAGCGACACAAAAGCCGGAAGCTTGTAATGGTGACAGGAAGCAAACAGATCCACCTCCGGCGTCCCCCACCGGAGACAAAGAGACCGAAACACCTGGGGGTGGAGAGACCATTCCCCCTGATGGGAAGAGCACCTGCTCAGGAAGTCCGCCTCCGTGTTTTCCACTCCCGGAATGTACACTGCCGAGATGCAAGGAACATGAGCCTCCGCCCAATTCAGAATCAGAGACACCTCTCTGAGGGCACCCAGACTGCGAGTCCCTCCTTGGTGATTGATGTAAGCAACCGCCGTCCGATTGTCCGACCGAACCTGAACCGGCAAGCCCTGTAGATGCTGTGTCAAGTGAGACAGAACCAACCTGACGGTTCTCAACTCCAGAATGTTTATGGGCAAGTGGGCCTCCTGAGGACCCCACCGCCCCCGGAACCGAAGATCCTTCCAGAAGCCCCCCCATCCTGACAGACTGGCGTCCATGGTGACAGTCTCCCAAAGAGGCGTCAGGAAAGATCTGCCCTTTAAAAGGTTGTCCGAGACCATCCACCACTGAAGAGACTGCCGGACCCTGGAGGGCATCCGGAAGGACCGATCCAACGACCGCGGTCGCCGATCCCAAGACGCCAACAGATGAAGCTGAAGCGTCCTCGTGTGAAACTGAGCAAAAGGAACTGCCTCGAAGGAAGCTACCATCAACCCCACCAGCCTCATCCCCAACCGGATGGACGGGCGAGGATTGGAAAGAAGGAGCTGCGCCAATTCCTGAATCAAGAGAACCTTGGTCTGAGGGAGAAACACTCTGTGCTGGCACAAGTCCAAGGACATCCCCAGAAAGGTCACCACCCTGGCCGGAATGAGAGAGGACTTGGGATAGTTGATCACCCAGCCGAACCTCTCCAAGGTCGATACCACCGTCCGGGTGTCCATTTCCGCTTGACTGAAGGAAGGGGCCATGATAAGGAGATCGTCCAGATAAGGCACAATGCGAATTCCCTGAGCTCTGAGAAGAGCCATCACGCCCGCCAACACCTTGGTGAATACTTTTGGCGCCGAAGTAAGGCCAAATGGAAGAGCCACAAACTGTGGTGGGGGATCGGCATTTTCAAAGCGAAGAAACCTTTGGTGAGGAGGAAAGATAGGAATGTGAAGATAGGCATCCTTGATGTCTATGGACGTCATGAAGTCCCCCTGCCACAGAGAATTGACGGCAGATCGCAGAGTTTCCATACGAAACTTCCGAGGACGAATAAACACATTGAGAAACTTCAGATCCAGGATGGGACGAACTGACCCGTCTTTCTTGGGCACGGTGAAGAGATTGGAATAATATCCGTGACCCACTTCTGAAGGCGGAACCGAGCAGATGACCGCCATTTCCAGAAGATTCCTCACCGACGCCAGGAGCCCCTGCACGGCCAAAGGATCTGAAGGAACCCGCGACCTGAAAAACCTTGGAGGAGGGCGGGACTCGAACTCCAGCTTGTAACCGGCCGACACCACCTCCCGGATCCATCTGTCCAGAACCTCCTGGTCCCATACCCGTGAGAAGTGTCGCAACCGTCCCCCCACCCGCAAGGGTGAGGGCGCCCCCTCATTGCTGAGCGGGCTTAGCAGCTGGTTTGGGTTTGACGCCCCAGGCGTGGACGGGACGGCCACGGCCTCTGCCCCTGTTCCAGCTAACACCCCTGGAGTCCGAAGAGCTCGCGCCTATACCAGCTCTGGCTCCCCGAAAGGAAGGATTGAAAGAGCCCGCCCCTCGAAAGGAACGACGAAACCTCTTGTGCTGAGGCAACTTACCTCCCTTGGCAACCGAATCGAATTTCTCACCAAAAAGGCGCAAACCCAGAAAGGGAAGCGCCGTAAGCGACCTTTTAGAACTAAAGTCAGCCGTCCATTGCCGCAACCACACCGACCGCCGGATAGCCACCAACAGGGCCGTAGCCCTGCCACACATCAACATGGCATCATCCTGAGCGGTGAGAATAAACGAAATGAAGGACTCGCAACGCTTGAGGGCAAGAAATTCATCACAAGTAGGATCAAGATCCACACATAAATCTCTGACAATAGACCTGACCGCCAACAATAAGAGTGCCGAAGCACAAACAGGTCTCAAAGCCGAACCCGCACAAATAAAACCATGGCGGGCCAGCTGATCAATCCGGCGATCCTCGCCGTCCTTAAGATTAGTCGTGTCCGGCGAATGCACAACCGCAACATTAGATAGCCCCAGCACTGGGGCGTCAACCTCGGGAGGAACAGACCAACGCTTCAGCAAGTCCGCCGGAAAGGGATACTTCCTATCCCAACTAGGCGGCACACCAACGAGACGCGTAGGTTGCTCCCATTCCTTAAGGACAATATTCTCAAAATGTTGCTGGCTAGGAAACTCCAAACGCGGCTTGGTAACCTCAAACAGCTCACCCTTTGGCGGAGGAACCGCCTCGGGGGGATCCAAATCCAAAACCTCAAACATTTGAGCCAAAATGGAAGGGGTGTCCGAAGCAGTCCCTGTGGCCTGGTCACCCTCAGCACCAAAGAGCTGCTGGACCTCAGGATCGTCCAATTCCTCGATAAGCTCCCCCTCTTCAGCCAGGGGGCAATCTGACCAATCCAATGCCTCAACAACTTCCGCATCTGAGTCTGGCGGAGGCGGAGACAAGTGTTTCCGCTTAGCCGGAGCCTTCTGAGCAACCATAACGGAAAACATTTTCTCGAGGTTAGCCAGACGAGAACATACCTCGGATTGCGAATCCCCACCCATGACAACGTCACACGGGGTCCGGAACAGGCGAGGAGGAGAAGGAGATGGTACAGGCGGCGAAGAGCCAGACACCGGAGTGCCGGACAGGCGCTCAATGTTCCGCTGCGCACATGGAATGCATACAATAACATCGTCCCCTGGGAGCGGAGCCCCACAACCCCCACACATCCTGGACTGACCCGAAGGGCCATTTCCGGTATCTTTGGTAGCCTCCATATGGTGAATTTATGGTTTTTGCAATAACCCAGGGAATTACGCAATAACCGACCCGGGATGCCCCTTTCGTATTATATTAAAGCCCTGAAATGGGGGAATTTACAAGCACTAATGAGGGGAGGGTAAAAAATAACCCCGACTAGCCAGGTATCCAAGACCGGGAGAGCCCTGCAGCGTGGGATCCCAGGATCTGAAAACAAAAAGACAACAGTCACTCCAGCAATTTAATAATACATACACAGCATAATATATATATAAATATATATCTATATACCCAAGGTGGGAAACCATGAGTGCCCCAATAAGGCACCCAGCAAGCTAAAACTAAGGCTGACAGCACCCATACAAAAGAAACCCCAAAGGAAGGGGACCTAAACCCAAAAAGAGAATGCCCCAGCCGAGGACCACCTTAAGGAAGATTAAAGAAAAAGCTGGCCTACCTTAAGCAGGGCGAAGCGGAATGGCGGCCGCACGAGGAGCAGAGAGGAGGATGAGGGGGCGGCCCAAGCAAAGCGCGGCAGCCGCTGAGGGCCCGCCCCCCGACCAATCCAGGCGAAGCGCAGGCCGCGCACGACACGGCCCCGCCCACTCCACCCTCGAGGACGCAGACATGGCGGGCGCCAAGTACACAGGCGCCCGCACAGCCGGACCGGCGAGCCGACGCCAAGAGCGCGCCGCCCGGTCCCTCACCGCCACTGACCCCGGGGAGAACCGCGGGTGCCAGACAAGGCGCCCGCACAGCCAGGCAGGCCGGCGGCACGCAACGCCGCCCGGCCCCGCCCCCACCAACCGGAGCAGGACAGTAGCGGGGCGCCCCATACATGGCGCCCACAAAAAAACATGAGCAACAGGCCGGCGGCAACCATGCCGCCCGACCCCGCCCCCTGCCCAGTAACAACAACTGGCGGGCCGGCGGCAGATCACCCACGCCGCCCGGCCCCGCCACAAACAGTAAAGCACAAGTAGCAAACATCACCCAGGCACACACACACAAACCCCCCCTCCCCCCACCTATCAAGCGCAGGGAGAAGGGACAAGCGGGAAGGGAACCTAATGGGGACATCAGGGCGGGGCATCCCAAATCCGGATCACTAGGCCGGATAACCGCATTGCCCATAATATGGGGTCGAGCGGAGGAGCTAATCTCCTAGGCACCTTAAGTGCCGTCTACACTTTGCCCGGCCGACAGCCTAAGCTGGGAGGCTACATATCTAATACAGGGGCTAATTAAACAAAAGGCCGGGCAGAAATAGACCATGGGGGGGGGGGGCGGGGTGCTACCCCGGCTACCTGCAAGCAGGAGACTTCTTTCTTCTGTCTTGTCGCCATCTTGCAGAGAAGAACACTGGGGAATAAGTGGGAGGTACCAGGTATGTATAGACCGGGAGGGGCTCATTTTTCAGGACTTCTCTGCAGGTTCGCCACCTAGAGGTGAGTATACCCAAGTGTAACTAATGTTTGAAGCGGGGTGTGTGACATAATTAGAATAAGAGCTCTCCTTCAACAGACGGGGTATAGCCACAAAGATTCCAAAACTCCTCAGTTCCCATAGGGAAAACAGTGACATTAGGCGTCAAGTGCCGCTTCTTAGCAGGGGCCTTACGCGCTAAGGACTTAGCAATCAACTGCTCAACAGTAGCCAGTCTAGAAGACAAATCAGGCTGAGAAACACAGCATCAGCTGAGGCCCTAACATCAACCTTGTAAAACTTAGTAAAGGTATGAATGGAAGACCAAGTAGCGGCCTTGCAAACTTGTTCCACAGAGACCTGGTGCTGAAAAGCCCAAGAAGTCCCAACAGCTCGAGTAGAATGAGCAGTAAGACGGAAGGGGGGAGACTTCCCCTTAGTAGAATAGGCTTGAACCACAGCCTGACAAATCCATTTACTGATGGTAGACTTGGCGGGAGCCAAACCCTTCCTAGGCTCGTGAGGCACAACGAAGAGAGCATCAGTCTTCCTGAAAGCCTTAGTAATAACTAGGTAATACTTGACGCACCTAACCACATCCAAGGAATGCAAAACCCTTTCCTTAGGGTTACTAGGATTAGGGCACAGAGAAGGAAGCACAATATCTTGATTCAAATGAAAAGCAGACACCACTTTAGGTAGAAAGTCTGGCTTGAAGCGGAACACTACCTTATCCTGGTGTCTCTCATAGTAGGGAGGCTGAATAGATAAGGCAGTCAACTCAGATACACGCCTAACAGAGGTGATAGCTACTAAGAAGACAACCTTGAGCGTGAGAACAGCGAGAGTAGCCTCCTGAATAGGCTCAAAAGGAGCACCCTGCAGGGCCGATAAAACCAAGTTTAAATCCCAAACAGGTACCATAGGCTTGCAAGGGGGAGGCACATGAGTGACCCCCTGAAAGAAGGTCTTGATAAGAGGATGCTGGGCAAAGGTCTTCTGAAAGAAGATAAGACAGGGCTGAAACCTGGCCCTTCAGAGTACTAAGCTTAAGACCTAAGTCTAGACCATGTTGTAAAAACTCCAGCACCCTAGAGACTAAAAATTCCCGGCAGGGAAGAGACCTGGACTCACACCAGTCAATGTAAGAACGCCAGACTCTATAATAGATAGCAGAGGAAGTCTTTTTCCTGGCTTGCACCATAGTAGCCACTACAGATGCAGACAAACCCTTTTCCATCAGGATGGAGGTTTCAACAGCCAAGCCGTCAAAGCCAGAGTTAGTAAATTGGGATGGCGTAGAGACCCCTGAGTTAGAAGATCTGGCAACCTTGGCAGATCGTGCTGATCTACTGCCATTTGAGCCATGTCTGTGAACCACACTCTTCTTGGCCACCTTGGGGCCACCAGAATCGCGGGTACCCCTTCCAGAGCAATCTTGCGCAGAACTCTGCCCAGAAGGGGAATTGGTGGAAACACATACAGGAGCCGAAACTCCCTCCAAGACATGGACAGGGCATCCGTGGCCAGAGCCAGAGGATCCCGAGACAGGGATACAAAGCTCGGGAGCTTGTGATTGTGACGGGACGCAAAGATCCACATCTGGCACACCCCAATGGTGACAGGGACTGAAATACCCTGTTGCAGAGGGACCATTCCCCCTGACGGGACGACCCCCTGCTCAGAGCATCTGCCAGCAGGTTCTCCGCCCCCGGAATGTAGACAGCCGAGATGCATTGGACATTGGCCTCCGCCCATGTTAGAATCAGAAAAAACTTCCTGAAGAGCCCCCTTGCTCCGGGTCCCTCCCTGATGGTTGATGTAGGCAACCGCCGTTCTGTTGTCTGAGCGTACCTGAACCGCCAGACCCCTCAGGTGATGGGTCAATTGTTCCAGCACCAATCTGACCGCCCTGAGTTCCAAGACATCGATAGGTAGATGGGCCTCCTGAGGGCCCCACCTCCCCTGGAAGCGCAGGCATTTCCAGAATCCCCCCAACCCGACAGACTGGCATCCGTTGTGACCGTCTCCCAGGAGGGAGCCAGCAACGATCTGCCCCTTGTTAAGTTCCTGTGGTCCAACCACCATGCAAGGGATTGTCTGACCGAGGGGGGAATCACCCATATCCCGTCCAAGGACGCTGGGTTCTTGTTCCAAACTGACAGAAGGTGAAGCTGTAGGATTCTCAAATGAAACTGGGCAAAGGGCACCGCCTCGAAGCTTGCCACCATCGAGCCCACCAACTGCATTCCCTGCCGGATGGAGGGATGAGGGCTTGAAAGCAGGGACATCGCCTGCATTGTCAGAGCTTCCACCTTCTGCTGAGGAAGGAATATCCTTGACTGAACTCTATCCAGAATCATCCCCAGCAACGGGGTCACTGAGGAGGGGGACAGAGAGGACTTGGGGTAATTGATCACCCAGCCGAATGACTCCAGGGTGGACACTACTGAGTGTCCAGCTCTGCCTGCCGCAGAGACCGAGAGGTGATGAGTATGTCGTCCAGGTAGGGCAACATGCGTATGCCCTTTAGTCTTAACAGGGACATCACCCCTGCCAGCACCTTGGTGAACACCCTGGGAACCGATGTGAGGCCGAATGGCAGGGCCACGAACTGGTAATGCTGATCCAGCAGCGCAAATCTGAGAAGCCTTTGGTGTCCTGGAAACAACGGAACGTGCAGGTAAGCATCCTTGATGTCCACAGATGTCATGAAGTCCCCTGGGCGCAGCGAGGCGATAGCCGAGCGCAAAGTTTCCATACGTAAGTGCTTGTTTCTGACAAATCTGTTGAGGATTTTTAAATCCAGAATGGGTCTGACTGACCCGTCCTTTTGGGTACCGTGAAAAGGTTGGAATAGAATCCCCTGTCTCTTAAAGGGGACCTTGCAAATGACCCCTAGATCCAGAAGGTCCTGCACAGCCAGCATCAAGACCCGAGCTGAGGCAGGGTCCTGAGGGATCCGGGACCCAACGAACCTGGTAGGGGGCAGTACAGCAAACTATCTTGTAACCGGAGGACACTACCTCCTGAATCCACAGGTCTGAGACGTGGCGACTCCAGACATGTTTGAAGCGCTGTAGACGTCCCCCCACCCTGACAAGCGAGGGCGCCCCTTCATGCTGGAGGGGTCTTGGGAGGGGCCTTGGGCCCCCAGGAGGAACCGGGACAGCGTCCTTTATTCTTGTTCCAGGGATCTGCACGAGACCCAGCGAAGGACCACTGCCTTGCTTATCCCCACGGTAGGGGGTCGATAGGGAGCTTGGGCCACGAAAGGGTCGAATCTGACGCTTGCGCTGGGGTAACTTGCCACCCTTGGCAAAGATATCTAACCTTTCTCCAAACAGGCGCAATCCCTTAAATGGAAGCCCCGTAAGGGCCTTCTTGGCGGCGTTATCAGCGGCCCACTGGCGCAACCAGACCGCTCGGCATATTGCTACCACCAGAGCAGAAGCTCTAGCACTCAACTTAATAGCATCGTCCGATGCAGATAGGATATAGTTCACAAAAGTTTCACAGGTGGCCAGAGCATTGGCAGCATCAGAGGGCAAGTCAACCAGCCCCTTCAAGAGCAGTCTTAACCACGGTCCTGAGCGCCACCGCCATGATGGCCAAGGCGCACACTGGGTGGAGCGACGCTCCCCCAAATGCAAAGGCATGACATGCCAGTTGGTCAACACGCCGATCCTCCGAATCCTGCAGCGTAGTAGTGTCGGGGGAGTGCATAATAGAGGTGTTGGACAGACTTAGAATTGGGGCATCAACCTCTGGAGGCGATGTCCAACACTTGACCAGGTCAGCAGGAAAGGGATATTTCTTATCCACACTTTTAGGAACCCCATGAAGTTTGCTGGGGTGTTCCCATTCTTTCAGCACGAGGCTATTAAAATGGGTTTGTTCGGGAAACTCCAACCGCGCCCTAGCGGTGTGGAACAGATCGCCCCTTTGCCGGGGAGCCGCGGCAGGGGGAGAGAGGGACAATACGTCAAAGATCTGGGTCAACAGTCTATCAATGTCGTCCGAGGTCTTCCTGTCCCCTGGAATCGTCGTCGTATGACCCTGAGTCAGAGAGCAGTTCCCCTTCGTCTGAGGGGGAATGCGCGTAGGAAAGAAGCAAATCATCAGATTCTATAGGAAATATAGTAGATTCAGGATTCAAATGACGCCTCTTGGCAGTGGCCTTGCGCGCCAAGGAGCCAGCAATTAAGTTTTCCACACTAGCCAGTCTAGTGGCCAAATCAGAATGATAATCCCCACTGGTATTGGGGGTTAGGCTCAGACTTGGGGGAGTAGGTGAAGCGAGGTGCGGGCCCAGCCTCAGGAGAGGTGGGAAGACCGGCTAGCGCCTGCTGTGCACAAGGGACGCAGACCCGTGCATTGTCACCGCTGCTAGGTAAGACCCCACAAGCTACACACAGACGGGCTTGTCCCGAGGGAACACCGTTCACAATATCCTGAGATGCCTCCATATGGTGATTATTATGTGCAATATGCCAGTAGGGATTGACGCTATAAAAGCAATCCTGGATGCCCCAATGACCCGCTGGGGAGTGGGAGTGAATTTTTTTTTTTAAGTCTGGACCGGGCGCTACGCCGGGCCGGAAGAAACCACCGAAGTTCACGGTCTGAAAGACACAAGGGGAACAGGGATGTCAGAGCCAAGCAAGTAGAAGCAAACGCTAAAGAAAGGTCGCCCGTGAAGGCACTTACAGAACAGCGAGGGGAGGACAGTCTTCACCACGCGCACGTGAGAAGGAAATGGCGCCAGCGAACCGCGGGCAAGAGCTGAAGATGACGCGGAACGCGCCACATCAGACCACGCCCCCCCCGGAGAGCGCGAAGCTCGGAGCGCGTAGCCAAACAGAAAAAACGGTAGTTAGAAACTGAACCCCGACCGAGTGAATCACCTCGGGGACTGAACATGACAGGATAGAATAGAGAAATAAACCCGTAGCGTCCGCGATCAGAGCCGCCGTACGCGCCAAGTAAAATATATAGCGGGGGGAACTAAGAAGGAAGGTGACCCAATACTCGGGGTTCACCGCTACACGGGGTGTGGGGCGCTGATGCGGGAGGGGCATTCTCTGAAGGCTCACCATTAGCCTTAACCGCCTACCCTATGGTGGGGGATTGCGGTGGAGCCTAGCTCCGTAAGCACACAAGGTGCTGCCTACCTTCACCCGACCAACGCAGCCCAGGCTGGGAGGCATATTCTGCATAAAGCGGACGGGTGGAAATAGTCCCGCAGGGCCTCGGGCTGTAAAGCCCCCGCTCGCCTGCGAGAGCGTGATACTTCATGTCTTCGCAGTGAGCACTGCAGAGAAATCTGGGGATTTGTGGGAGGTCCCTTGGTATATGTAGGGCCGGGAGGAGCCTGTTTTCTACATGTCTGCAGTGAACAGCGCCTCAGGCGGAGGATTACCCACATGTAATTACTACATCTGGAGCAGGACGTGCTGTATGCTTAGAATAGCGCATCAGTCTTCCTGAAGGATTCAGTAGCCACCAAATAGAACTTCAGAGTCCTGACCACATCCAGAGAGTGTAAAACCCGCTCCTTAGGGTTACTAGGATTAGGGCATAGAGAAGGCAAAACAATGTCCTGATTGAGATGAAAAGCAGACACAACCTTAGGCAGAAAATCTGGCTTAAAACGAACCACCACCTTTTCCTGTTGTCTCTCAAAGTAAGGGGGTTTGATGGAAAGCGCTGCCAACTCAGAAACACGCCTAACAGAAGTGATGGCCACCAAAAAGACTATCTTAAGAGTCAAAATGGACAAAGGGGCCTCACGCAAAGGCTCAAAGGGAGACCCCTGCAAGGCAGATAAGACCAAGTTCAAATCCCAGTCTGGTAACATAGGCTTACGTGGAGGATGCACGTGAGTAACCCCCTGGAAGGTGGTCGTGAGCAAAGGATCTTTGGAAGAAAATAGCCAAAGCAGAAACATGACCTTTGAGGTTACTAAGCTGAAGACCCAAATCAAAACAATGTTGAAGGAATTCCAGAATCCTAGGGATAGAAAACACCCTACAGGGAAGTGACAGACTCACACCAGTCAATGTAAGCATGCCAGACCCTATAGTAGATGGATGACGAGGACTTCTTCCTAGCCCGAATCATGGTATTAGCAACCGAGGCAGGCAGCCCCTTTTCCATCAAGATGGAGGTTTCAGCAGCCAGGCCGTTAAAGCCAGCGTTTGTAAATTGGGATGGTGTAGCTGCCCCTGAGTGAGCAGGTCTGGATCCTTGGGCAGAGCATACTGATCTACTGCCAACTGCACGACGTCTGCAAACCACACCCTTCTTGGCCAACAGGGGGCCACCAGAATGGTTGGCACCCCTTCCTGAGCAATGGTGTGCAGCACCTTGCCCAGCAGAGGAAAAGGAGGGAACACAGAGAAGCTGAAAACTCTTCCAAGACATTGCTAGTGCATCCATGGCCAGAGGGTCCTGGGACAGAGAGACAGACTGGAAGCATGTGATTGTGACGGGACGCAAACAGATCCACATCTGGCTGACCCCAGCGGTGGCACAGGGAGCAAAAACCCTGCTGCTGAGGGACCATTCTCCCAGACGAGAGGTCCCCCTGCTGAGGGAGTCTGCCTCCAGATTCTCCACCCCCGGGATGTACACAGCTGAGATGCAGGGAACATTCTCCTCCGGCCAAGACCGCCCAAGTATCAGGGACACTTCCTTGCCCTCTTGCTCCGTGTCCCTCCCTGATGATTGATGTAGGCAATCGCCGTCTGGTTGTCTGAGCGGACCTTAACCGCCCGACCCCGAAGGTGTGGAGTCAATTGGGCGAGAACCAACCTTATCGCCCTCAATTCCAGAACGTTGATAGGGGTGTGGGCCTCCTGAGGGCCCCACTGACCCTGGAATTTCAGAGATTTCCAGAAGCCCCCCCAACCTGTCAGACTGGCAACTGTGGTGACTGTCTCCAAGCACGGGGCCAGAAAGGGTCTGCCCACCAACAGGTTTCTTGAGTCCAGCCACCACGAGAGAGACCGTCTGGCCAGAGGGGACAGAATAAACACCTGATCCAGGGACCGAGGGTCCCGATCCCAAACTGACAAGAGGTGAAGTTGAAGAAGTCTCATGTGAAACTGAGCGCATGGAACCGCCTCGAAGAAAGACACCATCAGGCCCACCAGCTGCATCCCCTGCCTGATGGAGGGATGAGGGCAAGACATAAGGAACCTGGCTTGGGCCTGAAGACTCTCCACCTTCTGCTGAGGGAGAAGAATCTTGACCTGAGATGTATCCAGAGTCATGCCCAGAAAGGACCTCACCATTGATGGTGACAGGATAGACTTGGGGTGGTTGATCACCCAGCCGAAGGACTCCAGTGTGGACATCACCAGCTGAGTATCCAGCTCAGCCTGCTGGAGAGATTGAGACATGATGAGAATGTCGTCTAGGTAAAGAAGGATGCGAATGCCCTGAGATCTCAGCAGAGCCAGTACGCCCGCCAGCACCTTGGTGAATACCCTGGGAGCCGAGGTGATACCGAAAGGCAAAGCCACAAATTGATAGTGCTGATCCTCTAGAGCGAACCTGAGGAATCTGATGACCTGGAAAGATTGGTACATGAAGGTAAGCGTCCTCGATGTCTACAGAGGTCATGAAGTCCCCTGGGCATAGTGAATTGACAGCTGAGCGCAGAGTTTCCATGCGAAAGTGTCTGGATCTGACAAATTTATTGAGACACTTTAAATCCAGGATAGGTCTGATGGACCCGTCTTTTTTTGGGAACAGTGAAAATATTGGAATGGTAGCCTCTGCCCCTTTCCCTCAAAAGGCACCTGGCAGATGACCCCCAACTCCAGAAGGTTTTGGACAGCAAGGCACAGACCCTGAGCTGCTGGGGTTTAGAGCCATCCGGGATTTGATTAATTCTGGGGGCGGCCAGGCTGCAAACTCGGAGAACACTACTTCCTGAATCCACCGGTCTGAGACGTGAAGCCTCCAGACGTGAGCAAAGAGCCGAAGCCATCCCCCCACCCGGATGGGTGAGGGCGCCCCTTCATGCCTGAGGGGCTTGGGTGAGGATTTTGGCTTAGGATCCCAGGAGAGGCCAGGACGGCCACGTCCTCTGCCCCGTCCCCAGTGATCACCACGGGCCCCAGTAAAGGAGACTCCTCGGCCAGGTCTGGAGCCATGGAAGGATGGGAGAAGGGCACCCATCCCCCGAAAGGACCGGGACAGCCTCCTACGTTGAGGTAACCTACCGCCCCTGGCAAACAAATCCAAGCGTTCACCAAAAAGGCGCAGGCTCTTGAAAGGGAAACCAGTGAGAGCCTTCTTCGCAGCATTATCAGCTACCTACTGACGTAGCCAGACAGAGCGGCGTATAGCCACCAACAGGGCAGAAGTTCTACCACACATTCTAATGGCATCATCCATAGCAGACCGGACATATGCAACAAATTCACAGCAAAGCAGGAGAGATCTATACTCTTCTCCTCCCGCATCATCAGAGACTAAGCAACCCTTAAAAGCAATAGCTGTAAAGGCAGAGGCACAAACCGGGTGTAGCGCAGTCCCCACACAGGCAAAGGCATGGCAAGCCAGTTGGTCCATACGCCGGTCCTCACCATTCCTCAGGGTAGTAGTGTCAGGAGAATGCATGACAGATGTATTGGACAGCCCCAGAACGGGCGCGTCCACCTCGGGAGGACATGACCAACGCTTAATCACATCAGCAGGAAAGGGATACCTTTCGTCCCAACTCTTGGGCACCCCTGGCAGCTTGCTAGACCGCTCCCATTCTTTGAGCACCAGATTATTAAAGTGAGACTGCTCCGGGAATTCCAAACGTGGTTTACCCATATGAAAGAGCTCACCCTGCTGCTGCGGAGCCACAGCAGGAGGGGAGATACAGAGCACTTCAAAAATATGAGCCAAAGGCCTGTCAGTGTCATCTGAGGACCATAGATCTTCCCCAAAGGGAGACCCTGTACCAACATAAACCCTAGGCTGCTCCTCAGACGATTCTGAATCAGAGAACATTTCCCCCTAGTCCAGGAGGGGGGAATAACCAGCAGTGTCAAAAATTTCCTCAGTTTCCACAGGAAAGAGGGAGACTGTGGGAGATAAATGCCGCTTCTTAGCAGAAGCCTTACGCGAGGCAGACCCAGCAATATGTTTCTCAATGCTGGCCACCCGTGCAGCCAAATCAGGCTGAGACTCTCCGTTGGTATGCTCCTCGTAGGTGAGATGCAGGCGTGGGGGGGGGGGGGGGGGTGTAGGCGATGCCCGAGGGGGCGCAGGCCCAGCAACAGGTAACGAAGACTGCAGTGCAAGTACCTGATGGGCGCAGGATACACATACCCTGACATCATCACCGATTGGGGATACCCCACACGCAACACATAGCAGGGCTTGTCCCGAGGGACCCCAGGCTCATTATCCCCAGAAGCCTCCATATGGTGATTTGAAAGGCACAGTAGGCCAGTAAGGGTTAATGCTAAAGAGCTACCCGGGATGCCCCAATGAACCGCTAGGGAAAGGGGAGATAATGAGGGGAGAGGCCTGGAGAGACCACAGGACGAAGCTTTACCCCGCCTGAAAGACAATCAAATATTCCCATGAGAATAAGGCATAAGAAAAAAAACCAAAGAAAAATCACCCCACCGGGGAACTCACAGACCGCAAGGAGCCAGCAGCAACAGGAAAAAGACAAAATGGCGTCCACAACCTCGAGGGGCGGGCCGTGGAGATATGAGGTAAAATGCATCATCCACAGAGCCCGCAGCGCGCCCACGTGATCCAGCCAGCCAGTAGCGGCCTGGCAGCTCTGAGGAGAATGGGGCTGCCAGCTGCGGAGCGCAGTACAAATGTGCGGCGGGTTTTAATAAAGTGATAAAGCACAACATATGTCTACATTCTGAAACCACTAGACAAACTACCCCCCCCAGAGATCTTCCGAAGGGAGAGTGAGGGAGGAAAACAGCAGAATTCCCAGGGAGAAACGGCGCCCAGGGACTAATATGAGGAGTGAGGGAGGAGGGGGAAATGGGAATAGGGTTTAACTGCACAGGATAACCTGGCAAAAACCATGAGGCAGTGGGGGCATCCCAAATGGCTCACCATTAGCCTAAACCGCCAACCTTGTTAGAGCAGGGACTGCGGTAGGAGCCTAGCTCCTCAGCACCATAGTGCTTCAATAGCCTACCTTCACCCGAACCTTATCAGCCGAGGCTGGGAGGCAGTATATGGTACGGAACGGGTAGGAATAGTCCCGCAGGGCCGCAGGCAATAAGCCCAGCTCACCTGCGCCACAAGAGAGCTATCTTCTATCTTCTCAGCGCAGACTGCAGAAAAGAACTGGGGAATTTGTGGGAGGTCCCTGACTTATATAGGGCCGGGAGGAGCCACAAGTAGTTTTCTGCAGTCCAGCGCCATCTTGTGGATGTATTGCCCAGGAGTAAGGAATATTCTGGAACAGGACGTGCTGTATACTTAGAATAAATATATCAATAAATATATCAGCTCAGCACCATGAGGACATCCTTTTGGAACAAAAAATCTACATCCTCCAAAATGGCATTAAAAATTGACTTTTCTTCCCTTTAAGTAAAAACGTGAAGCAAATATAAGCACTGTAGTTAGGGACCCCAACACGCCCAAGTTACACCTTTGTTGCCTATTCATCCAGTAGAAAGCATGCTTTACTTACTTTATTGCCAGCTCGACCAGTACGCCCCGCTCTGTGCACATAATCCTCATAATGATTGGGGCATGAATAGTTAATTACTAAAATTAGCTGTTTTACATCCAGTCCTCGAGCTGCCACAGAAGTTGCCACCAACAGTTTGCATACACCATTTTTGAAATCATTGATGATGCTGTCACGGTCATATTGATCAATGCCTATAAAGAGAAAAACAAACATGATTCACACATTAAAAAAAAGCTTGAGTTCCCTCCTAGTCTTTCCCAAAGTCCCATGCGATTGTTGTGGAAAAAAAAATACAATTCTGTGAAATACTCACCTGTAGAATTGGTATTATTTGTATACAGTACGTCCTGCTCCAGATATAGTACTTACACTTGGGTTATCCTCCGCTAGATGGCGCTGCACTGCAGAGACATGTAAAACAGGCTCCTCCCGGCCCCTCGAATACCCGGGGACATCCCACAAATCCCCAGCATTGAAAAGCAGTGAACAAGAAGCCGGGGAATTAACCACCGAAACTGGTAACTATAACTATGGTAACAATCACCATACAGGGGATCCAGAAAAATGCAAAAACCAGGGTGGGGTGGAGCAGGACGTACTGTATACAAATACCAATTCTACAGGTGAGTATTTCACAGAATTGTATTATTCTTAGTATACAGTACGTCCTGCTCCAGATATAGTACTTACACTTGGGACATCCAATAGCAGTGTCCATAAAGTAGGGTCGGATCCCCCCAAAAAAAGGCAACAGCAGACAGTTAAAACCAGTCACCTGCATAACCATGCAGCCAAGACAGCAAGAGCTGAAGCCCAAACATCAACCTTGTAAAACTTTGAAAAGGTTATGAACAGAAGACCAAACAGCGGCCTAGCAAACCAGTTCAACAGAAGCCTGGTGCTGAAAGGTCCAAGAGGCACCAAAAGCACGAGTAGAATAAGAAGTAAGGCGAAAAGGAAGATTCTTCCCCTTGTTGGAATAGGCCTGAGTAACAGCCTGACGAATCCAATCGCTAACAGTAGACTTAGCAGAAGCCAACAAACCCTTTCCTAGGACCAGAAGGAACATCCCATTCAAGTCATAACCAGGGCCAAAGCCGCCCAACTCCCCGAGAGCAGATGAGATCGGGCACATTCAGGATGTAGACCATAGGCCCAAAGGAACATCAGTTCTCCTAAGGGACACAGTGACTACCAAGGAAAAAACTTCCAACACCTGTTCAAGGAATGCGGAACCCTTTCCTCAGCGTTGCTAGGAATAAGGCACAGAAGGAAAAACAATATCTCGAATCAATGAACATAAGACACCACCTGAGGCAGAGAGTCCGGCTTCAGGCGGAACACCACCTTATCTTGGTGCATCTCAAAGAATGGGGGCTAAGTAGACAGAGCCGCCCGCCAACACACGTCTGACCGAAGTAACAGTTACCAGAAGGACAACCTTGAGGGTAAGAACAGCCAGACAGCATCCTGAATAGGACCAAAGGGAAAAACCCTGCAAGGCAGACAGTATAAAATCCAAATCCCAACAGGAACCATAGGATCACATGGGGGACGCACATGAGTACCCCCTGAAGAGTCTTAACCAAGGAAGACTGAACAAAAGACTTCTAAATCAAGGCGGACAGGGCAGAACCTGACCCATCAGAGTACTGAGTTGGAGAACCAACTCCAACTCATGCTGTAATAACTCTAGAACCCTGGGAACCGAGAACGCCCAACAGGGAAGAGACCTAGACGCACACCAATCAATATGGGCATGCCATACTCAATAACAGATGGAAGAAGAAGAAAAAGAAGCTTGCTCCTAGTCTTCCCAGTCTCAATCACCAAGACAGATAAGCCTGTCTCCACCAAGATGGGTGTTTCAGCAGTCAGGCCGTCTATGCCAGAGTCTGTAGATTGGGGAGACGTAAAGGGGGCCCTGAGTGATCGGAGCTGGCACTCCTGGCAGAACGTACAGAACTACTGCCCACGGTACCACGTCTGCAACCACACTCTACCAGGGCACCCGGGGGCCACCAGAATCACTGGTTCCCCTTCCAGGGCAATCATGCGCAGAACCCTGCCTAGCAGGGGGAATGGAGAAAAGACATACAGAACGTCCAGCCATGACGTTACTAAGGCATCCGGACCACGGCCAGAGGATCCTGGGACAGGGAAACAAGGGCCGAGCGCTTGTGACCGTGATGGAACACAAAAACAGATCCACAACTGGTTGGACTCCATAGTGACACAGGGATTAGCACATCCTGTCACAAAAGGACCCCCACCGGAGCGCAAATCACTGATATGCAGGAACCATTGTCTCCACCCAGGTCAGGATCATAGACACTTCCTGGAGGGACCTCCTGCTCCAGGCCCCTTCCCAAATGATTAACGTAGGACACTGTCGTCAGACAGACCGAGCGCCCCCCAAACTGACAGGCCCAGAAAAAGGAGTAGTCAAGCGAGATAGAACCAACTGAAAACGCTCACTGTTTCGAGCATCAAAAGGTGTATGGACCTTCTAAGGCCCCACCTCCCCCAGAACCGCAGGGAGTTTCAGAAGAAACCACCCCCTTCAACCCGATAGAATGGCATCCATGGTGACCGTTTCCAGAAAGGGGCAAGAAGGAACTGCCCCCAAACAGGTTCCTTGAGTTCGTCCACTCCAAGAGGGACCTTACCAGGAGGGAAGGCACACAGACCCTGCTCCAGGGATGTTGAAACCCTGTCCTGTATTAACAATAAAAGTTGCAGAAGGACCAAAGGGAAACAGCATAAGGGACCTCTTCTGAGCAAGCCACCAACGGGCCCACCAGCTGCATCCCTGCCTGGTGAAGGGACCGGGACAGCAATGAGGGACTGAGCTCATGCAACCAGATTGTCCACTTTATTGCTGAGAAGGAAGATTCTTGTTTGAACCGAATCCAGATAAATTCCTAGGAATGGAGTTACCAATTGAGGGGACAATGAGGACTTGGGGTGATTGCTCACCCATCCAAATGACTCCCAATGGACACCACCAGCCGGGTATCCAACTTAGTCTAACGTAGAGACTGGGAAGTGAACAAGGGGGACCAGGTAGGTCTTCGCGCAGACGCCCCTTGGTCTCAGAGACAGCACCCCCGTCAGCACCTGGGTGAGCACTCTGGGAGCTGAAGAGTGACCACATAACAAGGCCACCAATTAACAGTGTTGGACATCCAACACGAACCTGAGGAGCCTCAGTGTCCAGAAGACACAGGGACATGAACATAAGCATCTTTGAGCTCCACGGACGGCAGGAAGCCCCTTGGGCGCAAGGCGCTGATGGCCCATCTCAGAGTATCCATGCAGAAAAACTGCCTGTAATTGGAGAATTGCAGAGACCTGTGAATCCAGAAAAGACCAGACTGACCCATCCTTTTGTGGGACTGTGGAAAGGTTGGTGTAGCAGCCCCTGCCTCTGCCAGTTAAGGGCAATCTGCAAGAGACCCTCAGACCTTGCAGGCCTTGCGTGGCCTGTGTCAGCACCTGAACAGTGGCAGGGACCATGATAATCTTGGGGAAGGTCGCGCAGCAAACTATCTTGTATCCGGAGGACACTACCTCCTGAATCCACCAGTATGAGGCGTAAAGCCTCCTGACAAGAGCAAAGTGCCGCAGCCATCCCCTCACCCAGACGGGCGAGGGCGCCCCATCACACTTGAGGGGGTTTGGTGGGAGATTTAGGCTTAGCCCCGCCGGAGGGGCCAGAGCTATGTCTGCTGCTCCCGGGGCAGGGGTTTTCTGCGCGAGCCCCCACGAGGGACACCCCTGGTTCTTGTTTAACACCAAGGAAGGGGGAAGAAGGGGTGCCCCTGCCTCGAGGGGGCCGCCTGCGCTGGGAAGCCCAGTAAGAGTCTTTTTAGTAGCATCGTCGGCACCCCACTGTCGCAGCCAAACCAAGCGACGTATAGTCACCACAAGGGCAGAAGTCCTTGCACACATTTTAATGGTGTCATCCAACGCTAATAGGATACATTTTACAAACACATCACAGCTGGAGAGTGCATTAAACACTTCCCAGGGGAGATCCTCAGGTCGATGCTCAAGCATCTTTCTGATGAGGGTTCTAGCGGCCACTGCAGTAATAGCCGCGGCACAGACCGGGCGCAGCGCCGTCCCTGCACAAGAAAAGGCGTGGGAGGCCAGCAGATCAATGCGCCGGTCCTCAGCATCCCGAAGGGTACTATAAGCAGGGGTTGTAATAAAGGGGGGGTTAGGAACCCCTATGATCGGGGCATCCACCACGGGGGTGATGACCAACAATTAACCACCTCAGGGGGAAAAGGGTATTTCCTATCCCAGTCCCCTGGGACCCCAGGAAGTTTACTGGGGCATTCCCATTCCTTGAGCACGAGAGCATGGAAATGAGCCTGCTCTAGAAATTCCAAGCGTGCTGTCGCTGTATGGAAACGCTCCCCTCTCGGCTTGGGGGCCTCACAAGGGAGAGAGAGAGATAGACAGAACCTTAAAGACCTTAATCAACAGATCGTCAGTGTCACACTGGGCCCAGTATTCAGGGCCAGAATCGTCATGACTCCTCGGCCTCTCATCAGATGAGCCTGAGTCAGAGAACAGCTCTCCATCAGAAGGGGAATAGTCACACGGAGTGGTAAACTCCTCAGTTCCCATAGGAAAAACAGTAATATGAGGCGTCAAGTGCCGCTTATTACCAGGGCCCTTGCGCTCTGACAATCTCGCAATAATCTGTTCAGCCGTCGGCAGTCTGGAAGATCCAACAGGCTGCAGATCCCCACTTGTATGCGACTCAGCAGGAGTGAGGTTTAAGCATGGGGAAATAGGTGAATTGAAACGAGGTGCAGTCACTGGCAAGCCTGATTGCAGGGCTAGTGCTTGCTCGGCACAGAGTCCGCAGACCCGTGCCCTGTCAGCATCAGCATGGGGTTGTACACACACTACACACAGCCGATCGTGTCCCAGAGGGACCCCGGTCACATAATTCTGAGATGCCTCCATATGGTGATTACTAAGGCACAATATGCCAGTAAGGATTTACGCTATAGGCCATCCTGGATGCCCCAAAGACCCGCTAGGGAAGTGGGAGAATTTTACAAGGCCCGCAATAAATTACACAGGGCCGGGACAAGCCAATGATGTTCACCAGTCTGAAAGACACAATGGGAATAAGGGGTGTTAGAAACATGCACAGTAAGCAAGAAGTATGAAATTCGCCCGCGAGGGCACTTACAGACCAAGGAAGGAGGAGGAGGACCGTTACCACGCGCGCGCGCGACTACCATCAAAATGGCGCCAAGCGAACCTCGAAGGGCGGGCCAGAGCGTCCCGTGACGCGGAGCGCGCCAAGCCAGGTCCCCACCCCCTCGAAGAGCGCGAAACTCTAAGACAGTAGTCAACTTGTCAAGAGGAGCGAAGTGTATGACACACTTAGAATAGATGATTTGTCAATGAAGACGTCACAGCGTCTCAGGCGACGCCGCCGTCCGGCGCAGCACATCCAATAAAGAAGAGACGCATGCGGCGGCGGCCGATACACAAGAAAAAAGCAAACAGCGCGGTTCTGACACCAGGTATATAAGACAGGACAATGCTAAGGCCATAAGCGTGTAAACCAAATACACAGACCACCACACCTCCCCCCCCGTTCTTTCCCCCCGAGCTACGGGGGGAACGAGGGAGGATGGCGACCCTTTGTACAGGGCCCACTGCTACACACGGGGTATGGGGCAATAGTGCGGGAGGGGCATCCCCTAGAGGCTCACCATCAGCCTAAACCGCCTACCCTTTGGTGGGGGACTGCGGTGGAGCCTGGCTCCATAAGCACGCATGGTGCTGCCTACCTTCACCCGACCAGCGGAGCCCAGGCTGGGAGGCACATCACCACAAGGACGACGGGTGGGAATAGTCCAACAGGGCCGCAGGTTGTAGTAGCCCCGCTCACCTGCGAGAGAGTGATACTTCATGTCTTTGCAGTCAGCACTGCAGAGAAATCTGGGGATTTGTGGGAGGTCCCCGGGTATTTGAGGGGCGGGAGGAGCCTGTTTTGCATGTCTCTGCAGTGCAGCGCCATCTGGCGGAGGATAACCCAAGTGTAAGTACTATATCTGGAGCAGGACGTACTTTATACTATTTATATATATATATATATATATATATATATATATATATATATATATATAGAAGATGATGGCGCTATATAAATAATATCTATCTATCTTTATTTTGGCGGCAGAAATAATTCAAACCACAATAAAGGTTACCTCCATGGAGTGATAAGCAGGGATATGAGGCTCGCATTAGGTCCTTAAGTAATCCATCAGCATGTTCTTGTTTATCGACAAATATGATGACAGATCCGGTTTCTTGGTAATGCCCCAAAAGCTCCAGCAATTTAAAAAACTTCTTGTCTTCGTCTATTACAATCTAATAAAAGAAAAGTAGTTTTGTTTAGCTTTATACAGGTACAGACTTACAGATTAACTGCTGGATTATTTGTTTGGAAAGTTAGTCATATTCCAGGCACTGATGTTAACCTAACCATTAAGTTAATACAGAGAAAATGGTTTTGTACTGGATTATCTCATTTCCAAGGTGGTGAGATTAGCCTCTGAGATCATTGCCTGTATTAGTGTATCGCTTTCCGTTAGTGTGAAGGGAAAAGAAGGGATTGGTTATAGCCAGAGCCCAGAAAGGAGTGATCCTCGGGATGAAAGTTAAAAAAAAAAAAAAAAGCAGCAATGTCAGCAGCGCTACAGGCAGGGGACCTTCAGGGTAAGATTTATCCGCTGCCTGGACAACAATTTTAAATTTGCGGTTTATTTTTTCTTCTTAATACCAGCTACAAGTAATTAATTTTCCACATCTCAGATCCCCCCTTCTGTAGACCCCAGGCCTGTATTGCTCACCTGGTGAAGATTCTGACTGGGAACTATTTTTTTATATATTTATCCAGGAATCTCCGTATCGAATTATGACTACTATATGAAATTTCAAATACTTCCAGCTGGAAGACTGAGGGGATAAGAGGCACTAAAGGAGGTTTGAGCTGGGTATGTAGAAAAAGCCAGCTCAAAACAAAAAATGGGTATATAACAATTAGGTAGGCAAAGCATCTGAATGCAATGAAAAAAACATCTGCCACTTGATGCGGCCCCAGAAACCGAGGCAAACAAAATATGAAATGCGGTAGTTAAATAGGTCAGTTTATCAGACAATTGATTTACATATTTAAAATCATGTAAACATTTCTGTTAATGCGGGGCAGGAATAAAACATTAAAAGTAACAGATTCTTATTATAGCATAACTGTGCCCTTTCCTTTGATAGGAGCAGTTAATGTACTCACCACATGTTGTTCAACATCAGAACACACTACACTTCTTCCTCCAACTTGTACTTCTATTGGTTTGCTCAATATTCTTCTTGCTAAAGCTTCCATGGCCCTTGGAAATGTAGCAGAGAACATAACAGTCTGACGATCTGGACGAACGTTGTCAATGATTCTCATGACCTACAAATTTGAGTTAAATATTAGCTTACATATATCTAACCCAGACTGAAAACAGACTAGGAGCACTATAGAATGTCAATTATGATGAGGAACAAAGATATTTTGGAGAAAAAAGAAACTTGTAGAATGGAGAAAAAATACAATTCTGTGAAATACTCACCTGTAGAATTGGTATTATACGCATACAGTACGTCCTGCTCCAATATAATACTTACACGTGGGTAATCCTCCGCCAGAGGACGCTGTTCACTGCAGACATGCAAAAACAGGCTCCTCCCGGCCTTTCATATACCCAGGGACCTCCCACAAATCCCCAGTATTGAAAAGCAGTGAGAAAAGAAGCCGGGAGAAACCAACCACCAAACTGGTAACAATAGTAATGATAATCACCATACAGGGGATCCAGAAAATGTAAAACCAGGGTGGGGTGGAGCAGGACGTACTGTATGCGTATAATACCAATTCTACAGGTGAGTATTTCACAGAATTGTATTATTCTAAGCATACAGTACGTCCTGCAACCAATATAATAATTACACGTGGGACATCCAATAGCAGTGTCCATAAAGTAGGGTGGGATCCCCAACAAAAAAGGCACAGCAGACAGTAAAGGCGCTGTCACCTGCAAAACTTTGCTACCAAGTACGACATGAGCAAAGGCTCTAACGTCAATCTCATAACAAAACCTTTGAAGAGGTATGAACAGACACAAGCAGCGGTCTGGCAACTTATTCAACAGAAAAACTAGTGCTGAAGGGCCAAAGGTACCCAAACACCAATGGAACAGAATAAAAAGGGAGGGAGATTCTTCCCCCTTAAAGGAATAGGCCATTGTAACGGCCTAACCAGCCCAAGGGCAACAGAAGCTTCGGTTAAACTTAGAACTCTCCCCAACGGGGAATTGAAACTGGTCACTCGCAAAACAGGCGGGGATACTGACCCCTTCCCTAACAAGTATCAGCAAGAAGCCAAAACCTTTACTCAGGACCAGGAAGGCAAACCAACCAAATAAGATCAGTCCAAAGGGCGCATAGGCCCTGGAAGCAAACGAGACCAGGCGCATACATATGGAGGCGCCCGCAGACCCCAAAGGGCATCAGTCCCCCTAAGGGACAAGAAACAACCAGGAAAATGTCAGCATTACTAAGAATAAAGCCCATAGGCAGACTAAAGGGACTTAAAGAATGATCATAAAACACCACCTTGGACAAAAGGGTCCAGCGTAAGGCGGAATACCACCACATCATTATATATAATGAACGAGGGCTTAGTAATCAGAGCCACCTTCTCAGGCACACGTCTGACTGAAGCAACAGCCCCCGGAGGGCCGACTTGAACTACAAAACAGCTCAGACAGAATCCAGAATAAGTCCCAAGGGAACAATCCGCAGGGCAAACAGAATGAAAATTGATCCCAACAGGGAACATAGAACTACTTGGGAGATGCCCCTGAGCAATCCCCAAGAGAACTCCTAACAAGGAAGACTGAACCAGACTTCTACAGGACAGAACCTGAACCTGCAGAGTACCTAGATGGGGAGCCAACCCCAACCTATGCTGTAACAACTCTAGAACCCTGGGAACCGAGAACGTCCAACAGGGGAGAGACCAAGACTCATGCCAATCAATATGGGTACACCATAACTCACAATAGACGGAGGAAGAAGAAGCCAAAGAAGCTTGCTCCTAGCCCCCCCATAGACCAAGTCACCCATAAGATAAACCCGTCTCCAAAGGGGTGAATGAATCAGCTGTCAAGCCCTCAGACAAGAGTCTGTAGATTGGGACGACATAAGAAGCAGCCTGACAAGGGCAGAACCGCACTCCTGAGAGAGCGTACAGGTCCGCTGACCTCAGCAGAAGCATCTGCGAACCATAGTTCACTAGGCCACCCAGGGGCCAGCAATCCCACAGGTCTCTTTATCAGCACGACCGTGCGCAGAACCCCACATAGCAGGGTGAATGAAGAGAAGACATATAAAATAGAAAGTCTATACATAAATTTCTAAGCCCCCATGACCAGAGTCAGAATATTCTGGGGCAGTGAAACAAGGGCAGAGCCCCTGTGATAGTAGCGAGACCCAACAGAGCCACCCTAGTTGGCTCTCAGAGGGACACCAGGATAGCACAACCTGCCACTGAAAGACATCCATTGGAGCGAATACCACTGAGGAGCAGGGGACGTAGACCCCCACCCAGATCAGGAACCTTCCAGGAGAATCATCCTGCTTCAAGCTCCAGACCAATAATAAAACAGGCCATTGTCTTCCAACAGGCCAAGAGTCCCCAAATAGACAGGTCCTGAAGAGGAGAAGTCCAGCAGTATAGAGTCACCTAAAGGCTCAATGTTTTAACAAGCCAGTAGGTAAGATGGACCCTCTAAGGGACCCTACCTAGGAACCACGGGGGGGTTTGGAAGAAATTCCCCCCCCCCCCGCCAACCTGCGAGACTTGGTACCCCAAGGTGACCATTCACAGGAAGATGCAAGCAAAGAAGGGGGTGCCCCCTGTATATAAGGGACATCATCTGATACGCCACCAACGGGCCCACCAGCTGCAATCCTGCCTGGTGAAAGTAAGATGTCAGCGAAGAGGGACAGAGCCCCCGTAACCAGGAGTCCACTTGTTGCCAAGGAAGAAGGCTCAAGCCTGAACCGAATCCAAGGAATGGAGATAGCTGATAAGGGACGATGAGGGATCGAGGTGACTGAGCACCCATCCAGTAACTCCCAGGGGACACCGCCGGCCGACTAACCTACACGGCCTGACGTAGAGATTGGGAAGTAAGGAAGGACGATCCGGTAGGTCCTAGTGCGGACGCCCCACCGGCATGTCAGAGACATAACCCCCATCCACACCTTGGCGAGTAGCTTGGGAGCAGAAGAGAGGCCAAAAATAATGCCCCAATCCACAGGGTTGGTCCTTCAACACTGACTAGTAAAGGTCTTGGTGTCCAGAAGACACAGGGGAAACTAAAAGGATCTAGAACTCCACAGGAGGCCGGAAGACCCCCTTGCACGGGGCGCCTGTGTCCCAAGACAGAGATATCATACAGGGGCTACCTGTGAGTGTAGAATTGCCAAGCCTACCATAGGCCAGTATGGCCCAGACCGCCTCATCAATTTGAGGGAAAGAGAAAGGTTAACATAGAGGCCATCGCCCCATTCTGTTAAGGGCAACCTGCAAGTAAGCCCAGACCCTGCAGGCCGAGCACGGCCTGCACCAACTCCTGAGGGGAAAACAGGGGCTAGAAGCACCCTGACAACCTCTGAGAGGAACCGCCCAGCAAATTCTATCCTGTTTCCAGGGGAACTACCTCCTGGAACCACCAGAAGGAGAAGATACGCTCCCAGATAGGAGTCAGGTGCTGTGGCAGTCCCCTCGCCAAACTAGAAAGCACCTGCTCAGCCGCAGGCAGCCTGCGCGGCACGACTTGCTGGTCATCCCCGCTCGAGTGAGACTCATCAGGAGTGAGATTTAGGTCCGGGGAGACAGGTGTATTGAAGAGAGGTGCAGCCACTGGCAAACCTGATTGCAGGGTCAGTGCCTGTTCAGCACACGGTCCGCAGACCCGTGCTCTGTCAGCGTCAGCATGGGGCTGACCACACACTGTACACAGCCGGTCATGTCCCAGAGGGACCCCGGGTACATAATTCTGAGATGCCCCCATATGGTGATTATCTGAGCAGTATGCCCGCAGGGATTTACGCAATAGGCAACCCTGGATGCCCCAAGACCCGCTAGGAATGTGGGAGAATTTATTTTTATTTTTTTTTTTTATGTGAACCCGCTATAATATATGTCAGGCCGGGAGAAGCCACCGAAATCTTGGCGTCTGAAAAACATAAAGGGGATAAGAGGGAGGTGTCGGTGTCATGCGCAGCCGTAATAAAAAATCATTGGAACAAAAAACCGCCCGGGAGGGCACTTACATGACCAAGGGAGGAGGCGGATCGCAACCACGCGCGCGCGAAGACCGTCAAAATGGCGCCAAGCGAACGTCGAGGGGGCGGGCCTGATCTGGCTGTGACGCGGGGCGCGTCATGCCAAGTCCCCGCCTCCCCCAAAGAGCGCGAAGCTCTAACCAGCGCAACGTCAAAGACAGTAGTGGATAGGACACACATACAGAGTGTAATCAAGTAGATTGCTCTCACACTAGAGAATGATGCTGCCGCCCGGGCTGCACACTTATGTAATGAACTGACACACACGCGCGCAACCAGACAAGGTTTATGCGGAACAAGGAGCGCGGCACTGACACCCAAGTTTAAATAAAAGGTCAACAGCCATAAACGTGATAACATTACGCTGGGACCGCCACACACATACCCCCCCCCCCCTTTCTTTGCGGACCTGCACCCAGGGTTCATCGCTATGAGGGGCACAGGCAACAATGCGGGAGGGGCATCTATTAGAGGCTCACCATCGGCCTAAACCGCCTACCCTATGGTGGGGGATTGCGGTGGAGCGTAGCTCCGTGAGCACACGAGGTGCTGCCTACCTTCACCCGACCAGCGCAGCCCAGGCTGGGAGGCACATCTTTATCGAAAAGGACGGGTGGAAATAGTCCCGCAGGGCCGCAGGCTGTAATAGTCCCGCTCGCCTGCGAGAGAGTTGATACTTCATGTCTTCGCAGTCAGCACTGCAGAGAAATCTGGGGATTTGTGGGAGGTCCCTGGGTATATGAAGGGCCGGGAGGAGCCTGTTTTTGCATGTCT
Source organism: Gastrophryne carolinensis (assembly GCA_027917425.1). NCBI lineage: Eukaryota > Metazoa > Chordata > Amphibia > Anura > Microhylidae > Gastrophryne > Gastrophryne carolinensis. The sequence goes on along the minus strand of CM051238.1, from coordinate 82,100,224 downwards.
GCCTTGAACAGCGCCCTCTGGCGGAGGATTACCCACGTGTAAGTATTATATTGGAGCAGGACGTACTGTATGCTTAGAATACAGCAGCAGTGGGAGAATAATCAGGTACTGTAGGTCAGGACCAAAATGTGTCTGGTTGGCTTGAAATGGCCTTTCCAAGCCCTTACAGGTTTGTGGTAAAAAAACATTCAAGCTTTTTAAAACCCAATATATATTTAAATACATCTTTAGAGTGTGTAGCCTAAATGTTGTGCCATCTGCCAGTCTTAATTTTTTTTCCTTTCAAAAAGGTTACTTACTTGTGGTTCAAAACCCATGTCAAACATTCTGTCTGCTTCATCAAGAACGACATATGTAGCCCGGCGAAGATTGGTTACTCGACCTGGGTATCAAGGAGAAAGAAAAGCACTGTTAGAAAGCAACTATATCTATTATAGAAAGCATGCTTAATATGTTTTAGGCAAGATGTTTAAATCTAACAAAGCTTAAAACATCACTTTACTAGGAAACCCCAAACATGTTTTATACTAAGCCCTCTGATAGCTGGCTCGTTCAGGCCTACTCTTGCGTACCATCTCATGGCTAGGAGGACCTGTAAAATTCAGCCCTCTCCAAGCACACATCATAAAACTAAGACTGAGGTGGAGCCTGGAGCCACGTTTAGGCATTTTATGACAGCAGTCACCTAGGAAAGAACATATTAGAGATTACAGAGCATGTGCGGAAGGCAGAAAGCCCAAAGTTAAAGATTCATATGCAGCCAAACTGTTCACAGTTGTGCCTGTCTTAATATCCAATTTGGTGGACTTTTTTTTATTCAACTCCAAGATCTGAACCTCAGGACGCTGCTTCCTTGCACTGCCTATCAGACTTCAAAGGACCCCTGGTGAGGTGACCATGATGCCAGTTTCTGCATGTCCGACTTTTGGTGGAGCAGAGACTGAGCCAAGTGCATTCATAGAGGATATAGGACTCGTGTTCCAAACGCTACCCCCCTAGAGGCTGAAAGCCAGAGTTGCAAGACCCATCTTTAAGATTGCTGCAGCAGCCAGTTATTTCTGAGGATAGGTAAAAGAAAAAGTCCATCAAAGCATGGATTTCTTTCTAAACAAAAATTTGGCTTTTGTCCCACACGGATGATCGTTCCTAGTCTGACACTTTAAAACCTACCTGGTCGCCCTATTGAGTCCCCAGTGGCCTGGGCCCAATTGGCGGCCACAGCCTCATCCATAACGACATCCCCTCCTGCTATCAGTCACAGTGATGCTGCCATGACCCTTTCAGTCACTGCAATGAATGGCCTTGCAAGCACTGGGGGTCAGTCTACAGTCGCGGTGGAGCCTGTGACTGCTGATCAGGTCAGAAGTAGCAGATAGGAGTGATCCATCTGCAGGGGACAAAGGGGAGTTTAAAGTTGGTTTTTCCTGGACAATTTTTAAGCCACCTCAAAACATTTAGAGTGGAATAGCAAGGTGATCTACGGCCTCCCTGGCAACTTTGTCAGGGAAGGTCCTGGGTTCATGACACCCTCCCCCAACTGGTAAACAATGCAAATAATATATACTTTACTGGTAAAGCAACTGGAGGCCCCTCAAACGTGGACACCCCAGCCAGTCCGACGCTCAGAAACCTTCTGGATTCCGAGAACAGTGCATCATACCACCCCTTCTGTCAGTCACCCAGTACTGTCAATTCATTGCAATAGACCTGCGGCGCTCAGACCACTGTTGGTCGGGAAGCAGTGAGAGTGAGAGAAGGCGAGTGCCTGTTTTGGGGGGTATAGTAGTCCTTTTAAAGGACATAGGACTGCTGCCTCTTATATTTTGCATTGCCACCATTTCTCTTGTCCTAACGGCACAGGCATCCTGGCGACCCAAATCATCGGTGAGCTGAGAGGAAGCATATTTATAATGGGGGCACAAATGGCAGATATGCAAAGCTTTCCCCCACTGTCCAGAACAAAATCTTTAACAAGAGTTCCGAGATGATGGCTATCCATGATTTGTGTCAGTGCCTAAATAAAACTTGTAACCAACCACTCAAAAAGGATTTTATTGACACACCCTTAATAGCAATAAAGAATACATACATTTGTGTGGAGCTAATGGATTTGGACACAAGTGTATAACATAAAAGGCACAGTGGGGTATACATCTAAGCCTTTGAAAGACAAATGACCCAAAAATGTATTACACTACTCCACACTAAGCAATTCAGACTGTAATCAGAATACATTAAGACAAATTGAAGCCCAATAGCAACCGGTGATTTAATAGGCCTCCATAGCAAAAAAAAATCCTCCAGCATTAAATACCTTACCATATTTACAAAAGATTGTACTTAGGTGCTGCTTCTTCCAAAAATGGCAGAACAAACCTACCTCAGTAGAGAAGTCTTGGAAATCCAGTTCTATACATCTTGCATGGATTTTTTTTTTCCCACAGAAGTTAAACAATGTAACAGTTTAGTAAGGATTTTTTCATTGTACAAAGTGATAAACAGACAATTTGACATGCAAATGTGCATTTGTAAAAGCCTTATTGTATGATTGTAATAGCAAGGTTTGTTTCCACTTTTTATAGTGCTAAACTGCATTCTATATATGGGTCATTAAAGTCAGCTCGATCTGGCGCTCAGCCATCTGTGATACCGCTTATGACAAGCTCTCTTGTGGTAGCCAGCTCACAGGATTAAGCATGATATTAAAGCAGGACCCACTCACTAGTATGTGGGGCACGGGAACAAAGTTCTATTGCAGGAAATGGTAAGCAGACAGCTGAGAAAATGGGTGGTGGTGGTGGGGGGGGGGGGGGGGGGGAATTGTAGTCCGATTTCTGCAGCCAGTGGGTAGCTTGTAAATTTAGGACCAGGCCTAGGCGTACAATGGGTAAAATTAGGACTTTCGCTTATTTGCTACATATTTTTCTGGTCACAAGAATTTGATCACCTTTATTTAAAGCGGAATTAATCAAACCCTTCTTTTTAAAGGGCTCAAACGTAATTGGACAAATTAAATCATTGTAAATAAAATGTGTCTAATACTTGGTTGAAAACCCTTTGTTGCCATTGACAGCCTGAAGTCACCACCCAGACATTGTGGCGTTTCCTCCTTTTCAATACTCTGCCAGACCTTTACTCAGCAGCAGGTTTCAATTTCTGCCCGTTTGTGGACCTTTCATCTAAAGTTTAGTCTTTAACCTCCCTGGCGTTCTGATTACATGTGCAATTTTGTGCACAAAGCGTTACCATGACTTTAAATCTGCCGCCCAGTTCCGCCCCCATGAGCCTCTGCGGCTCACAGAGACGGAACCAGGAAGTCAGATGGACGCAGCTGCCGGGGCTCTCACCTGCGATCACAGCGGGGACATCGCTGGATCGCAGGGAAAAGGTAAGGAGACTGCTCCTCTTCCTAATCTACCCAGAGCGTGACTCGGGGTTACAGAGTTACCGCAGCGAAAATTAACCCCGAGTCACGCTCGGGAAGACCGCCAGGGAGGTTAAAGTGAGGTTAAACCCCCCAGATTGCCTGAAAACTCACCTTTGTTCCCGGTCCAATGGCGCATGCATGAGAAGAGGCCGCATCATTTGTGAATGGCCGGAGCAGGCATGCTTCCTGTTAGAGGGTAACAGGAGTTGCGGCCGCCAGCGCACTCGAATTCGCTTGCATTAGACAAGCTTCTGGTCGAAAGGGCTCGAGCGGATCCGAGCGCGCTGTTTGGAAGAGCGGCCGAGCATGCGCTGTAGGACCAGGAAGAAGCAAGTTTGTTTGGGGATCTGGGGGGGGGGGGGTTCCCCCAGCAGGGCACCCCCGAAGGACCATAACCCAGCATAGTAAAAATTGCATGCTCAATTGCGTTGAGATCAGGTGACTGGCCTGGCCATTCAAGAAAATTCCACTTTTTTGCTTATATAAACTTCTACTGAGTAGCTTTGGCTTTATGTTATGGTCATTGTCCATCTGTATTATGAAACGCTGACCAGTTTGGCTGCATTTGAGCACACAGTATCCAGTCTGAATAGCGCAGAATTCATCCAGCTGCATCTGTCCTGTGTCTCATCAATAAACCCTAGTGACCCCAGGGCCACTGGCAGCTATGCATGGCCAAGCCATCACCCTGTCACCCTGCCCCCTCCGTGTTTTACAGATGTTCTGTGTTTTGGATCATGAGCTGTACCAAAGGTTCTTCTGGAATGGTGCTGGCCTTTTTAGATTATTTGCCCCCCCCCCGCCCCCCCCCCCCCCATCTAGCCATTTTATTCTTGAGGCTTATGAGTGGCTTGCACCATGCAGTGAACCCTCTGTATTTACTTTCATGCAGTCTATATATGGTAGATTTGGATATTGATACATCTACATCCTGGAGAGTGTTGGTCACTTGATTGGCTGTTATGGGGTTTCTCTTCACCATGGAAATTATTCTGCGATCATTCACCAGTGTTCTCTTTCTCAGGATGTACCAAACTGTACATTTTTCCACTCCTAATATTGTAGCAATTTTTTGGATGTTTTTTCTCTGTTCTCACAGCTTAAACCGGACCAACAGCCTGGCACAGTTGGAAAAGAAAGGTAGCCGCCATTTTGGAGCTTCCTCTCCCAACTGACAATGCACAGTAACAGGAAGCACAGCAGAACTTCCTATTTGCAGGTGACCGGCAAATGCATGAGCTGCCATCTTGTTTTTAAAATTTACCTCAGCATGAGTTAGTAAATGGTAAATTAATTTTCATGTGCAGCAATCTAAATTGTCCAGGGCAGGGGGATGCATATGAGCACTGTTTGTTGTGTTGATCTGGTTTAAGTCATTTTCGACTGCTGGTCCGCTTTAAGGATGGTTTGTTTCACCTGCATGGAGAGCTCCTTTGACCGCAAAATCTTCCAAATTCAAGCACCACACCTCAAAATCAACTCCAGGAATTTTATTTAACTGAGAATTACATAAAGGAATTGCCCATCCCTGCCATCAAATAGCCTTTGAGACAACTATCCAATTACTTTTGGTCCCTTTAAAAACAGGGTGGCACATGTGAAGGAACTTAAACACCTAAACCCCTCTGCCAATTTGAATGTGTATACCCTCAAATGAAAGCTGAAAGTCTGGACTGTATGTCCATAACTTAACTTGAATATGTTTCAGTAAATAGGTTAAAAAAATGTGTCATATATACACACACACATAACCAGCATAGTTAACAGTGGTTACCAGTCTCTCCTAACAAAAGGAGAGACTATTCATGGCAAGCTTGACACAGCTGCTGATCCCTCTACCTCCTTTAATAGATTAGTGTATGATGCAGACGAACAGCAGGTAAAAAAGTACACTTGTCCTTTAATTGAGAACTGTGTCTATGTGAGCTCCACACCAGGTGCCGCACCTCTGGCGGCATATGTAGTGTCCAGAGGTGCCCAATAATGAGCCCAGACTGGTGCACCTTACTCCTCGCACTTCCACCTACAAGCAGGAACTGAGGTAAGGCAAGCTACGGAGCCTCAAGCAGATCTGATCTGGGGTCCAATGGAAAACTTCACAAAAGTTTACCATCTAATTAATATAATACATTAAAAATACACTAACCTAGCACATCTCTTCAGTCCCCCCTCCCTACAAGCCATAATGTATCTCTAATGGCTGCAACCCCAATATGGTTATGAATGACATATTACACAAACACTGCAACAGCTAGCTTAGTAATAAAGCAGTAAGGAGCTGGTGAAAAGGACTCAGAGAGGACCAATGGAGTATATTTTTTATTATATTAGTTGGAGGTAATGGGAGAGGGATCTTATTTTCACGGTATAGGACTTGGTAGACAGAGGCATTGGTATTAAGAACAGCTTTTTCACCACCATACTGAGATCTCAAACGTGCCGGCTGACGTGACAAACCCACTGGTCTCATGCCTGCCTTCCATCTAGCCTGAGGAGAGCTCTTGCTCCAGACCTATCTGAACGTTTTAGGGCTGGGGCACAGTTCAGCTAAAGGGATGTGGCCACAAAAATGCTGTAGGAGCCCAGGGAAAGGTGGGACTTTTGGGCAATCCTGGGGTTTTCAAACAACAGCCATCCAGTTAGACTATGGCCGTCCCAAGTGGATTACGTTCTGCTTTAACCAAAGAGAAAACTTAATTCAAGCTAGTAACCAGACTGGCTTTTCAGGTTGTAAAGGTTTTGTTTCTTGCACTTAAAAACTGCAACCTACTGTAAATCATAGCACACATTTCTTAGGGATATCTTCTGAGGCAATGGCATGTTGAAAAAAAAATAAAACTTGCTATTACAAAAAATTTACAAACAAGAAAAAAAATTTCCAAACTCACCATTATTTGCAGCTAACATGTCAATCATGCGGCCTGGTGTACAAACAATTATCTCTGCACCTCGTTTTAGTTCAGCAATCTAAAAAAAAAAAAAAAAAAAAAATTGTTAAAATAATACCGTTTTGTGAGTACTCACCTTTAAAACGGGTATTATGAGTGTGCCATACACTCCACTTCGATCTTCATGACATGTGGGTAATCTCCAGTAGAGAGCGAACTTCTGCAGAGATGAATATGCAAAAAAGAAAGCCCCTCCGGGTCCATATATACCTGGGACCTCCCACCAATTCCCCAGTGTAAAAAAACAGTAAGGGGACCAGGAAGAACCAATTATAACCTTAACAATTAAAATCAATGGTTCACCATATAAAAGCCCCAGAATACCTTAAAAAAAAGGGTGGGGCGAAGTGGAGTGTATGGCACACTCATAATACCCGTTTTAAAGGCGAGTACTCACAAAACGGTATTATTCTAAGTGTGCCATACACTCCACTTCGATCTTCATGACATGTGGGACATCCAATAGCAGTGTCCGTCATGGGTGGGAATCAGAAATAGTAAAGAATGTACCAACTCAAACCACTGTAGCTTTCAGAACCTTGCGGCCAAAAACAGCATCCGCTGAAGCCTGCACATCAACCTTGTAAAACTTGGAAAAAGTATGAACGGAAGACCAAGTAGCAGCCTTACAAACTTGTTCAACAGAAGCCAGGTGCTGAAAAGCCCAGGATGCACCAACAGCACGAGTAGAGTGTGCAGTGACTCTAAAAGGGGGAGTCCTCCCCTTAGCAGAATAGGCCCCAACAACGGCCTGACGAATCCATTTGCTAATCGTAGACTTAGCAGGCACCAAACCTTTCCTGGGCCCGCAGGGCACCACGAAAAAGGCGTCCGTCTTGCGGAAGGAATTAGTAGTCACCAAAATACCATTTTGTGAATACTCACCTGTAAAATGGGTATTATAAGTATGTCACACGCCCCGCTTCAAGATATCCATAACATGTGGGACATCCAATAGCAGTGTCCATAAAGGGCGGGGATCCAAAAAACAAGGCGCAAACTTAAACCACAGCAGTTTGCATAACTGTACGGCCAAAAACAGCATCCGCTGAGGCCCGAACATCAACCCTGTAAAATTTGGAAAAACAGTGAACCGAAGATCAAGTAGCAGCCTTACAACCTGCTCAACAGAAGCCCGGCGCTGGAAAGCCCAGGACGCCCCAACAGCGCGAATAGAACGAGCAGTAACAACGAAAAAAGGGTGAACCTACCCCTTGGCAGAATAGGCCCCAACAAGGGCCTGGCGAATCCATTAACTAATGGAAGACTTGGCAGGAGCCAAACCCTTCCTAGGCCCAAAGGGCACCACAAAAAAGGGCGTCAGGCCAACGAAAAGGAGAAGTAGCCACCAAATAGTACTTCACACAGCGACCACAGCCAAAGAATGCAAAACCCCCTCCTTGTCATTGCTGGGCTTAGGACACAAGGAGAGAAGAACAATATCCTGATTCAAATGAAAAGCAGAGACCACCTTAGGAAGGAAATCTGGCTTGAAGCGGAAAACAACCTTGTCCTGATGCCTCTCAAAGTAAGGGGCCTGAATGGACAAAGCTGCCAACTCCGAAACACGCCAAACGGAGACTAAGGTGACCAGAAAAACAACCTATAGCATAAACATGGAAAAAGCAATATTCTACAAAAGTCCAAAAGGAGGACCCTGCAAGGCAGACAAAACCAAATTCAAAACCCAAACTGGGAGCAAAAGCTTCCCAGGAGACCGCACATGCGTAACCCCCCGGAAAAAGAGGTCCTTAACCAGCGGATGAAGGACAAAGCAACCACGCCGTCAAAGCCAGCGTGGTAAATAGGGATAGAGCAGCGGCCCGAGAGAGCAGTTTCGGCAGAAGGGCAGGACTAACTGAACCTCCGCCAACCTTACCACGTCTGCGAACCACACCTGTCCTGGCCACCTAGGAGCCACCAGGATTGCCGACGCGCCCTCGAGGGCCAGCTTGCGCACCACTCAGCCCACCATGGGAAACGGAGGAAACAGATACAGAAAACCCCAGATCCCTCCAAGTCAGAGACATGGCATCCACCGCCAGAGCCAGTGGATCCCACAAGAGAAACACAAATGCCGGAGGCTTGTGATTGTGACGAGAGACAAAAGGGCGCCACCACCGGAGACCCCCATTATTGGCAAAGCGACTGACGCACCTTGGGGCAAAGCGACCCTTCCCTCCGGCGAGATGACCCCTGCTCAAGGAGTCCGCCTCCATGTTCTCCACTCCCGGAATGAATACCGCCGAGATGCATGGGACATCACTCTCTGCCCATGCAAGGGTCAAGGACACTACCCCGAGGACACGCCTGCTTCGAGTCCCTCACCTAGTGAATGATGTAGGCGACCACCGTCCGATTGTCCAACCGAAGTCGGACCGGTAGGCCCCGCAAGTGAAGAGTCAAGTGAACCAGAACCAGCCAGATGGCTCTCAACATTGATGGGACCGTGAGCCTCCAGAGGCCCCCCACAGTCCCTGAAACAGAAGATCCTTCCAAAATCCCCCCCCCCAACCGGTACCGGCTGGCATCCGTGGTGACTGTCTCCCAACGAGGGGTCAGAAAGGAACTGCCCCTCGCCAGATTGCTTGGTTTCAGCCACCACCGAAGGGAACGCCGCACCCGGGGGGACATCAGAAAGGACTGAACCAAAGACAGCGGAGACCCGTCCCAGGCCGCCAAGAGACGGAGCTGGAGCGTCCCTGTGAGAAACCGGGCAAAGGGAACCGCCTTGAACGATGCCACCATCAATCCCACCAGTCTCATCCCTAGTCAGATGGACGGGCGGGGGATGGAAAAGGGAACGCTGAATCAATGCCCGAAGCAGAAGAACCTTGGCCCAGGGGAGAAACACCCTGGCCTGAGAAATGCCCAGCGACATTCCCAGAAAACTCCACCACCCTGGAGGGAGTGAGACAGGACTTGGGATAGTTGATCACCCAACCGAAACTCTCCAGAGTGGCCACCACAGTCCTGGTATCCAGCTGCGCCTGACTGAGGGAAGACGCCATGATGAAAAGATCGTCCAGATAGGGAACGAAGAGGATACCCCCGGCTCTGAGGATGGCCATCACTCCTGCCAACCCTTGGTAGCCGAAGCAAGGCCAAACGAAAGAGCCACAAACCGAAAACGTGGAATGCCAAAGACAAACCTGAGGAATCTCTGGTGTGCCGAAAATAAAGGGACATGCAGGTAAGCATCCTTGATGCTTATGAACGTAATGAAGTCCTCCTGACGCAATGCGTGGATGACTGAGCGCAAAGATTCCATACGGAAATACCGGGGACGAACAAACCTGTAGATCAGCTTCAGATCCAGAATGGGACGAACGGCTCCGTCCTTCTTGGGCACCATGAACAAAATGAAACAGAAGCCCAGGCCCCGGTCTAAGGCACCCAGCAGAGGACAGCCATGACGGCACCAGAGAACTGAAGAACCTGGGAGGGGCCGGAACTCGAACTCCAGCTTGTAACCGGAAGACACCACTTCCGAACTCCACCTGTCCGAGACCTCTTGAACCCAAACCCGGGAGAAGAGCAGCCGCCGTCCCCCCACCCGCAAGGGTGAGGGCGCCCCCTCAATGCTGAGCCGGCTTGCAGCGGCTCTAGGCTTAGAGCCCCAACTGTGTCTTGGACGGGCCCGACCCCTGCCCCTGGTCCAGGAATCACCTCTGGACGAGGGGAAAGCCGAACCCCTACCGACTCCAGCCCCGCGAAAGGACTGAAAGAAGGAAGCCGCCCCCCGAAAGGGGCGACGCTGCGTCTTACGCTGAGGTAACTTACCTCAGTTTGCCACCAAATCCAAACTTTCTCCAAAGAGCCGCAACCCCACAAAGGGAAGGCCGTGAGCGACTTATTGGACACAAATTCAGCCGCCCGCTGGCGCAACCAAACCGGCTGGCGGATAGCCACAAGCAGGGCCGTAGCTCTGCTGCACATCACCAAAGAGTCGTCCAGGGCGGACAGTACAAAGCATAAGAATAACTCACAGTGCTTAAGGTCGGCAAATTCCTCAGTAACCGGGCCGAGCCCGGACGAGGTCAACCATCCTCTAACAACCAGTACAAGCGCCGAAGCACAAACCGGCCGCCAAGCCGATCCAACACTAGCAAAACCATGACAAGCCATCTGGTCAATGCGTTTATCCTCACCATCCTTGAGAGTAGCGCTCTCCGGAGAATGGAGGACTGAGGAGCTGGACAACCCCAGAAAGGAGCATCCACTTCGGGAGGAAACGACCAGTACTTCGCTGCGTCCACCGGAAAAGGAAATTTCTCGTCCCAACCCAGAGGGATACCCAGAAGCCGCGTCGGACTCTCCCATTCCTTTCCATTGAAACCATCAAAACACATTTGAACGGTAATTCCAAGCGGGACTTAGACTCTACAAAGAAAAACTCCCCCTTCAGCAGAGGGGCCGCCTCCGTGGGAGAAAAAAACAGGACCTCAAACATATGAGCCAAGACCCCGGAAGTATCCGAGGAATCCCCCTGGCCCTGTGCGGCATTAGCGCACACAAACTGCTGATCGTCGAAGTCATCAGACCCTCAAACATCTCCCCTTCCTCACGCAGGGGGCAACCAGACCGATCCAGGGAGCCAAAGCCCACCCTATTAAAGGCCAGTGCAGCCGAATACAAAAATGTTTCCTTTTGCCGTGGCCGCTATAGGCGACGGCACTGGAAAACAATACCTCAAGAATGGCCAATCTGGCACACACCACAGGCCGCGACTTCCCGCTAACGATCCCATCAAACGCACGTGTCAGGCGAGGGGGAGACGGGGAGGAGACTAGCGAATCAGAACCAGACGCCTGAGATCCGGTCTGCCGCAAAATAGACCACAGGGCACACCAACAAAAACACATCATCCCCCAAAAAGGGATACCCCACACCCCAAAACGCAGCCTGGATTGCCCCGAGGGGTGCACAAGCCCAGTTTCTGGGGAAGCCTCCAAATGGTGATTTTTTGTACTGAAATGTAAATAAAATAAGTGTGTACCATGTGCATTATGTTGTTAGGGAATTACACAATTATGCCACCCGGGATGCCCCTTTAAGTCCCAAGTGGGAGGATTTTAGGCCAGCTAAGTGTTAACCAGGTACCCAGGCCAGGAGAACCCCCCTATTACATGCTCAATGGTCCAACTGGAACAAGAACACCAAACACATAATCAAAAAGAAATAAACTAACGGCCATCAGGCCCCTCACCAGACCCAGAAGAATATGAGGGACCAGACCGCAGGCAACTTGCAGTGTGCAGGAGGAAAAGGGAGCGCGGTGCGATACGAGGAAGACCTGGCAGGAGCCAATGCGTCGCACCCGGCCCCGCCCCTCCCCCGTCTCTCCCGGCCAGAAGCCGGGACGGGACACTGAGGACTCGGCACGGGGGCGGGTCGTAGGCGCGCGCGAGCGGCCGGCCCCTCCTCCGTCTCTCCCGGTCAGAAGCCGGGACGTGAACGGCAGTCTCAGCACGGGGGCGGGCCGTAGTCGCGCGAGCGCCCGGCCCCGCCCCCGTCACCCACGGCCAGAAGCTGGGACATGACGGAGTATGCTCAGCAGAGGGGCGGGCCGTAGGCGCGCGAACGCCTGGCCCCGCCCCCCCTCCACAGAGGAGAAGAGAAGACCTCATGGCTTACCGCCGCCATTGCAGCCGCACTATTAGCGCGCCGGAGGCCAGCGCCGCTAAACCTCCGGCGCCATGCAAAGTAAAGCACGAAGGTAAAAACACACACAATACACTAACACACACACACACACACACACACCCATTGAATAAAGGAACCCATAAGAAACCCTGCCCCCCCCCCCCCCAAGGAAACCTGGGAGAGGGGGAATCCAAACCAGGGAAGGGCTAAGGGACGGGGCATCCCAAACCGGGATCACCAACCCGGATAGCTGCCTACCCTCTAGTATAGGTTCTCACGGCGGAGCATCAGCTCCTAGGCACCTAGGGTGCCATTCTGCCCTCGCCCGGACCAGCAGCCTAGGCTGGGAGGCAGGATAAGATAAAACAGGGATCCGGGCAGAGATAACAATAGAGGGCCGGGAGTCATCCCGGCTACCTTAAATCCCCCTGTGCAAGGAGGAGACATCTTCTGACTTGCTCGCCTCTGCAGAGATGAAAGACTAGGTGATGAGTGGGAGGTCCCAGGTATTTATGGGCCGGGAGGGTCTGCCTTTTTTTGTTATCTCTGCAAGATCGCCATCTACAGGACGGTATTACCCACATGTTATGGATATCTTGAAGTGGGGTGTGTGACATACTTAGAATATAGTACTTCACACAACGATCATCATCCAAATTGTGCAGAACCCTCTCCTTGTCATTGTGAGGCTTAGGACACAAGGAAGGGAGAACAATATCCTGATTGCGGTGGAAAGCAGACACCACCTTAGGAAGAAAATCTGGCTTAAAACGAAAAACCACCTTTTCCTGGTGTCTCTCAAAGTAAGGGGCCTGAATCGACAGAGCCGCCAACTCAGACACGCCGAACAGAGGTAATAACCACCAAGAAAGCAACCTTCTGAGTGAGAACCAAAAGAGCAATATCCTGTAGCGGCTCAAAAGGAGGACCCTGGAGAGCCGAAAGAACCAAATTCAAATCCCAAACAGGAACCACAGCCTTCCGAGGGGGCCGCACATGCACGACCCCTTGGAAAAAGGTCTTAACCAGCGGGTGTAAGGCAAAAGACCTCTGGAAGAAAACCAACAAAACAGAAACCTGTCCTTTCAAAGTACTAAGCTGGAACCCAAGATCCAGATTATGCTGAAGAAACTCCAAGATCCTAGGAATCGAAAACACCCTGCAAGGCAAGGCCCTAGCCTCACACCAAACAATATAGGACCTCCAAGTTCTATAGTAAATGCCAGAAGAGGACCGCTTCCTAGCCCTAATCAAGGTCTGAACAACAGCCGCAGACAAACCTTCCTCCTTCAGAATGGAGGTTTCAGCAGCCAAGCCGTCAAAGCCAGCGTTTGTAAATTGGGGTAAAGTAGTTGACCCTGAGATAACCGATCCGACAGGAAGCCGGTACTGATCTACGGCCAGCCGCACAACGGCTGCGTACCAAACCCTTCTTGGCCACCTTGGAGCCACCAGAATTGCTGGTGCCCCTTCTAGAGCCAGTTTGCGAACTACCTGGAGCATGGAGATGGGTGGAAACAGGTACAGAAACCCAGAACCTTCCAAGCAAGGGACAAGGCATCCACTGCCAGAGATAGCGGATCCTGAGAAAGAGACACAAAGGTCGGAAGTTTGTGATTGTGCCTCGAGGCCAAGAGATCCACCTCCGGAGTCCCCCACTTGCGGCAAAGATCCAGAAAAACCTCGGGGTTGAGAGACCACTCTCCTTGGCGAGAGGATCCCCTGCTCAGGGAATCCGCCTCCGTGTTCTCCACTCCCGGAATGTAGACTGCCGAAATGCAAGGAACATTGCTCTCCACCCAGTGCAGGATCAGAGAGACTTCCCCGAGGGCACTCCTGCTGCGAGTCCCTCCTTGGTGATTGATGTAAGCTACCGCCGTTCGGTTGTCTGAACGAACCTGAATCGGTAGACCCTGTAAATGTGAGGTCAGCCGAGCCAGAACCAGTAGGATGGCTCTGAGCTCCAAGACATTGATGGGGTTGTGAGCCTCCTGAGGACCCCACACCCCACTGAACTGATGACTTTTCCAATAACCTCCCCAGCCCGACAGGCTGGCATCCGTGGTAACCGTCTCCCAACAATGGACCAGAAAGGATCTGCCCTTCCAACAGGTTGCTCGATTCCAGCCACCACCGAAGGGACTGCCAAACCCTGGGAGACATCCTGAAAGGTTGATCCAATGACTGCGGACACCTGTCCCAATGCGTCAATAGGTGAAGTTGAAGAGATCTCATGTGAAACTGTGCTAATGGTACCGCCTCGAAGGAGGACACCATCAATCCCACCAGTTTCATCCCCTGTCGAATAGAGGGACAAGGATTGGCCAGAAGAAGGCGGATCAGACCCCGAATCCCCTGCACCTTGGTCTGGGGCAGAAACACTCTGGCCTGAATGGTATCCAGATTCATACCCAGAAATGAAATCACTCGTGACGGAGAGAGAGAAGACTTGGGGCGGTTGATCACCCACCCGAACCTCTCCAGGGTTGACACCACCTGGTGGGTGTCCAGCTCCGCCTGACGGAGGGAAGAAGCTGAGATCAACAGGTCGTCCAGATAAGGCACAATGCGAATGCCCTGAGCAGAGCCATTATTCCCGCCAAGACCTGGGTGAAGACCCTCGGCGCCGAGGTCAGTCCGAAGGGAAGGGCTACAAACTGAAAATGTTGACCCTCCACCGCAAACCGGAGGAATCTCTGATGTGCCGGAAAAAACGGAACATGCAGATACACATCCTTGATGTCTATGGATATCATAAAATCCCCTTGGCGAAAGGAATTGATAGCCGAGCGCAGAGTCTCCATGGCTCTGATAAACCTGTTGAGACCCTTGAGATCTAGAATGGGTCTCACCGAACCCTCCTTTTTGGGAACCGTGAAAAGGTTGGAGTAGTAACCCCTGCCTCTCTCCGACGGAGGCACCGGGCATATAACTCATGTCCAGAAGGTTTTTCACCGCTAACAGGAGCCCCTGTGCAGCCTGAGGGTCCGAGGGCACCCGAGACCTTAAGAATCTTGGAGGCGGCCAGTACTCGAACTCCAGTTTGTACCCGGAGGAGACTACTTCCAAGATCCAATTGTCCGTGACCTCCCGGGCCCAGACCTGGAAGAAGAGCCGCAGCCGCCCCCCCACCCCTGCGGGTGAGGGCGCCCCTTCATTGCTGAGCCGGTTTAAACAGCAGGCTTGGGCTTGGAACCCCAGGCAGCCGCGGGACGTGCCCGACCTCTGCCCCTGTTCCAGGACGTGCCCCTGACACCAGAGAAGGCCAAACTTCTAGTCGCTCTGGCCCGTCTAAAGGAAGGAGTGAACGAGCCAGCCCCCCGAAAGGGACGTCGCCGTTTCCTCCGCTGAGGTAACTTACCTCCCTTAGCAACAGCATCCAATTTATCTCCAAACAGCCGCGTACCCAAGAAGGGAAGCGCTGTAAGCGACTTCTTGGCCCCAAAATCCACCGTCCACTGGCGGAGCCAGACCGATCTGCGCATAGCCACCAATAAGGCTGAAGTCCTACTACACACGACAATAGAATCTTCCATAGCAGCCAAGACAAAATCCATGAACAATTCACATCTCTTAAGGGTAGCGTACTCAGCGCTAGCCGGATCAAACTGAGCATCATTCAGCCAGTCCCCGATAAGAGATCTGGTAGCAAGCGACACTAGGGCAGATGCACAAACAGGCCGCAGGGCCGAGCACACGCTGGCAAATGCGTGGCACGCCATCTGATCAAGGCGCTTATCCTCACCATCCTTAAGGGAAGTGGCGTCAGGGGTGTTCAGCACAGAAGAGTTGGTCAAACTTAAAACTGGCGCATCGACCTCGGGAGGAGAAGACCAGCGCTTAACCGCCTCCACCGGGAAAGGATACTTCTTATCCCATCCCTGAGGAGCACCAGGAAGACGACTGGGCCTCTCCCATTCTCTAAGGATCAGCACATCAAAGTGATCCTGGGTAGGAAATTCCAGACAGGGCTTGCGGACCCCAAAAAATTCCCCCATCTTGAGAGGAGGCGCCTCAGGTGGGTCAATATCCAACACCTCCAATAGATGTGACAAAACAGTGGCCGTGTCTATGGCATCCCCCAGCGCCTGCCCGACATTGGCATCACCAGACTGAACATAGTCAGCCTCTGTTTCCTGATACAATTCCCCCTCCTCTAACGGGGAATAATCTGACAAATCAATGGAATCGTCCCACATCCCACAAGGGCTGGGTCGACGACAAATGTCTCTTTTTAGCCTGGGCCTTCTTGCCCACCGTGCTAGCACTAACTTTCTCGATGCTGGCCAACCTAGCACAAACATCAGAGAGCGACTCCCCACCAGCACCAATGTCACTTGGGGTACGGATAAGGCGGGAAGGGGAAGGCGATTTAGCGGGAGGAGCCGATACAGAAGGCTGGGTACCTGACTGCCGCGCTATGGCCTTTTGTGCACATGGTATACATAACAGCACATTCTCACCCGTAAGGGATGCCCCACACCCCACACATGGCCGGGATTGTCCCAGAGGGAGCCCGAGCCCAGTATCCTGCGGAGCCTCCATATGGAGATTTTTGTGGTCAGTCGCAAGACCGCAGGGAAATTACGCCTAAGCAACCCGGGATGCTCCTTAAAAGTCCCAGTGGGAGGATTTAAGGTGAATCATTTTAACACTAAAGGACCCCAGGACCAGGAGGAACCCCTTAAAATGCACAATTATGAAGCAATGTGAAACACACAATTAGGCATATAGTTACTATCCAGAGTAACACACAATTAAAATATAATATATATATATATATATATATATCTATATATCTATATATCTATATATCTATATATCTATCATACCAACAGGCAAAACACAAACCAGCACTAAAGAGGCCCCCCCACCAGAGAGGGACCCCCAATCACTAAGGAAGTGGCCACCAGGCCCTTACCGTCCCCCAGAAAAACGACAGCAGCAGCAGCAAGGCATCGAGATGGCCCCCGTCTGAGGCGATCTGGAGAAGCAGGGAAAGAAGGGGAGCGGGCCAGCGCCGAAGGCGCCTTTTCCAGGCCCCACCCCCCTCCCAGCAGCGCGAATCTAGCCAGGGAGGCCCCCCCAGACAATGTGCCGAACGAGGGGGCGGGGCTACCGCGCGGAGCGCCCGGCCCCGCCCCCTTTTCTAACACAGCCTGAGGTAGAGGAGCTCCCCAGGCTGACAGGCAAAGGCACAGCAGGCTAGGCCAAGCAACCAATCCATCGAGGGACAACTACCAGATGAGCCACTCCAATCACACACACTGCCCAAATACAGTGGTAACACCAACACACATACATACACACAAAATAAAAGTTTAAACAATAAGGGAGAGGCCGAGGATGACGGCCCACCAGTCCCCCCCCCCCCCTCTGGAGGGAAGTAAGGGACCCTGAAGGGGGGGGGGGGGGGGACCCGGCCCGAATAAGGCCGCAGGCATGTAGGGACGGGGCATCCCACACCAGGATCACCAACTGGAGATTACCTCATGAAGATCGAAGTGGAGTGTATGGCACACTAAGAATAAAGCATATTTACATAGTATGTAAGGCTGAATAAAGACTTTAAAGTGGACCAACACCCAGGGGGGATCGGCCCGGAAATCTATAAGATTCCCGGACCGATCAGATCCCTCCCCGCGGGGCATCCGAAATCGGGATGTCCCGCGGGGAGGAACCCCCCCAGGAGGCCCACAATCCTCACCTTACCGGCGATCCAACGGCGCATGCGCGAGACGCGGCCGCGTCTCTCGCTTCCCTCTAGCAGGGCGCGCTCCCGCGCCGGCCGTTTTGTGAATGGCCAGCGCAGGAGCGCTCCCTGTTAGAGGGAAGCGAGAGACGCAGCCAATGACAGCGCTCTGGTATGCGCGTCCAAGCAGCTTTGGACGCGCATACCAGAGCTGCTCTGAGCGCTGTCATTGGCCGGACGAGGTCACGTGGGAGCGGGGAGAGGTGAGTTTTTGCGGCGATTGGGGGGGGTTTCAGACAGCGGGGCACCCCCGATCGGGGTGCCCCACCTAAGTGGACCAACACCCAGGATAGTCAAAATCCTGGGTGTTGGTCCACTTTAATCCATCTAGTTCAGCCTGATAATCTCCTTCCAGGGGTCTAATAGCTGGAAATATTACACGCAAGGAAGGCATCCAGGCCACTTCTGAACTCTTGATACACTCTAGTGCAGCTATACTCAACTGGCGGACTAGGGTCCAAATGTGGACATCGCCACAAGATTTCCGATCCCCTACCCTGACAGCCCTGCACTCAGTTACTTCTGTGTTGCTGTGCTCAGAGCTGCCTCCTCAATCGGCAATGTAGCCCTTAGTCTCTCTGCCAGGGTCATGGCTCCTTGGCACCTAGCATTGCAATATGAAGTACTTCACGGGCAAGAAGTGGCATTGCAAGGTACACACAAACTATGTTTCTTGGTCTCCAATTCTTTCCCCCCACCCCAGCTCAGTCCCATCTATTCCTAAGCCACCATCTCGTTACCCCAGCTCTGCTCCATCCATCTGTCCCCTCAGCTCTGCCCCATCCATTCCTGTATTCCCAAGCTTTGCCCATCCAATCCGCTCAGCTTTGCCCCATTTATTCCTGTCCTCCCAGCTTTGCCAATACATTACCCTTTAATCCAGCTCTGCCCATTCATTCTTGTCCTTCTAGTTCTGCCCATCCATTCCTTCTTCCAGCTCTCTCAATCCCTCCCTGCCCTTCCTGTTCTGTCTACAAGAAGTGGTTGAGTACCCCTGCTCTAGTGTATCCTTCATAACTACCTCCTCTGACTTCAAGCTTACAAATGCAGTTATACGGACTATGTAGATAAAGTACACCGAGTATGTAAATAAAATATAATATACCTCTACAGTATATACGGTATGCTTTGTTTTGCAGCAAGATCTACACCATCACTGCTAGAACCAGCTCATATCTAACAGCACCATTTTGCTTACCACACAAAATTTGTCCATGACGGGACACGGTTAGTAACAGGGCCTCAGAGTGACTAAATAGTTTAGATTTTCAGCCCCCCCCCCCCCCCCCAATCTGTTCTTTTCTCCCTACAGCTTTAATGCCTGTATTTAGCCTGTGGATTCCCTGCTATACTAGATGTAGAAGAGTTTCCCAAACTCAAAAGAGTCATGTTTTGTGGCCAACCACACCTTTTTTAAAGCAAATTTTAATTAACTAAAATCTGTGCAATGAAGAGATTTTTTGGTATAGCCACAGATTATGTATATGAAATATACTGCATTTCCCCCCCACCCCCCAAGTGTGTGTGTGAGTAAAACTTACATTACAGGCACTATTCCCCACTGACTGTGGGAGGAATATTATCAAGAGGGAAGTGCCAGTAATGTGTGATTTTTAGTTTGTATGCATGCTGCGTGTAACTTGGGCGGGGGGGGGATTCTGCATACTGTTATGAGGCGATGGGAGGGGGGGGGGTATCTGCCACACTGCCTAGTATTGGGTTCTAGGGGGGTGTGGGAGGTATTTCTCTTATTCTCCCCCTCTAAACATGAGCATCTTATAGTGTAAATAATCCGGTATATATGTATTACCTGCTCACTGATGCCAGTTCCGCCATACACACAGACCACTCTTAATCCGAGAGGCTTGGAAAATTTCTTGCACTCTTTTGTTATTTGTAAAGCCAGCTCTCTTGTAGGAGTCATTATAACAGCTAAAAAAATATATAAATATAATATAAAATATAATATAATATAAAAATAAATATATATAAAAAATTATAAAAATAAAACCAGAATACAGGCATGAACACAAATACTGGATTTTACTACTCAATGTAAGATCTCTTGTGAAATACTGCAGGGGATCGCAGTAATCCAAATATGATGGGTTATATGCTCCATATGTCAATCAGGAGATGTAGACACTGAAAACGCTGCCTCTTCAAAATATACTCATGCCTGGAATGAGCCCTACAAGTTACTGTGCTGTGGGCTCCCAGCACCCCCTCTTCCCTGGAGAAGGGGGGGGGGGGGACTCAACGACAACTTGTGCTGGGGGGCTGGACAAGCAGCAAGAGAGATATGAGGTAAAGAACAAAATGACTTCCTTAATAGTTCATGGTAGACAAAGTAGGAAAAATACCATTTTGTGATTACTCACCTGTAAAATGGGTATTATAAGTATGTCACACACCCCGCTTCCATAATCATGACATGTGGGTTATGGCCAGTAGAGGGCGAACTTTGCAGAGATGACAGGAAAAAAAGGAGCCCCTCCTAGTCCATAAATACCTGGGACCCCCCACACATTCCCCAGTATAGGGCAGCAGTAAGGGGACCAGGAAGAGCCAAATATAAACAATCATAACACTAAAAGGTTCACCATATATCCAAAATACCAATAAGGGCGGGATGAAGCGGGGTGTGTGACATACTTATAATACCAATTTTACAGGTGAGTAATCACAAAATGGTATTATTCCAAGTATGTCACACACCCCGCTTCCATAATCATGACATGTGGGAAATCCAATAGCAGTGTCCGTCATGGGTGGGAACCGAAAACAGTAAAAGAATGTACCAACTTAAACCACCGCAGCTTGCAGAGCTTCGTTGCCAAAAACAGCATCCGCTGAAGCCCGCACATCAACCGTGTAAAACTTGGAAAAAGTATGAGCGGAAGACCAAGTAGCAGCCTTACAAACCTGTTCAACTGAAGCCTGGTGCTGAAAAGCCCAGGACGCACCAACAGCACGAGTAGAATGCGCAGTGAACTTAAAAGGGGGAGTCCTCCCCTTGGCAGAATAGGCCCCAACAATGGCCTGACGTATCCATTTACTAATGGTAGACTTGGCAGGCGCCCAACCTTTCCGGGGCCCGGAGGGCACACGAACAAGGCATCCGTCTTACAAAAGGAAGAAGTAGCAACCAAATAGTACTTCACACAACAAACCACATCCAAAGAGTGCAGGACCCTCTCCTTGTCATTGCTAGGCTTAGGACACAAGGAAGGGAAAACCACATCCTGATTGAGATGGAAGGCAGAAACCACCTTAGGAAGGAAATCTGGCTTAAAACGAAAAACCACCTTGTCCTGGTGTTTCTCAAAGTAAGGGGCTTGAATGGAAAGAGCCGCCAACTCAGAGACACGTCGAACAGAGGTAATAGCCACCAAAAAGATGGAGGTTTCAGCAGCCAAGCCGTTAAAGCCAGCGTTTGTAAATTGGGGTAACAAAGTTGACCTTGAGTGATCAGAGAAACAGGGAACAGGGGCAACCTGTACTGATATACCGCCAGCCGTACGACGTCCGCGAACCAAACCTGTCTTGGCCACCTTGGGGCCACCAGAATTGCTGGCGCACCCTCTTGAGCCAGCTTGCGCACCACCTTGCCCACCATGGAGAAGGGGGGGGGGGGGGGGGACAGAAACCCCAGATCCCTCCTGGCAAGAGACATGGCTTCCGCTGCCAGGGCCAGAGGATCCTGAGACACAAACATTGGGAGCTTTTGATTGTGACGTGAGGCAGTGATCCACCTCTGGAAACCCCCACGTGTGACAGAGGGACCGGAATACCATGTGGATGAGAGACCATTCCCCTCGAGAGGATCCCCTGCTCAGGGAGTCCGCCTCCGTGTTTTCCACTGCTGAGATGCATGGAACATCGCTCCCCGCCCATGCAAGAATCAGCGAAACTTCCCTGAGGGCACTCCTGCTGCGAGTCCCTCCTTGGTGATTGATGTAAGCTACCGCAGTTCGATTGTCTGATTGAACCTGAACCGGTAAGCCGCGTAGTGGATGCGTCAAGCATGACAGAACCAACTGAATAGCTCTCAGCTCCAAGACATTGATGGGGGTGTGAGCCTCCAGAGGACCCCACAGCCCCTTGCACGGATGCGTCTTCCAAAAACCTCCCCAGCCCGACAGGCTGGCATCCGTGGTAACCATCTCCCAACAAGGGGTCAGAAAGGATCTGCCCCTCATCAGATTGCTTGGTTCCAGCCACCACTGAAGGGACTGCCGAACCCGGGGAGACGACATGAATGACTGATCCAATGACTGCGGACATCTGTCCCAGGCCAACAATAGATTGAGCTGGAGCGACCTCATGTGGAACTGAGCAAAAG
Organism: Gastrophryne carolinensis; assembly: GCA_027917425.1. Taxonomy (NCBI): domain Eukaryota; kingdom Metazoa; phylum Chordata; class Amphibia; order Anura; family Microhylidae; genus Gastrophryne; species Gastrophryne carolinensis. The sequence goes on along the minus strand of CM051238.1, from coordinate 82,078,106 downwards.
GAACTGCCTCGAAGGAAGCCACCATCAATCCCACCAGTCTCATCCCTAGCCGGATAGAAGGACAAGGATTGGACAGGAGAAGACGTATCAGATCCTGAACCATCTGCACCTTGGACTGAGGTAGGAACACCCTGGTCCGAATGGTATCCAGATTCATGCCCAGAAACGAGATCTCCCTTGAGGTGGAGAGAGAAGACTTGGGATGGTTAATCACCCAGCCGAACCTCTCCAGCGTCGCCACCACCATGCCTGGTGTCCAGCTCCGCCTGACAGAGGATGCCGCAATGAGGAGGTCATCCAAATACGGAACAATGTGAATGCCCTGGGCTCTGAGAAGGGCCATTATGCCCGCCAGCACCTTGGTGAACACCCTTGGTGCTGAAGTCAACCCGAAAGGGAGGACCACAAACTGAAAATGCTGATCTCCCACCACAAACCTGAGAAATCTCTGGTGTGCTGGGTAGGTTGGTACATGAAGGTAAGCATCCTTGATGTCTATGGATGTCATGAAATCCCCCTGACGAGGGAATGATGACTGAGTCTCCATGCGGAACTTCTTGGTTCTGATGAACCTGTTGAGAAGCTTCAAATCCAGAATGGTTCTTATGGATCCATCCTTTTTGGGAACCATGAAGAGGTTGGAATAGCAGCCCTGGCCTCTCTCTGAGAGCATATGACATCCATTACCAGAAGGTTCTTAACAGCCAACAGGAGCCCCTGCGCAGCCCGGGGATCCGAGACCTTAGGAATCTGGGAGGAGGCCGGTACTCGAACTCCAGTTTGTACCCGGAAGAGACCACTTCCAAGATTCATTTGTCTGTGACCTCCTGGGCCCAGACCAGGAAGAAGTGCCGCAGCCGTCCCCCCACCCGCAAGGGTGAGGGCGTCCCCTCATTGCTGAGCTGTCTTGGCAGCAGGCTTGGGACACCAGTTAAGGCCTGGACGTGCACGTCCTCTGCCTATGTTCCAGGAATCACCTCTGAAATTAGAGTAGGCAAAGCCTCTGCCTGCTCTGGCACCGCGAAAGGAAGGATTGAAGGAGCCTGCCCCCCAAAAGGGGCGACGCTGCTTCTTACGCTGAGGTAACTTTCCACCTTTCGCCACTGAATCCAGTTTATCTCCTAACAGCCTCATACCCAGGAAGGGTAGCGCTGCAAGTGATTTCTTAGCCACAATGTCAACTGCCTACGGGCGTAGCCAGACCTATCGGCGAATAGCCACCAGCAATGCCGAGGTTCTACTACACAAAATAAATCGCTTCATCCTTAGCAGATAAAACAAAGGTCACAAATAATTTACACTGCTTAAGGGCTGTGAAATCATCACTGGCCGGGTTAAGCTGGGAACCACTCAACAGGCCCCTAACCACAGACCTGGAACCGCAGTCGCGAGCGCCGAGTCACAAACAGGCCGCAAGGCTGAACCCACACTGGCAAAGGCATGGCATGCCATCTGATCAAAGCGTTTGTTCTCACCATCTTTAAGAGTGGCGGCGTCTGGAGAATGTACAACGGAGGTGTTGGACAATCCCAGAACGGGCGCATCGACCTCGGGAGGGGACGACCAGCACTTCACCGCATCCACCGGGAAGGGATACTTCTTATCCCATCCCTGAGGAACACCGGGGAGCAGGCTAGGCCTCTCCCATTCCTAAATAATCATGCAATCAAAATGATTCTAATTTGGGAACTCCAAGCGGGGCTTAGAAGTCCCAAAAAATTCCCCCTTCTGCGGGGGGGGGGGGGGGGGGGTCTCCGTTGGCGGAGAAATATCCAGTACCTCAAACAGATGGGCCAGGATCTTGAGGGTATCCACGGCATCCCCAAGCGCCTGCCCAGTATCAGTATCCAAAAAAAACTGCTGATCCTCAGCGTCAGATTCCTCAAACAATTCCCCCTCCTCGAGTGGGGAATAATCAGACCAGTCAAGGGAATCATAGTCATCAAAATCCAGTACCGGCGCTCGCCGGCGACAAATGCCTTCTCTTAGCTGGGGCCTTTCTGGCCGCAGAGCTAGAAATCAACTTTTCGATGTTGGCCAGCCTAGCAGAAACATCAGCTTGCGACTCCCCGCTAATGACAGTGTCACTTTGGGTATGGATAAGGCGGGGTGGGGTAGGCGATGAGGCCCGGCGGCACGGACCCAGACGCCTGACACCCCGACTGCCGCGTAATGGCCTGCTGTGCACATGGAATACAAACACATTATCCCCCACAAGGGATGCCCCACATACCACACACTGCCGGGGTTGCCCCGAAGGGAGCCCAAGCCCGGTATCCTGGGAAGCCTCCATATGGTGATTTTTATGGTAGTCGCAATGACCAGTGGGAATTACGCCAGTAAGCTACCCGGGATGCCCCTTAACGTCCGTTAGTGGGAGGATTTGTAAAGCCCCTATTTGAGTGAGGGACCTAAGGGCCGGGAGAACCCCCTTTTAACTATCAAGGAAGGTAATCCCCCTGGAAGACATAATATAAAAGGGTACCATAAGCAGGAAGTCATTACAGCAATCATACATCCAGATATAATCACAGTCATACAATATATCTGTATAACCTTAAAGTATATGTCAAGGATAACGCAGCATACAAGGCACCACAATAGAAATACAATTATGCATAACAAAAAAGGAAAAATAGAACGAGCCCCGCAGGGCACTCACAGTTAGGATGCAAGATGGCGACCGGACACCCAGCAGCATCAGTCAGGCCAGGGGAAGAGAAGGAGGGCGGGCCAGCGCGGATCGTGTGCCGCGCGTGGCCCCGCCCCCTCCTGCTGGGAAGAGTAACCGCGGTTCCCAGCCATTGCTGGGAACCTCTGTGGGTGCCAAAAGAGAGGGGGCAGGCCGCATCAGCGCGCCGAGCGCCTGGCCCAACTGACTAACATGAGAAGCAAAAAACATGGCCGCGCTCCCACAAGGTTGCTGAGCCGGCCCGCCGTCTAACAGACGCGGCCCAGCAACAAGTGAAGCAAACAGCCACACACACTCATACCACACTGACAGCTAATTGGTCAGGCAAAGTCTGAGGTAAAAAATTGGAGGGACATGCCCCCCCCTCCATGATCCAGGGATAGGGAGCAACGGGTGGGGGAAGTCCCAAGCCACCTAATGCAGCGCAGGGAAAACAACAGACAAGGCATCCCAAACCAGGATCCCGAACCTGGTATCCGCCTACCCCTTGGAGGGGGTCTCACAGAGGAGCATGGCTCCAAGTTATCACACCACTAAGGTGTATCCTACCTTCACCCGGACCAACAGCCAGGGCTGGGAGGCATAGGGGGCTTAGTAAAAAAAAGGTCCGGGCAGAAATAGGGAAATAAAATGGCCGGGTGTAAACCCGGCTTACCTGCAAGGAGGAGACAGCCATCTTCTGACTTGCTCGCCGTCTGCAGAGACGATTACTGGGGAATGTGTGGGAGGTCCCAGGTATTTATGGACTGGGAGGGGCTCCTTTTTCTCCTGTCATCTCTGCAAAGTTCGCCTTTTACTGGCCATAACCCACATGTCATGATTATGTAAGCGGGGTGTATGACATACTTGGAATAAAAAATTAATTGTTCTAACTTTACACTGTTCTTACCTCTGCCATCTTCATCAAGCACCGAATGGTGTCCTCTTGTTCAGGTGCCTCTTTGGTCCCTCGTCCGCTCTACTTCTCCCCACAAATTGACCACTATGCCGGCATTTGAAGGGAAGGAAGACAAGGGTTCGTTCCCCCTTCCATCTAGGTTGGCACTCTGCCAGGCTCTCAAAGCAGACCAATCACCACCATGCCTGGCATTGGAGTCTGAAAGGCTCCAATGTCTGCCAACTACACATCTGCATGGATGCAGGGGGTGTGGCCACAGCTTGCGATTGCAATGAGGGACTGGTGCATTAGTATGCACGGCATTAAGTGCCGACTGGATGAATGCCTGTGCATGCCCCGTGAGAACAGCAGAAAGGTGAGTGGATTGGCGAACTGGGGTTTCACACAGCAGAGCACTCCAAAAGGCGACGCCCACGGCAATAACCAAGCACCAGAGTGCCCACCACTGTGTGAGTGCCCCCAAATAACCTCAAACCCCTTTTTCTTTCTGCCAGGTACTAGTGAGAGTCCCTGTAGCCGTGTGTGCACTAGCCCTCAAATAGCTGGGAGCAGGATTGGACGAGCGCGCACACATACACTGTGAAAACTGTTTCACATTGCGAACCACCCCAAATTGGGGTGATTGGTCCACCTTGATGCTCCCAACAAAGGGAGGGGAATACTGCAGAGCATGGGAATCTCTCTAGCGCCATTCTGATCGCTTCTGCAGCCAGAACAGGAGCTGAAGGGACCTCAGGGGCGTTGAACAGCAGGAGGACACAAGTATAATGTAAAGTTAAAACAATCTTTAACTCCACAGGGCCTCTAGTGGAGTTACCTGCCAGTATGGCAGCAGGTGGCTTGCAGATACCTCCACCTTATTCATTAACCTGTAAACCCCCCCAACAGCAAGGGACAAGGACCGGAAGAGCCTAGTGCCCATCTGGGCGGGCTACGTTTTCACCCCTGGCTTGGTGCATGCTTGATGTACCGGCTGGTCGGAAGACGTGTACGCCTTTTTACGAGATACAGGGGCTGGGGCACTGCAATAGTGCTTACTTGATGAATGCACCGATCATTTGAATAAGGGCGGTGTCGGAGATAGGCGATTATGCTGATTCAAACCACAAAACATGCTTGCATCACAGCACCAAAGCTACTCCCACATGCTTGAGAAAATTCAAGAGGTAAAACCTCAAATCTCAATAACTCAGCCATTTCTGAGTCAATTCCCCCCCCCCTTATACAATGGGCTAACACTTGGCTATGCCTAGTCAATCCCTTTAAATTCCTGGGGAAAAAAACAAAAAAGTAACACTTTAATATTCAATGGCGTACAGAGTGTTTGTAAAGAACGTAGTTTACTTACTTAATGGCCCTTCACCTTCTTCAAGAGGTCTCTGGTCCATAATGTGTCTAAACATGGGCAGAAGAAATGCAATGGTTTTTCCACTTCCAGTCTTGGCAATACCAATTAGGTCACGGCCAGACATGATTGCAGGAATAGCTTGTGCTTGGATAGGTGTAGGTTTTTCATATGCATGCCTGGAAATAAGAATGGCGGCAAATGAGAAGCGACCCTAAACAGCCTTATTCAGTTTCACCTTCACTACATCAAAAATGTTTTAGTTAGTATTTCTCTTGTTTGTGTAGTCAACTGTTTTTGATTTTTAAGATACACACACTTAAAAGGAATAAAAAATGTCTACAGACTGCCCTGGAGTTAAAGAGGAGCAATACCCCCCTTCAAGTTTATCAGACTTGGGGGAGATCCTGAATTGGGATGACATTTTCTAAAACCACCCAGGTCACTTGACTAGTCCAAGGTCCCTGATCCGGCATACCTCTGGCTGTGTGCGGGCTGCGCCAGGCCCTTCTGAATAGGTGGCGTGGGTGAGGCTAGCTAGAGACGAATATGTGGCCAACAGCACTTGCTCCATTCAGATTTCCTTTGCCAGTGCGGCAAGGAAATCTGCATGGCATGAGCGTGGCCATTTGGCTGAGCCAGGAACCCAGAAGAGGCAAGTATTTGGGCGATCTGTGGGGATGCACACAACAGGGCATTCCATATTGGGATGGCCCAGCAGTGGGCAACACCACAAGAACTTTTACTTGGGTGATGATTCCGGGAGCCTACTGCAGGGAACATCAGTTGGAGGGCACTGCCCTGCATCAGCTTGCGGAAAGGCAGCGATTCCGCTGCTACCTGTGCATGCACCTAGTTATCGGGGTGGTGTGGACGTGAGGCATCCCAATTTTGAGATTCTAGGGTCGGCCCGGTGCCACATTGGGACCAATGAAATATATAAAGCCATTTTTTATTACTGACACTAGCCTGTTATCTATTCTAGACCTTATATAGCAAATCATTTTGGCTTTGTAGAAATGTAGCAACACTTTTTCTTTTTTGCAGTCTGAAAGCAGGAGTCCACTCCTTAGTCACATTTCAGGCAGCTGGCACTCATCTACAAGTAGACCTTTGTTATAGACTTTTCACAATGCCATACTTTAGGAATTATATACATATCCAGAGTTTTTACTAAATAAAAAGCAACCAAAAGAACATTTATTCACATTTTTATGACTACCAGTTGGAGTGACTCAATAAGGTCCTGTTAAGTTGCAACAGTTATCTGGTGCCATGCTGACTGTGGTGCATACCACAGCTAGAGGACGACGCCTTGGGGAGTAGCCTTAGAATGAACACGATCAAAGCAATCCCACAGATCAAGTTCAAGTACTTGTCTTGGTCATACTCTTCCAACCAATGTCTGACATTTCTAGCTTTGTAGCATTTAACATGGCCTTGCCATCAGCACGTACAGGTGTACATATTCTGCAAGAACGGATCCATACCCAAATCTGTTGACCATGATGAGTGGGGCCCAGAGAATGCCACAAAGACATTTCTCAGACGAAAAACTCCACCACCAGCATGTGCTCTTCTAGAAATTGTTGCAGGATGGTTGGTTTCTAAAATTTCTCAGACACACCAACTTTCATCCATTCAATGAAGCAGAAAATGTGACTAATTGGAGAAGACAATCCCTTTTTTCGATAACAAGAGGTTCAATTCAGATAATGCCATGAAAACTGAAGCCTTTCCTACTGATGAAACTTTCTTAGCGGTGCTGTGACCACCCATCTGCTTTGAATCCCCATACACAGTTGTTTATATTTGTTGCATTTATATACTGCTTATTTGTACATTCAATTTTTTAGAAAGGTATTCTTGTCCATTATGCTCGCTTATCAGTCTCCTAGTCCTTATGACATATGATGTACAAAATATACACTGGGTACCAACTCTCTGGCGTCTGGGATGTCATGTTACAAAAACACAGCAAACAATATACTTTGAGGCTTAAAAGTGAAAAAAAAAAACCCACCCGGGCCAACCCTGGAATAGGATATATTCCAGGGCAGGCTGCTGGTCTCTCCCCAGGGCTTTCAGATTTGGCATGCCCCTGTGTAAAACTCCACTGGGCAACAGTAATCATACAGATAAGGTTGGAAAAGGGGTCGGTGTTCCAAATTAAATTGTCAAGGCAAAGAGCTCTAGTTGAGAACAATGTACGCGGAGATGACCAGTGAGAATAATATATACAGAGGCACCGACTGAGCATGTTCCCAATCAGAGCAACCCTCCCTTGCCAGAAATATAAAAAGTAACACCAAAGTTCTGGTCAGCTGGTTAGCTCATCTTCCTGTTCACTTCATACCTAACAAAACAGTGTCGTAGAAAGTCTAGACTTCAATTTTTCTAAAAGAAGAAAAAGAAACTCAACAGCCAGATTAAAAAAAAAAAAACATTATTGTATGGGATAATGAAATAAGACTTACTTTTTAAGTGCACTCAGAATCTTCATAGATATTCCACACTGCACCCAGGTTTTAATTGGTTTGGGACAATTCTTTCCCTGCACTGTAATGCCCTCCAATTGCAATCTGTAAGCACTAACCTCTAAAGCAACAAAAATAAAATACACTCAGATACATTACGGTTACCACAATGAGACTTAAAATATTATAATACAACATTTTCAGAAATATTACCTTATGTATTAATACATATTCTACTAGTGACAATATGGAAAGATTCAGCTTCATGTCATAGCTTGGAATTTGTGGGCATTGCTCTGCAAGCCCATGCTATTTCTTAACAAGTGGGAAACTCCCTTAGCACAGTTCTTTGGAGCAAACATACACAGAGATGTGGCCTGCCACAATTCACCTACACTGCAGGGTTAAAAAAAAACCCATGTAACACAAGGAAAATACCATTTTGTGATTACTCACCTGTAAAATGGGTATTATAAGTATGTCTCACACCCTGCTTCGGAAATATTCATTACACTTGGGTTATGTCCAGTAGAGGGCGAACTTCTGCAGAGATGAATAGAAAAAAAGAAGCCCCTCCCAGCCCATAAATACCTGGGACCTCCCACACATTCCCCAGTATAAGAAAGCATGCGTCAAGCATAACAGAACCAACCGAATAGCTCTGAGCTCAAAGACATCGATGGGGGTGTGAGCCTCCTGAGGACCCCACAGCCCCTGGAACTGAAAATCCGTCCAGAAACCTCCCCAGCCCGACAAGCTGGCATCCGTGGTAACCGCCTCCCAACAAGAGGCCAGAAAGATCTGCCCCTCATCAGATTGCTTGGTTCCAGCCACCACTGAAGGGACTGCAGAGACTGGGAGACAGCAGAAAGGACTGATCCAAGTACCGGGGACATCCGTCCCAGTTCAGCAATAGATGGAGTTAGAGCGACCTCATGTGGAACTGAGCAAAGGGAACTGCCTCGAAGGAAACCACCATCAATCCTACCAGATTCATCCCTAGCCGGATAGAGAGGCGAGGATTGGCCAGGAGAACACGTCAGATCCTGAACCCCCTGCACCTTTGGGTGAGGAAGAAACACTCTGGCCTGACTGGTATCCAGATGCCCAGAAATGAGATCTCCCTTGATGGGGAGAGAGAGAGAGGACTTGGGGTGCTTGATCACCCATCCGAACCTTTCCAGCGTCGTCACTACCCTGGAGTCCATCTCCGGCTGACATAGAAAAGAAGCTGTAATGAGTAGGTCGTCCAGATACGGCACAATGTGAATGCCCTGGGCTCTGAGAAGAGCCATTATGCCCGCCAGCCCCTTGGTACCGAAGTCAACCCGAAAGAGAGGGCCACAAACTGAAAATGCCTATCTCCCACCACAACCTGAGAAATCTCTGACGTGCTGGGTAGATTGGTACATACAAGGTACAAGGTACACAAGGTAAACAACCCTGATGTCTATAGATGTCACGAAATCCCCCAGACGAAGGGAATTGATGACTGAGCGCAGAGTCTCCATGCGGAACTTCTTGGATCTGATGAACCTGTAGAGAAGCTGCAAAAACCAGAATGGTTCTGATGGATCCATCCTTTTTGGGAACCGTAAAGAGGTTGGAATAATAGCCCCGGCCTCTCCCTGAGAAAGGCACCGGACATATGACCTCCATGTCCAGAAGATTTTGCCCTGCCAACAGGAGCCCCTGCGCAGCCCGGGGGTCCGAGGGAACCCCTAATGACACCCAGCGTGCATTGACAAACATTGTGGTTGATCTTAAGACCAAGAAACCGCAAGATGGGACAATACGATTCATCAGTGTTCTTGGCCGCCACCGCGCTGGATAAGGCGCAAACACAAGCAACAGTGCACAACAAGCAAAGCCCCGCAGGGCACTCACCGCACAACAAAAGGTGATCCCCAGCCTGATGGCAGAAGGAAGAAGAAGGGCGGGCGTGGATCGCGCGCCGCGCCTGGCCCCGCCCCCTCCTCACCCAGCAACGCGGTTCCTTTGACAGGGCGCCGCCGAGGGCGCCAGAGAGAGTGGGGCGGGCCGCCGCCCAGCGCGCCCGGCCCCGCCCCCTCTCCTCACAGAAAGGAGGGGGAGAAGCTCACCCTTAGCCCGAGCAGCCACACGTGCAGAGCCGGACAGGGCGGCCAGCTCTCAATACGGCCGCCGCATGTATCAAAGGAACAGTAAAATCACACACACACACACCAATTCATTGAAGGATTACTTCCCGATGCTCCACATCAACAGGAAAGATAAAATGAATGTTAAAAACAAGGGAGAAGTCACAGGCCCCCCTCCCATTGTGAATAAAGGGAAGTAACGGGAGGGAGGGATCCCCAACTACGGTAGTAGAACATGGGGAAACGGACAGGGCATCCCATCCCAGGGTCACCTACCCCTTGTAATGGAGCGTGGCTCCTATCAGTACACCTGTTAAGGTGAATCCTACCATCAACCGGACCTACAGCCAAGGCTGGGAGGCATTAGGGGACTTAAGCATAACTAAGTCCGGGCAGAAATAGGGATAAAAATGGCCGGGTGTGAACCCGGCTTACCTGCAAGGAGGAGATTTCATCTTCTGACTTGCTCGCCGTCTGCAGAGATGATTACTGGGGAATGTGTGGGAGGTCCCAGGTATTTATGGGCCGGGAGGGGCTTCTTTTTTTCTATTCATCTCTGCAGAAGTTCGCCCTCTACTGGACATAACCCAAGTGTAATGAATATTTCCGAAGCAGGGTGTTAGACATACTTAGAATATGTAAATCAGGGCAGGGGACATTAGAAGATCTGCCCAGAGTTGACATTTTTGCATCCTTCTATGTTAATACATTTTCAAACACAACTTTTGCTTAATCTCATTAAAATGTATACTAAAGGCAACCCCGATTATTGTCTCAGACTACACAATGCACTGTCCCAAATTTCAACCTGTTTTCAAAAAGACCCTGTAGTTCCTAAGTTATTTGTAAAAGTATTAGAGCATTGGAGATGCAGATGAAAAAAAATGAGAAACCATGGTTGTGGCAACAGCGATGTGATGTAAGAACACTGTGGGCTTTACATACATCATGGTAAAACAAATAAGTGCTGTGCCTCTAGTTATTACACATAGTGTGATCAGGAAAAGGTGGTGGGAGATGCTGCAGGCCAAGAGCATCTCCAGCTTGTCAGCAGTGTGCGACTAGGGAGGAGGGCAGGGTTTCATTGCTGCAGAGAGGGGCAAGCTAATCAAGGCGTCTGGGGAGGGAGTGCGTGGCGTTTTCTGTTCTCGGTCCACTGAAGGTTGATTGAAGGACCATGTCAGCGGGCTGGAGACTAAAGCCGAATAAGGGAGTGATTTCCTCACTAAGGAGACTGACATAGCAGGAATGAGAGCGATGGAGGGACTCGATGTAGGGGTAAGCTGCTGATATGTATTTTTTAACTTTTGACTTGCCTGCAAACATCAATCCTATATTGTAAAATACAGCTCACCGTTGAGATGGGTCACTCTCAATCCTAATAGTGTTGTAGCTGCTGCCACTCACAGCACAAAGCTTCAGTTGGACAACTGGAGTCATTCGGCAGGAGAGATAGGTTTTTTTTTTTAATTCATTTTGTGTAAGCGTGGGAGGTGGGGATGCTATGCTACAGTGCAGAATTACTTTAAAATGTAATAAAACACTTTCCCTTCCTGCCCTAAAACCTCAGGCGATGCAGCAAGCTCGGTGGTGGCCTTTTTAAACGAGCCTGGGTTTACCACCACCGAGGCCATGCCCAAGGTTGACATGACTCTGTAGACTCGGAAGCGCTCCCAGCCTATCAGAATGGTTGGGTGCGGGAGCTGCTGGTGATGTTTACTGGCGACCCTAGAAGGTTACACACAGTGTGGCATCCCAATTTCGTATGTCCTGGTAGCAGGCTAGCAGCTGGCCCTGGGGTCTTCCAAAGATGGCCAGCGCAGTTTTTAAGCCACTTGAATAATTCACAGTGTAATATCAAAATAATGCACAGCGAGAAATGTAATCAACGATCAAGTATTTCAATAGCGAAATCACTTTCTAAAGTAATCTTGGAATGTACTTTACAGCAACTTTTAGGATTGATCTGGAAAAAGAAAAAAAGGATTTTACCATCAGGGGTCATTTTAGCAAGTTCTGGAACTTCAACATAAAAATTTTTCCTGAAAGGTTCATATTCAATTTTTCCATGATCCACTGGGTCCAACAATTTGCGTTGCTTGGTCTGAAAGCCGGTCAAAGCGGTTTGAAGATCCACCTCTTCCTCTTCAGAAGAGTACTACATGTATAAAATTAATTTTTAAATCATATCTTACTGCTAAGATGTAATATACAGACAACAAATTTTAACATTTACAGAATATTTGTGGCCTACTCCCCAAAAAAAGTAAACCCTGTGTCAAAAATCTCCTTAACCCTTTTGTTGCCAAGCACGTAACACCTACGTGCTGGCTTGGCTGGGCCTTAAGTGCCAAGCCCGTAGGTGTTACGTGCTTGACTTTCCTCGCTTCTAGTTTAAAAAATAAAAATAAAAAATACTCACCTGACCCCTTGTTGGATCCGGCCGGGTCTCCTCTTTAATTTGGTGCCATCCGATCCCCCGTGGGGGGTCGGATGGCTCCAGGAGAGCCCCCGGAATAGGCCGCCCCCCCCCCCCCGCTTCTGCAGCAGCAGCTGCTAACTGTAAAAAAATAAAAAAAATAAAAATGACATTCACTTACCTGCGTGTGCGCTGGCTCCCGCTGTCCCTCCTTTTCACCTGGGGGGCCTCCGATCCCCCCCCAGGACTTACCGATCTTCAGGAGAGAGCCTGGGAGGATCTCTCCTCTCTTCTTCTCGATGGCGGCCGCCATCTTGCCTCTAAGCCCCGCCCCCTTATGAAGTCATCCCGGCCCCGAACGGGCTTCAGCTTTCTCAGCTTCTCAGATGCCGGTGATCGGCGCTGGGGAAGGAGGTGACAGGAGATCCTCTGATCTCCTGCCTTCTCCTTCTCTGGATGCCGATCACCGGCATCTGTCAGCTGAGCGGCGAGGGACAAGAGCTTGCAATCGAAGGTAAGTACAGTAAAAAACATTTTTTTTTTCTAATAAAATACTTTTTATTATTGTGTGGTGGTTTTTTTTAACAGTTAACCCTTTGTGAGCTGGTAAGGGGTCCATGAGACCCCTTATACCAGTTCACAAGGCTGGGGGGGTGGCAAGTCACCTGCCCTAGCGGGTGACTTGCCATTAACCCCCGCACCCCCATTACCTGCCTCCCCAAAGGCCAGGGGGGGGGCAGAAGAGCCCGGGCCCACATAGGCTATGTGGGCTCGTAGGCTGCAGGGTGGGGGGGCCACCAAAGCTGGCCCCCCCACTCTGTGCCTACAAGCCCCCATAGCTGGTCCCGGGCTGGTTACTTTGGGTAAGGGGGACCCCACGTCATTTTTTTTTTTGATTTTTAAGGGTTTTTAACCCTTAAAAATCCAAAAAAAAATGGGGTCCCCCTCCCCGGGAAGGGGGACCCTATGTCATTTTTTTTTTTAATTAACCATTTGTCATCCAGCAGCTATAAAAGGCTTCTGGGCAGGAAAGGGTGTCTACCTATACATATGTGGTATCGCTGTAACCGGGAGAAATTGGGGTTTCTCACGCAATAAGATTTTATTGACAAACTTACATTTTTTATTACAAAAAAACTCTACAAATTGTAAAAAAATATTTTTTTTTAATTTTTTTTCACACATTTCACCCAAAAATATTGAGAATACACCTAAAAAATACAAACAAGACATTTCATGTTAAAGCCCAGACTCTGTTGAAAAAAACAATATATAATTTTCCTGGGAAATCCCTGGAAATCCTTTCAAAAATGACAGTTGAACATGTGTAGCGCAAAATAGTAAAACATCGTCTGGCAACAGGGAGTGGCAAATGCTGCAGGTAGGCTGGCAGCGAAAGGGTTAAAGCAGAACAAAACCCAACGGTGCTTTCCCTTCCCAAATGGGGATGCCCGGCTTTATGAAACCCCCATCCATGGGTTCCGGCAAAAGTCAACTTCTCCGACGGCTCCCTTGGCAATGTAAACAATGTGAAGCTTTAGCTCCCGAATACAGAGCTGCTTGCCGATCATTAATATGCACGGCAAACCGCGGGGCAAGAAAAAAATCTGGGATGGTCAAAACCTGGGGTTTGTTCCACTTTAATCCAGACCTACACCCATAATTGATTATATTTACCTGGTCCAGCAAGGACCCCAGTAAAAGGAGGCTGTAGCAGGACCACACAGGGCAGCAGCTGGCACAATTCTGTCTGCTGCAGCATCTATTTCTCCAACCTGGAACATGTATAAGCATACAACTGCCTGGCTGGGGGTGGAGGGTTGGGACGAGGGATCCCCTAGGCACCACTGGGGTGTAGATCTGGGTCCTGGCTGGTTAGCAGAACACAAGCCTGAACCCTACTGGCCACTGGATGAGTAGATATGTACAATCTAAGGACTTGCTAAGGGCCTCCAGCATGACCCACGGAGAGAGAGGCGCCACCCCCTGGGAGGAAACAAACTGAACAGAGGTTAAAAGCCCCACATCTTCCTCCCCACCTCTTTATCAAGTAACCTAAGTTAACCCTAGGACTATGGGTGGGTAAGAAGGGGTCATGCTGAAGGATTCTTAGAAAAGCAGTTACCAGTAAGTCTAACTGGGATCTTCTCTAATCATCCTTCAGCATGACCCACGGAGAGGATTAGGTGAGTTATTATACCTTAGGGGTGGGAAGCTGCAAGTAGTACCCTTCTACCGAAAGCCTGATGTTTTGCAAATAGTAGATCAAGTCTATAATGTTTCAAGAAGGCGTGGGGTGATGATCAAATTGCTGCTTTGCAGATCTTTTACAAAGAGGCGCCAGTCCTCTCTGCCCAAGATGCTGACAAGGCTCTCGTTGGATGGGCAGACACTTCTAAGGCAGAGACTTTCCTAGATGAATAAGCTTGTGCAATAGTCTGTTTTATCCACAAGGCTATAGTGGACGTTGAGGCTGCCTCTGTTTTTTCAGCTGAAAGTTACTAAAGGTTGTTCTGCTATACGCCATTCTCTGGATCATTCCAGATATACGATCAGCTCTTCTAATGTCTAGAAGAGATCTTCTTTCTTGCCTGCCCCAGTTGGCAAAGTCGGAAGTGCTATATGCTGAGACCTGTTAGTGGTAGTTACTATTTTTGGAAAAAACAAAGTATGACTATCTGGGAGTACAGAACAATAGGACTCCTTCATAGATAAGGCCTGCAGCTCACTCACTCGCCTGGCAGAACTAATGGCTAGCAGGAAACAAAATTTTAGTGATACCCACTTCTCTGAAACCTCCTCTAAGGGTTCAAAAGGGGGTTCTATTAACCCTTTAAGCACAATTGGCAAGTGCCATGTAGGAAAACCCTTAAAGGGCGCTGGCCTTTTGCGAGTAACCAATTTTAAAAAATGATTTGTTCATTTTGTCTCAATTTTTGTTCCAGGAAAACTGAAGTCTGTCTTTAATGTACTTACTGCTAGCCCTTTCTTGAATCCTTCCTGCAGGAATTCGAGGACCTTGGCTATATCCTTTTTCTTCAACTTGGTGCTATCAGTTCAAGCCTTGATGGAGTTGGATGAAGAATGACAACCAGATGAATGATATTCGGAATGTTTGGAAATTGCCACCAAGCTCTTTTTTGGCCAGAATGAAGCTATGAAGATAACGTTGAATTCTTCCTTTGCTACCTTCCGGATTACTTATGGCAGAATTCTGAAAGGAGGCATAAGCTAGGTGGAACCTACATGGTGAGTTAGAGCATCCACTGCTTATGCACCCTCTCCCATTGTCAGTGAATAAAATGACTCACTTTGTATTGCTGGCATTGGAAAACAGGTCTATCTGCGGGAGACCCCAAGTACTTACTATAAGAAGAAATATCTTGGTTCAGACACCACTCTGTCTGCTGAACCCTGACTCGACTTAAATAGTCTACTAGAGTACTGAGGGTCCCTTTCAGATGGACTGGCAAGACATACTGGACCTGCTCCTGTAGAGGTAACAGAATGGAATTTGACAGGTTAATTAGATATTGGGGATCTTGTCCCGCCCTGATGGTTTAGATAGGCTACTGTGGAGGCATTGTCTGACCGTATCTGTACATCTCTGCCTGCTATGACTGGCAGAAATTGATTCAGTGCCAGCTTGACTGCCAGGAGCTCTCTGAATTTTAAGGGCCTGGCTGTCAATGACCTTGGCCACTTTCCCTGAACCTGGTGACTTTCCAAGTGGGCACCTCAACCCCAGCTGCTTGAATCTCCATTCTCTTCCCTTTTCTAGTACTATTGGATCTGTCCACCACCTGAGGTGCTCTAGGACACACTGTCATAATTAGATCCAGTGAGTCCTGTTGCTTGTCCCACTGTTCTAGAAGAAATTTCTGCAGTGTTCTCATGTGTAGTTGTGCCCATGGCACAGCACGAATTGACAAGGTCATAAGACCCAGGATTATCATGGTCTCTTGTATGGAAATCTGAGGGACAGTGAAGAGACTCTGGGACTCTGCTCTGATCACGTCTACCTTTTCATGTGGAAGAAAGATCTTTTGGCGAGTATGGTCTATACTGAAACACAGAAACCTACATAGATGACTGGGTGCCAGGGTAAATATTTCTAGGTTGATCACCCACCCCAGACTTTTCAGTAAGGACAGGGTCTTTCTAGATCTGCTAGGAGTGATGCCCTTGACTTGTTTAGAAGGAGGTGGTCATCCAAATAAGGGGTTCCCTGTTGTCTGAGGTATGCCATCGGTTCTGCTAGGATCTTTGCAAAGATCCGCAGGGCTAAGGACAGACCGAATGGCAGTGCCCTGTACTGGTAGTGAAATGTTTCTTGGTCTGTCTGATCCGCAAACCTCAGATACTTGCGGTGCGAGTTCAGAAGCCACTCTGAGGGCTCCGTCGCTGCCTCCAACTTGCACGCTGGCTGAGGAGAAGTGCCGCCTATCCACTTCTGGGTCGCCGCAACAGATGTGACGTGAGAGCGCCGGGTCACCGATTGCAAGACCCTGCCCCCAAAATTTGGAGGGAAAAAAAAAGTTACTTAGTAAAACACAACCGGAATCCCGAAGTCACCGAACCAGCACCCTCGAGGACCCTTAAAGGTTGAGCACACCCGCAACTTAACTCAGTTGCAGGGATTTAAAGGGGACCGCCCAAAGTCCTCGGATGAACTCCACACGGATTGTGTGCAAGGGCTCAGCAGACTCCTCCAGAACTCTGCAGTTTGAAAACAAACTGAAATAAAAAAATTGGCTGAAGTCTAACACCACTATCACACCCCAATTTTCCTTAGGGTGGAAACACAAAGAATTGAGGAGGGGAGCAAGGGGTGGGGCTTTTAACCCCTGTTCAGTTTGCATTTCCTCCCATGGGGTAGAGCCTCTCTCTTCGTGGGTCATGCTGAAGGATAATTAGAGAAAAAGAATAAAAAGAAAAAAAAGAAAAAAAAAAAAAAACCACATGAGACAGATTAAGCGATACCAAGCAGGGAGTAATGCAGACATTGTGTTCTTTACCCACAAACTATGAAAAGAACGTTAATGAAAAGCTACATACCTCCATAGCATCTTGATCATTCTCCATAAGTTCTCCTTTTTTCTTTGTTGTTTCTACAGGCATCTTTTTTGTGGAAACCATGGTGACAACTTTGGTAAAGGTTGGTCCGCTTTTCTGTTGGCCCAGTAAAAAAATAACACAAATTTAAAGAAATTTCATTAATTCCTCCTCAGGATATATAAGAAAATAGCATATTGCGTTTGCTACCTACAATGGAAAAAATCCAAAACATGATATGACTTAAATCTTCATTTTCAAGTATTCAATGTGTCTTACAGCTATAAAATATTCAATTTCCTAGTTTTTCAGTCACAATAACAACTATGTTCAGCATTCACTAGCAAATGCTTTGGGGCTGAATCATTGCAAAGGACATCACACATAGGTAATAAAAGACCTCATGTATACTGAGCACACCCCAGCAGAATTAGAGCAATTAACAAGAAGATTTTTTTGAAGTACCATATTAGTTGCCCTATAAGACACAATACAAAAAAACCTTGCATTACTGAGCTCCCACACAGCAACAGCGTCTTCCCCCGACAAACACAGAAACACACACACAAACTGCCCTCGCCCGCTGTCATTGCTGCCTTCATCTCCACATAAACAAGTTCCAGGGGCGCCGGTTCTAGCAACGGAGTGGGCTTTGCCTCTGACTCGTACCAGCATCCAAAACTGGCACCCAGAGAACTTGTTTTTTTATTTTTTGGTCTTTGGGGGAATGTTGCACACTGCCTGTAGGTATATGAGGGATGCCACCCTCCGCTTGTCGGTAATGTGGGATGCCACACCCCCTTCTCCGCCCGTAACGTGGGATGCCACACAGCCCCTGCCAGTAATGCGAGGTCTGTAATGGGGTGATCGGGGGGGGGGGGGGGGTTGGGGATTCTGCACACTGTAATGGGGCGATTGTGAGGGGTATTTTAGCATATTCAGAATATTCTCTTATTTTCCTCCTCCAAGTCCTGGGTGCGTCTTATGGGGCAAAAAATAAGGTATATTAGCAACACACAATGAGTCATGTGCTCATGGTTTTAGGTCTCCCACAGCAGCCACAGGAAAAGAAGGAAAGCAGCATCCCCTGGGCTCTGTGCGTTCCCGCCGGCCATTCACTTGATTACACAATTAGGATTACACAATTTTGCAATACACTTCCTTAAATGACAAAGTGAAGCATTTTGTAACACTTCACCCACCCTTCCCCTGCGCTAAGCCCAATTGGAGCAACAACAAAACTGTGGGGAGTGGGCAATCTGCACAGAGGGGGCAGGGCCGCGGCCCGCGCGGTGCTGCTTCTTGGAAGGGGGCGGGGCCGGAGCGCTTGGGTTGGCCCGCCCTTCTCCTTCCTTCCTCCTCGTTCTGAGGGACGGATTGCTGCTGCCGCGGCTGGACTCGGCGCCGCCATATTGTGAGTCTGCTTTTTAAAGGTAGCTCTTGTAGTTCAATTTAAAGTTGTATGCATCATGGGCTGGTAATCGCTTATCACTTGCTTATGCTTCTTTTGAATAAGTTCACGTGCGCACCTTATGTCAGGGCGCGTCTGACAGTACCCCCTCAAGGATTGGGGTTTTTCTGGATTTACCTAACAGCAAATTGATTGCTTGATTTTCGCGCAGTATAGCAGCTGGTTCATTTGCCCTTGTGTGTATGTAATATATACATATATATATATATATATATATATATATATATATATATATATTTTTTTTTTTTTTTCCAGTGTATCTTTGCCTGTGCTTGTACTTGCATTTTATTTATGTACTGATGCATGCTTGTTTATTCCTTGCTATGGAGTGACTGTTGTCCTTTACGTTGCAGATCCTGGGATCCCGTGCTGAAGGGGTCTCCCGGTCCTGGCTAGTGGGGTTTTGTCCATTCCAAAGATTATATATTTTATATTGCAAATCCTCCCACTACCGGGACATTAAAGGGGCATCCCGGGTCGCATACGGCATAAATCCCTGGGTAATTGCGAATACCACAATTTCACCATATGGAGGCTTCCAAGGATACTGGAAACGGCCCTTCGGGGCAATCTAGGCTGTGTGGGGGTTGTGGGGCTCCGCTCCCGGGGGATGATGTCATTATATGCATTCCATGTGGGCAGCGAACATTGAGCGCCAGTCTGGTACTCCGGTTTTTGGCTCCTCGCCGCCCGTGTCATCTCCTACTCCTCCCCGCCTGTTCCGGACCCCGTGTGACGTCGTCATGGGTGGGGATTCGCAATCCGAGGTGTGCGCCCTGTTGGCCAGCCTTGAGAAAATGTTTTCTGCTGTGGTTGCTCAGAAGGCTCCGGCTAAGCAGAAACACATGTCCCCGACTCCGCCGGACCCAGATGTTGATGTTTTTGAGGCATTGGATTGGTCCGATTGCCCCCTGGCTGAAGAGGGGGAGATTCTTGAGGAATCGGACGACCCTGATGTCCAGCAGTTGTTTGGTGCGGAGGGTGACCAGGCGGCGTGGATGGTCTTTGACACCCCTTCAATATTGGCTCAAATGTTTGAAGTTTTGGCTTTAGACCCTCCTGTGGCGGCTCCCCCGCCTAAGGGTGAGTTGTTTGATGTGGCCAAGCCGCGTTTGGAGTTTCCCAGTCAACGACATCTTGAGAATGTCGTCCCTAAAGAATGGGAGCAGCCTACGCGTCTTGTTGGGGTTCCGCCAAGTTGGGATAAGAAGTATCCTTTTCCGGCGGACTTGGTGAAGCGTTGGTCTTTTCCTCCCGAGGTTGATGCCCCGGTTTTGGGGCTGTCTAACACGGCCGTGTTGCATTCTCCTGACACTACTACCCTTAAGGATGGTGAGGATCGCCGGATTGACCAGCTGGCTCGCCACGGTTTTGCCAGTGCGGGTTCGGCTTCGAGGCCTGTTTGTGCTTCGGCACTTTTGTTGTTGGCGGTTAGGTCCATTGTCAGGGATTTATTTGCGGGCCTTGAACCTACTTGTGATGAGTTTGTTGCTCTCAAGCGTTGAGAGTCCTTTGTTTCGTTTGTCCTTGCCGCTCAGGATGACGCCATGGTGATGTGTGGTAGGACCACGGCTTTGTTGGTGGCTATCAGACGGTCGGTGTGGTTGCGGCAATGGACTGCTGACTTTAATTCTAAGAAGTCGCTTACGGCTCTTCCCTTTTTGGGTTTGCGCCTGTTTGGTGAGAAATTGGATTCGGTTGCCAAGGGAGGTAAGTTACCTCAGCACAAGAAACTACGTCGTTCCTTTCGGGGGGCGGCTTCTTTTAATCCCTCCTTTCGGGGAGCCAGAGCTGGCAGAGGTGCGGTCTTTTCGGCCTCCAGGGGTGCAAGCTGGAACAGGGGTAGAGGCCGTGGCCGTCCCGGTCACTCCTGGGGTGCCAAACCCGCTGCCAAGCCCGCTCAGCAATGAGGGGGTGCCCTCACCCTTGTGGGTGGGGGGGACGGTTGCGACAGTTCTCCCGGGTGTGGGACCAGGCGGTCTCGGACAGGTGGATCCGGGAGGTGGTGTCGGCCGGTTACAAGCTGGAGTTCGAGTCCCGACCTCCTCTAAGATTTTTCAGGTCTCGTGTTCCCTCAGATCCTTTGGCCGCGCAGGGGCTCCTGGCGGCGGTGAGGAATCTTCTGGAAATGGCAGTCATCTGTCCGGTCCCTCCCTCGGAGGTGGGCCGCGGTTATTATTCCAATCTCTTCACAGTGCCCAAGAGGGACGGGTTGGTTCGTCCCATCCTGGATCTGAAGTTCCTCAACGTGTTTATCCGCCCCCGGAAGTTTCGCATGGAAACTGCGCTCTGCCATCAATTCTCTTCGGCAGGGGGATTTCATGACATCCATAGACATCAAGGATGCCTACCTTCATATTCTTATCTTTCCGGCTCATCAAAGGGTTCTTCGCTTCGTGGTGGAAGATCGGCATTTTCAATTTGTGGCTCTTCCGTTCGGCCTTACCTCGGCTCCAAGAGTGTTCACCAAGGTGTTGGCGGGCGTGATGGCCCTTCTCAGAGCTCAGGGGATTCGCATCGTGCCTTATCTGGACGACCTTCTCATCATGGCTACTTCCTTCAGTCAATCGGAGACGGACACCAGGATGGTGGTATCCACTCTGGAGAGTTTCGGCTGGGTGATCAACTATCCCAAGTCCTCCCTCGCTCCGGCCAGGGTGGTGTCCTTCCTGGGAATGTCCTTGGATTCTTGTCAACAGAGTGTTTCTGCCTCAGGCCAGGGTTCTCTTGATTCAGGAATTGGCGCGGCTTCTTCTTTCCACTCCTTGTCCGTCCATCCGGCTAGGGATGAGATTGGTGGGGTTGATGGTAGCTTCCTTCAAGGCAGTTCCCTTTGCTCAGTTTCACACGAGGACGCTTCAGCTTCATCTGTTGGCGTCTTGGGACTGGCGACCAAGGTTGTTGGATCGGCCCTTCCGGATGTCCTCCCGGGTTCGGCAGTCTCTTCAGTGGTGGATGGTCTCGGACAATCTCTTGAGGGGCAGGTCTTTTCTGACGCCTCTTTGGGAAACTGTCACCACGGACACCAGTTTGTCGGGATGGGGAGGTTTCTGGAAAGGATCTTCAGTTCCGGGGGCGGTGGGGTCCTCAGGAGGCCCACTTGCCCATCAACGTTCTGGAGCTGAGAGCCATCAGGTTGGTTCTGTCTCACTTGACACAGCATTTACAGGGCTTGCCGGTTCAGGTTCGGTCGGACAATCGGACGGCGGTTGCTTACATCAATCACCAGGGAGGGACTCGCAGTCTGAGTGCCCTCAGAGAGGCGTCTCTGATCCTAGCCTGGGCGGAGATCCAGGTTCCTTGCATCTCGGCAGTGTACATTCCGGGAGTGGAAAACACGGAGGCGGACTTTCTGAGCAGGTGCTCTTCCCGTCGGGGGGAATGGTCTCTCCATCCCCAGGTGTTTCGGTCTCTGTCTCCGGTGGGGGACGCTGGAGGTGGATCTGTTTGCCTCTCGTCACAATTACAAGCTTCCAACATTCGTGTCGCTTTCTCAGGATCCTTTGGCTCTGGCGGTGGATGCCATGTCTGAGCTGGGAGGACCTGGGGTTCCTTTATCTGTTTCCTCCGATCCCCATGCTAGGCAAGGTGTTGCGAAAGCTTGCCCTGGAAGGGGTTCCCGCCATTCTCGTGGCTCCAAGGTGGCCAAGGCGGGTGTGGTTTGCAGACATCGTTCGTCTGGCGGTGGATCAGTTCGATCTGCCTCTTACCTTTTCAAAAGTCTTTTGCGCTTCATCCTTTGCTCAAGACTTTTTTCCAGGGGGTCCTGCATTTGCGGCCTCCTAGGAAGCCTTTGCTCCCTGTTTGGGATTTGAATTTGGTTCTCTCTGCTCTTCAGGCTCCTCCTTTTGAGCCTTTGCAGGATATTGCTCTTTCTACCTTGACTCAGAAGGTTGCCTTTTTGGTGGCCATCACTTCGGTTCGGCGTGTTTCGGAGTTGGCGGCCTTGTCGATTCAGGCTCCTTACTTTGAGCGGCATCAGGACAAGGTGGTTTTCCGCTTCAAACCGGAATTTCTTCCTAAGGTGGTCTCTGCCTTTCATCTTAATCAGGACATTGTTCTTCCTTCCTTGTGTCCTAAACCTAGGAATGACAAGGAGAGGGTTTTGCATTGTTTGGACGTGGTACGCTGTGTGAAGTACTATTTGCTTACTACATCTCCTTTTCGTAAGACTGATGCCTTTTTCGTGGTGCCCTGTGGGCCTAGGAAGGGTTTGGCTCCACTAGCAAATGAATTCGTCAGGCTGTTGTTGGGGCCTATTCTGCCAAGGGGAAGGTTCCCCCTTTTCGTATCACTGCTCATTCTACTCGTGCTGTTGGTGCGTCTTGGGCTTTTCAGCACCAGGATTCTGTTGAACAAGTTTGTAAGGCTGCTACTTGGTCTTCTGTTCACACTTTTTCCAAGTTTTATAAGGTTGACGTGCGGGCTTCAGCGGATGCTGTGTTTGGCCGCAAGGTTCTGCAGGCTGCAGTGGTTTGAGTTTTGCATTATTGCCTTGTTGGATACCCGCCCTTTGTGGACACTGCTTTTGGATGTCCCAAGTGTAATTATTAAAGTTGAAGCGGGGTGTGTGACATACTTAGAATAATACCATTTTGTGAATACTCACCTGTAAAATGAGTATTATAAGTATGTCACACACCCCGCTTCACCCACCCTTTTTGGCATCCTGGATCTTTATATGGTGAAGCTTCGTTTACAGTTTGAGGGTTACCTATGTTTTTTTTCTGGTACCTTGTCTTTACTGCTGTTTGAAAACTGGGAGATAAGTGGGAGGTCCCAGGTATGTATAGACCGGGAGGGGCTCGTTTTTCAAGACTTCTCTGCAACATCGCCACCTGCAGGTGGGTTAACCCAAGTGTAATTATTAAAGTTGAAGCGGGGTGTGTGACATACTTATAATACCCATTTTACTGAGTATTCACAAAATGGTATTTTTTGTTAAACCAGCATTCACTTCGACAATGAAAAATATACATAAAAAATGTAACAAATTTTTCTAAGAATTTTATCTAATAAAAAAGTCCCCCCCCCCCAAAAAAAAATAAAAAAATAAAAACTGCGGTCAGTTATCTGCAGAGAGAATGAAATTCACGAGAACAGACGTCAGGAAACGGGAAAACTCGCCTTAAAGTGGACCAACACCCATTGGGGATCGGCCCGGGAATCTATAAGATTCCCGGGCCGATCAGATCCCTCCCCGCGGGGCATCCGAAATCGGGATGTCCTGCAGGGTGACACCCTCCAGGAAGCCCAGAAACCTTACCTTAACCCCGTTCCAACGGTGCATGCGCGGGCCACGTCTCGCGCTTCCCTCTAGCAGGGCGCGCACCTACGCCGGCCATTTGTGAATGGCTGGCGCGATCCCTGTTAGAGGGAAGCGCGAGGCGCGGCCCCCAGCGCTCAGAGCCGCTGTGGTTGGACGCCGCTTGTACGTGCATACCACAGCGGCTCTGTGCGCTCCGATTGGACGAGCGCCCGTGTAGGAGCGTGGTGAGGTGAGTGTTTCCGGGCGTCCTGGGGGGTTTCACACAGCGGGGCACCCCCGATCGGGGTGCCCCACCGAAGTGGACCAAAACCCAGGATAGTCAAAATCCTGGGTGTTGGTCCACTTTAAAGGATCACCATCGCAAAAAATGGTCCAATGATAAAAATCCATATAAATAGGCTGGATGGTGGGGGGACAGGTCACTTATACACCCGGCATTAAGAAATATCCAGCCAGGCTTGTTTTTCTTTTTGAAAAAGGACATTCGGGGTGACTGGCTCTGTCACCCCTGATAGACTAAACCTGTAACCCCTGGATTTTCTTCCTACCATGAAAGAACAAACCACAAGCTTGGCAGAGGTTTTGTTCAGTTCCTGTGTATAAGGAACTCCTTTCATTAGCCAACGAGTTTGTATGTATTTTTAACATTACACAATTTTGTGATAGTGCTCCTTTAAGATGCACTTTTGCAGCCCAATAACGCAAGGGCTTGCCTGCAATTAAAGCATATGTTGTGCATTTTCGACCGCGTTCATGCAAGCAAACAGATCTCGCAGGCGGCTGTCAATCACACAAGCATTTCAGAATTCACGTGCTTTTATGCGGAAGCTCTGAATCAACCTGTCCTATAAAGCAGTGTTAAAGCAGACCAACAAGAAAAGACAGTGGGTCCTCTCACCACTGCAAATTTAATGCACAAGGTGAACCAGATTGGTCACAGGGGGTCATGTGGGTGTGGGGCGGCAGACCAGTCATGAGGTAAAGCAGAAATGGCACATAGTTTTTCTCCAGTGTCTGGCTTGTGTGGCAGCAGGTCCTGCAGTATGCCCCTTGTGCCGTGGTGGTGAGCATCCCAAGTATTTTTTGACTGTTGGTCCATTTAATAGATAGGCACACAGTTTTACAACTCACTAAAAAAATCTAACCTTCTCACTTCCACCCTTGACACTGCTCATATGAAACTTTTTGACTTCCTCTTTGACTTCTTCCATGTATGCATCGAGTGGATCCACTTCCTCATCCTCTACATCCTCGCCTTCCTTTGTGCCTTCAGTGGGCTCATCTTCATCATCTAGAACATTAAATTTAAAGTATGTAATAAATTATTTTTCAAAACACAAAACAAAGTCTTCCCACACAATTCACAACACTGTTACTATTTGAAACATAACATACCATCGTCATCCTCCAAGCTCCACTTTTTTACATGTCTCATTTCTTCAATTTCCCTTTTTAACTCCCCAATAGTCTCCTCAACTCTCTTGCGTTGTTCTTCTCGCCATTTCTCAACCCTTTCTTTGCGTTTTCTCATTTCTTCTTCAAGCTTGTTCTGGTCAAAATTCTAATGCAGAAACAAGAAAAAAAACTAAAAGTAAACATATAGTAATTGAAAATCACTGCCTGGAGTTTTTTTCTCTTTGCCTCCTAATAAACCAAAATATAGGGCTTTTGCAATACAGGCAAAGTGTAGTTTTCACCATAAGTTATTGAGTATGTGATAAACTATTACACAAGCTATATATATTATATATATTTACACACACAGAATGCAGTCGGCCATATTGCTCTCTGGCCAAGCAGCCCCACACTCAGCGATGATGTGTTCAGTCACAGTACACAGAGCTCAGCAATGGGGAGCACTTCAAACTAACTGCCATTAGGACTGTGCTAATTTTGTTTTCTCTTTTTTGGGGAGAAAAAAAAATACATTTTATATGTTTTTTTCCCTTCGGAATCCAGCAAGTCATTTTAAGCTGTGTAAATTTAAAAATGTGCACAGCTAAAATGGTGCTGAATTTCAGGAAAAAAAGTCATTATAAAAAGGTTTCTCACAGAAAAAAACCTCACATTGTTGAATCAGCCCTAATGCAACAATTTAGTTTTAACTGAGCATATGGCTGCCATTCACCATACTACTACTTACTATCAGTATTGGGCAAAGGCTTTAAAAAGAAACAGGCTGTTTTGGGGCACAGGGCTGGGGATGAGATTTTCTTTACCAGTATGGGTGCACTTTAAGTTAGCAAATGTGAGTTTTATGGAGGTAGTTTTCACTACCTGAAATCTGTCGCTAATGTCAACTGTACAGCAAGATCTACAAGAAGAGAGAAGAGAGCCCTGCACAACACACAGACTCTGCTCCTGAGGTGAGGGAGCTCCCTCAACCATGCACATTCTTCAGCAGCCTGCCACAATCTACAGTACAAAGCCACAGACACTTGCAATGCATGTACCTCAACAGAAAAGAGAAGAGTATAGCAGTTGGCTTTGTGTCCACTTCAATTCAAACGGTTAACAAACAAGTCTCCAATAAGAAGTAAAACTTGATACTTACATTTACATCTTTTTCTTTGTCCTTGTCTTTTTCATCATCTTCCCTTTTCTTTTCTTTGCTTGGATCTGGAACCTCTGTTTTCTCTTTAGATTTTGATCTAATGAACAAAAAAAAAATGATTCAGTTGTAAAATACAGTGTTTAAACTAAAAGACCAGTATCCATATAAATGGCAGAGACATTCCAGGTAAAGGGTTACATTAATCCACTTCCTTCTTACCCTGTGCTGGGGAATGAATCTTTCCCTGATAAACCCCATTAAACTTGCTCCCTGCTGCTGAATCAATACATTTAGTCACCCCACCAAAAAGAAAGCAGAGTTCACTAGGGCTTACTAGAAAAAAAGGGAATTTAGTATCACCTAAGGTCATTTAACATTTTAGTACCTTCGGACAATTTTTTTAAATGCAAGTGCTGCCAAATCAATGTAGGTTCTGAAGGGAAGTGACTGTTTTACCCTATGCTGAGTCTTTGCGCATTTCGCGCATCCCTGGTGCGCGATGAGCAACTGGGGAGAAAATCAGCCACGGGAAGCGTTTGATATTTACTATGCCTCATTTAAAGTGTTTTCTGGTAAGCAGGCGAGTGGTGGATGCCCCGCTGTGTGAAACCCCCCCAGGACGCCCGCTAACCTTACCTGCATCCCGGTCCAATGGCGCATGCACGGGCCACGCTTTTCTCTAGCAGGGAGGCATTTGTGAATGGGCAGCACGGGGATGCTCCCAGTTAGAGGGGGATGCGGGCGTCAGCGCGCTCACAGCAGTCTGCCTTAGACGAAGCTGATTGGACTAGTGGCCGTGCATGGGCCGTGCATGCGCCGTAGGACCCGATCGGGGGGGGGGGGGGGGGAGGGCCTGGGGGCAAGGACCAAAACCCATGATAGTCAAAATCCTAGGTTTTGGTCCACTTTAAAATCAAGGATAAAGTATTAAATTAGCCTGCTTTCCGATCTCCCCATGCTGGCTAACAGAGGCTGCATTTTGTTACTCAGCCTTCATTCTGTCCGCTTTCAATTTATTTTTTTAGTAACTCCCAGTGAACTCTGTTCCTTCTGCAGGGCATCCTCAGCAGCAGATTATAACTCATCTATGCTTGTTTCAATATGAGTCAACTCTTTAGGGACCCTGAAAAAATACCATTTTGTGAATACTCACCAGTAAAATGGTTATTATTGGTGTGTCTCACACACACACCGCTTCCTGTAGTAATAACGTTCGGGTAAACCATCTCCAGATGTCATTGCAGAGAGAGAGATCTTGAAACTGGCCCCTCCCAGTCTATATATACCTGGGACCTCCCACTTAATCCCCAGTGTAATTGAAAAGCAGTAAGACAAGGTACCAGAAAATTAACCCTCAAACTTATAGCTTCGCCAAATAGAGAAAACCAGGATACCAAAAAGGGCGGGTGAAGCGGGGTGTGTGTGACACACCAATAATAACCATTTTACTGGTGAGTATTCACAAAATGGTATTATTCTTTGTGTGTCACACACACACCCCGCTTCCTGGAGTAATAACGTTCGGGACATCCAAAAGCAGTGTCCCTAAAGGGTGGGTATCCAGCAGGAAGATGAAGCATAACTCAAACCACTGCAGTTTGCAGAACCTTGCGGCCAAACACAGCATCCGCTGAGGCTCTCACATCAACCTTGTAAAACTTTGTAAAAGTATGAACCGAAGACCAAGTAGCCGCCTTACAAACTTGTTCAACAGAAGCCTGGTGCTGAAAAGCCCAGGACGCACCAATAGCACGAGTAGAATGAGCAGTGATACGGAAGGGAGGAACTTTTCCCTTAGCCGTATAGGCGCCAATAATGGCTTGGCGAATCCATTTACTAATGGAAGATTTAGCTGGGGCCAAACCCTTCCTAGGCCCACACGGTAGAACGAAAAAGGCATCAGTCTTACGGAAAGAAGACGTAGCACGCAAGTAAAAATGAACACAGCGAACAACATCCAAACAGTGCAAAACCCTCTCCTTGTCATTCTTGGGTTTAGGACACAAGGAGGGAAGAACAATGTCCTGATTCAGATGGAATGCAGAAACAACCTTAGGAAGAAAATCCGATTTGAACCGAAATACCACCTTATCTTGATGTTTCTCAAGGTAGGGCGCCTGAATGGACAAGGCCGCCAACTCAGACACGCCGAACCGAAGTGATAGCCACAAGAAAGACTACCTTCTGAGTCAAAGTGGAAAGAGCAATATCCGACAAAGGCTCAAAAGGAGGAGCCTGAAGAGCAGACCGAACCAAATTCAGATCCCAAACAGGTAGCAACGCCTTCCTAGGAGGCCGCAGATGCGTAACCCCCTGGAAAAAAGTCTTGACCAACGGATGAAGCGCAAAAGCCTTCTGAAAGAAAATAGACAAGGCAGAAACTTGCCCCTTTAAGGTACTAAGCTGGAGACCAGCATCTAATCCAGATTGAAGAAAATCCAGAATTCTGGAAACAGAAAAGACTCTGCAGGGCAAAGATCTAGCCTCACACCAATCGATGTAAGAACGCCAGGTTCTATAATAGATAGCAGAGGAAGACCTCTTTCGAGCACAGATAAGAGTCTTAACTGAATCAGAAAGACCCTCCTCTAAGATGGAGGTTTCAGCAGCCAAGCCGTCAAAGCCAGCATTGGTAAATTGGGGTAACGCAGCCGACCCTGAGTGAGAAGATCCGGCGGCAGAGGAAGCTCGAACTGATCCACTGCCATCCGAACGACGTCCGCGAACCACATTCTTCTTGGCCACCTTGGAGCCACGAGAATGGCGGGGACCTTTTCCAGAATCAACTTTCTTAACACTCTTCCTAGCAAGGGAATCGGAGGAAACAGATACAGGAACCCCAGTTTCCCCCAGCTCAGAGACATGGCATCCACCGCCAGAGCCAGAGGATCCTGAGACATTGATACAAAAGTCGGAAGTTTGTAATTGTGACGAGAGGCAAACAGGTCCACCTCCGGTGTTCCCCACCGAAGACACAGAGCCTGAAAAACCCGAGGATGGAGAGACCATTCCCCCAGACGGGAGGAGCATCTGCTTAGAAGGTCCGCTTCCGTGTTTTCCACCCCCCGGAATGTAAACTGCCGACAGGCAAGGAACATGAGCCTCCGCCCAGGTCAGAATCAGGGAAACCTCTCAGAGCTCCCAGACTGCGAGTCCCTCCCTGATGATTGATGTAGGCCACAGCCGTCCTGTTGTCTGAACGCACCTGAACCGGAAGGCCCCGGACATGGTGGGTCAGAAGAGAAAGAACCAGACTGATAGTCTTCAGCTCCAGAACATTGATGGGCAAGTGAGCCTCTCGAGGACCCCACTGCCCCTGGAACTGAAGATCCTTCCAGAATCCCCCCCCAACCCGAAAGGCTGGCGTCCGTGGTGACAGTCTCCCATAGAGGAGTCAGAAAGGACTTGCCCTTCAGGAGATTGTTCGAAACCAACCACCACTGAAGAGACTGCCGGACCCGGGAGGACAACTGGAAGGGTTGGTCCAATGAAAGTGGACAACGGTCCCAAGACGCCAACAGATGCATCTGAAGCGTCCGAGTGTGAAACTGAGCAAAGGGAACTGCCTCGAAGGAGGCTACCATCAACCCCACCAGCCTCATCCCCAGACGGATGGACGGTCGAGGATTGGAGAGAAGAAGCCGAACCAAATCCTGAATCAAACGTATCTTCGACTGAGGTAGAAAAACACTGTGCTGACAAGAGTCTATTGTCATCCCCAAGAAGGACGCCACCCTGGCCGGAGTCAGGGAGGACTTGGGATAGTTGATTACCCAACCGAAGCTTTCCAGCGCAGAAACCACCATGCTGGTGTCCTTCTCCGCTTGATTGAAGGAGAAGGTTGTCCAGGTAAGGCAAAGGCAAAATTCGAATGCCTTGAGTTCTGAGAATGGCCATCACCCCTGCTAGAACCTTGGTGAACACCCTTGGCGCCGAGGTAAGACCAAACGGAAGCGCCACGAATTGAAAATGGCGATCCTCTACCATGAAGCGCAGAAAACGCTGATGGACCGGGCAGACGGGAACATGCAGATAAGCATCCTTTATGTCTATGGACGTCATGAAGTCCCCCTGCCGAAGAGAAGTGATGGCCGAGCGCAGTTTCCATGCGAAACTTCCGTGGACGAATGAACCTGTTGAGGAACTTCAGATCCAGGATAGGGCGCACCGATCCGTCCCTCTTGGGCACCGTGAAAAGATTGGAATAGAAACCGAGACCCAATTCCAAAGTTGGCACCGGATGGATGACAGCCATATCTAGAAGATTCCCTACCGACACTCGGAGTTCTTGGGCGACCAAAGGATCGGTAGGTATTCGGGACCTGAGAAACCTTGAGGGAGGACGGGACTGGAACTCCAGTTTGTAACCGGACGACACCACCTCCCGAATCCATCTGTCCGGGACCGCCTGGACCCAAGTCTGGGAGAAGTGTCGCAACCGTCCCCCCACCCTCACGGGTGAGGGCGCCCCCTCATTGTTGAGCAGGCTTGGGCGTGGACTTAGGCTTAGAGCCCCACGAATGACCGGAACGGCCGCGACCTCGCCCCCGGTTCCAGCTCGTGCCCCTGGTAGCAGGAAGGGAGGCCCCTCTGCCTGCCCTGGCACCCCGAAAGGAAGGATTGAAAGACGAGGTTCCTGGAAAAAGACGCCGCGGCTTCCTGCGCTGAGGCAACCTGCCTCCCTTGGTGACTGAATCCAACTTGTCACCAAACAGGCGTAAACCCAGTAAAGGAAGAGCTGTAGGTGATCTTTTAGCACCAATGTCCGCCGTCCATTGACGGAGCCACACTGACCGCCGAATAGCAACCAAAAGAGCAGATGTCCTGCCACACATGGCCATAGCATCATCCTGGGCGGCCAGAACAAAAGAAGCAAAAAAGACTCACACAACTGAAGAGAGGTAAACTCCTCACAATCCGGATCAAGATCCCCGTACAAATTTTTGATCAAGGCTTTAAGAGCCAATAGGACAATGGAAGAAGCGCATACCGGACGCAAGGTCGAACCGGCACTGATGAAACCATGACGAGCCAGTTGATCGATTCTACGATCCTCAACATCCTTAATTGTAGTAGTGTCTGGTGAATGCAGCACTGAAGAATTAGAGAGCCCCAAAACCGGTGCATCAACATCTGGGGGTACCGTCCAAAGTTTAACCAATTCCTCCGAAAAGGGATACCTCCTGTCCCAATTAGCTGGGGAGCCAACAAGGCGGGTCGGCTGTTCCCATTCCTTAAGCACAACCCTTTCAAAATGTAGCTGACCAGGGAATGCAAAATGCGGCTTAAGCATCTCAAATAGCTCACCCTTAAATGGAGGGACCGCCGCCGGTGGATCCAGGGACAAAATGTCAAAAACCTTGGAAAGGATAGAAGGAGTATCACAAGACACCCCAGTAGTCAAATCTGCCGAAGTATCAGTCAACAGGGGAGCATCAATATCATCCAAATCTTCCAAAATTTCCCCTTCTTCAGGCAAAGGACAATCTGACCAGTCTAACACCTCCGCTGCCTCCAAGGCAGGAGTCAGAGAAGGAGAATCAATGTGTTTCCTCTTAGCCGTAGCCTTATGAGCGACTTGTGCAGACAACAACTTCTTGAGAGTGGCCACTCGAGCGCACAACTCAGATTGCGAATCCCCAGCTGTGACAACATCACCCTGGGTCCGGAACAGAAGTGGAGGAGCAGGAGACGACTGAGGTTGCGAAGAGCCAGGAGCCGGTGTACCAGACTGGCGCGCAATATTCTGCTGTGTGCAAGGAACGCACAAAATGACATCATCCCCTGGGAGTGGAACCCCACATCCCCCACATTGCCTAGATTGCCCCGAAGAGCCATTTCCGGTATCATTGGAAGCCTCCATTCGGTGAAACTTTTATGGAATTCGCAAAGCCCAGGGATTTATGCTATAAGCTACCCGGGATGCCCCTTATTCATTAATTAGCGTCCCGGGAGTGGGAGGATTTTTTGTAACCCAAAATAAGACTAGCCAGGTATATCAGACTGGGAGACCCATGCAGCAGGGGTATCCCAAATCTGGAAAGACAGAGAAAACACTGTAAAAATTCATAAATAGACCGCACATGCACACAGAGAAAAAACACAATATTATCCAATAAAAAAACCAAATATATATATGTTAAAATAAATATGGTCACATACAGTTGAATCATGCTGCTACCTGAGTAAAGGATCAAGCATGAGAAACAATGCATTAGGAAAAGAAAACCACAATGGCTTATTATAACTGTACAAAAAAACCTCCATTCTATACTAATATGGACCACAGCATAAAGTCCCCTGATGGGAATAAGGATTCATTGAATGCTATATAGAAGACAAAACTGTAATGAAAGACCTTTTTTAAAAAAACGCAGCAGAAGAGGCAGCAGGAACAGAGCACAGAATCACCTCAGAGGCCGGTGCAAGCGCTTCCCCAGCTGATAGAAGACAGGCAGGCAGAGCGCGCGCGAAGCGCTCTAACTCCGCCCCGCCAGCCAATCACCGCACAGCACGGGCCGCGCCGAGCGCAGCCCCGCCCCTTAGCACAGATTTACCTCAGAGAGGTAAAAAAGAAAGAAAGAAAAAAAAAAAACGGACCCGGTCTGAGCTGGGAATGCCGCACACAGACACACACACACAGATTAAAGACGCACACACACACACACAGACACGCGCGCACCGACGCCCAAATATATCAGTACCAAAATTACCTCAGGATAAAGAAAGGGTAGCATAAGGCAGAAAAAAACCCTCACCTCCCCCCCCCCTCCCCCATAACGGACTTCCCCACCAAAAAGGGAAGGCCCTGAGAAGGAGAGAAGAGATATGGGGACAACGGGACGGGGCATCCCAAAATCCGGGTCACCAACCGGATAACCACTCTGCCCCAATAATGGAGACTAGTGGAGGAGATAAGCTCCTAGGCACCACCAGGTGCCGGCTACCATTACCCAGTCAGCAGCCGAGGCTGGGAGGCTTCCGATAATTACAAAATACAAGTAAACAAGAACTGGGCAGAAATAGACCGGGGGGGGCGGGGTGTAACCCCGGCTACCTGCAAGCAGGAGACCTCTTTCTTCTGTCTTGACGCATCTTGCAGAGAGAGAACACTGGGGATTAAGTGGGAGGTCCCAGGTATATATAGACTGGGAGGGGCCAGTTTCAAGATCTCTCTCTCTCTCTCTGCAATGACATCTGGAGATGGTTTACCCGAACGTTATTACTACAGGAAACGGGGTGTGTGTGACACACAAAGAATAAAGTCAGTAGAAGGGACAAAGCTCTAGTTTATCAGAGAATGCAAAATGCTGGCGAATGATAGATTCAGCTCCTGCCAGCAAACACAAGGCAAGCAGAAAGCAAGTTAATTTAACTGACTGCAATGTCTCTTTAAAAAGGATGGCCATCTCGTTCCTGCATAAAAGCATTTAGATCATTTGTTTGCACCCCCAATGGTAGAAGGGAGCTTTATCAGTAAATCTATTTGGTAAATAAAAGCATTAAAAAGAATACACAACATACACATTTCTGACCAACAAATAAACATATTCAAGCCATAAACACCTTATTTCACGCTTCTTGACTTTGCTTGGGCTAGTGGATCGTGACCGCCTGCCGCGGCTTTTACTTCTGGATCTTCGCCTTTCACGACTGCGAGAGCGCCTCCTCTCTCTGCTGCGTTCTCGCTCTCTGCTTGGTCGACGTCTGCAATAAACGAATAAAATGACAGTGCTATTATAATACAATCACTTTTCCCTGCCATCACTCCTAAAGCCCAGCCCTCAAGAGGGCAAAAGGTGTACAATGGGAACTGAACACAGGAAGAAAACGACAAAGCTAGAAAACTAGATGACCTATATAAAAGACTAAAAATAGGTACCAGGTCATTTCTAAAAAGCTACCAAAGGCGATAACCCAACTCGACTGATGTGTGGTGTGGAGCCTTGGTTTCTAGGAGGTGATACCTTATTTACATAAACATGTTTGATGGGTAAATGTTTTAGTCAGATAAAGGAAATGCAATCCATTCTGACTGAAAGAAGGCGTCTAAAGAGTAGAACTATGGGGTGGGCTAAGAGCATAAAATCTCCAAATGCACTTCCTGCAGCATCTGAATGAGGAAATATTTTCCTGGGGCATGTCTGCTCTGAGAAATACCTAATAGAATAAGTGCAAAATGGTCAGCTGTCTTTAAAGTGGCTTGAAACCCAGGGGGGAATCGGCCCGGGAATCTATAAGATTACCGGACCGATCAGATCCCTCCCCGCGGGGCATCCGAAATCGGGATGTCCCGCAGGAAGGAACCCCCCCAGGAGGCCCACAAACCTTACCTCAGCCCCGTACCATTGGCGCATGCGCGAGCCGCGGCCGCGTCTCGCGCTTCCCTCTAGCAGGGCGCGCACCCGCGCCGACCGTTTGTGAATGTTAGAGGGAAGCGCGAGACGCGGCCTCCAGCACTCAGAGCCGCCTCAGAGTCCAAGCGGCCTTGGACGCACATACCACAGCGGCTGAGCGCTGTGATTGGCTGGAGCGGTCATGTGGGAGAGTGGTGAGGTGAGTGTTTCTGGTCTTTCGGGGGGGGGGGGGGGGGGCTTTCATAACGCTGTGCTGGGCAAAGGGAGGTCGTCAATAGGTAAGCATGCATTCATTAGGAGAGGATGGTCAATATTTTTTGTGGCAAAAGGATGTTCCTAAGATTCTGCGCTTATCTAGTATTTTCTTTATTTTTTTCCTATGTTCGAGATCGTGTGATTTATGGAAGCAGTTTTCACTACCTGCAATCTGTTGCTATTGGTAATGTACACAAAGAAGAGAAAAAAAAGAGTGTCCTGTACACACAGAACACTGCTGTTATGGCCGCTGTCAAGGTGAAGGAGATCACCCAATCTTATATATACCTAGCAGCAGCGTTCTGTGTATACAGGACTTATGTCTCTTCATGGTGTACAGACTGTGTGCGTTGTCAATAGCAACAGATTGCAGTTAAAGAAAATTGCTTCCATAAAGCCACATTTGCTAACATAAGAAAAAATAAAATGCTAGATCAGGCTCAGCACCTTGAGGACATTTTGCCTCGCAAAAATTCTAGTGAAAGTGGACAATAAAAAAACAGATTATTGTAAAAATCCTACACAGGGCGCTTTCTATCTCTGGATCGTGATCTTCTACGATCTCTGCTACGTGATCGTTCCCTCCTGCGATCTCGGTCCCTATCGCGGCTTCTGGACCGGCGGTCATCTCTTTTCGATCTCTTGTCTGGTGGGGAGCGACTTTTTGACCTGCTTCCAGAGCGGCCACGTGATGATGACCGCTTTCGGTAATGTCTAGGAGCACAATGAAAAAAAAAAAAAAAAATAATGGTAATGTCTAGCACAATAAATAACATTTAGAAAAAAAAAAAAAAAAAAACAGCAGCTGCAGAGCCCATATTGCTACTCTTTCTTGTGAAGGTACTGACTATCCCCTTGCATGAACTACCTAAATGTTACTAGTATTACTGTTGAGAAAACCTACCTTTACTAAAGTGGACCAACACCCAGGATTTTGACTATCCTGGGTTTTGGTCCACTTCGGTGGGGCACCCCGATCGGGGGTGCCCCGCTGTGTGAAACCCCCCAGAAAGCCCCAAAAGCTCACCTGTCCCCGCTCCCACGTGACCGCTGCAGCCAATCCCCGCCGCCGGACAAGCGAGGTCTGTCGCCGGCCATTCACAAACGGCTGTCGCGGGTGCGCGCCCTGCTAGAGGGATGCGCGAGCCGCCGGATCGAGGAGCAGGTAGGGATTTCGGGGATTTCTGGGGGGTTTCCCGGGCTGATCAGCATCAGTGTGTTGGTCCACTTTAAGCAGTTTTAAGTGGAACAAAACCCAGGATTTTCACTATCCCGGGTTATATACTGCCTCAGGGGAATCCTAATTCAGGATGCTAAGCTTAGTGAAACCACCCCGAATCGCGAGTAAAAACTATTTCCTGTTCCCACTGTGCACGTGCAGGCTCTCGT
This sequence comes from Gastrophryne carolinensis, assembly GCA_027917425.1. NCBI lineage: Eukaryota > Metazoa > Chordata > Amphibia > Anura > Microhylidae > Gastrophryne > Gastrophryne carolinensis. Next base: position 82,041,805 of record CM051238.1, on the reverse strand, counting down.
CCAATCAGAGCCGTAAATACTTATGCTTGGCAATAAGTCTGTTTAGACCAGCACTGAGCAATCGCCAGTGATTGCCACATCCCATGTGGAGTGTGTGCTCCAATAGGCTGTGCGCACGAGCACACCTCAATCCAGAGATGCTGGGAATGTGGCCAGCACCTGTTTACATCACTGAGGGAGCTGTACAGAAAAAATACAATTCTGCGAGTACTCACCTGTAGAATTGATTTTGTAGTATACAGCACGTCCTGTTTCACAAATATTCTTTACGCTTGTGATATCCGCCACAAGGTGGCGCAGTGGACTGCAGAAGAGACTTGTGGCATCTCCCGATCCTATAAGGACAGGAACCTCCCACAAATTCCCAGTGTTACAAAGCAGTTCGACAAGAAGCCGGGAGAATAAAAATGAAGGAACCCCAACCAAAATCACCAGAGGTAACCAAGAAAAATGATAACAAGGGAGGGGTGAAACAGGACGTGCTGTATACTACAAAATCAATTCTACAGGCGAGTACTCACAGAATTGTATTTTTCCAAGTATACAGCACGTCCTGTTTCACAAATATTCTTTACACTTGGGACGTCCAAAAGCAGTGTCCGTAAAGTAGGGTGGGATCCCCAAGAACAACAGCGGGCAGTTTAAACCACTGCCGTCTGAAGAACTTTGCGGCCAAAAGCAGCATCAGCTGAGGCCCTAACATCAACCTTGTAAAATTTAGAAAAAGTATGAACAGAAGACCAAGTTGCAGCCTTACAAACTTGTTCAACAGAAGCCTGGTGCTGAAAGGCCCAAGAGGCCCCAATAGCACGAGTGGAATGAGCAGTAAGGCGGAAGGGAGGGTCCTTCCCCTTAGCAGAATAGGCCTGCACCACCACCTGATAAATCCACTTGCTTAGGACCAGAAGGAAAAACAAAAAGAGCATCAGAGTCCTCTCCTTGGAATTAGCAGGATTAGGACACAAGAAAGGCTAGACAATGTGCTGATTGAGATAAAAAGCGGACATAACCTTGGGCAAGAAATCTGGTTTAAACCGAAACACCACCTTGTCCTGGTGCCGCTCAAAATAAAAAGGTTTGATGGAAAGCCCCGCCAACTCAGAAACGCCTGACAGAAGTAATGGCCACCAAAAAGGCTACCTTAAGAGTCAAAATGGGCAAAGCGGCCTCACGGAGAGGCTCAAAAGGACGACCCTGCAGAGCAGACAACACCAGCTTCAAATCCCAAACTGGTAACATAGGCTTACGTGGTGGACGCACATGAGACCCCCTGGAAAAAAAGTCTTAACCAAACGGTGACTGGCAAAAGATCTTTGGAAAAAAATTGCCAGAGCTGAAACATGACCAGGGTACTAAGTTGAAGGCCCAAATCCAAACCATGTTGCAAGAATTCCAGAATCCTGGGAACAGAAAACACCCTACAGGGAAGAGATTTGGACTCACACCAGGCAATGTAAGCATGCCAGACACTGTAGTAGATAAAGGACGAGGACTTCTTCCTAGCCCTAATCATGGTATCAACAACAGAGGCAGGCAAACCCTTTTCCATCAAGATGGAGGTTTCAGCAGCCAAGCAGTCAAAACCAGAGTTTGTAAATTGGGATGGAACAGCTGCCCCTGAGTGAGCAGATCTGGATCCTTGGGCAGGACGTACTGATCTACTGTCAACTGCATGATGTCTGCGAACCACACCCTTCTTGGCCAACAGGGGGCCACCAGAATGGTTGGCACCCCTTCCTGGGCTACCTTGTGCAGTACCCTGCCCAACAGAGGAAACGGAGGGAACTCAGAGGAGCCGAAACCACTTCCAAGGCATTGCCAGCGCATCCGTGGCAAAGGCAAGAGAATCCTGAGACAGAGAGACAAAGACTGGAAGTTTGTGATTGTGACGTGAAGCAAACAGGTCCACATCCAGCAGACCCCAGCGGCGGCACAGAGTGTGAAACACCCTTACGCTGAGGGACCACTCCCCCAGCCGAAACATCCCCCTGCTCAGGGAGTCTGCCTCCAGGTTCTCCACTCCCGGGATGTAAACTGCCGATATGTAGTGAACATTCTCCTCTGCCCAGGACAGTATCAGGGACACTTCATTGAGGGCTCGCTTGCTCCGAGTCCCTCCCTGATGATTGATGTAGGCAACCGCCGTCCGGTTGTCCGAGCGGACCTGAACAGCCCGACCCCGCAGGTGCGGAGTCAACTGGAAAAGAGCCAACTTTATCGCCCGCAGTTCCAGAATGTTGATGGGAACATGGGCCTCCCAAGGGCCCCACTGACCCTGGAACTTCAGAGACTTCCAAAAGCCCCTCCAACCTGTCAGACTGGCATCTGTGGTGACAGTCTCCCAGCACGGGAGCAGAAAGGTCCTGCCCACTAGGAGATTCCTTAAGTCCAGCCACCACGAGAGGGACTGACTGTCCAGAGGGGACAGAACAAATTCCTGATCCATGGACACAGGGTCCCGATCCCAAACTGACAAGAGGTGCAACTGAAAAGGTCTCATGTGAAACTGAGCATAGGGAACCGCCTTGAAGCATGACACCATCAGGCCCACCAGCTGCATCCCCTGCCGGATGGAGGGATGAGGGCAAGAAATCAGAGACCATGCCTGCATCTGCAGGCCCTCCACCTTCTGCTGAGGCAGAAAAATCTTGACCCGAGGTGTATCCAGAGTCATGCCCAGAAAGGACGTCACCAAGGACGGAGACAGAAGACTTGGGGTAGTTGATCCAGGGCTGTGGAGTCGGTAGAATTGTGTCAACTCCAGCATAAGAAAGACAATCTCTAAATAGTATTGTATAATTAATGAAGCTTTCATAAGAAGCGTAAAATGTTATTTATAGATATATTTTATATTCTATCAATCTGAGACCCATGTTAGACGGAACATTGTCTTACCGACTCCACAGCCTGAGTTGATCACCCAACCGAAGGACTCAAGCGTGGCGACCACCATCTGGGTATCCAGCTCGGCCTGATGGAAGGACTGAGACGCAATCAGAATGTCGTCCAGATAACGAAGGATGCGAATGCCATGAGATCTCAACAGAGCCATCACCCCCGCCAGCACCTTGGTGAAGACCCGAGGGGCTGAGGTAAGACCGAAAGGTAAGGCCACAAATTGGTAGTGCTGATCCTCCAGAGTGAACCTGAGAAATCTCTGATGACCTGGAAAGATAGGAACATGAAGGTAAGCATCTTTGATGTCCACAGAAGTCATGAAATCGCCGGGGCGCAAGGTACTGACCGCTGAGCGCAGAGTCTCCATGCGAAAATGCTTGAACCTGACAAATTTGTTGAGGCGCTTCAAATCCAGGATGGGCCTCAGGGACCCATCCTTTTTGGGAACAGTGAACAGATTGGAATTGAAACCTCTGCCCCTTTCCTGGAGGGGCGCCAGACAAATGACCCCCAAATCCAAAAGGCTTTGGACCGCAAGGCGCAAGCCCTGAACTGACAAGGGATTTTGAGCCATCCAGGATCTGATGAATCTTGGGGGCGGCCAGGCTGCAAACTAGCTTGTACCCGGAGGACACCAGCTCCTGAATCCACCGGTCTGAGACACGCAGTCTCCAGACGTAAGCAAAGAGCGACAACTGTCCCCCCACCCGAATGGGTGAGGGCGCCTCCTCGGGCTTGGGACCCCATGAGAGACCGGGGCGACCACGGGCTGTACCCCGGCCCCAAGAGTCTCTACGTGCCCCTGCACGGTGCACCCCGACTGGACCTGGGAGCACGGAAGGAGGGGAGGGAAGAACCAGCCCCGTGAAAGGGCGCGGCAGCCTACCATCCTTGGCAAACAAATCCAGATGCTCCCCAAAGAGCCGTAGCCCAGTAAAGGGAAAGCCAGTGAGCCTTCTTAGCAGCATTATCAGCCGCCCACTGACGCAGCCAAACAGAGCGGCGTATAGCCACCAAAAGGGCAGAAGTCTTACCACACATCCTGACCGCATCATCCATAGCAGAAAGAATAAATGCCACAAATTCATAGCAAAGCAGGAGGGATCTATACTCCTTCCCTCTATTGGCATCTGAGGCATTATCCAGAAGGCACTTGAGTAACCCTTTAATAGCAAGAGCCGTGATGGCAGAAGCGCACACAGGGCGCAGCGCAGTCCCTGCACAAGCAAAAGCGTGACAGGCCAGCTGATCAACATGCCGGTCCTCACCATCCCTCAGAGTAGAAGTGTTAGGGGAATGCATGACCGGGGTATTGGACAACCCAAGCACGGGAGCATCCACCTCGGGGGACACGACCAGCGCTTAACCACATCAGCAGGAAATGAATACCTCCTGTCCCAACTCTTAGGCACCGCGGGCAATCTGCTAGGACGTTTCCACTCTTTGCGCACCAAATTATTGAAGTGGATCTGCTCAGGGAACTCCAACCGTTGTTTAACAGAGTGAAAAAGCTCACCCTTCTGCCTCTTAACAGGGACAGGAGGTGTAATACACAGTACTTTAAAAATGTGAGCCAACAGCCTGTCAGTATCCTCAGGAGACCATGGGTCTTCTCCAAAAGGAGACCCAGTACCACCATAAACCTCCTGCTGCTCCTCAGAGGACTCAGAATCAGAGAAAAGTTCCCCCTCTTCTAGGGGGTACAGGCCAGGGAAAGAAAACTGTCCCTTATCCTCCTCAGGAAACAGGAAAACAGCGGGAGTTAAATGCCGCTTCTTGCCAGAAGCTTTACGGGGGACCGGCCCAGCCATATGCCTTTCCAGGCTGGCCACCCGCAAGGCCAAGTCATAGTTTGATTCCCCACTAGCATGCCCCTCACTAGGGGTCAAATGCAGGCGCGGGGGGGTAGGTGATGTAGAAGGGGCGCAGAGCTGGGCAGCGTAGCAGGCAAACCAGACTGCAGCGCAAGTACCTTCTGGGCGCAGGGCACACATACCCTGACACCGTCACTCACAGGGGATACCCCACACGCGACACAGCTGGGCTTGTCCCGAAGGAACCCCAAGCACATTATCCCAGGAAGCCTCCATATTGTGATTAGAGTGGGCACACTGGCAAGTATAGGGTTAAGGCTAACAAGAGCCACCCGGAATGCCCCAAAACCCATTAGGGAAGGTGGGAGATGCAAAGGGAAGAGGGCCGGGAGAAACCACAGTCACGTTAATCCCGCCTGAAAGACATAAGAAAACCACACAAAATTACCAAAATGTGGTGACAAGAGCACAATACAACCCCGAAGGGGACTCACGGACCAAGAAGCTGATCGCACAACCAGGCAGGCCAGCAGCGCGCTGCAGTACCACAAGTCAGGAAAAGAAAAACTTCAAACAAAACGGCGCCCCTAAGGACCTTGAGGGGCGGGCCGCGGAGGATTGACGCAAAAAGCGTAACCCACGGGACCCGCCCCCCGAAGAGCGCAAATCGCGCTCCACGTGACCCCCCAGCGCCAATGACAGCGCAGCAACACGAGGCAAATGTCGCCGCCAGCTGCGGAGCGCTGTACAAAACGGCGCTGCGGCGAGCGCGCACAATACAAGTAAAAAACAGATAAAATACAATGTGCAACCACACCGGCTACCCCCTCCCGGAGAGCTCCCCAAGGAAAGAGCGAGGCGGGGAAGAGCAATGGTAGGCGCACCCAAGGCATGCTTAGCTAGGGAGAAGGTGGCGGGGCAGTGGGGCGGCAAGGAAAGGCCCACAATAAGGCAAGAAGGGGCATCCCACAAGGCTCACCATAAGCCTGAACCGCCTACCCTTGCAGGTACAGGGATTGCAGTTGGAGCAGCGCTCCTCCAGCACCTGACCCTGGCGCTGTCCTATTTATAGGGCCGGGAGACGCCACAAGTCTCTTCTGCAGTCCACTGCGCCACCTTGTGGCGGATATCCCAAGCATAAAGAATATTTGTGAAACAGGACGTGCTGTATACTTGGAAAAGTGAGTTTTCCAGGGCAGCCCCTATAAACTTTCAAATGCATGCAGGCCAGCAGTTACAGCTGTCTTGCTTTGGGGGACCCAGAAGCAGGCGAGTAATTGTGCCCAAGAATGGCATTGTTTTTTTGATTTTCACACTGATGGCAAGCTAGATTGGGATGCACCCTGGGGGCTCTTCTAAGCACCATGAAGCATTCCTAAAGCATTTTCAGACTGCTTTAAACAGGCGATAGCCAGGCCTTTACAAACACCAGCCCCTATATCTACTTACTGTTGGTATGCAGCTCCCCTTCTATGAAGCCCACAGATGCCCGTTACAGAGCTCTAACCTTTTTTCCGGCTGATTTAAACATAACATTTTCTGAGCTCCTGACATGCCTCTCTTCCTCTGGTACATTGGTTACTCCTCACTATTATCCGAAGTAAAACAAAAACATAGGAGCTGGGTTTTAACAAAATGTAAACATGCTTCAAGACTTTCCCAAACAAGAATAAGGGACACCTTTTGGTGTTTCTTTCTGGCGGGGCATGCAGATTTGGGATGCCAAGCTTTATATATCCTCCAGGATCGCCCCGTAAACTTTCCTCGTTCCCCAGAAACATGCATGGGCTACCCATCCATTTAGCGGCACTCATTCCATTCAAATAGGGATGCCCAACAAGAGAACCACCACCGGCAGAGTGAAAATACCCAGTGTTGTTCCTCTTTACCTTACATGTAAAAAAAACTCAAGTTAGGTAACTGGTAACTTTTTTTCTAAACATCCGAAAGGGCAGCATACGCCTGAGACCTCCGGGCTCCTCCCACCAAGGGGAACACGTGACCACCAGCCAAATAAATTCTTGACTCCTCCTACTCTTCCCCAGTTGTAGAGATCTGAAAGAGAGAAAAAGAACAGACCCACAACTCCAAACAATAAAATGCATAATCCAACACCTTACTGAAAACAGGAGAGGGAAGCCGGCGTATACTGCCCTTTCGGATGTTTAGAAAAAAAAGTTACCAGGTACCTAACTTAAGTTTTCTCAAAACATCCTTCGGGCAGCATACGCCTGAGAGATAGGCGAGGACTACCTTATTGGGTGGGAAGAACTGCACGAAGGACACTTCGGCCAAAAGACTGGTCCTTCTGAGTAAGAAGATCCAAACGGTAATGTCTTGCAAAAGTCTTAGCTGACGTCTAGGTGGCTTCTTTACAAATCTGTTCCATGGAGACCCCGGCTTGCTCTGTCCAAGACGTGGATACACTTCTTGAAGAATGGGCCGTAACTCCACTTGGCATATTCACATCCTGGTAAGCCATTTTGATGGTATTCTTCATCCATCTAGCCAGCTTTGTTTTGGATACTCTTTGACCCTTTCTAGGTCGTGCGAAGGAGATAAATAAGCTGTCTGCTTTCCTGAAATCCTTAGTTTGTTGGAGATATCGTAAAAGATGAGATCTCACATCCAGAGCCCTCAGCTCAGAGTCTTCCTGGTTGATAGACGGAATAAAAATCTCCTGAATCCTGTGGAAATCTGAAGCAACCTTCGGTAGGTAACAAGGATCCACTCTCAATACTATGCAATCTGGAAAAATCTGAAGAAAAGGATGACAACATGACAAGGCTTGAATATCACTAATCCTGCGTGCGGAAGTGATAGCCACCAAAAACAAGACCTTCCAGGTGAGCAACTTGATGTCCAAATTCTTGTTTGGGAAAAAAAGGGGGAGAACTCAGCATAGATAAAACTTTAGCCAAATCCCACTGTGGAATTATCTTGGATGGCACGGGTTTAGATCGTTTGACTGCCAGCAGGAACAGTTTTATGACGGAAATGGATGATAATCTTTTATCTAGAAAAAACGATAAGGCTGCCAACTGCACCTTTAGGTTGCAAGAAATTCAAAATTACGGGTATCTTGAATGAAAATTTCCGGCCAGCGTAGACGCGCAAAAAACCACTCACCCGAATAAGCAAGGAAAATGCGAGAATGATCCCCTTTTTCCTCCCCCGGTGACGGCGGCCGCAGCGGTGTCGGTGTGGCAGCAGTAAAGGAACGCGGCGTTCCCAAGAACGAACCCGGAAGAAGAGGAGGAGTAGAGGGAACATCGGCCTCTACCGCCAAAAGCAGGTACTGCACCTTTATTACTGGCGATAAATGTATAGCAGAATTTTTATTTATTTTTTTAATTGTATAGACTGCATAAATAAATCTGTGAAGAACCCAGAACCAAATCATCCTGGGAATGATTCACCAGATGCGCCATAACATATACATGTAATATAGAGAATCCCTAAGGAAAAAAATTCCAGGGATCTCTTCCCTACTGCCCACCATTAAAAAGAACATTTTTTTTCCCCAAAGATTGGTCTCTGCCCTGATCCTGAAATGGGGTCCAGCCACCCCGGCTTCTTCCAGTAAAATCATCCTCAGTAAGAGGGCAAACATATTGCTTACCCCCCTTTGATTGAACAAAGAAAGGGATTTGGCCTGAAATTCCATAGGGTATCCCGGGCCCCAGGTATAGAAAAAACCTTCGGACCGAGAAATGGACCCCCTGCAAAATCAGGCCCACAGCACCGGAAGATACTTACCTAAACCAATCGGTCCAGGAGCTAGTGGTCTGGTTCCTATCCTCACGGAGGAACACGAAAACAACTGGGGAAGAGTAGGAGGAGTCAAGAATTTATTTGGCTGGTGGTCACGTGTTCCCCTTGGTGGGAGGAGCCTGGAGGTCACAGGGGTATGATGCCCGAAGGATGTTTTGAGAAAAAAAGTCGGGCAGCAAAAATGGGTTTTCATCCAAAGCAGTCCCACAGTTTACTAACTAATGAGTGTGGGGCCGCATAGTGACAAGCTAGAGGGAGGACCAGATTGGTGGACCACCCCAATCCAATCAAAAGACAGCATTTTGCCTGATGAGCGAGGTTATGGTAAGGATTTCAGGGAGTTGCAGGGAGCATTGCACGGGGGGGGGGTGTCAGCAATCTGGATCCCCCCACCCCAAACATGTCACGATAAGGTCCCAGACCTGTTAGAAAGTTAGAGGTCAAAAAGCTCTTTTTGCATGAGATTATTCTCACTTACTCTGCAGTAACAAAGCTCATTCAAAAGGAAAAGGTCTTATTGAGTAGCCAGCAGAAATTAAAAAATTGTTACCTTCATGATACTTCCTCTTAACCCAACTTGGTAATAAAGTCAAGAGGCTTTGGCTGGTTACACACCGAAGCTTTGAAAGCGCTCTCGATTGTCATTCAATAGAGTGGAATCGCTATCATAGCAGTTGCTATGATACACTGCTGGCAAGGCTTTTGTGGCGATCACAATTACCCCGCACACACAGCAAAAAGCCCCAGTGTGCAAGGAGCCTTTTCTTCTACCTCTGCAGCATGGGTGCATCTCGATCTAGGTTGCAGATTGCACTTCCTTTTGCCGCAAGCCCTGGACTGGGCCAGCCCCATATTTATATTTACGCAGCTCTACTATGTCAGCATTTTAAAGCCAAACAAAACACGTTATTTTGACTTCTCCAGGTCCTGTTCCATTCACTGGGGGCATCCAAGTTTGTGAAACTGTTTGCCATGTTTATATCTGTTGGCAAACAGCTTTTGACTATAACGGGGAGCACTCGCTGCCACATCCCCATCTTGTGCACCCCATTCTAAAGATAGCCACCTGCCAAATTAGGTCAGTTCAGAGGTCATCTCTCACTGGACGAGAGCCTCCGCATGCATGGAAAGTTGAGTGTGTATGGCTTTCCTGGGGGTTTGAGCGGGGCATCCTGATTTGTGATGAGGAAGGCCAGTGGCCAGCCCTGGAATATTAAGAATCCAGGTTGGCTGCTGGTGGGTTTTGTTCCTAAATCCACACACCAAACGACAAATGGTTAGATGCCGGGCTGGCCAATAAGAATACTAATCAGATAAGCAAAAAAAGAAAAAAACTTTAATAATGGTGCTCAGGGGCACACAATGCATGTGACAAACAAGACTTACTGACACACACTGAATAAAATCGCAATGCGAAAAACATATATACATATAAATGGAGGCCCCTGCCAGGCCGACCTGGACTCCGCACTCACATCCACAAGCACTCCACTCACAACAAGCAAGCTGGCCAGCGTATCATATGGGAAGAAAAAATCCTTATCCCTAGTTCAAGCAAGCTGCAGCATATATAAGGATCATGATCCCAGAGGGGGCCAGACGAAAAAACTGTTTCACCAAGTCCAATATAGAGCAGGTTAGTAGACACAGAATTTGGATTAGTTATGTAGAGGCTCTAAGCACAGAGCACTTAAACACAGCCTTATATGTCTGTCCAGCATGTATAAATGGTGAAAGACTGTGGCAGAATAGCATGCTGATTGAGAAAGACTCGGCGCCTGAGGCTTTTAGAGGCAGTCCTAAACGACAGGGTTAGTATTTGACATCATAATGAAAACGCCTTAGGTCCCTCCGCATTAGAGTCCGTGCCCCTGCTGAAGACCAGATATGAATCTGTCAACCATGACATCAGGGGGCATATAACACGATATTTCACATCAGTATACTTGCGCTCCTCCACGAGGGCCGGTGTCGGCGCATAGAAGTCATCCTCGTCCTCCCTGCATAAGAGGCTCCTCAAGCCATCCAGGCGCAGTCACGCGGCGTGCGCCGCCAGCAAAGACGCCACTCTTGTTTTTATCCAAATCTTCCCCAGCAGAGAAAAGTCCACGCTAAAGCTTGCTAATGAATGCGGCCATGCTGCGAGCGAGCACGTGTGGTGGGCGTGGTCAGGGGCCCCAACCAACAGGGGCACGGACTCTAATGCGGAGGGACCTAAGGCGTTTTCATTATGATGTCAAATACTAACCCTGTCGTTTAGGACTGCCTCTAAAAGCCTCAGGCGCCGAGTCTTTCTCAATCAGCATGCTATTCTGCCACAGTCTTTCACCATTTATACATGCTGGACAGACATATAAGGCTGTGTTTAAGTGCTCTGTGCTTAGAGCCTCTACATAACTAATCCAAATTCTGTGTCTACTAACCTGCTCTATATTGGACTTGGTGAAACAGTTTTTTCGTCTGGCCCCCTCTGGGATCATGATCCTTATATATGCTGCAGCTTGCTTGAACTAGGGATAAGGATTTTTTCTTCCCATATGATACGCTGGCCAGCTTGCTTGTTGTGAGTGGAGTGCTTGTGGATGTGAGTGTGGAGTCCAGGTCGGCCTGGCAGGGGCCTCCATTTATATGTATATATGTTTTTCGCATTGCGATTTTATTCAGTGTGTGTCAGTAAGTCTTGTTTGTCACATGCATTGTGTGCCCCTGAGCACCATTATTAAAGTTTTTTTCTTTTTTTGCTTATCTGATTAGTATTCTTATTGGCCAGCCCGGCATCTAACCATTTGTCGTTTGGTGTGTGGATTTAGCAATATACGTTGAGGTTAGCTGGGCGCCCCATATGTGCTTGAAGGGGCAGTGCCTATTTACTAATTTATGTAAATGTCCTAGGGGTGTTTCCCACTCTCGCTTTTTTAGTTATTTAGGGTTTTGTTCCTAACTAATGGCTGTCTTTGACCAGATTAATTGGGCAGAAAGGGTGCCCCTTGAGGATTCAAGAATGAACGCAGGCATTTTTGTCATGTGACAGATTGACAGTCTGCCGGGATGGAATGCAAAGTGAAAAAGCAAAAACCATTGTTATTAGAAGGGGACATGGGCACGGGATTCTTATTTTGCGCTAGGTTACAATTTGTTTCAACAATGCTTACTGTTTTGCACCAACTTATTTGGGTGCCCTGAAAACAGACTAACAGGGTTGCTAGCTATACATGGGCTCTTTATATTGGCCTGTTCACATCTATGACCTGTTTTGTGAAAAGTCATGCAGTGCTGCAAATGTCATGCAGTGCTGCAGCCTGTAACCCAAGCCTTGTCATGTCTATGGTGGCACAGGTAAAGTGCAGTGCTGTTATAGTCCGGTAAATGGCACAGGTGAGCGTCCCTGCTCTGGCCATTCACAAGGGCACACGCCATCCTAGAGGGATGCTGAGGATGTGGCCATGGCTCCAGCGTGCACCGTTGGACACAAGGGGTGACCTGGGAGGTGTTGCACACAGCGGGGCATCCTAATTTTAGGTGCCCCAGGGAGAGGGAATCGATCAGCCCGTCGTGGGTTTTGGTCCACTTTAACTAGAAGGGTGTCCAAAATCAGGATGACCCATGGGTGTGGGTGTGTAAATAGACCTAAATGCTTCAGAATGTAGGTCAGCATTTGTTAGTGTGCGGGGGAAGAGTCGGAGGGTAAAGCCGGGACAGCTGTGAGCGAGGCAGCGTTTCCATACGCATACTAGGCGCCTTTTCCATTCATATACTAGGCGCCCGAGCAACATGCAGTGAAGGGTTTTGCGCCACAATGCGCCCCAGCAGCACAACTTCACCAAAGCAGCCTGAAAACAAATGGCGCGGCCTGCAACAAGCCAAGACTATCGCGCTATAAACACCCGTCATACTTCATTACAGCAGCAGCGCGGGTAGAACCATTGTCTGTGTTGACTACCTTACCTCGACTCCCGGCCCATAGCTCACACAGCTCGCACTTCTCTCTACGTGCACACACACACACAACAGGATCCGGAAACGCCTCACACCTGAGAGACAGTTTCCCACACAAGATAGACTCAAGGCAGTACAGCGACACCTAGCGCTCGGAGGAGAAAAAGCTCCACAGAAGGATGTAACTTGAAAGCTGCAAATAAACACAGACAATGGTCATACCTATCAACTGGACAATTGTTAAATTAGGGCACGCCCCCTCTTTGAGGGATAGATAGGAGATAGGTTGTAACAGTAAAAGCACTACAAACACTTTAAATAGAATGAATGAATCCTTTATTAATGCAGATATGCATGTTACACCTTAAAGTGGACCAACACCCACGGGTGATCGGCCCGGGAATCTATAAGATTCCCGGGCCGATCACCCCCCACCCCGCGGGACATCCGAGATCGGGATGTCCCGCGGGGTGTAACCCCCCCAAAACCCCCGAAAAACCTTACCTGATCTTCGGCGGCGGCCGGCCGCCGCCGCCTCCCTCGCGCCCCTGTAGGCGTGCGCGCACCCGCGCCGGCCGTCTGCGAATGGCCGGCGCGGGCGCGCGCGCGTCAAAAGGGACGCGCGGGAGGCGGCGGCGGCGGCAGCCGCTTAGACGTTCCTGGACCTGGCTTGTACGTCGGCGCTGGGAGCGGGGAGAGGTGAGTTTTTCGGGGGGTTAGGGGGGGTTTCACACAGCAGGGCACCCCGATCGGGGGTGCCCCACCGAAGTGGACCAAGACCCAGGATAGTCAAAATCCTGGGTGTTGGTCCACTTTAAAGTGGACCAAAACCCAGGATTTTGACTATCCTGGGTTTTGGTCCACTTCGGGGGGGCACCCCGATTGGGGGTGACCCGCTGTGTGAAACCCCCCAGAAAGCCCCAAAAACTCACCTCACCACGCTCCCACGTGACCGCGGCGTCCAATCCCCGCCGACGGACAAGACAGCGCGTCCGCCGCCGCCTCCCGCACGTCACTCTAACAGGGCGCGCGCACGTCTAGAGGGGCGCGCGGGAGGTAAGGTAAGGTTTTTTGGGGGTTTGGGGGACATCCCGATCTCGGATGTCCGGCAGTGAGGGAGGTGATCGGCCCGGGAATCTTATAGATTCCCGGGCCGATCACCCCTGGGTGTTGGTCCACTTTAAAGAGGGAAAAATTAGGACAATTAGGGACACGGGGACATGGGCTCAAAAGAGGGACAGTCCCTCCAAATCAGAGACACTTGAGAGGTATACATGGTCTCGATTCAACAAAGGTTGAAAAAAATTGTCATGTAAAAAATTTTTTTCAACATGGGAAAAAAGTCTGAGAATTTCACTGTCACTGATTCACCAGCTAAGAAAACAATGAAAGTCAATAGTACTACTAAGGAAAGTAGAGAACTTTTTACTCCTTTTTACACTGTAGTAAAAAGTGCCATTGACTTCAGTAACAGTGAAATTCTCAGGCTTTTACTCCTAAAGTAAATTTTTTACTACCATGAGAATTGTTTTCAACTCTTTTTGAATAGAGGACCATTGGCTTGATGCAGAGCCTCCCCGTTCAACTATCCCGTGCGTTTTCCCGTTGGTTTTGGGCTTTGATCGGGTCAGGAAAGGGTGCTACGTTGATTTTAGTGTGCGCTTGTGCGCTCAGGTGTGCGCTCAGCCGCCTTTCCGATTGTCGGCTTGCACGAGGCTGTTTCCCGGGAAAACGGACGCCTCGTTCATTGGTCCGTTTTTTCAGTGATGCAGAGCCTTGATTTCCGATTGAAATCACCCTAATAAAACGGGGCCGCCGAGCCTTCACTTACGGCAAGTCAGAGCAGCCGTATTTGCACTCGGGCAATAATATGCAGTCCTCTGTTGGAGCACATCAGCGGCGCCAGCTCCGCGGTCTTGTCCTGCTGAGTATGGCAGAAACCAGGCTGCACCGCACGCCTTTGGACATCGATGGCATGAGTATTTGTTATATTTTTGGGGGTTTTTTGGGGGGTCCTTTTTACAGGGTTTACCTAATTTATTTTTTATTGCCTGTGTGCAGGAACTGGAAGATGGGACATTGCATAAATGTGCAGGCAGTGGCTGGCCCAGAATTGGTTTTTGGGAGTCGTTTTGCTGGCTTTCCATGCTCGACGCATGATGCGCACATCTTGAGGAATTCCTGCCTAGATGAGCGATTCAAATCTGGCGATCTTTTTGGTGGCTGGCTACTGGGTATGTGTATGAAACTTGTATTGGTTGCCCACCCTGTCTGACTGTGTTTTTTCCCTTAACACACTATTTTGTAACTATTTTCGCAGTATATTTTGAGCCTAATTATTGAGCTTAAAATTAAATGGGTTAAGTGATTGTACCCTATTGCGTCCTGTTCTTGCCCTCTTATGTAAGTACCATCCCACAGACATTTTTAAGGAGTGTCCAGGTTGGATGTGCAGGTAGCCTCATTCCAAATGTCTTTTCCTACAACACTACCTTGCTCACCTATTTGTCCCTCTTTAATAATGTTGCTATGCACCCCTAAACTTTGGGAGTTGTTATAAAATGTTTTTTTTTTTTTGTTTATTTTTGCAGGTGACTCTGGCTATTCTTTTGCTCCCCTGGCTGCTGACCCCCATCCTGCACCCATCTTCCCAGGCAGAGGAGCGCTATAATACTGCCCATAGGAGGACTCGCTCGGTGGTTGAGCGAGCATTTGGTTTGCTCAAGATGCGTTTTCGCTGTCTAGATCAGACTGGGGGGGGCACTCCAATATAAGCCGGCCCAAATTTCCTTTTGATTTGTGGAATATCTCGCCGGACAGATCCCACACTATTTACTTGCCACCAAATATTCGTCAAGATCTCCAGCTTAGCCTGCTTAGTGGTTGATTTGGAGGTCCGGCCAAATAGGGCATCATAATGCTCACAAACTGCATTTGCACCAGCCATGCTTTGAGCATCGCAAAATCGTGCAGTTAGTGAGCCACGGCGTAGTTGTCGCCCACATGGGTGTGTTGTGTCCCCTGCATCTGTGGAAATTGATGGTTGACTATCTGGGGAGTCGTGTGTGTGTCTTGGGCTTATGGGGGATGGTGATGTGTTGTGTGTGTGCTGCTGTGGGTTAATGTATGGGTTCCTGTTGAGCTCTCACCTGTTGAGCTGGATGATGTTTCTGAGGTACTTGAATTGTGAGAACAAGAGGGTTGAGGTGGAGGGGGGGGGGTGACCTTGGTGGGGTGGAGGGTTTGGCACTACGCTTACCCTTGCTGATGTGTTTGCTTTTGTGTGTATGCTTGCTGTGTTGCGGTTGAGGATGCTGCAGTGTTTTAATCGATTTGGCACCCTTTGGAGGTCTGTTTTTTTTGGCAGGTGGTGGAGAATGTGTTGTGGTATCTTTGCTCCTGCGTTTTTTAGAATGTTCCTGTGGCTGTGGAGTACCCACCATTTTAGTTGGGGCATTTGTCTTGTGTCTGCTCTTTTGGTTTTTTTTTTTTGAGCCATGTGTGCGGCTGCTATGTGGCTCGGGGCTTTGGTGGCTTTTTTGGCTCCCTTTAGGTCTGGCCAGATTGATATGGTATACAACACTGAGCTGAGTGCCTTGCGCTTTAAATATGTGGCCCGTGTGGGCGTGTTCCTTGGTGCCTGCGTGCACGTGTGCGCACGCACGCACGTCACCGCGGGGGCTCGTCACTGATAAACCTTGAAAAGAAAACAAAGATGTCGCCCGCCATCTTCACTCAGGAGCAGGACGAAATCATCATGGATGTGAGTAGGCGAGCGTGCGTTTATGTGCGCGCACACATTTCTTGTAATAAAAAAAAAACAAAGCGCAAGAATAGTCTTGAACAACTTAGTTTGTCATGCTAAATACAAGCCCACCTTAGTTTAACACATGTACGCAGCTACAAACTAGGCTAGATGCAGATAGAAGAACTAGGGCAATGTGAGTCAGCAAGAGGTTAATAAAGTGACTTTATTTAGGGCAGGAAACATGTTAATGTATTTTGGGGATTAATGGTCGGTCCTTGTATCTTTTTTTAACAGATGATGCTGAGGAATCGCTACGACTTCCTGCCGTCAGATTATGAGAAGCGGACGTTGGCCCTGGCGGTGGTGGACGCGATCGCACGACGAACATAAACCACCTATACCTTCACCCAGATCGCCCAACACTGGTCTGATTTAAAGAGAAGGCATAAGCCCCGGGTGAGGCGGTACTTCGCAAAACATTTCCCATGTAAGTGTGGAAAATGTAAATGCACCTATAACCCTGGCCTCGCCTGGGCATGTTTTTATGATTGTGTTTATATTTCAGCACATGAATGGAATATGCGGTTCCGCCCCACGGTTGGGCGAAACAGGTGAAGGTGTAGGTGGTCCACCGCCAGTGTCAACGGCCACCCCCTCCTCTGTAAGGGACTATGAGGAGCCACTGGACCTCAGCATGCAGGGAAGGGGGGAATCTGACAGCAGGGAGTCGAGCCTAAATGACCCTCAACCTGACTCCGGTAAGGGACAAATATTTAGATATGTTGAAATACATGCATTAAATACAGATACTCATGTGCACTATTGTTAGTTGCAGATTCAGACGTCGCAGGGACATCCCAACCGATGAGCAAGGAAGGGGGCGACAAGGAAGAGGTGGCTGGGGAAGGTGAGTAGATTGATACCTAGAAGCCTAACTTAATATGATATTCATGATACAACAACAGTCTCTAATATCAGTGTGTTTGTCATCAAAACAGATTCACAGCAGCAACCCAGGGAGGAAGAATGGAGACTCCGCCCCCGCAATGTGCGCCAAAAACATTGTAAGTGGTGTTTTTTTTTACAAAAGTAAATGAACAAACAATTCCATTGGCCCAAATAAACCAAAAAAACAAACAAAAAAAAAAACTTTGTAAAATAAGCCCTTAAAGCTCTGAATAATAGTCTATCTTATATGTTTCCCACACCCTGTACATACAGATTGCCCACATTAAAAATCATCCTACTTGCACCTAGTGCATGTTATGAGCCTTTAAACATCCAAAATGGCAGATTATGGAAGCCGCCATCTTATCAGGCAGCCTGCAAACAGGAAGTGCCTTCTAACTGTGCTGCTCTGCATTCTGGGATTGCTGACCTTTTCAAGAGCACAGCTCTGCTCTGTCTGAGCAAAGCACAGCTATAACCCACCCCCTGTACCTTATCCCACTCTCCTCTCATCAGTAAGTGTGATGCTTCTGAGTCCAGATGGCGGCGCCCGTATCCTAAATTCCTGAACAGAGTTGCAGCCCAGTGGGGGAAAGAATAATAAGTTAGTGACTAAAAACTTACAATATATTAATTTTAGATGCTGCTGAATCGTTTTTTTATAGTTTGTGCTTTTCATTAAATCACGCTGAAGGTCCGGTTTAAAAAGGGCCCCAAAAAAAAAATACGCCCAACCAAACCATAAAAACAATGCTAAACGAATGTTGTTTTTCTTTAACAGATCCCAGAAAACCACATGCTGAAGACCCCGAGGCCTAATGTTTTTATTGTTGCCAAAAAATGTTTAAAAATTTTTATTTTTGATTTAAAAAAAAAAAAAAATGAAAATATCAAAACCAAACAAAACAAATACAACGTTGGAATAAAAAAAACATAAACAGATTTTGTGAGTTGTCTTTCCTGCAAATGTACAATCACACAACATCATCACACATTTACATGACACAAAAGGTTTAGATATGGGACAATAAAACCGAAAAAATCACAAACAATTACGGTAAGCATTAAAGGCAAGGAAGAAGGAACACCAAAGAGATTAAGGTATGCATTAATGGCAAGGAAGAAGGGACACCAAGGAGATTAAGGTAGGCATTAATGGCAAGGAAGAAGGAACATAAAGGAGATTAAGGTATGCATTAATGGCAAGGAAGAAGGGACACCAAGGAGATTAAGGTATGCATTAATGGCAAGGAAGAAGGGACACCAAGGAGATTAAGGTAGGCATTAATGGCAAGGAAGAAGGGACACCAAGGAGATTAAGGTAGGCATTAATGGCAAGGCAGAAGGAACACCAAAAATTATATTTGACAATATATATATATATATATATATATATATATATATATATATATGTGTCAAATTGGCAGTTGGTGCCATATGTAAATTCCAATGGAGGTTTAGGGATGTGCGCTTGCGTGTAGCCAGATTGGCAACTGAAGAGCCATGGAGATGTAAGTATACTTGAAAAAAACAACAAAATGGAAGGTCAAATACGACGGAAACCAAGCAGGTACGTACAAAAACCAAGGAAAAAGCAGGGAAAAATAGGTCGCCCGTGTGAACGGGAACGGAAGCCCCGATCAAATTGAAGGCACCCGAGAGAGCAAAAAAAACTTCCCGAGTGAAGTCAAATTGACGGATCAGTTAGGGAGCCATTCCGACGGAGGCTCTGCATCACATTTGAGCCACGATTCAAGTGGGAGCCCCGGACAATCGGAAGGTTTTAAGGTCAGTTCAGGGGAGGCTCCGCATCAGGCCACATATAATTGTGAACCATGGTTTAAAGTGCTACAGCAGACAAAGGTATTTATTAGATCATTGTGTCGGGTTACATTTGGCCTAAACTGTTTTCCCCTTTTCTTCAGCAAGGGGCATGAAAAATTTTAATTTATATTTTGCCCTAATATAATTTGCATCAACGTGGCATAGTCAGACAGATAGTGCTTGATAAATCAGGCCCTTTGTCAAACTCTGTTGCCAGACCATTTTTCACCAATTTGGGCCAGACAGATCAGAGGCGATTGCAATGGCTCCCCCTCACCCCCCGGGGTTGGAGCAGAAGGCCAGGAAGATGAAGGGTCCCCCCAGGTCGGAGCAGAAGCTGCAGATCAGTGGTGTGTAAGCCCGCCCCCCAGGGAGGAAGGAGCAAGAACCGCGGGTCAGGCAACCTGGATCTGAGGTGAGTGCAGCGCAGCTGTGGGTCTGGAAGATGCAGGTCCCCTCCGGGGGCCGAAGCGGGAGCCATGAGCCAGGTAAATTGGTGGAGTGTGCAGCCCCCTGGGAGGCAGGAGTAGGAGCTGGATGAGGGGAGTTAAGCTGCACTGACCTCCTCTGCTCTGGTCCATGGCCAGCAATTTTTTCTAATGATCTGGCCCCTCTGCCAACCAATCCACCAACCTACCTGCCCACCGACCCAGCTACCTACCCTCCCAGCTACTCACCTACCTGATCACTGACCCAGCTACTTACTTTCCAGCCACCCACCTACCTGCCCCCTGCCTCAGCTACCTACCCGGGCCGACCACCTACCTGCCCACTGACCCAGCTACCTACCTGCCTACTACCTAACCCTATGGGCCCTGCTGATCCTGTCCTCACTTTGCTCCAGGATTTTGCCTTTCAGATTAAACCCTCTAGTTATTGTCTTTGTATGACCTCCAGCCTGGCCTTTCAGATTACCCCATCGGATTACCCTTTACTTTGGACTGCTTCCACATGCTCAACCTTTGCTCACATTCCTGACCTGCTTGTGACTCTTTAACACGGCTATCCACTTCGTCTGCCTCTCCTTTGTAGGGTAAACACTGCTGTCTGCTTAGGTCCTTGTCCCCCTGGGGAGTGACCTGGGACCATCCAAGCATCAAACCTATCCCTCCTTGCGGGGGGCTCTAGAGAAGACCAGGGTGGTTATTAGACATCATTCATGCAGGTTCGAGCTTGGGTCTTGGGCAGTAGTCTCTGTGCACCATCCTCAGCAAGGGGAACCAGGATTCTCTACTCACAGTGCTCTCCCTCCTGGTGAGCAACTGTGACATAATCTGCTGATCCCAACATGAGAACTGGTGGGGATCCTGCAGAACTCTTGGCCCAGGTGGCCCAGCAGGTGTCAGCCCTTGTGCAAGCCATGGAAGGATTGCACCTCCGAGTCACCACCCTAGAGGGCACACCAGCCACACTTTAGGAGGAGTCTCTGTCACCATCTGGAACTCCTCCTGCCCCTGTTCCTGTCTAGGTTTCCAGTCTACCGGAACCCCGTATTGCTCCACCTGACCGGTTCTCTGGGGACAGATGTCAGTTCCAAGCATTCCAGAATAGTTGCTGGGTTATTCTTCAGGTTGCAGCCCTGCACCTATCCCACAGGTTCTCGCCGAGTTCAGGCAACCATCGCCGTCCTGCATGGTAACCCTCAGCCATAGGCTACTGGAAAAAAGAAGAGTTTTGAACTCCTTTGAGGGGCTCTTCAGAGCTCTTGCTGTTCTGTATGACGACCCTGCCAAAGAAGCATCCATGGAAGCCCTACTCTGTGCTCTCCGTCAAGGCTGCAGGCCGGCTGAGGAATACTGTATGTGGCCGAGTTTCCTTGTCATGTTTTAGACATAGACTCGGCACTCTGTCATCAATTCTGTAAGGGTCTGGCCAATAGCATGAAGGAAGAGTTGGTGCGGTCCGAGTTACCCAAGTCTCTCAGAACGACCGTCACCTGAGAGATTGATGCCTGGAAAGAAATGTTGGATCACCTGGGTCCTGTTCCACTGACCCTTCTCCAGTCAGACTTGCCACTGAGGATCTTTGGGAGCCCTGCAGCTAAGAGTGGTCTATCCGTGTCGCTCTGCTGAAGAAAGAACTCGAGCCGCACCCAGAACTTCTTTTCATTGCAGGGCCCTAGGTCCGTTCTGTGCTGCCTGTCCTATCTGACTTCAAGGTAAGCACACCCCTCACCTGACATATCTTACGGCCCCACTGGCATTCTGCTCCTCTTACCTTCTTCCTCTTACCTTCTTCAAACCATCCATGAAGTTCCCCTCTCCTTCTCCTTGGCAAATGGTTCTTCACTAAGGGGCGCCCCAGTTCCCTCCTAGTCAGTACCTCTTCTTGTTAAGTCCAAAGATCGGCATCAGTAAAGGCTGAGTTTTGACATATTGTTTTCACCCCAGTTTCCTGTCATTCTAGGTCCCCTTTGGCTACAGCAGCATAATCCTGAGATCAACTAGGAAACCGTGGACATTATCTGGGAGTCTCTCTTTTCTGCAGAGACCACTGTATCCAGCCCTTGTCGACTAAGGGCTGCCTTTGGATAAGGTACCCCTGGCTTACCAGGACTTTGCTGACATCTTTAGCAAGCAGGGAGCAGATATCCTGCCTCTGCATCGTCTGTAAGACTGACCAACTGGTTTACTTCCTGTGGCTGTCATTCCTTATGGGCAAATTTTTCCACTATAAGAACCTAAATTGGCAAACCTTAAGGAGTTTATCTACTCCAGTTTGGTCAACGGATTTATTAGGCACTCCTCCTCTCCGACCGGTGAGGGAATATTCTTCGTGGAGATGAGTCTCTCCACCCCTACCTCGACTTCAGGTACTTAAACAAAATAACAGTGAAGAACCAGTATCCGTTGCCACTTACACCGGAACTCCTGCAGCGCAACACTCGTGGTGCCTAAAACTTGATCCGCAGGAGGGGGACAAGTGGAAAATGGCGTTCCGAACCAGGTATGGCAACGTTGAGTTTTTAGCGATGCCCTTTGGCCTATGCATTGTTCCAGCTATTTTCCAACACTTTATGAATTGAATTTTCCAAGATCTCCTGAATGTGTTCGTTGTGGTCTACCTGAATGACATTTTGATCTTTTTCTCCATTCTTCTGGAATATCGGGCCATGTCCGCAAAGTCCTCTCCTGGTTGCTTGAGCACTACCTGTATACCCAGGTCATATACTTCAGAAATCTATTTATTTAAATCCTAAAGCGTAAGTCAGAAACACATCAATCCAAGTCTTATCAATTCTACATCCATAAGGAGTAAAATCCAGTCAACCATGGGTATATTTCCTTAACCCGTTTTTCTTTTTTTTTAAATTATTTATTTTTTGTCAAAGAAACAAGAATTAAAGCATAGTGGACATACAAAGCCGAACCATGGGTACAGAAATGCATTACACAGGGGCATACATATTAAACAGTGCATCCTACAACCGCACTCCCAAAAACAACAGTTGCAAGTTATCATTCCATTAACTAACCACCTACTTGGGTGCTGTAGCTCCGCACACCTCTCCCAGGACCATCTGTCCAGGCAATAGCTCTCCCACCACGGCGACACTGTACGGAGGCTCCCCTCGGACATCAGTTGGGCCCGAGGTACCGCCAGATCTTTGGAGCCGCCACCTGGAGGACGCTCCTCCTTCCAGTTGCGTAAGTACTGCACCCAGCGCTGCTGTAACGCTATAGGGTCGGCCTGACAAGACAGGGGACAGAACACATGGGGAATAACATTAAGGTTGGGTGGGAGGGGTGGGGGGGTAACCAGGATATGTTTAGGGGGTTGCCAGTCTGTGCGTGCTGTGGGTCAGCCTAATGTTCGGTTACCCATGACTTCAAGTCCAGACCAGGGCGCTCCAAGGGGGGAGCCGCCGCCAGAGTGCCTATATAGGGTTAGGTGGAAGCGATCTGATTGTACCTCTCAGTGCTCTTAAACAGATATCACGGTGTCCAGGTACGCAGAAACTGGGGTGTGTCATCATGTATGGAGACCATAAGCTCTTCAATTTCCATAATATGGTTAATTTCTTTTACCCAATTCCCTGCAAAAGGAGCCGCCTCAGACTTCCACAGCCTTGGTATAATCGCTTTATCTGCCTTGATTAAATGTCTTAAGAGTGATTTCTTGTAGATTTTAAGAAGCATATCCACTAGATGCAGAAGAAGCAGAGATAGATCCAGTGCGACGGGTCCCCCAGAATCTCCCCAGAGACTTTGGACATCGAATCCCAGAAGGTGGCAATCTTGGGGCACTCCCAAAATATGTGGAAAAAGCTCCCAACCCCTCTCTGACATCTCCAGCATGTCGAGGAGTGCGATGGCAAGAAGTTGTGTAACCTCAACGGGGTGTAATACCATTGTGTAAGAAACTTGTAGTTCAGTTCTTGCACCTTGGAAGAGATGGAGGACTTGTGTGGTATGGTAAAAATATATCTCCATTGTTCCATTGTGAGGCACTGGTCCAGGTCCCTCTCCCAATCTGCACAGAAATAGGGTACCCCCCCCCGAGCCCATCAACAATGCGAGAAAGCAGCTTCATTGGTGGTGATCGTGCTGTAGCTAATTGCTCAAAGGGGGTGAGATTCCTCAAAAACATGTTTTTAGGGCCCAGGCTCAAGAGAAAGTGTTGAAAGGTGAACAAAAGCCAATAGTCTAATACAGTGATTTTCAACCTTTTTTAAGCCGCGGCACACTTTTTATACTTAAAAAATCCCGCGGCACACCACCAACCAAAATGGCACAAAATGACACTAAAACAGTACATACTATACATATAGTTAATAATATAGATTCTAAATGTATTTCTTACCACTCAGAGTGAAACCTGGGCCTGTTTCGATGAACACAAAAGGGATATCCTGGCAGGAATGGTGGAAAGACACACACGAAGCTCTTCCTCAACAGTTCTCAGTCTCTCCCTGTTTTTAGTTTTTATCGCAGTCAAGCTTGAGAAGCCCAGCTCACATAGATATGTGGTTGAAAATGGCAGCAATATCAAAATAGCTTTGTTATGGGCGATTTGCTTTTAGATTTCAGGGCCAGCCTCTCAGTGTTTTGTTCTGCTTTAAAGAAGAACAGCACGCCTGATTTTCACTTCTCAGGGTGTTGTTTCTCTCAGTGGGGGCATCCAGAATTGGGATGCCCAGCTGTGTGTATCCTGCAACATTTACTCGCCTACCTGCCTACAAGGCTGGGCATGCACACGGCTAAAGGTGAGCCGGGATGCAGCCACAGTGCAAAGACACGGTGAGGGCTCCAGGACAAGGTGAGTGAAAAGGGCTTCTGGGGGGAGTTTACACAGCGGGGGAATTCCAATTCAGAATGCCCCAAGGAGAGGCATTCCTCTTTAAAAAATAAGTCACATTTGGATCAGTGTTTCCCTCCCGCCCTGCTCCTCCAGTGTCAAGTACCGACCACCTATCAACATTCATGCACACAAATACAACACAATATGCCCCTCCCCCCAAAACTTTATCATCATCATCTAATTTTTATAAAAGCTGCAAAGTCCGGGAACTCTCTTCCCACTCCATTATGCCAAGTGACAGTCCCGGTTCCCTGAATCTCTGCCCACCCCTCCATTACCTTTACTTGCAGAACCCTTTACTTGCAGAACTGGAGTGAATAGAGAAAGCGAGCAAGTCTCTTCTCCCGCGCAGGAAAGACTATGACAACACAGCAGGTGGGCGGAGCCAGACGGCCTGCTGTCATGTGCTGTGAATCGGGCCGCGCTGGCAGTTTCACCAACGGGGTGGGCGGGCGAGCCGGCAGTTCAAAGCGGAGCCTGATGGGGGGGACGTACAGAGACATATGTATCATCTGGCAGTGGGGCCGGGGGCACACTGCGCCTCGCTGACTTAACCACGCCTCCAGCTCCACTCCTTACTCACTGGGCAGTAACTGTCCCGCCCATTCTGCCAGACGCCCAGGCATTGGCTGAGACTTGTTTAGCCTGAGCGTTACTTCCTAGTGCGGAAGCTGCATCGCTGCGCATTGCCGGGGAACAGGGGGCACCTTAGTTTGGGGAACTTTCCCCGCGTCACACCGGTTGAAAATCACTGGTCTAATAGCTGAATGTCCCTTTTGCTCCCTCAAGTCTCCTACCTGTGCCCATCCTGCCAGGGATAATATATTGACCCCTCTAGGCAGGCCCTTCTCATCGAATGCCTTTAATAAATGAGGGAGAATGCTGATGTGGAGGGTCGGGTTGCGAACCAGGGGAACCAGGGGAGTTGGCCACGGGGATAGACTAAGGCTGTCTCTAAGCTTATCAAACACCCCGAGAGTGGTGGATATGAGCGGATGTACTTTACATAGCGGTTTAGCCGATTTAGCCTCCCATACTGTGTCTCTCAGGGAGTGCAAAGAAAACATGCTTCCAATTCCACCCACTTCTTCATCCCTCCACGATGGTGCCAGTCTGCAATACGCTGCAGGTGCACGGGCGCCAGTACTGCAGCATATCTGGACATGGCAGCCCTCCCTGCTTCGGCCAAAAGTGGCATCCTCAATCTTGGCTTCAAGCCCTTGCCAAATAAATCTGATGAAGGTAAAATTCAAAGAGTTAAAGTATGCCTTAGGGATTTGAATGGGTAGAGTCTGAGGCAAGTAATGTATCCTCGGCAGGATCGTCATGTTTATAATGCTAAATCTACCGAACCAGGGGAAGGTGGGGAGATCCCAGCTTGCAAGGTCAGCCCTAATTTTAGCAAGAAGAGGGATAAAATTTGAGGAATATATCCCCTCCACCGTGCTCGAGATCTTGGTACCTAAGTATGTGATGGCGGATGTGGGCCATTTGAAGGGAAAAGACGCTTTCAAGAAGGCTTCGGATTCTCTAGGAAGATTCACTCCCAAGGCTTCAGACTTACACTAGTTTATCTTAAGAAAGGAGAGTAAATTGTCTGCATAAGCCAAAATCTTATGCGTGGTGGCTCCCATCGAGATACCCTGAATATCTCCCTGGGCTATAATTCTACGCAGAAAGGGTTCCATGGACAGAGCGAGTATTAAGGGAGAGAGCGGGCATCCTTGCCTAGTGCCATTCCTAATACACACCTGGTCCTAGAGTGACCCATTGATTTGAATTCTTGCTGTTGGGTCTGTGTACAGGGACATGCTAAAGCACAGGGCATTAGGCCCCAGGCCTATATGCTCTAGTACCACCCTGATAAATTGCCAATTCACCTAATCAAAAGCCTTCTCGGCATCGGTGGACAGCAGAACAGCCAGCTCCCCGTCTGCCTGACTCTACCTGACTGTGGATTCAGGGCCTGCGCTAGTGCAGGAAGGCTGTCCTTAGCTAACAACTCCTGAACCCTATCCAAGAGCTTCTGCAGTTCCTGTTCTTGATCTTTCTTTATCTTAGTGGTGTGTCTAATGAACACGCCCCAATCACTGCCTTATGAGCCTGCCAATTGTTGAAGTGTCAGTTGATTTATTAAGGTCAAAATATTCTTTGTTAGAGTTTTGGAGCTTTAGTACAAATGGCTCATTTTGCAGCAGTGACTCGTTCATTCTCCATGTCCACTCCCCACAGGCCCTGTTTAAGTGGGTAATAGATAAAGCAACTGAGGCATGATCAGAAATGACAGTGGGCTCTATTTTCATGTCAGACGTGAGAGGGAGTAGGGCGTGAGAGATCAGTATGTAATCAATCTTGGAGTAGGATGCATGGACTGCCGACAAATAAGAGTAATCCTTGGTCGTAGGGTGGTTGATTCGCCAGGGGTTGCATAACTGCGCCCTCTGAAGGGCTTTCTTAATTCTCGTCAGTGCTGCATATGCCAGGGCTGATTGCCCTGTGGAGGATTCCAGTAGAGGATCTAGCGTTAGGTTCAAGTCCCCCACTAGTATGATGGGCCCCTCCTGCACTGATAAGAGCTTATGTTTAAAATTTTCAAGAAACGCCAACTGCCCGGAATTAGGGGCATACACTGCTGCCACCATATACTGTCTACTGTGCAGTGATCCCTTTAGGATCAGGTACCTCCCCTGATCACTATTGTGTCTGAGACCTTGAAAGGAGTATTTCTGTTGAATTGGATTGTCACACCTCTCACCTTGACATCTGGCTCTGCTCATGTAGGATTGGGAGAATGACCTGGAGGACGACATCGGTAGCAGGGGTAATTTTTACTAGTGCATGGTGGAGGCCCACTCCCGGCAACCACTGAATTAGAAACAACTTAGAAACAGTGCAACTTGGAACCTGTGGATGTGTTAAACCTAGGGACGCCAGGGTGGAATGCCCCGGAGGCGCCAATGCAACTGGGATTCAGATACACCTCCAAGCGCAGCCCACCCAGGGTACCCAAAGAGGGGAGACACACGGGAGTCCGGTGGTGGGACCGGGCCCCCATGGAAATCCAGGGGCATTGGGCCGATTAACAGAACCCACTCTCAGGGGGCCCCCCACCACCATACCCCATGCCCCCCCACCACCACACCACACCCCCCCCCAACCGACACAGGCCCCAACTCACTGGCCTACTCCGCCATGGATCCCACTCAGGAGGGGCTCATAGAGTCCACTTGCATAAATGCCACCTAGCCACCTGGTTTCAGGGACAAATTACATGCCCAGTAGCAGTAGAGCAAGATCTGTAACCGCACGCCCAGTGCCCAGCAATAAACAAGAAAGGCAATCTTGTATAGCTCAGATGGCTCAGTACTGCTCAAGCTAACGAATGAAAAGAGAAACAACATGAGTTATATTACCTGACCATGAGTGTCCTGTGAGCCTCAGAGGGGAGGGCCAAAGGCCCTGCACCATTCCCCGCAGCATATGGCAGTCCAGAATCACATGTCCGTCTGGAGAATGGGTCAAACCATGATGAGTGGGCCCGCCTCTCTGAGGGCCGGACATCCTTACATGTCATCCCTCTTCTCATGGCCTGTGAAGAATAGAGGCCTGGAGCTTGTGCAAGACAGTCCGTCAGTTGGATAGGGCGCATCCAAAGTGATTAAACATCAGAGAAAAATCCTCATGCCTATGAAGCGTAAAGGTCTTGCCCCCCTTGGAAGCAATCAAGGAAAAGGGATAGTCCCAGCGGTAGGTGATGTTGTTCTGCTTAACCCTTTCAGTGCCAAGCACATATATTCTACGTGCTCGCTTCCACTCCATTTAACCCTTTAAGTGCCAGCCTACTTGGAGCTTTTGTCACCCTCTGTTGCCAGACCATGTTTCACTATTTTGAGCTACACATGTTTAACTGTGATTTTTGAAGGGATTTCAAGGGATTTCCAAGGAAAATTATATATATATATATATATATATATATATATATATATATATGTTTTACAATTTGTAGTGTTTTTTGTATTAAAAGGTTTGTCAATAAATTCTTATTGCGCGTGAAATCCCAATTTCTCCCGGTTACGATGGTGCCACATATGTATTGGTAGACATCCTTTCCTGCCCAGGAGACTCCCCCAAACTGAAACAGCGCTTTAGGAGATTTTCCGATAAAATACAACTGTGCTATGCGCACCTTGCAGTTTTGCAAGAAAAACAACCCTTTATATTCGAAATGCCCCCCACAAACTATATATTCTCTGGAAGTACACACCCCAAGCTTTCTAGGCGTACCAGGCTTGTTGATGTGGGCGCAGTTTTCTTGAAGTAATCCTTCAATGAATTACTTGGTTGCACAGAGTTTCCCTAAAAAAGAATAAAAAAGATGAATCAAAGCCACGTTTTCCTAAAAAAAAAATATGCAAACAAAAAAAACAAGTTAAATCTGAAAAAGCAACATTCCCCGAACAGATCAATACCCAACATGCATAGGTACTGTCAATGGAAGAGTTGCCAAACACCCCAAAGTAAAGCATGCGCGTAAGGATAATTTTACTTGAAAATTTCAGCTCTGCAGACAAAGTGCACACCTTGCACTTTTTTCTACCAAAACATCCCCTTACATTTGGAATACTCCCCCACAAACCATACATTCCCTGAAAGTACACATGTTAAGCTTTATAGGCGTACACAGCTTATTGTAGTGCCTTCATCTTTCTGGAAGTAATCTTTGGAAGAATTCTTAGATTGCACAGGGTTTCCCTAAAAAATGTATAAAAACGCAGAATATAAAACATGTTTTCCTAAAATATCAATATGCAAATAAGAAAAAACAAGGTAAATCTGAATGTGGAAGGTTCTCCAAACAGAGCAATACTCCACATGCATAGCTACTTTTAACCCTTGTAATTGCCCGCCTACTTGAAGTTTTGTCACCCTTTGTTGACAGGTAATTTTTCACCATTTTGCGCCATGTTCAACACTGAGTTTTGCAGGAATTTCGAGGAAAATTAAATATATATATTTTTTTTTGCAGCAGAGCTTAGGCTTTGACATGAAATTTCTTGTTTGTAATTTTTCTACAGAATTTTAAGTATTTTTCCGTAAAAAAAAACACAAAAAATATTTTTTAGAAAATTGTCTCCTTTATTTTAAATAAAACTTTTTTTTTTATTAAAGAAAACCATATTGCACGTTAAAGCCCAATTTCTCCCAATTACAACAATACCACATATATGTACACGTGTAGCCCCCCATTCTTGCCCAGGAGACGCCCAAACTGAAAAGAGCACTTTATAACATTTACAAATAAATATAACTACTATCCACACTATAAAGAGTTAATAAAATGGTGGTCCCTTTCCTGGGGGCCAGCTTTGGTGGCCCCTGCCCTGCAGGCTAAAAGCCCAGGGGAGGGGGATCCAATTTTTGGGGGAATTTTAAGGGTTAAAAATCCCCCCATAAAAACGTCACGGGGTCCCTCCTACCCAACATAACCAGCCAAGGACCAGCTATGCAGGGCTTGTAGAGCACCAGCTTTGGTGCCCCCCCCATGCCGGCTACCATCCTACACCGCCTTTCTGCCCCCCCCCCGGGCTTTGGAGAGGCAGGTAATAGGGGAGCTGGGGGTTAATAGCAAGTCACCCGCTATCCGCAGGTGACTTGCCAGCACATAAGCCTTATGAACTGGTATAGGGGTCTCATGGACCCCTTACCAGTACACAATGGGTAAAATGTAAAAAAAAACACAACACACATAGAGAAAAAATATTTTATTGTTTTTTTTGTTCCTCTTCTTCCCTCACCAATCACAATAGCTTCTGCTCTCATGCTGCTGCTGGAAGCATTTTATTGCTGCTGGGTGACAGAACTTAAGGGGTTAATAAAAAAATGGGGTCCTCCTTGGGGGGGAGATTTTAAAACCCTTAAAAACCCCAGCAAAAAATGACATGGGGTCCCCCGTACCTAGCATAACCGGCCCGGAACAAGCTATGCAGGGCTTGTAGAACAGGGCGCAGGGGCCAGCTTTGGTGGCCCCCATACTGTTGGCTACAAGCCCACATAGCCATGGGCCAGGCCCTTCTATCCCCCGGGCTTTGGGGAGGCAGGTAATTGGGGAGCCGGGGGTTAATGGCAAGTCACTCCCTAGCCGCAGGTGACTTGCCAGCCCCCAGCCTTGTGAACTGGTATAGGGATCTCATGGATACCTTACCAGTTCACAAAGGGTTAATGTAAAATTAAACACACAGACACATAATGACAAAAAATGAAATGTTTTCTCTTTACTCACCTCCGATCTTCCCCTGTCCCTTGGCGATGACAGCTGCCGGGTGCTTGGTGAAGGGAGGCTGGAGGGGTGAGGGACCACAGCCCTTTCCCCCCCCCCCTCCAACCTCTCTCCTCTGAGCACCCGGAAAGATTGATCATCTCGGGTGAGGGAAGCACACATAATAAAAAAATGCCATTTTTTTTCTTTACTCACCTCCGATCCTCCAATGTCCCTCGGCGATCCCCAATGACAGCTGCCGGGTGCTCGGTGAAGGTAGGCGGGGGGGGTGAGGGATCACAGCCCTCTCCCCCCTCCAACCTCTCTCCTCGGAGCACCCGGCAAGATTGATCGGCTCGGGTGAGGGAAGCTGGCTGCCGGGTGATGTCATAGTGCCCAGAATTGGGTGCCCCATGCTTCAGCAGCGGGCAATTACTGTTTTAAAAAAAAATTACATTTACTCACCTGCAGCTGCGATCACTCCCGCTGGCTCTCCTCTTCTCCAGTGGAGCCTTCGATCACCCCCCCTGGGCTTTTTAGGGCTCAACATGCCCTCTCCCCCTGCTCCCTTTGTTATGCTGAACTAGGAGCCTGCAAGATATGTAGATTGGGGACAACACACATTTTCCCCCCTGCACCATGATTTGCATCCTTGTTGACAAATAGGCTCTCCTCCCCCTGATTGGATAATAGGGCATAAGTTTAGGGCTATAAAACGATTGTCAGTCAATCAGCTTTCAGTGTTCTCTTGAACTTTGAGAGAAGATTTATCTGCTGATAGCAAGTTCAAGATGTTAGGCAAGCAATAAATGGATCCCTCAAGACTTTTTTCGGGATATGCTGACTACAATCATCAAAGCTTAAATCACCTAGAACGCAGCATTGTCTTGTACTGCATCTCTGGTAAGAAAGTGCTTCCTGTTTTGGGCAATGTGGGCTTTGGGTTACATCACGCAGCAAAGGAGAGAAGCTCTTTAAATATTATACTGTTAGTTCACCAAAACTGCAAAGATTAGCACTCCTTCATCTTCTTTATGCTTTATGTCCAACCTGACATGACCTAGAACAAAGCACTCCCTTGTGACCCATTTCTGGTGAGAAAGTACTTCCTGTTTTGGGCAATGTGGGGACTGGGTTAAATCAACTCCTCAAGACAGAAGCATCGATTTTATAATTTTTAAACTGATAGCTTATGTAAAAGTTTTTCATCTTGTCTACATCCTGACCATCCCAGCTGACATGACCTAGAACAAAGCACTCTCTGGAGTCCTAATTCTAGTGAGAAAGTGCTTCCTGTTTTGGGCAATGTGGGAACTGGGTTAAATCATCTACTTAAAATAGAAGCATCATTTATCTTAATATAGCACCGATAGTTTATGGAAAATGTAATGCTTTTTGCTTCTGATCTACATGCTTTATATCCAACCTGACATGACCTAGTACAAAGCACTCTCTTGTGACCCATTTCTGGTGAGAAAGTGCTTCCTGTTTTGGGCAATGTGGGGACTGGGTGAAATCAACTCTATAAGATAGAAGCATCAGTTTTATAATATAAGACTAATAGTCAATGGAAAAGGGAATACTTTTGGATCTTATCTACACACTTGATATCCCAGCTGACATGACCTAAAACAAAGTACTCTCTTGTGTCCCACATCTGGTGAGAAAGTGCTTCCTGTTTTGGGCAATGTGGAAACTGGGTTAAGTCGCCGGTCATCGTTCAGCATGCCATAGTTTTCATTCTAACGCTTTCTATTTATTTTTAAGCTCAGTCAAAAAAGGTTACTTTACTTTGTCCAATCTTCTGTAATGGCTGTCTAGTTTGACTAAAGGGGAGAGCATAATAACTACATTCATTCACCACACAACTTTTTCCTAGCAGCTATTTCAAAAAGTTTCAGCGTATGCAACACTCTAAGCTCAGCACCATCCTGTGGAAAAAATAATTTGGGGACAATGTTGTGCTTGGGGCATTGTGAAGCCATAATCCCAGAGGCTGAATGGATCAGGCATCTTGCAAATCCAAACATTTTGGAAAGGAAAAAACTGTTATTAGGAACCCATTTTTACTTTAATTTGGTTACCTTATTTTACCGTTTTAACTTTATTCTATTCATGGGGGATTTTTAATATCAGACAAAATTGCTCTCCCAAACAACTGATATGGACAGTGTTAAGTCAAGCCTTAGCCCTCAATTGCAAATTTTAAAGCAATGTATTTTTTATTTGAACCTAAACCTCCATCATGTTGATACTTGATTCTTTACCCATTTTTGACAAATCCTTAATCCACAAGATTGACCTGAAAATGTCTTGAAGTACACTTTTATAAATGAGTACCTTCATTCCTTGGCTTTTCATATTTTTTAAGGTTACAAATGTTCTATCTGACTAAGCTAATTTTTCATTTTTTAAATCTTGGTCCATAGTATTTTCCAGTTTACACCTTTCAATAGAGGTTTCAGTTGAGCTCTATCATTGTTATGCTGAACTAGGAGCCTGCAAGATATGTTGCTTGGGGACAACACACGTTCCCCCCACCCAGCACCACAATTTGCATCCCTGTTGTTGACAGATAGGCCCTCCTCCCCCTGATTGGATAATAGGGCATATGTTTAGGGCTATAAAAGGGTTGGAAGTCAATCTGCTTTCAGTGTGCTCTTGAACTTGAGAAGATTTATCTGCTGACGGCAAGTTCAAGATATTAGGCAAGCAATAAATGGATCTCTCAAGACTTCCGGAATATGCTGACTTCAAACATCCAAGCTTAAATCACCCAGAACTAAGCATTCTCTTGTGTTGCATCTCTGGTAAGAAAGTGCTTCCTGTTTTGGGCAATGTGGGCTTTGGGTTACATCACGCAGCAAAGGAGGAAGCATTGTGCTTTAAATATTATTCTGTTATTTCACCAAAACTGCAATGATTAGCGCTCTTTAATCTTATTTATGCTTTATATCCCACCTGACATGACCTAGAACAAAGCACTCTCTTGTGACCCTGTTTTGGGCAATGTGGGGACTGAGTTAAATCAACTCCTCAAGACAGAAGCATCGATTTTATCATTTTTTAACTGATAGCTTGTGGAAAATTGTCTTTCATCTTGTCTACATCCTGGCCATCCCAGCTGACATGACCTAGAACAAAGCACTCTCTGGAGTCCCATTTCTAGTGATAAAGTGCTTCCTGTTTTGGGCAATGTGGGAAGTGGGTAAAATCATCTACTCAAAATAGAAGCACCATTTAACTTAATATGGCATCGATAGTTGATGGAAAATGTAATACTTTTTGCTTCTGATCTACATTCTTTATATCCCTCCTGACACGACCTAGAACAAAGAACTCTCTTGTGTCCCATGTCTGGTGAGAAAGTGCTTCCTGTTTTGGGCAATGTGGAAACTAGGTTAAGTTTCCAGTCATCGTTCAGCATGCCATAGTTTTCATTCTGACACTTTCTATTTATTTTTAAGCTCAGCCAAAGAAGGTTACTTGACTTTGTCCAATCTTCTGTAATGGCTGTTTGACTAAAGGGGAGAGCATAACTACATTCATTCACCACACAACTTTTTCCTAGAAGCCATTTCAAAAAGATTTAAGGTATGCAACACTCTAAACTCGGCACCATCCTGTGGAAAACATAATTTGGGGACAGTGCTGTTGTGCTTGGGGCATTGTGAAGCCATAATCCCAGAGGCTGAATGGATCAGGCATCTTGCAAATCCAAACATTTTGGAAAGGAAAAAACTGTTTTTAGGAACCCATTTTTACTTTAATTCAGTTACCTTATTTTACCGCTTTAATTTGATTATTTTGGGGACAGAAATTCTATTCATGGGGGATTTTTAATATCAGACAAAATTGCTCTCCCAAACAACTGAATATGGACAGTGTCAAGCCTTAGCCCTCAATTGCAAATGTTTAAGCAATGTATTTTTTTATTTGAACCTAAACCTCCATCCTGTTGATACTTGATTCTTTACCCATTTTTGACAAATCCTGAATCCACCAGATTGACCTGAAAATGTCTTCAAGTACACATCTATAAATGAGTATGTTCATTCCTTGGCTCTTCATATTTTTTAAGGTTACAAATGTTCTATGTGACTAAGCTAATTTTTAACTTTTTAAATTATGGTCCATAGTATTTTCTAGTTTACACCTTTCAATAGAGGTTTCAGTTGAGCTCTATCATTGTTATGCTGAACTAGGAGCCTGCAAGATATGTTGATTGGTGACAACATCCGCCCCCCCCCCCCCTACACCACGATTTGCATCCCTGATGTTAACAGATAGGCCCTCCTCCCCCTGATTCGAAAATAGCGCATATGTTCAGGGCTATAAACGGGTTGGAGGTCAATCTACTTTCAGTGTGCTTGGAGAGAAGATTTATCAGCTGACAGCAAGTTCAAGATATTAGAGAAGCAATAAATGGATCTCTCAAGACTTCCGGAATAGGCTGACTTCAAACACCCAAGCTCAAATCACCCAGAACGAAGCATTCTCTTGTGTTGCATCTCTGGTAAGAAAGTGCTTCCTGTTTTGGGCAATGTGGGCTTTGGGTTACATCACGCAGCAAAGGAGGAAGCATTGCTCTTTAAATATTATTCTGTTATTTCAGAAACTGCAATGATTAGTGCTCCTTCATCTTATTTATGCTTTATATCCCTCCTGACATGACCTAGAACAAAGCACTCTCTTGTGACCCATTTCTGGTGAGAAAGTGCTTCCTGTTTTGGGCAATGTGGGGACTGGGTTAAATCAACTCCTCAAGACAGAAGCATCGATTTCATCATTTTTTAACTGATAGCTTGTGGAAAATTGTTTTTCATCTTGTCTACATCCTGGCCATCCCAGCTGAAATGACCTAGAACAAAACACTCTCTGGAGTCCCATTTCTAGTGAGAAAGTGCTTCCTGTTTTGGGCAATGTGGGAACTGGGTTAAATCATCTACTCAAAATAGAAGCACCATTTAACTTAATATGGCACCGATAGTTGATGGAAAATGCAATACTTTTTGCTTCTGATCTACATTCTTTATATCCCACCTGACATGACCTAGAACAAAGCACTCTCTTGTGACCCATTTCTGGTGAGAAAGTGCTTCCTGTTTTGGGCAATGTGGGGACTGTGTGAAATCACCTCCATAAGATAGAAGCATCAATTTTATAATATAACTAGGGATGAGCGAATTGATCCGGACGAACCCGAATTAGTTCCGAATTTCAGGAAATATTCGATTCTGAACAAATCCGAATTTCCCCGCAATTCGATGGATCGACGTTTTCTTTTAAACTCAATTTACTTCAATTACAGGCATTGTAGAATGGTGGATGGACATGTCTGGACATATCCCCTGGGGCAAGTTATTATGGGAAGGTCACATGCAGCCTATCAGCAGCCAGGAGTCCCGGTGACGTCACAGCACTATATAAACGGCGGCCATCTTGCTGGTGCGCATTTCAGCCTTGTATTGCGGCCACAGCGGAGCTGTTTAGAGACAGGGAGAGACTAAGAGAGAGTCAGGGAGAGTCAGGGAGACCCACAGAGTGCCAGACAGAACCAGGGAAAGATAGGGAAGAATCGGGAAAGATCGAGGCAGGGACAGGAGAGAAAGTGACAGGGAAAGCTTTTTTTTTGTTTTCATTTCACTTCATTTGCCAGATCAGTTTTAAATTTCTTTTTTCTTTGTGCTGTAAAAATTCCTTGCCACTGTGCATGCCATGTTGGCAGTAGCGTATTTAACCCTATCTGTTACACACAAGCATTTCTTATAACTCGATTAGTTTAAATTTTTTTTGTGCCTGCTGTGAAAACCCCAGCCCACATGGGTATTCTATTTCAGCACATTTGACCCTATCTGTTACACTAAAGCAGCTTTTAAAGGATATTTCTCATAAAGATATTGCATTTTGAATTGATTTTTGTCTGGTTTAAATACACCAGCCCACATGGGCATCCCAAACCAGCACATGTCACCATATCTGCTATACTAAATAAGCGTCTACAGCCTCATTTTAATCAAGCTATTGCATTTTGAATTGGTTTTTGTCTGCTTTAAATACACCAGCCCCATGGGCATCCCAAACCAGCACATGTCTCCCTATCTGTGTACTAAATAAACGTCTACAGCCACTTTTTAATTAAGCTATTGCATTTTGAATTGTTTTTTGTCCTGCTGTCAAAACACCAGGCCACAGGGTATCCCAAACAAGCACGTTGCACCCTATCTGTTTTACTAAATAAGCATTGTTCATCCTCAGCTTAATCAAGCTATTGCATTTTGAATTGGTTTTTGTCTGGTTTAAATACACCAGCCCACATGGGCATCCCAAACCAGCACATGTCACCCTATCTGTTATACTAAATAAGCATTGTTCATCCTCAGCTTAATCAAGCTATTGCATTTTGAATTAGTTTTTGGTCTGCTGCCAAAACACTAGGCCGCAGGGTATCCCAAACCTGCACGTAGCACCCTATCTGTTATACTAAATAAGCGTTGTTCATTCTCAGCTTAATCAAGCTATTGCATTTTGAATTGGTTTTTGGTCTGCTGCCAAAACACTAGGCCGCAGGGTATCCCAAACCTGCACGTAGCACCCTATCTGTTATACTAAATAAGCGTTGTTCATCCTCAGCTTAATCAAGCTATTGCATTTTTAATTGGTTTTTGGTCTGCTGCCAAAACACTAGGCCGCAGGGTATCCCAAACCTGCACGTAGCACCCTATCTGTTATACTAAATAAGCGTTGTTCAGCCTCATTTTAATTCAGCTATTGCATTTTGAATTGGTTTTTGTCTGGTTTAAATACACCAGCCCACATAGGCATCCCAAACCAGCACATGTCACCCTATCTGTTATACTAAATAAGCGTTGTTCATCTTCAGCTTAATCAAGCTATTGCATTTTGAATTGGTTTTTGGTCTGCTGCCAAAACACTAGGCCGCAGGGTATCCCAAACCTGCACGTAGCACCCTATCTGTTATACTAAATAAGCGTTGTTCATCCTAAGCTTAATCAAGCCATTGCATTTTGAATTGGTTTTTGGTCTGCTGCCAAAACACTAGGCCGCAGGGTATCCCAAACCTGCACGTAGCACCCTATCTGTTGTACTAAATAAGCGTTGTTCATCCTCAACTTAATCAAGCTATTGCATTTTGAATTGTTTTTTGTCCTGCTGTCAAAAAAACACCAGGCCGCAGGGTATCCCAAACCTGCATGTAGCACCCTATCTGTTATACTAAATAAGCTTTGTTCAGCCTCATTTTAATCAAGCTATTGCATTTTTAATTGGTTTTTGTCTGGTTTAAATACAGCAGCACAAATGGGCATCCCAAACCAGCACATGTCACCCTACCTGTTATACTAAATTAGCGTTGTTCAGCCTCATTTTAATTCAGCTATTGCATTTTGAATTGGTTTTTGTCTGGTTTAAATACACCAGCCCACATGGGCATCTCAAACCAGCACATTTCACCCTATCTGTTATACTAAATGAGCGTTGTTCATCCTCAGCTTAATCTAGCTATTGCATTTTGAATTGGTTTTTGGTCTGCTGCCAAAACACTAGGCCACAGGGTATCCCAAACCTGCACGTAGCACCCTATCTGTTATACTAAATAAGCTTGTTCATCCTCAGCTTAATCAAGCTTTTGCATTTTGAATTGTTTTTTGTCCTGCTGTCAAAAAAACACTAGGCCACAAGGTATCCCAAACCTGCACGTAGCACCCTATCTGTTATACTAAATAAGCGTTGTTCATCCTCAGCTTAATCAAGCTATTGCATTTTTAATTGGTTTTTGATCTGCTGCCAAAACACTAGGCCGCAGGGTATCCCAAACCTGCACTTAGCACCCTATCTGTTATACTAAATAAGCGTTGTTCAGCCTCATTTTAATTCAGCTATTGCATTTTGAATTGTTTTTTGTCCTGCTGTCAAAAAAACACCAGGCCACAAGGTATCCCAAACCTGCACGTAGCACCCTATCTGTTATACTAAATAAGCGTGGTCCAGCCTCAGCTTAATCAAGCTATTGCATTTTGAATTGGTTTTTGTCTGGATTAAATACACCAGCCCACATGGGCATCCCAAACCATTCACATGTCACCCTATCTGTTATACTAAATAAGCGTTGTTCAGTCTCATTTTAATTCAGCTATTGCATTTTGAATTGTTTTTTGTCTGGTTTAAATACACCAGCCCACATGGGCATCCCAAACCAGCACATGTCACCCTATCTGTTATACTAAATAAGCATTGTTCATCCTCAACTTAATCAAGCTATTGCATTTTGAATTGGTTTTTGGTCTGCTGCCAAAACACTAGGCCGCAGGGTATCCCAAACCTGCACATAGCACCCTATCTGTTATACTAAATAAGCGTTGTTAATCCTTTAGCTTAATCAAGCTATTGCATTTTTAATTGGTTTTTGGTCTGCTGCCAAAACACTAGGCCGCAGGGTATCCCAAACCTGCACTTAGCACCCTATCTGTTATACTAAATAAGCGTTGTTCATCCTCAGCTTAATCAAGCTATTGCATTTTGAATTGTTTTTTGTCCTGCTGTCAAAAAAACACCAGGCCGCAAGGTATCCCAAACCTGCACGTAGCACCCTATCTGTTATACTAAATAAGCATGGTCCAGCCTCAGCTTAATCAAGCTATTGCATTTTGAATTGGTTTTTGTCTGGATTAAATACACCAGCCCACATGGGCATCCCAAACCATTCACATGTCACCCTATCTGTTATGCTAAATAAGCGTTGTTCAGCCTCATTTTAATTCAGCTATTGCATTTTGAATTGTTTTTTGTCTGGTTTAAATACACCAGCCCACATGGGCATCCCAAACCAGCACATGTCACCCTATCTGTTATACTAAATAAGCATTGTTCATCCTCAGCTTAATCAAGCTATTGCATTTTGAATTGGTTTTTGGTCTGCTGCCAAAACACTAGGCCGCAGGGTATCCGAAACCTGCACGTAGCACCCTATCTGTTATACTAAATAAGCGTTGTTCATCCTCAGCTTAATCAAGCTATTGCATTTTTAATTGGTTTTTGGTCTGCTGCCAAAACACTAGGCCGCAGGGTATCCCAAACCTGCACATAGCACCCTATCTGTTATACTAAATAAGCGTTGTTAATCCTTTAGCTTAATCAAGCTATTGCATTTTTAATTGGTTTTTGGTCTGCTGCCAAAACACTAGGCCGCAGGGTATCCCAAACCTGCACTTAGCACCCTATCTGTTATACTAAATAAGCGTTGTTCATCCTCAGCTTAATCAAGCTATTGCATTTTGAATTGTTTTTTGTCCTGCTGTCAAAAAACACCAGGCCGCAAGGTATCCCAAACCTGCACGTAGCACCCTATCTGTTATACTAAATAAGCATGGTCCAGCCTCAGCTTAATCAAGCTATTGCATTTTGAATTGGTTTTTGTCTGGATTAAATACACCAGCCCACATGGGCATCCCAAACCATTCACATGTCACCCTATCTGTTATGCTAAATAAGCGTTGTTCAGCCTCATTTTTATTCAGCTATTGCATTTTGAATTGGTTTTTGTCTGGTTTAAATACACCAGCCCACATGGGCATCCCAAACCAGCACATGTCACCCTATCTGTTATACTAAATAAGCATTGTTCATCCTCAGCTTAATCAAGCTATTGCATTTTTAATTGGTTTTTGGTCTGCTGCCAAAACACTAGGCCGCAGGGTATCCCAAACCTGCACGTAGCACCCTATCTGTTATACTAAATAAGCGTTGTTCATCCTCAGCTTAATCAAGCTATTGCATTTTGAATTGTTTTTTGTCCTGCTGTCAAAAAAACACCAGGCCGCAAGGTATCCCAAACCTGCACGTAGCACCCTATCTGTTATACTAAATAAGCGTGGTCCAGCCTCAGCTTAATCAAGCTATTGCATTTTGAATTGGTTTTTGTCTGGATTAAATACACCAGCCCACATGGGCATCCCAAACCATTCACATGTCACCCTATCTGTTATGCTAAATAAGCGTTGTTCAGCCTCATTTTAATTCAGCTATTGCATTTTGAATTGTTTTTTGTCTGGTTTAAATACACCAGCCCACATGGGCATCCCAAACCAGCACATGTCACCCTATCTGTTATACTAAATAAGCATTGTTCATCCTCAGCTTAATCAAACTATTGCATTTTGAATTGGTTTTTGTCCTGCTGTCAAAAAAACACCAGGCCGCAAGGTATCCCAAACCTGCACGTAGCACCCTATCTGTTATACTAAATAAGCGTGGTCCAGCCTCAGCTTAATCAAGCTATTGCATTTTGAATTGGTTTTTGTCTGGATTAAATACACCAGCCCACATGGGCATCCCAAACCATTCACATGTCACCCTATCTGTTATACTAAATAAGCGTTGTTCAGCCTCATTTTAATTCAGCTATTGCATTTTGAATTGTTTTTTGTCTGGTTTAAATACACCAGCCCCATGGGCATCCCAAACCAGCACATGTCACCCTATCTGTTATACTAAATAAGCATCTGCAGCCTCATTTTAATTAAGCTATTGCATTTTGAATTGTTTTTTGTCCTGCTGTCAAAACACCAGGCCGCAGGGTATCCCAAAATAGCACGTTGCACCCTATCTGTTTTACTAAATAAGCGTCTTCAGCCTCATTTTAATTAAGCTATTGCATTTTGAATTGTTTTTTTGTCCTGCTGTCAAAACACCAGGCCGCAGGGTATCCCAAACAAGCACGTTGCACTCTATCTGTTATACTAAATCAGCTTCTACAGGCTCTTTTTTTATATAGAGGAACAATAGATCATATAGTGAGGTAAATTTGCCATTTTGCAGCATTATATAGAGCAGGCCCTGTGTAAATCTGAGGGGCAATAGCTTATATAGTGAGGTAAATTTGCCATTTTGCAATATTATATAGAGCAGGCCCTGTGTAAATCTGATGGGCAATAGCTTATATAGTGAGGTAAATTTGCCATTTTGCAGCATTATATAGAGCAGGCCCTGTGTAAATCTGATGGGCAATAGCTTATATTGTGAGGTAAATTTGCCATTTTGCAGCATTATATAGAGCAGGCCCTGTGTAAATCTGAGGGGCAATAGCTTATATAGTGAGGTAAATTTGCCATTTCGCAGCATTATAAAGAGCAGGCCCTGTGTAAATCTGAGGGGCAATAGCTTATATAGTGAGGTAAATTTGCCATTTTGCAGCATAATATAGAGCAGCCCCTGTGTAAATCTGAGGGGCAATAGCTTATATAGTGAGGTAAATTTGCCATTTTGCAGCATTATATAGAGCAGACCAGTTGCCATCTAAATCAACTACTGGCTGGGCAGGACAGCTTTTCCAGGGCAAACTCTGCTAGTTGCGGCCACAAGTCAAGTTTGGCTTCCCAGAAGTCCAGCGGATCCTCAAGGTGTGTTGGCATGGTCATGTCAAGGTATGACACGACCTGCTGGTTCAGGTCCTGCTCCAGGTCTTCCTGCTGCTCATGAGTAGACTCACTATGCGGGTGTAGAAAGCTACTCATTAGCGACTGAAGACTGAGGCTGCTGCTGATGGAGCTGCTGCTGCTCCTTCCACAGTGGAAGGTGATCGCACAGGTCCCCCCGAGTCAGACCTGCGGGAGTATGGACCATGGCGCAGATAGGCATCAGCAAACTGACTACGTAGGAATGTCTTTGTAGTAGGTCAGTTTGTCCTCCCTCTCAGCGGTTTTAAAAAATGCCCCCATTTTGTGCCAGTTCAGTTCCGACACTGCTTGATCGACCATTCCTGTCTGCTGCCTGTACTGACCTCTGCTTTGTCTGACCACGAAGCTGCCTGCCCCTCTGGATACCCCGCGATCTCTGACCTCCTGGCTTGACCCTTTGGCTACTCCTGACTATGCACCTGTCTCATCCCTGTACTCTGACGCACCCTCCAGATTGACTACCTGTGAAAGAGCTCGGCTTCGGGATACCCTCGTGGTTCATCGGTCTTCACCTTAAGCAGCCATACTTTGCACCGATTAAGACCTGGGGGCAACCGTGTACAGTGAGGCGTACCTAGCGTCCCGGCAAACGGGGGCTTGAATATAGGCAGAAGGGGCGGTGGAGATTGGGGGTTGCCTGCTTACAGAAGGCTGGTTTCCCGCTGGGCATCACAGTATGGACCATGGCGCAGATAGACATCGGCCAACTGACTACGTAGGATGTCTCTGAAGTAGTTCAATTTGTCCTCCATCTCAGTGGGTGTAAAAAATGCCCCCATTTTGTGCTGGAAGCGAGGGTCCAATAAGGTGGAGAGCCAGAAGTCATCCCACTGACAAATGGAGACAATTCTGCAGTCACTATGCAAGCACGTGAGAATGCATCGTGCCATTTGTGCAAGTGACTCGGAGGGACTACCTGTCTCCATCTCCACTGTAAACTGCCACGGTGTGTCTGGGTCCTCTGTCTCGCCTTCCTCACAACCCTCTAGCTCCTGTGGCTGCTCCTGCTCCTCCTCTCCTGTCAGATGACTAGATAAAATGGTCATTTTGTCAAACCTAAACTGTGCTTCACTGTGACCCACCCCCTCCTCCTCCTCCACTTCAGCCCCCACAGGCTTCATGTGGCTGTG
Organism: Gastrophryne carolinensis; assembly: GCA_027917425.1. Lineage (NCBI taxonomy): Eukaryota > Metazoa > Chordata > Amphibia > Anura > Microhylidae > Gastrophryne > Gastrophryne carolinensis. The sequence continues at coordinate 81,998,702 of CM051238.1, read as the reverse complement.
AAATGTATGCGCCATGTCTCCAGCGCCCTGACCAGCCATGGTTTTCAACATGTGTTGTAGTACATGAAGCAGTGGAATCTCATCGTTCATCTCATAGTTCTGGCGACTGACTAATAAAGTAGCTTCCATAAAGGGCCTGAGAAAACGGCAGGTGTCACGTATGAGCTGCCACTGGTTTACAATGAAGTTACACAGGGGAGTCCCCCTATCTATTTGGATCATCAAGAAATCCGTGATGGCTTTTCTCGGTTCCTATAGTCGATCCTGCATATGGAGGGTGGAATTCCAATGGGTGGAAACATCGCAAATCAGACTATCTTGGGGAATACCATTCTGATGCTGAAGCTCAAGAAGGGTGTGCTTGGCGGTGTAGGAGTGCCTGAAGTGCATGCAAAGTTTCCTTCCCGTTGTTAGGATGTCTTTCAGATGGGGGGAAGACTTCAGAAAACGCTTGACAACTAGATTGAACACGTGTGCCATGGCAGGACGCATGGCTCAGGCTTTCTTGTCGCAGCGCAGACAAGATGTTCTTCCCAGTGTCAGTCACCATGGGTCCCATTTGCAGTTTTCATGGAGTAAGCCAGGATTTCACGTATTGAGTTCTCATTTTTAGCAGTTCCTTCCATGTGTGACTCTGTGGCTCAAGGCAAACCATGTGAAGAACAGTGTGAAACCGCTGTGTCCTGCGCACATGGTAGGCTGGAAGGGCACTGGGAAAAAAAAAAATTAAAAAGAGAAAAAATAAATATTTAGAAAAACAAAGTAAAAAAAAAAAATGAAAAAATTCACAAAATATTAAAAGGCAATGGAAAAAAAAAATAAAAAAATATATATATATGTTTTTAAAAAATACAAAATATTTTAAAAAAATAAAAAATATAAAAAAAAACAATACAAAATTAACCAAAAAAACAAAAAAAGTTGAGACCTTTTATATGTTACTGTTATTATGTTATATGTTATTGTTGCTATGTTATATGTTATTATATGTTATTATTATAAATATGTTCAAAAAAAGATAAATGTTAACTATTAATATGTAATTGACAATTTGCCACTTTTTTCTGTGACACCATTGCTAAGTGCAAGTTCACTGTCACAGGACAAAAGGCCACAGTGGAGGGACCTGTCCAAGTTGCTGTTGTGGTTGTGCAGGAACCACAATTACCCAGTGGGCCTAAAAGGATATGTATTGTCCATGACCATAGTTACAGCTCCAGACGTAGGCACTGCTGTGCACTTTGGTACACACTGACAGGATGAAGGACTGGCCCACCTTCTGTTCAACAAAATTGTACAGGGCTGGTACTCCCTTCTTCGCAAAGAAATGACAGCATGGGACTCTCCACCTCGGCTCGGCACAAGCCATCAGTTCTCTGAAAGGTCCACCAACTCAAAATGGAGGGACTGCAGCACCAGCAACTTATACAGGAGCACATTTAGCTTCTGCGCGTTGGATGAGTGGGCACATCCTGTTGTCTCTTGGACATGGCTTGGCCAATGGATTGCTGGCGGAATGACTGACTCGGATTAAGAGGAGGAGGAGCATCTGGAGCGACAGAGGATGGGTATGACACACAGGAGGTGGTGGAGCCTTGGCTGCCTGGAACAGAGAGCGGCGTGCCACTGGGTAATGCAGCAGGCTGGACCACCACTTTGGAGCCAACTCTCCCAGGCCGCTGCAAATGTTTACGCAGGGCTGTGGGTCCAACATTGGGACCCTGGCCAAACTTCACCTTCTGCCTACACATCTTTTATGCTTGATGAAAAACTGCCACATCGCCGAGTAGCTGATTTTTCCTACCAACAGTCTGCAATAACCCACTGCTGCTGCCGCCGCCGCCACCGCCGCCAACTCCAGGGACCCTCTTCCACTACCTCCTGGGAAGATAGCCTGCAGCGCAAGTGGTCTACCCCGAGCACATTTGCCTCCATACTTTCCCCTTCTGCCACCATGCTGGCCGCTAAATCTGTCACTCTCCATCACTCCAAGCCTTTAAAAGTGCTCTCAAAACTCAATGATGTCCTCCTCAGGTTCCTCATCAGTGTCTGCTTAAGGAGCCGAAAATGTTTGCAACACCTCCTCTCACGACACTCTCCTCATCACTACTTGCCCGTCTAGTGGAAGAAGCGACGAGTGTCTCCTCCACTTCTTGGCTGGGCAGTAGCTGCTGATTTTTTTGATTATCAGATCGTCCTCACTGAATAGTGGAGCTGAACCCAAAGCATAACATACAACAGTTGACTGGGGGTGTCAGATGTCACTTGTGATGCAGTGGATGATCGTGTTAACCAATGGATGACGGCAGATGGGTTGCTGGTCAAGACACGACCGCTAGCTGATCCCAGGAGATCAGGCCTCTCACTGAGACTCCTGCTGCCACTCACTCCTATTCTGCAGAGACCTCTGCTTGATGAAATGTGGCCTTATATGTTACTATGTTACTAATATGTTACTATGTTACTAATATGTTACTAATCTGTCACTCTCCATGTTTTTTTTTGAGAGACTGGTCTGCATGGAAATGAATCGGCATGGATCAGTCAAGATTTCCACCCACCAATGCCTGATGCATTAGAGTAGATTGATGATGGGGCCAGATCAACACTAAAGAAATATGGATCATGCAAAACAGATTTAAGGCGCTGCTCTCAAGTTACAGACATTCCTCCGCATCAGACCACAAGTAATTATTGAGAAAATGCTTTACGTTACTCTTACTTTTTATTAATATTCTTCGGATAAGATATATGTGCCGAAAATCTGTATATGCTCTCTTCATGCTGCTGCCAACTCCAGGGTGTGTCTTTCTGGCAATTTTGGGCTCCTGCTGCTGCTGCTTGCTACTCCAGTGTGTCTTTAGGCCAATTTTTGGGCACCTGCTGCCAACTCCAGTGTGTCTTTCAAGCAATGTTTGGGCTCCTGCTCCTGCTGCTGCTTGCCACTCCAGGGTGTCATTCAGCTAATTTTTGGGCTCCTGCTGCCAACTCCAGTGTCTCTTTCAAGCAATGTTTGTGCTCCTGCTCCTGCTGCTGCTTGCAACTCCAGGGTGTGATTCATCCAATTTTTGGCCTCCTGCAGCCAACTCCAGTGTCTCTTTCAAGCTATGTTTGGGCTCCTGCTGCTGCCGCTTGCAACTCCAGGGTGTGATTCATCCAATTTTTGGGCTCCTGCAGCCAACTCCAGTGTCTCTTTAAAGTAATGTTTGGCTCCTGCTGCTGCTTGAAGCTCCAGGGTGTGATTCATCCAATTTTTGGCCTCCTGCAGCCAACTCCAGTGTCTCTTTCAAGCTATGTTTGGGCTCCTGCTGCTTGCAACTCCAGAGTGTGATTCATCCAATTTTTGGGTTCCTGCAGCCAACTCCAGTGTCTCTTTAAAGTAATGTTTGTGCTCCTGCTTGCAACTCCAGGGTGTGAATCATCCAATTTTTGGGCTCCTGCAGCCAACTCCAGTGTCTCTTTAAAGCAATGTTTGGGCTCCTGCTGCTGCTTGCAACTCCAGGGTGTGATTCAGCCAATTTTTGGGCTCCTGCTGCCAACTCCAGTGTCTCTTTCAAGCTATGTTTGGGCTCCTGCTGCTGCTGCTTGCAACTCCAGGGTGTCATTCAGCCAATTTTTGGGCTCCTGCTGCCAACTCCAGTGTCTCTTTCAAGCTATGTTTAGGCTGATGCTGCTGCTTGCAGCTCCAGGGTGTGATTCATCATCCAATTTTTGGGCTCCTGCAGCCAACTCCAGTGTCTCTTTCAAGCTATGTTTGGGCTCCTGCTGCTGCCAACTTCAGGGTGTGATTAATCCAATTTTTGGGCTCCTGCAGCCAACTCCAGTGTCTCTTTCATGCAATGTTTGGGCTCCTGCTGCTGCTGCTTGCAACTCCAGGGTGGGATTCATCCAATTTTTGGCCTCCTGCAGCCAACTCCAGTGTCTCTTTCAAGCTATGTTTGGGCTCCTGCTGCTGCTTGCAACTCCAGGATGTGATTCATCCAATTTTTGGCCTCCTGCAGCCAACTCCAGTGTGTATTTCAAGCTATGTTTGGGCTCCTGCTGCTGCTTGCAACTCCAGGGTGTGATTCATCCAATTTTTGGCCTCCTGCAGCCAACTCCAGTGTTTCTTTAAAGCAATGTTTGGGCTTCTGCTGCTGCTGCTGCTTGCCACTCTGGCAGCCAACTCCAGTGTCTCTTTCAAGCTATGTTTGGGCTCCTGATGCTGCTGCTTGCAACTCCAGTGTGTGATTCATCCAATTTTTGGGCTCCTGCAGCCAATTCCAGTGTCTCTTTAAAGCAATGTTTGGGCTTCTGCAGTTGCTGCTGCTGCTTGCAACTCCAGGGTGTGATTCAGCTAATTTTTGGGCTCCTGCTGCTGCCAGCTCCAGGGTTTGTTTTTCAGGCACTATAGGGGCCCCTCATAGTGATGCCACTTCAACTCTCTGCAATTGTGCTGCTCTGCGATTCTATTAGCGATGCCTCTGATCTGCATGTCATAATTATTTACAGTATAATTTCCCTAACCCAGCACCCATCCTATGCGTGTTATAGCAAGGCAGAATGGTTTACAACCCTATTGAGGCTCTAGGAAGCTCAGAAATCGCCGTTTTTAATAGCGATTAGTCGCGAATTAATTCGGGTCCAAGCGATTTTTGTCAGAAAATTTGCCGAATCAGTCGAATCGAATTTTTCAAAAGTTCGCTCATCTCTAAATTTAACACTAATAGCCAATGGAAAAAGGAATACTTTTGGATCTTATCTACACACTTGATATCCCAGCTGACATGACCTAAAACAAAGCACTCTCTTGTGTCCCATGTCTGGTGAGAAAGTGCTTCCTGTTTTGGGCAATGTGGGAACTAGGTTAAGTTTCCAGTCATCGTTCAGCATGCCATAGTTTTCCTTCTAACACTTTCTATTTATTTTTAAACTCAGTCAAAGAAGGTTACTTTACTTTGTCCAATCTTCTGTAATGGCTGTCTAGTTTGACTAAAGGGGAGAGCAAAATACCTACATTCATTCACCACACAACTTTTTCCTAGAAGCCATTTCAAAAAGATTCAATTGGGTTGATTCAAAGAAACATGTAACAGCTTGGATTTGGGTCACGATCATCCTATTTTTCACGTCCGCTCGTGCGTTCGTATGAACTTGCGAGTGATTCAATAAGCAAATACGTTTCTATCCTAAAATATACGTCCGTTCGTATGATATCTCCCGAACTTGCCTCAGTCAGTTGGCAATCGTAAAAATCACGTTCATGTGCTCACCTGTTGCGGCGGCAGCCTGTTTTTTCGGCTGCTTCCATCGTCCACCTCTTCCAATTACTTGCGTTTGCCTCTGGTTTTCATTGGTTTTTGGCCTCTTAGATTCGTGCGTTCGTATGTTTATAAGATCTTGCGCATGCGCACCCTCAACCAGAAACTTACCTAAACCCCTTAGCGCCTGCATCCAACTTCATTTCTCGGTCCCTCAAACTTACCTAAACCCCTTAGCGCTTGCATCCTTCTTCATTTCTCGGTCCCTAAAACTTACCTAAACCTCTTAGCGGCTGCATCCAACTTCATTTCTCGGTCCCTCAAACTTACCTAAACCCCTTAGTGGCTGCATCCAACTTCATTTCTCGGTCCCTAAAACTTACCTAAACCTCTTAGCGGCTGCATCCAACTTCATTTCTCGGTCCCTCAAACTTACCTAAACCCCTTAGCGCCTGCATCCAACTTCATTTCTCGGTCCCTAAAACTTACCTAAACCCCTTAGCGCCTGCATCCAACTTCATTTCTCGGTCCCTAAAACTTACCTAAACCCCTTAGCGGCTGCATCCAACTTCATTTCTCGGTCCCTAAAACTTACCTAAACCTCTTAGCGGCTGCATCCAACTTCATTTCTCGGTCCCTAAAACTTACCTAAACCCCTTAGCGCTTGCATCCTTCTTCATTTCTCGGTCCCTAAAACTTACCTAAACCTCTTAGCGGCTGCATCCAACTTCATTTCTCGGTCCCTCAAACTTACCTAAACCCCTTAGCGCCTGCATCCAACTTCATTTCTCGGTCCCTAAAACTTACCTAAACCCCTTAGCGCTTGCATCCAACTTCATTTCTCGGTCCCTAAAACTTACCTAAACCCCTTAGCGCTTGCATCCTTCTTCATTTCTCGGTCCCTAAAACTTACCTAAACCTCTTAGCGGCTGCATCCAACTTCATTTCTCGGTCCCTAAAACTTACCTAAACCCCTTAGCGCTTGCATCCTTCTTCATTTCTCGGTCCCTAAAACTTACCTAAACCTCTTAGCGGCTGCATCCAACTTCATTTCTCGGTCCCTCAAACTTACCTAAACCCCTTAGCGGCTGCATCCAACTTCATTTCTCGGTCCCTCAAACTTACCTAAACCTCTTAGCGGCTGCATCCAACTTCATTTCTCGGTCCCTAAAACTTACCTAAACCCCTTAGCGCCTGCATCCTTCTTCATTTCTCGGTCCCTAAAACTTACCTAAACCCCTTAGCGCTTGCATCCAACTTCATTTCTCGGTCCCTAAAACTTACCTAAACCCCTTAGCGCTTGCATCCTTCTTCATTTCTCGGTCCCTAAAACTTACCTAAACCTCTTAGCGGCTGCATCCAACTTCATTTCTCGGTCCCTAAAACTTACCTAAACCTCTTAGCGGCTGCATCCAACTTCATTTCTCGGTCCCTCAAACTTACCTAAACCCCTTAGCGGCTGCATCCAACTTCATTTCTCGGTCCCTCAAACTTACCTAAACCTCTTAGCGGCTGCATCCAACTTCATTTCTCGGTCCCTAAAACTTACCTAAACCCCTTAGCGCTTGCATCCAACTTCATTTCTCGGTCCCTAAAACTTACCTAAACCCCTTAGCGCTTGCATCCTTCTTCATTTCTCGGTCCCTAAAACTTACCTAAACCTCTTAGCGGCTGCATCCAACTTCATTTCTCGGTCCCTAAAACTTACCTAAACCTCTTAGCGGCTGCATCCAACTTCATTTCTCGGTCCCTCAAACTTACCTAAACCCCTTAGCGGCTGCATCCAACTTCATTTCTCGGTCCCTCAAACTTACCTAAACCTCTTAGCGGCTGCATCCAACTTCATTTCTCGGTCCCTAAAACTTACCTAAACCCCTTAGCGCTTGCATCCTTCTTCATTTCTCGGTCCCTAAAACTTACCTAAACCCCTTAGCGCTTGCATCCAACTTCATTTCTCGGTCCCTAAAACTTACCTAAACCCCTTAGCGCTTGCATCCTTCTTCATTTCTCGGTCCCTAAAACTTACCTAAACCTCTTAGCGGCTGCATCCAACTTCATTTCTCGGTCCCTAAAACTTACCTAAACCCCTTAGCGCTTGCATCCTTCTTCATTTCTCGGTCCCTAAAACTTACCTAAACCTCTTAGCGGCTGCATCCAACTTCATTTCTCGGTCCCTCAAACTTACCTAAACCCCTTAGCGGCTGCATCCAACTTCATTTCTCGGTCCCTCAAACTTACCTAAACCTCTTAGCGGCTGCATCCAACTTCATTTCTCGGTCCCTAAAACTTACCTAAACCCCTTAGCGCTTGCATCCTTCTTCATTTCTCGGTCCCTAAAACTTACCTAAACCCCTTAGCGCTTGCATCCTTCTTCATTTCTCGGTCCCTAAAACTTACCTAAACCCCTTAGCGCTTGCATCCTTCTTCATTTCTCGGTCCCTAAAAATTACCTAAACCCCTTAGCGGCTGCATCCAACTTCATTTCTCGGTCCCTAAAACTTACCTAAACCTCTTAGCGCTTGCATCCTTCTTCATTTCGCGGTCCCTAAAACTTACCTAAACCCCTTAGCGCTTGCATCCTTCTTCATGTTGACGACCCTAAAACTTACCCAAACCACATAATGTACATATGTCTATATGTTTCTAAGCGTGTTTTGTCTGGTTTGGGTAATTGTTTGTGTTTGCGCATATTAGAAAAGACACATTTATGAAGTTTTAAAATATAATTTATTTAAAATTTTTGGGTGGATTTGGGATTTTTTTTGGTTTCAATATTTTTTTTTTATTGGGGTGTTTGGTTTAAAACCCCTTTTTTTTTTTTTTTTTTGTATTTTTTTACAAACATATAAAAATGTTTTTTTGCTTTCCTTAAAAAGCTAGTTAAAATTTTTTTTTTTGGGAAAAACCCAAAACTTTAAAAAATTTAAAACAATAACAAACTTGTTAAAACTTTTAACCAAAGTAGCCAGGACCAAGGGCACTAATCCTCCTCCTCTTCTTCATCTGCTGGCCCCAACGTCGCCTGTATGGCCAGCAGCTCGGCCACCAACTCCTTCATTCTTTTTTTTTTTGCCGCCAATGTTTTGGGGATCATCCCTGTAACCAATAGAGAAAGAAACATAAATAGGAGTCCCAGACCGGTTTGTATGCTGGAAATAGATTTGGGGTTAATCAAATACATGTAAATGCATGACATATGTCATTCTTCCAAGGGATACAGTTAATGCATTTCCCACAGGTAAGTCTTTAAACTCCTTAAACCGGACCTTCAACATTATTTAAGGAAAACCACTAACTATTCCCAAATGATTCTGCACCAGATCAAAGTAAATTTGGGATTTTTTTGGATTACAGCGCCGCCATCTGGACTCTGAAGCATAACACTTAATGAGGAGTGGAGAGTTGGATAAAGTACAGGGGAGTAGGTTACAGTGGTGCGTTGGGAATCCAGAGCATAGCTGGGTTGAGGGAAAGGTCATCACTCCCACAATGCATGGCAGCACCTTCCTTTTTTCAATCTGTATCCCATGCTGCCTGTAAATATTGCGCATTCCATATTCCGCAATATTGGTTTTGTTCAGTCTAATAACATGCATTAGATGGCTGAAGGTTGTTTTTCCATGTTTCTAATCTGTAGGTACAGTGTGTTGGCTAATTATTATGTTCTTAATACAAGTTAGGGTCCTCTTTAAGCTAACGAAGTGCCCACATGAAAGTGTGAACTACACATTGGCTACGCGTTTAGTTATGTGTGTGTTATGAGCTAACCAAACATTAATATGAATAATGGCATGGAGACTTACGGAGTTGGTGGCCGACAGATGGCTGGTTGGGGCCAACAGGCTGCCCTTGGTCCTGGCTATGCTGTGAAGAAGTCCCTGGAGAAACATGTGACATTTGGTTAGTACTTGTATAGAGTCACTATTCCCAACATATCTGGCTCCCAGTCTGGCTGACATCACTCACCTTCGCCAGGATCGACTTCCAGCATCTCTGCTGCCTCCTCCTCCACTATTTCACCCGCACCAGAAGCTTCTACAAATACATAATAAAGGATAACTTAGTTTTTGGCCTGCCATGTATATCTTTGTGCCTATACATGAAGAGTGACATACCAGAGCCTTCCCCATGCCTGGCCAGGTATGACTCCACGCCCACGCGGTTGGGCCCCTCCTCTGTGGTAAGGTCCAGGGGCTGGTCTGAGGAGGCCACAGAGGAGGGGTAGGTCCGTCGCCCGGGAGATCCACCACCTTCACTCACAGATGCAGACTCATGCAGCACTGGTCGGCCTGTACGCCTCCGGGTGCGGCGAATTCTGAAATCCATTTCCAACACTAACAAAGAAAAGTCATTATAAATAAAGGCATAACTGATACATTTGGAACATATACCATGCAATTGCTTGGTACTTACTTGGGAAATGGATTCCAAAAAACCTCCGCACCCGGGGCATGTGCAGACGTTTCAGGTCCGACCAATGCTGCATTATCTGGGTGTGAGTGAAGGTGGTGCTGGTGACACGGTGTATCTCCACGATGATCTCCCGGGCGATGTCCCTTTTCTCGCACACATTGGGCGCGAAGTCATACCGGCGCTGAAGCATGATCTGAAAAACATAATGGACACCGAGCTTTTACTTTTACACACAGACCCATATGTGTTGCATCACAAGTTGAGAATTTCATGTCATTAACACACACATTTAGAGTGGCAGCCATTTTGGGGAGTGCCTTAAAGAGGACGTTGACTGTGAATGAGAGTCTGGTCTTATGTTATATGTATCACACACCATGTACATACAGATAATAGCCAACATCAAGAATCAGGCCACCTGCATCTATGGCATGTTAGGATGGTTTAAACATCCAAGATGTAGGCTTATGCTTAGGCTTTTGGACCACGTGTGTGGCTTACCGTTGTGTTTTTATGGCTTAGGAAAACAGTGTTCCTCAAACATCCGCATCAAGGTCCGAGACAGGCCAGGTTTGCCAGCTAGCCCCGCTACTCCACAGGTTAATTAACTGTTGCTAAGCCGGAGCAATTGCCCGAATTAGGACATCAGCATAGACAGGTGAAAACGTGGCCAGACTCGGCCCTTGAGGATGAAGTGTGAGGAGCCAGTTATTAAACATTACGAGACCCCAAACTAGTTCCAAACGCATCATTTACATTTAGGCCATCATTGACTATTAGATTAAAATGCACAGGCAGCCACTTACCAGCATGAGGATCTCTTCCTGTTGACGGGTGAAGATAGTGGGCGCCATCTTTATGCTTCTTCAAGGCAGCAGATAAGTGAAACCCCAGCGGTTTCCTGGTTCCGCTCGAACGTACGTTCGTACGAGCGCGTAGTCGTGCGCATAGGCGTCACACGCTGGGCTCATTATTTAACCCTTTAAATGCCAAGCACGTAGTTTCTACGTGGTTGCTTCTCCTACCGTTAAGTGCCAAGCACGTAGAAACTACGTGCCTGGCATTTCCCCCAAACAGTTAAAAAATAGAAAAAAAAAATCACTTACCTCCGGTATCCCTGTGAAGCCTGGGGTCCCCTCTTCCTTGGGGGGGCATCCGATCGCCCCCCCGTCGTCCTCCGTCTTCAGGGGGGGGCCCGAAACCAGCCGCCCCCCCCCCGTTTCCAGCGCTGATCGCCGATCGCCGCTGTAAAAAAAAAAATAAAACTGTCATTTACTCACCTCCGCGCCCGAGCCTTCTGTCCGGGTCTCCTCTTCACCAGGGGGGGGTCCGATCCCCCCCCTGGGCTGCGCAGTCTTCAGGTGAGGACCCTCTTCCGGGTCCTCACCTCTTGTAATGGCGGCGACGGCCGCCGCCGCTTAGCCCCGCCCATTGTGGGAGGAGCGGGATGACGTCATCCCGCTCCTCCTATACCCCCTCCGAGCTCCGGCATCTGTCAGATGCCGGTGGTGATCGGAGCAGAGCGGGTGTCAGGTGAGGAGGCTCCGATCGGAGCCCCCTCGCCTGTCACCCGCCCTGCGCCGATCACCACCGGCATCTGTCAGTGAAGTGACAGCGGCGAGGGACAGCGGCGAGGGACAGCGGCGAGGGACGTCGGATCGGAGGTGAGTATAGTGTAAAAAAGAAAAATAAAGATTTTTTTTTCTCTGTGTGTGTGTCATTTTTTTACTATTAACCCCTTGTGAACTGGTAAGGGGTCCATGACCCCTATACCAGTTCACAAGGCTGGGGAGATGGCAAGCCACCTGCGCTAGCGGGTGGCTTGCCATTAACCCCTGGCACCCCCATTACCTGCCTCCCCAAAGGCCAGGGGGGGGCAGAAGAGCCCGGGCCCACATGGGCTATGTGGGCTCGTAGGCTGCAGGGTGGGGGGGCCACATAAGCTGGCCCCCCCACTCTGTGCCTACAAGCCCCCATAGCTGGTCCCGGGCTGGTTACTGTGGGTAAGGGGGACCCCACGTCAATTTTTTTTTTTATTTTTAAGGGTTTTTAACCCTTAAAAATCAAAAAAAAAAATGGGGTCCGCCCCCCCTGGGAGGGGGGACCCTATGTCATTTTTTTTTTTGATTAACCCTTTGTAATCTGTCATCCAGCAGCTATAAAAGGCTTCTAGCAAGTGAGCAGAAGCCAGTGATCGTTGAGGGACAGAGTGCTCCAGGATGGATGGGAGGTGAGTATAGTGTAAAAAAAAAAAAAAATTAATAAAATATTTTTTTCTTTATGTGTGTGTGTCATTATTTACTTTTAACCCCTTGTGAACTGGTAAGGGGTCCATGACCCCTATACCAGTTCACAAGGCTGGGGGGATGGCAAGCCACCTCTGCCTCCCCAAAGGCCAGGGGGGGGCAGAAGAGCCCGGGCCCACATGGGCTATGTGGGCTCGTAGGCTGCAGGGTGGGGGGGCCACAAAAGCTGGCCCCCCCACTCTGTGCCTACAAGCCCCCATAGCTGGTCCCGGGCTGGTTACTTTGGGTAAGGGGGACCCCACGTCAATTTTTTTTTTGATTTTTAAGGGTTTTTAACCCTTAAAAATCAAAAAAAAAATGGGGTCTCCCTCCCCTGGGAGGGGGGACCCTATGTCATTTTTTTTCCCGATTTAACCCTTTGTAGTGTGGATGGTTTTTGTATTTTTTTTGTGAATGTTATAAAATACTTGTTTCAGTTAGAGGGGTCTCCTGGGCAGGAACGGGGGGCTACCGATAAATATGTGGTACCGTTCTAATCGGTAGAAATGGGGCTTTCACATGCAATATGATTTTCCTTAATAAAATACATTTTTTATTTAAAATAAAGGAGTCAATTTTCTAAAAAAATTTTTTTATTTATTTATTTTTTTTTTCACTTAATAATATTGTAAAAAAAAAAAAAAAAAAATACAAACAAGACATTTCATGTTAAAGTCTAAACTCTGCTGCAAAAAATATATATATAATTTTTCTGAAAGTTACAGCAAAAATGGCGCAAAACATGTCGCAAAACATGACGCAAAATGGGGAAAATGGCCTGTCAACAGAGGGTGACAAAATCTCAAGTAGGCTGGCAATTAAAAGGGTTAATAGTACCTATGCATGTTGGGTATTGTTCTGTTCGGGGGACCTTGCGCTTTCAGACTTAGCTTGTTTTTTCTGGTTTGCATATTTATATTTTAGGAAAAGGTGTTTTTTATTCAGCTTTTTTATAAATTTTTTAGGGAAACCCTGCGCAACCAAAGAATTCTTTGAGGAATTAATTCCAGAAAGATGAGCCCACTAGAACAAGCTGGGTACCCTTAAAAAGCTTAACGTGTGTACTTTCAGGGAATATATGGTTTATGGGGGATATTCCAAATGTAAAGGGTTGTTTTGGTTGAAAAATCGCAAGGTGCGCACTTTGTCTGCAGAGCTGAAATTTTCAAGTAAAATTACCGTTACGCACATGCTTTACTTTGGGGTGTTTGGCAACTCTTCCCTTGACAGAACCTATGCATGTTGGGTGTTGTTCTGTTCGGGGGATGTTGCGTTTTCAGATTAAACTTGTTTTTTCTTGTTTGTATATAGTTTTTTTAGGAAAATGTGGCTTTGATTCTGCTTTTTTATCCTTTTTTTAGGGAAACTCTTTGCAACCAAAGATTACGTTGAGGGATTACTTCCAGAAAACTATGGCCACATCCACAAGCTTGGTACCCCTAGAAAGCCTGAGGTGTGTACTTCCAGAGAATATATAGTTTGTTGGGGGTATTTCAAATGTAAAGGGTTGTTTTTCTGGAAAAACCGCAAGGTGCGCATATTGCATAGCATAGTTGTATTTTATCTGAAAATCTCCTAAAGCGCTGTTTCAGTTTGGGGGAGTCTCCTGGGCAGGAAAGGGTGTCTACCAATACATATGTGGTACCGCTGTAACCAGGAGAAATTGGGATTTCACACGCAATAAGATTTTATTGACAAACTTACATTTTTTATTCCAAAAAAAACTACAATATGTAAAAATTTTTTTTTTTTTTTTTTTTTTGCACATATTTCACCCAAAAATATTAAGAATACACCTAACAAATGACAAACAAGACATTTCATGTTAAAGCCCAGACTCTGCTGAAAAAAACAATATATCATTTTCCTGGGAAATCCCTGGAAATCCCTTCAAAAATCACATTTGAACATGGGGAGCGCAAAATAGTGCAAAATGGTCTGGCAACAGAGTGTGACAAAAACTCCAGGTAGGCTGGCACTTAAAGGGTTAAAGGTCCCTGCACCCAAAGCTCATTCTCTTTGAGCATTTGTGGAAGATGGCACCTAAAAAGCCTATGACCAAGCGACCCAAGCAAAGCCAAACCGCGGAGGGCCCAACAACCAGGTCCCAGCAAGGTAGGAGAAAGCTGAGAGGCAAGACTACTACCTCTGCCCCACCAAGGGACACTGGACCCTCAGGAACCCAAAAAAGGGGCCCCAAGCCACGTGCCCCTGCAGCCAAAAAGCAGCCAACTGCAGCACCCACCACCTCTGCCCCCAGAAGAGGCCGCACAAGGGAGCCCACACCGGCCATGGGTTCAAGTAGGGCAGTTCGGCAAGCCATGCCCCGCAGCAGGGCCCGAACCCCATCCAGGGCCAGAAGCCCAGCCAGGGCCCGAACCCCATCCAGGGCCAGAAGCCCAGCCAGGGCCCGAACCCCATCCAGGGCCAGAAGCCCAGCCAGGGCCCGCCGAACCCCATCCAGGGCCAGAAGCCCAGCCAGGGCCCGCCGAACCCCATCCAGGGCCAGAAGCCCAGCCAGGGCCCGCCGAACCCCATCCAGGGCCAGAAGCCCAGCCAGGGCCCGCAGAACCCCATCCAGGGCCAGAAGCCCAGCCAGGGCCCGCCGAACCCCATCCAGGGCCAGAAGCCCAGCCAGGGCCCGAAGAACACCATCCAGGGCCAGAAGCCCCTACAGGGCCCGCAGAACCCCATCCAGGGCCAGAAGCCCAGCCAGGGCCCGAACCCCATCCAGGGCCAGAAGCCCAGCCAGGGCCCGAAGAACACCATCCAGGGCCAGAAGCCCAGCCAGGGCCCGCCGAACCCCATCCAGGGCCAGAAGCCCAGCCAGGGCCCGCCGAACCCCATCCAGGGCCAGAAGCCCAGCCAGGGCCCGAAGAACACCATCCAGGGCCAGAAGCCCCTACAGGGCCCGAAGAACCCCATCCAGGGCCAGAAGCCCAGCCAGGGCCCGAAGAACCCCATCCAGGGCCAGAAGCCCCTACAGGGCCCGCAGAACCCCATCCAGGGCCAGAAGCCCAGCCAGGGCCCGCCGAACCCCATCCAGGGCCAGAAGCCCCTACAGGGCCCGCAGAACCCCATCCAGGGCCAGAAGCCCAGCCAGGGCCCGAAGAACCCCATCCAGGGCCAGAAGCCCCTACAGGGCCCGAAGAACCCCATCCAGGGCCAGAAGCCCCCGACCTGGCACCGGCCGGGAACAGAGCCCCCGACCTGGCACCAGCCGGGAACATAGCCCCCCAAGAGGGCCCAGAATTTCAACCATGACCACATCTACACCTGGAAGTTCGGTGGCCAGCCACGCAAGAACACCCAGTCCCTTGGCCAGTCCAGTCCAGTCATTGGGAAGCCAACAATACGGCCATTCCCCTACCCAGCCCCAGGCCATAATGTCACCACATGTGTCTGCACACATGGAGGAGCAGCCAAGCCAACCATCTGGCCGCACATTGCGCCGCGGCCAGTTGAGTGGGAGATTCTCCCATGACCAAAATATGGCATTGGCTAGTGGCCTTACATTATACTATGACGAGCTCTATGGGAGCAAATCAAAACACACCACAAAGCAGCGCAAGATGGAATTGTTTGAAACCATCCTACGACAAGTAAATGCAGCGGGGGAAGAGAGGAAAGATGTGTCCCAAATTCAGAAGAAAATCTCTGATCTGAAGTATGCTGTACGGCAAAAAGAAATTAAAAGGCATAATTACAGGTAAATAAATGTTTTCTCCAAATATAATGTTTAGGATGTACTGTATGCACCTTTTCTGAGTACCAAACGATTTTCTGTTTTCAGCCTGAAAACTGGAGGTGGCTTTCCTTCTAAATTGGAGTTTACCCCTGCTGAGGAGATTGTGCTGGGACTTCTCCATCCGGTCGCGGTCGGTGGACATGCTGGTCTAAGGGACACAGACTCACCGACCCGTACCCACGGTGAGTACTCTTAAATCTGCATGTTTGCCTGTTTGCTAAATAATCTAAAGTTCACTAGTAACAAGATAACGGGATGCCCCTATGGTTTGCCTTGCTTGGCCTCGCACTACTGTGCCTGTTTGTGTCCTCTTTTGGTCCCTGTGAATCACACATTTACGACCACATCCATTATGGCAAAGATCAAATTTCCAATTGTATTGGTAAAGTCATGAAGTTTCTCCTGAAAAGTGATATATTTTGAATCAATCACAAAACACACATCATTATGGATGGGTTGCCTATTTGTTGTGTGAGTTGTGTTTGAGTTAACAATTTAATTAGCCACCCCCAAACATATCTGACCTAGAGCAGCGAGACTCAACTGGCGGGCCGGGGTACCAATGCGGACCTTGGCACCAGATTCCAGGACCCCTGCCCAGACAGCCCTGCACTCAGTTACTTCTGTGTTGACGTGCTCAGAGCTGCCCCCTTGATCGGCGATGTAGTGGTTGTTCTCCTGCCCAATGTCATGGCTCCCTGAAACATAGCATTGCAATATGAAGTACTGCACAGGAAGTGGCATTGCAAGGTACACAGTAACTTGGTACATCTTTCTCTTGGCACAATCGTGTCCCGCTGCCCCTGCTCTGCCCCATCTGCCACAGTCCCCCCATGCCCCCCCCCCACATAAGCCCCATACATTTGTAACAGATTTGCTCCATCCATCCCATCACCATCAATTCGTTAACTCCCCCCTTTAGCCATCCAATCCCTGTCCCCTCAGCTCTGCCCCATCCAGCCCAGCAAGGGCAAGCAGCCTTTATTAGTTTGCACTTTGAAATCTCAAGCCCCTCCACCAGTGTGTTTATTTCTAACTAGACACCCCCTGCGTCAGCCCCATGGCCAGACATTCACCTCTCACCACATACCTTTAAATGGACCTTTACAACAATTGTTTGAGTACCCCGGACCTAGCGAATGGTAGGCTAAATCCTAAAATGTGCGTTGCAAGTTGTATGCTGACTGGGTACACTTCCTGACTTAGAACTGAGGTCAGTTAGCAGTTTTCGCGAGCCATTGCACCTATCTAAACTTGCGTGTCTTTTAACAAATGTCCCCATTGCTCTAGAGTTGCTTAATATTACAAATAGAGGTTTATTTGATTACCTATGCAAAAAATGGTTATGTGTGTGTTTACGTGGTTTGTTTTTCTCTTCTTCAGCCCAGCATGATCCCTCAGCAAGGGTAAACTCACCCCCCAGTTTGGTTATGCCTACCAGGTCCGTACAGCATAGGAGCCCAGATCCGAGATTTCCGGTAAGTTAATTTAGTACCATAAATACTACCAAGTGCTTAAGAATGTGTTAAACTGTGGGAATCCCAAATTTGGACGCCAACTTACACTTTTTTTTTTATATGTCCCTACAGACCCGCACACTCATGGAAGAGATCCAGGAAATGGAGGAAGATGATGATGTCTCCATGCAGGGCACGTCGGATGACCTCCCCCTGGGTCCCAATTTGGAACTGCTCCATAATGTTTCTCTGGCCAATCCTCAGCAGCAGAGTGAATCTCCATCCATTGTGCATGCACATGGGGAGACTGACACAACAGTCCCCAGTGTTCACTCTGCTGCTGAGGATTTGCAAAGCAGGCCTGTTGCTGTTGAGGGGACGACACCACGCGGCAGGGCACGCCCAAGAGCCAGGGTAATTGTGCGGCGGACTCCATTACGCCGCCCCACAATTTCCCAGGGGAGGCAGAGTGCCCTGCTTCAATTATGGACCCAAGAAAGGGACTCTTATGAGGCACAGCTCGTTACAGAGCGTGAGGAAAGGCATGCCGACATGGTCACCATCAATACCAGTCTACAGGGCATCCTCGCGGAGTTGCGTACCCTCAACAGCAACGTGGTCACTGCAAGTAATGGCATCCAGTCAGCCATGGCTGAGATGACCAATATGCAGAGAAACATTGTGGAGCAGTTTCAAATTCACAATGCTGCCATGGCCCAGGCTAGGTCCCATTCACATGGACCTCCACCTGGACCTCCACCTGGGTATTATGGGCAGCCACCCTATTAAGCCATGGGTGTGTGGGACATCTTTTCTCTTAACCCCCACTGTATTTACTTGTCCTTTGAGGTTTCAAACAATCCATTTTGTGTTGCTCATGCAGGTTGTGTTTTGTATTTGCTCCCATATAGCTCCTTAGAGTAATGCTTAAGGCCACTAGCCAATGCCATAGGTCTATGTGGAGTGTATCTGGCCACTTATGGCTTTAAATATGTATTTGGTTGGTGCTCCTCCTGTTTGCAGACATGTTTGTGTGACATTATGGCCATGCCCAAATATCCCTGGGCACAGGCAATATTAATGACTGGACTAGGCTGGCCTTTGGACTGGGTGTCCTTGTTTGGTTGTGCCACTCACTTCCAGGTGTAGATGTGCTCGATGTTTTTTTTGTTATGTCATCCATTTATAACCACAGATGTATGTGGAATGTTTTCTGTTAAGCACAATAATTTTTACTTTTCTAAGTAAAAAATTATTCTCACTTACAATACTTGTGGCGTTTTTAGAGGGAACACATTTTAAACAGCTTGGGCTAAACCAGATAATTTTGGTTTGAAGAGGTGTAACAATGCAAATCTAAAGCTAAGGAAACTACATGAAATACATTAGGCAACAATTAAGGTAAAAATGTTTTACTTTGAGGTAATGCCACATTACGGCAAAACAACATATTTAACAAAAAGGATAACACAGACACACAGAATGTTGAGACACGAAATAAAATTAACTAAAATGCTGCAAGATCAAGTTGGCTCTAACTGATTGGGCAGACTCACTGGGTGGCCCAACAAAATTCTCTACATCATCCTCTAGGGCTGGAGAGGGCAGGCTATCCACATAACGTGGGACACGTTCCAGGATCGCAAAATTGTGCAAAACAGCACATGCCATGATTATGTCGATCACTTTCTTGGGATCATATTGCAGGGCGCCCCCAGTATGGTCCAAGCAACGAAAACGGGTCTTCAACAGCCCAAAGGCCCTCTCCACAACAGCCCTGGTCTTGCGGTGCGCACGGTTGTACGCTTCCTGAGAGGCATCCTGGGGCCGCAGCACAGGCGTCATGAGCCAGGGTAGAAGTGGGTACCCGGAATCACCTTAAACAGACAATTAAATGTAATCAAAATTAAAAAGGCAACACAACAAACACAAAGAATTGAACATATATCATAATGATGTAAGGTAAAGGGCCAAAAAAAACACCCAGGGCACATTAGCAAAATAAATATTGCCACTAATGTAGTACATAATTAAAAATGACACTTCAATATACCAATTAATTAACAAACATCTGCACGGCCAAGGGTAGTTGGAATTTAAATATATTTTTAGTTTTCAGACATGTTACAATTAGGATGCTGCTGAGGGGCTATCCACATTTAGATGAAAACTACAATGTATGCAGTTTAAGTCCACTTTGACATTTAAAGACCAATACTACAAAAGGAGCCAAAGCTCACAGATCCTTGGGTATAAACTCCCAACAAATATATTTAGGGACATGGAACTTACAGACATCCTAACTAAAGGGAAAACATTCTGAAGGACAAAGCGAGGCAAGCATTTTTTTTGGAAGATCATAATATATGACCCAACAAAAAGGCAGTTTCTGGCTTATGGAAAAAATTCAAATACAAACATATCAACAAATACAATATTAATCCCACATTTAATAGCACACAAATAGGACACACTTACCAAGCAGCCATGCCCCCGAAAATTCACCTGCCTCAAATCTCCGAAACAACCCAGATCGCCTGAGGATATATGAGTCGTGGGACGATCCTGGGTAGCCGGCAAGGACACTCATAAAACGCATGTCCGGACCAACCACGGCCTGGACATTAAGGGAGTGTCCCATTTTTCGATTCCTTAAGGCAAAAACATACAAAAAGGGTAATTGATATTTGACCCAAAAAAAAAAAAAAATACAAAAAATGTCTGCACTCTATTGGGAAAGACTAATGAAAAGCCTAGATAAAGCAGCTACACAAATGAGGGATAAACAAATATGCTGACGCAAAGGAAAACAGGTTACATTACACGTTGGCCAACATAATAACCAATCTCAATACCTATATATATACTCGTCGGCAGCCCTAGGTACGAGTGCCACATGTGTGCAGTCAATAGCACCAATAACGTTGGGCATGTCGGCCACATTATAAAACCCAAGCTTAATGGCGTTTCTGGCTGCCATATCATCCGGAAAATAAATATATTTTGGAGTTATGGCAGCCATGCCTTCCAAAAATTTAGATAGTGCGCGGCTCAGCGTAGGCTGTGACATCCCCACGGAGAGGGCACCCAGCCTCTGGAACGAGCCGTTCGCCAAAAATTGCAGGCAGCCAAGCATCTTGGTCATACCTGAAATTGCATGCCCCTTCCTTGTGGTGCGGGCTAACCATGGCCGCAGCTCACTATATAATTTATGGAGGGAAGCGCGATTAAGCCTGGTCAGCTCGAACAGCTCAACATCATTCATGCTATCGATGTTCATGCGACGACGCAGGGGCAATCTGCTCTCAGACATCTCGATCAACTCAATGCCAAAAAGCATAAGCCCTTGATGTGCCACAAACTCGCTCCGCTCCATCCTACTCCCGAGGCCAAATAGCTGCCGGCAAACATTTCGTAAAGCAGCTCTTTAATGGGCTTCAAAACAATTAGCAATCACCTCTCTGAATTGGTCGCAAGCCCATGTGAAGGACGTAAAAAATAGGATCGGACGCAAATAATACGATTTGGACGGGAAAAACACACGAACTAACGCAAATTATACGATTCTCGTACGAAATGCGTATGTTCATATACGTCTATGCGCGAACGATCGTGCGAATACGAAATGGGCAAAAAAACAAGAAAAAATGACAAACACCCACCCAAACTTACGATTCTCGATACGAACTCAATTAACTTTTGCTCTTTGAATCGAGGGGTATGTATGCAACACTCTAAACTCGGCACCATCCTGTGAAAAAAAATAATTTGGGGACAGTGCTGTTGTGCTTGGGGCATTGTGAAGCCATAATCCCAGAGGCTGAATGGATCAGGCATCTTGCAAATCCAAACATTTTGAAAAGTTAAAAATGGTTATTATGAACCCATTTTTACTTTAATTCAGTTACCTTATTTTACCGCTTTAACTTGATTATTTTGGGGACAGAAATTCTATTTATGTGGGATTTTAATATCAGACAAAATTGCTCTCCCAAACACCTGAATATGGACAGTGTTAAGTCAAGCCTTAGCCCTCAATTGCAAATTTTAAAGCAATGTATTTTTTTATTTGAACCTAAACCTCCATCCTGTTGATACTTGATTCTTTACCCATTTTGACAAATCCTTAATCCACAAGATTGACCTGAAAATGTCTTGAAGTACACTTTTATAAATGAGTACCTTCATTTCATTCCTTGGCTTTTCATATTTTTTAAGGTTACAAATGTTCTATGTGACTAAGCGAATTTTTCATTTTTTAAATCATGGTCCATAGTATTTTCCAGTTTACACCTTTCAATAGAGGTTTCAGTTGAGCTCTATCATTGTTATGCTGAACTAGGAGCCTGGAAGATATGTTGATTGGGGACAACACCCGTTCCCCCCACCCAGCACCAAAATTTGCATCCCTGTTGTTGACAGATAGGCCCTCCTCCCCCTGATTGGAAAATCGGGCATATGTTTAGGGCTATAAAAGGGTTGGAAGTCAATCTGCTTTCAGTGTGCTCTTGAAATTGTAGAGAAGATTTATCTGCTGACAACAAGTTCAAGATATTAGGCAAGCAATAAATGGATCTCTCAAGACTTCCAGAATATGCTGACTTCAAACATCCAAGTTTAAATCACCCAGAACGAAGCATTCTCTTGTGTTGCATCTCTGGTAAGAAAGTGCTTCCTGTTTTGGACAATGTGGGCTTTGGGTTACATCACGCAGCAAAGGAGGAAGCATTGCACTTTAAATATTATTCTGTTATTTCAACAAAACTGCAATGATTAGCGCTCTTTCATCTTATTTATGCTTTATATCCCACCTGAAATGACCTAGAACAAAGCACTCTCTTGTGACCCCTTTCTGGTGAGAAAGTGCTTCCTGTTTTGGGCAATGTGGGGACTGGGTTAAATCAACTCCTCAGGACAGAAGCATCGATTTTATCATTTTTTAACTGATAGCTTGTGGAAAATTGTTTTTCATCTTGTCTACACCCTGGCCATCCCAGCTGACATGACCTAGAACAAAGCACTCTCTGGAGTCCCATTTCTAGTAAGAAAGTGCTTCCTGTTTTGGACAATGTAGGAACTGGGTTAAATCATCTACTCAAAATAGAAGCACCATTTAACTTAATATGGCACCGATAGTTGATGGAAAATGTAATACTTTCATCTTGTCTACATCCTGGCCATCCCAGCTGACATGACCTAGAACAAAGCACTCTCTGGAGTCCCATTTCTAGTGATAAAGTGCTTCCTGTTTTGGGCAATGTGGGAACTGGGTTAAATTATCTACTCAAAATAGAAGCACCATTTAACTTAATATGGCACCGATAGTTGATGGAAAATGTAATACTTTTTGCTTCTGATCTAAATTCTTTATATCCCTCCTGACATGACCTAAAACAAAGCACTCTCTTGTGACCCATTTCTGGTGAGAAAGTGCTTCCTGTTTTGGGCAATGTGGGGACTGGGTGAAATCAACTCTATAAGATAGAAGCATCAATTTTATAATATAACACTATTAGTCAATGAAAAAGGGAATACTTTTGGATCTTATCTAGACACTTGATATCCCAGCTGACATGAGCTAAAACAAAGCACTCTCTTGTGACCCATTTCTTGTGAGAAAGTGCTTCCTGATTTGGGCAATGTGGGAACTAGGTTAAGTTTCCAGTCACCGTTCAGCATGCCATAGTTTTCATTCTAACACTTTCTATTTATTTTTAAGCTTAGTCAAAGAAGGTTACCTGACTTTGTCCAATCTTCTTTAATGGCTGTCTAGTTTGACTAAAGGGGAGAGCATAATAACTACATTCATTCACCACACAACTTTTTCCTAGAAGCCATTTCAAAAAGATTCAACGTATGCAACACTCTAAACTCAGCACCATCCTGTGGAAAACATAATTTGGGGACAGTGCTGTTGTGCTTGGGGCATTGTGAAGCCATAATCCCAGAGGCTGAATGGATCAGGCATCTTGCAAATCCAAACATTTTGAAAAGGAAAAACGGTTATTATAAACCCATTTTTACTTTAATTCAGTTACCTTATTTTACCGCTTTAACTTGATAATTTTGGGGACAGAAATTCTATTTATGTGGGATTTTTAATATCAGACAAAATTGCTCTCCCAAACAACTGAATATGGACCGTGTTAAGTCAAGCCTTAGCCCTCAATTGCAAATTTTAAAGCAATGTATTTTTTTATTTGAACCTAAACCTCTATACTGTTGATACTTGATTCTTTACCCATTTTTGACAAATCCTAAATCCACAAGATTGACCTGACAATGTATAAATGAGTACCTTCATTCCTTGGCTTTTCATATTTTATAAGGTTACAAATGTTCTATGTGACTAAGCTAATTTTTCATGTTTTAAATCATGGTCCATAGTATTTTCCAGTTTACACCTTTCAATAGAGGTTTCAGTTGAGCTCTATTGACCTGATACAGAGCCTCGCCCAATCTGACCTTATTTTGTTCTGTTTTTCCTATGGCCCGTTTTCCTTCCGTTTGTCTCGGGGTGATTCAGAGCCGCCATCGGGAGAGCTCCGTTACTGATCCGTTTATGTGTCTTCATTCAGGAAGTGTTTTTTCCCCTCTCGGGTGCTTTCCCTGTGGTCGTGGGTTCAGTTGCCGTGCTCACGGACGATCCGTTTTTGGCTCCTTTTTAATGCATTTCCAAATACCTTCTTGCCATCTGTTTCCTTTTCACCCCGATTCCGATTGTTTTTCCATGTATACTTACATTTCCATGGATTTCCTGTGGACAATCTGTGTCCACGCAAGCGCACATCCCTAGTCCTCCCTCAAGCTTCCCTCATACATCAAACTGACACTTTTACCAACACCAAAACTTACCTTAAACTAATATCCTTCTTCTTCTTCTTCCTCCTCCCTGTGTTTAATGCTTACCTTCTTCTGTTCTCCTTCTTCTTCTTTTTCTTTTTCTTCTTCTTCCCTGTGTTTAATGCTTACCTTAATCTCTTCTCCTTCTTCTTCTTTATCTTCTTCCCTGTGTTTAATGCTTACCTTAATCTCTTCTCCTTCTTCTTCCTTATCCTCTTCCCTGTGTTTGATGCTTACCTTAATCTCTTCTCCTTCTTCTTCTTTATCTTCTTCCCTGTGTTTAATGCTTACCTTAATCTCTTCTCCTTCTTCTTCTTTTTCTTCTTCCTATTCCTTGTCCCATATACTTACCTTTTGGGACTTGTAAGTGTATGGTTATGTTGTGAGAACGTACAGTGCCAGGAAAGAGAACACACCAAACAATTTTTTTTTTTTTAATCAAACTGTAAATTTTTAAAATGTATTAAAAAAAAATAAAATTGGGCTCAGCCACCCAGGAGGGTCTTCTGTTTCCTCATTTTGGCCCTTGTCTTTGATCTGTGAATGAAAAACATCATCATTTTTGCCTTGTAAGTATTTCTTGCTTATCTAGGGGTTTTGGTTTGGGACATTTTTAGGGTTAATGTGGGCCCAAGTTATTTTATTAATGTGTCTTGGACCATGTTTTATTGTTTTGGGCCAGGAGTTTAAACTACATGTATGATATATTGAACAAACTTACAAGGCTTGCGGCCAACAGGGCGTCTGGGGCGCAGCCTCCTCCCTCGGTCCATGAGATCGTCTGGCTGTGAAGCTGTTGGGATCAAAAACACAAGGTTATTATTGACTCTTTGTGCCTCCTGAATGTCAGATTAGGTTAGGCTTTGTGACAGACTCTGCCTTTGGATTTTAAAGGCGCTGTTTTTGCATAGACCCATTACTTTCATTTTCATGAGCATGTCCCAGACAGACTGCCATTGTGTTATTGATTGCTTTACAGACTGCCATTGTTGATTGTATTACAGACTGCTATTGTTATACTGATTATGTTACAGACTCCTATTGTTCTACTGATTGTGTTACCGGCAGAGTTGAGGGATTGTGTGCCCTGCTCCCATTGGTCTGTGTGTTTGTCATGCAGTCCTCCATCAGGTCCACGGGGGAGGTCCCCTTGCATGGAGCCTTGCATATAAGGCACAGTGTGGCACTAATAAAGTAAGTTCATCTTCACCCTCAATTCTGAGTTCTGTCTCTTATTGGGGGAAACGCTATATTACAATTCACTAGCCCTTGTAATGGCTGTTCCTGTTTCCCTCACGGATGACTCTGGAATTCCTGCAGCACCTCTCACCATTGGGAAAAGGACGTCTCTGGCGGGGAAGCCCTCCGGCGATAAAGGTTATCGCTACAGGCTTGTATGCATCAAATCACTCACCTTCCCCAGGCACCTCTTGAGCTTGGCCTTTGCCCTCCACTATTCTTGGGGATGGTCCTGCGATGTCATCATCTAAAAATAACAATTGTGCACATTAGTATATGTCTTTAGTGCATGTATCTGGACATGTGTATGTTTCAGAGTCTTACCGGAGTCAGGTTGGAGCTGTGGCTGGTTGGACTCCCTGCCGTGCGACTGTTCCCCCCCCCTGTATAGTGAGGTCCATCGGCTCCTCATACTCACTGGCAGAGGAGGGGGTGGGCGTTGGCACTGGCGTGGCACCACCTATACTTTCCCCAGTACCTCCCAACACTGGGCTTCGGGTTCTGGTCCGGGTGGGGCGGAAACACAATCATAAACACAGGCCCAGGCAAGAGCAGTGTGTTTATTGCATGTCATGTACCAAGACTTACCTGGAAAGTGCTTTGCAAAGTACCGCCTCACCCGGGGCCTATGCCTCCTCTTCAAATCCGACCAGTGTTGGGCGATCTGGGTGAAGGTATAGGTGGTTCCAGTATTCCTGGCAATTGCCTCCACCCCCGCCAGTGGCAACGTCCTCTTCTCAAAGTCGCACGGCAGGAAATTATAACGGTTCCTCAGCATCATCTGTATAAAAAATCACAATGGCAGAGCATTAGTGACACCAATAGATGATAGAGTCTCATGCACTATGTAAAGGCAGTTTCAAAGACTCATTCCTACTCACATGGGCCTACTTAGTCTATCTGCCTCTAGGCTAGTGTGCTGCTGCGCACATGTTTAAAACTAAGCTGGTCTAGTAGTTTAGTTTAACAAGTCAGTTCATCCTCAATAATCTAAGCCTGCCATTGCTATTTTTTAGTTTAATCTGTTTTTATTGAGAATAATCAAATAAAGGAAGAAACATAAACGCATACAGAGTGTCATACATAAACAAACAATGTTACATCCATCAAAAAGCTCAGTATTACGTCAGCTCCGTCGACTGCCACAACAATTCACTTGTGCCTGCAATTCTGCCTACCAACCTCGCATAGCACAGGTTTATCAGAGAGGATGCAACAAAACGAAACAGTAACCAGAACATAAGAGACAAGATAAGAAACCTACAGACAAGGGAAAGAAAGAAAGGAAGAGAAAAATAGCGAGGGGGAAAGGGAAAGGAAGAAAAAAGAAGAAGAAAAAGGAGGGGGGGGGGAGGGAAGAAGGGGAGGAGAGGAAAATACCCTTCGCTGTATCGGAAGTATAACTCCGTTTTGCCAGAAAAATCCTATCTCACGCCCGAGCTTAGGCATGGTCGAATGACTTATCCTGCCACTGGTATCACTGGATCAACGTTCGGAAACGGTCTGAGTCCCGAAGATCGATCCAGCAGGCCCAGATTATGGTGTACTTTTCCACCAAGCCTTTATCGTTGAGAATGAGCTCTTCCATGCGTCTGATACGTTCAAGCTCCACGACCCACTCCGCTAAGGAAGGAGCTTCTCGGGACTTCCAGTGTCTAGGTATGACAGCCCGCACTGCCGTTAGGAAATGTCGGAGTAAGCTCTTTTTATATTGAGATATAGAGTCCTCTACTAGGGAGAGAAGGGTTAATTGAGGTGAATTATTTACAATAGTGCCCGTTGTCTCTGTATATATGCTAAGAACCTTATCCCAAAAGGATGTAATAACCGAGCACCCCCACCAAATGTGAGTCATGGTTCCCTCCTCCACCAGGCACCGCCAGCAACTGCTTGAGGTCTGAGGTGCGTATTTATTAATGTCGGACGGACATCTATACCATCTTGAAATAATCTTAAAACCTCTCTCCTGCGCCGCCCCCTCCACGGCCGATTTATGCGTCAAGCTGAACATTTTAGTTAGGTCTTCCTCCGAGAAGGACCGATCCAACTCGTTTTCCCATCTGGTTACGTACCCTGGAGGGTCCGAGTGGATACTGTTCATTAAAGTGTGGTACAGTACGGAGAGGGCGTGGGGTATAGGCGTCACAGAAGAGAGAAGCCGTTCCAGATCAGATAGTGGGCAGTTCCTCGCACCACTCAGGCGATGGGAGGAAATATAATTAGCCAGCTGTCTGTGAAGGAGCCATGACACATGCACCCCGGGGCACTGCGCTCTAATCGCCTCTAGATTTGGCAGACCCGACTCTCCCATGATGTGCCGTAGACGCGGGTCTGACGCAGCCTGCCAACCCAGAAAAGATGAAACCCCCACTCCGGGTGCAAAGTCCGGATTCCCGATTATCGGGGTCAAAGGTCCCATGCGTTGGGCTAACAGGAATTTTGAGGTCAATCGATCCCATACTGTGAAAAGGTGCTGCGCTAAGAAAGGTAAAGTTCTAAGAATGCGTTTGGGTTGGGGTCCCACCCAAGGGAGAGAGACCAGGGGGAGGGGTGATAGTCCTTTCTCGATAGTGACCCAGATCTTGCTCGAAGCATGGTGAGCCCAGTCTAAAGTCCTCATGAGGACCGCCGCTGAATGGTAGAGCTTTAGATCAGGTAGTCCCACCCCTCCCTTCGCTTTGCTACGGGACAGTATTTCATGGCGAATGCGAGGCTTAGAGACTCCCCAGACAAATTTGAGGAACACGGACTTCAGAATCTTACAGAAGCTGTTGGGGGGGGGGGGCTATAGGGGCTGTTTGAAACATGTATAAGAAGCAGGGTAATACATCCATTTTTAATACTCCTATTCGTCCAAACCAAGACAAGGACTTTCTATCATCGTTTTTTAGGTCGCTAAGCTAAGAAATTATTTTTGAGTCTGTCTACTTCTCCGGACGGTAATGTTAGGTTGAGGGCTTCCGATTTCTTATAGTTTACTTTAAAGTTGCTTACCAACCCAAATTGTTTGAACTCTTTTAGTACTGATGGAAAGGAGATAGCAGGGGAGGTTAAGTGGAGCAGTAAGTCATCAGCATATAGAGACAATTTATATTGCTTGTTGTCAATCTCTATCCCCTTTATGTCGGGGTTGTTTCGTATGGCGATGGCCAGGTGCTCCATGGTAAGAATATATAAAAGAGGTGACAGTGGGCATCCCTGACGAGTCCCATTGCCTATAAGGAAAGGAGATGACATCACGCCATTAGTTCTCACTGCAGCCGAGGGGTTTTTATAAAGGGCCAGTATCTTACCCAGGAGGGACGGTCCCAGTCCAACTTGTTGCAGGGAGGCACGCATAAAATCCCAGCTCACTCTATCAAATGCCTTCTCGGCGTCGCAAGAAAGAAGGCAAGCCGGGATCCTTTTAGACTCCACGTAAGAAATCAGTGTGAACAATTTATTCGTGTTGTCCCGTGCCTCCCTGCCCGGGACAAATCCCACCTGGTCCAAATGAACGAGTTCCGGAATAATTGGTTTGAGGCGCGAAGCTATTATTTTGGTGAACAACTTTATATCTACATTGATTAAAGAGATCGGGCGATAGCTGCTACATGTGAGAGGATCTTTACCGGGCTTAGGGATAACAGCGATCGTAGCTGCCAAAGACTGTCTCGGGAAGGGGGAATCTTGTCCTACTGAATTGAAAACCCTAGTCAAAAAGGGGGTTAACAAGGGACCCAGAGTCTTGTAGAACCTTGGGGTATAACCATCGGGTCCCGGACTTTTTCCCACCGGGGTGCTTTGTATTGCCCTCTCTACCTCCTGTGTTCCAAAAGGAGCCTCAAGGGACTCAACGACTGCCTGCGAGATTCTAGGGAGAGGGGTCCTGTCTATGTATGCCCGAACTGCCTCCGAGGGGGGCAAGTGTGCAGCAGATGGAGCAGGCCTCGGTAGATTATAGAGAGCATTGTAGTAGTCCCTAAAGGACTTCGCTATCTCGGCTGGGTTGGAGGTCTCAATATCCCCTCGCGTTTTTATGCTAGGGATATAGGTGGCAGAGCTCCTAGGGTGCAGTGATCTCGCCAACATCCTACCCGGTTTGTTGGCATGCTCGTAAAATAACCCCTTTAGCCGATCTCTATGCCGCAGAAATACTTGGTTGTACAGGCTCTTAAGGTCATCTCTAGCTTTTTCTAGCTTGATCAGGGTCTCGTTAGTGGGCATCTGTTTGTGCTCTAGCTCCAGTGTTTTAATTTGACTAATCGTTTTTTCTATTAGGGAGGATCTTTCCCGTTTAAGCCTGGTACCATGTTGAATAAAGATCCCCCTCATTACACATTTAAGCGCTTCCCATTGTACAGGGAGGGGTGTCTCATCACTGCGGTTGTCTGCTAAGAAGTGTCCTATGCTCTCCCGCACTGCTGTTAAACAGGTCTCGTCTTTAAGCAAATTATCATTTAGCCGCCAATCCCATCTGCTCGGGTACAGTCTGGGCACATCTATAGACAGAAAAATTGGGCCGTGGTCCGACCACACTATACTCCCTATGCTCGCTTCTGGATTCCAGGACATGGCATGGTGGCTTAGTAGGATATAGTCAATGCGGCTGTAAGAATTATTGGCATTAGAGTAAAAGTGAAATCCTTGTCTCTCTTGTGTAACGCCCGCCAAACATCCACTAGTTGCAATTCTAGTAGTTGCTTCTTCAGCTTTTTTAGCCCTGCCATGGAGATCCCCGACCTACCAGAGGAGGTGTCCATCAGCAGGTTGAGAGGCAAGTTAAGATCTCCCCCACACACAATAATGCCCTCTGCAAAGCTAGCTAGCTGTTTTAGTAGCGCACAGCAGTAAGGGGCTGAGTCCCGATTGGGGCTGTAAATGTTCACTACCGTATAGGTCTTTGTGAACAGTGTCAGTTTCAAAAATATAAATCGACCTTTGGGATCAATTCTGGTGTCCAGGATTCTGTGGGGAAGGGACTTGTGCAAAGCTATGGACACCCCTTTTGACTTCGCTTCTGGGTTTGGTGCGTGAATCCAGGAGGAGAAATGGCGGTCCCGAATTGTTGGAATGTGACCCTCCTTAAAGTGAGTTTCCTGTAGTAGGGCTATTTTGACCTTATTTTTATGGAGCTCAGAGAGGATTCTAGATCTTTTTTCGGGAACATTTAGACCCTTCGTATTGTAGGAGCAAATGGCTATACTTGACATGGTCTATTCGCCAGCAACAGGGTGTGGAGGGATAAACGGGAGAGCGGGAAGGGCAGGAGAATATAAAGGAAGCGGAAGAAAGAAAGGAAAAAGAAAAAAAAGAAAACAAAAAGGAAGGAAGGGGGTGAAGTCTACGGAAAGCTAGGAGTTAGGGGAGAGAGGGATCAAGAACACACCAGGAATAAAAGGCGCTTTCACGCGCTCCCTCCTAATAAGCTTATCCCAAACACTGTCTGGGAGAGCTCAGGAGGTTATGGAATGGGCGAAGTGGAAAGTGGCAGCCGACATAAGGCGCCCCATCCAAGAACTGAAAGGTTATCCTGAGGCCCGGGTAACATAGACCTAGGCCAAGAGATAAGCCCAGTACTAACAGAACATTACTCTTATGATTCCTAAACTTTGTCAGCTAAGTGCCAAAATGGTTAGGTTGCTAAACAACTGAAACATATAAAATAGCATTAACCTTGCTAAACTTTTAGAATAAAGATAATGAGGTCTTTGTTTTCGACCCGTCCGGGCGGGATTGCCCCGAGGACCGCACCCCATAGAGGCCCGGGCCAGGGGGGAAGCCCACCACAGACAAGGCATCGTACCCGTTATTCCTTTACTATGTCAACTGGATGTCCGAGTAGTTATATTTAAATCAGTATAAGCGGAATTAACAGTATGAACCATAAAGAACATTAAGAAACCATATGAAGCTTGGAGGCATTCAGGGCGTCAATGGGACCCGGTCCACGCCCAACCGTGGCGGCTTGCCGACAGCATGTACCCACCTCCAACCACAATCTGTCTGCGATCAGGAGACCAACCCCCCGACAGGGGCAGGGGACAGGGGGGGCGCCACGCCGAGCCAACCACAGCGGGAAAGCCCACACTGTGAAGTTTCTATGCGCATATCACATCTCAGCGGCACTCCCCCCCAAACCCCAACCGAGCCAGCCACAGGACCAAGGCACCCCGCCAGGCCACCAGAGACGCCCCCCTCTCAAGGCCTCATTAATAAGATCAGCAATCAATTGTGCCAAATCAGCCTGACTAGATCAGCGGCAAGCCAGACAGTTAAAACCTTATTTATTGCCAATTGTTGGCGCAGTTGCGGACTCTGGGTCTGACCCCTCTATTTCTTCTGGGTAGCGGGTCGCATCCTCCACCTCCGTCCCACCGCGCCCGGGCTGGGCCCAGCGAGGGAGAGAGCCAGTTCTCCAGCTCCATGCCTGGGGATCCTAGAAACTCGAACGCCTCCGATAGTTGAGAGTGATAGCGAAGTGTAAAGCTTCGGCCTCGCAGCTGGAGAATAAGGTGAAAGGGATGCCCCCATCTGTAAGTGGCGCCAGCTTGTTTTGCACTTTCAAGGAGCGGTCTCAGGATCCTCCTCATTTGTAGTGTGCGTCGCGCCAGGTCGGGTAGCAAGATGATCTGAGTCCCCTGAAAAGAAATGCCTTGCTTGGCCCAGGCGAGTCTCATGATTTCCTCCTTTATTTTATAAAAGTGAACACGACAAATGATGTCTCGAGGTCTCAGCTGATCTGGGCTCCTGGGTCCCGGGGCTCTGTGAACTCTATCCAGCTCAATTGCTTCCTCCGGCGGACGGTCAAGAACAAGGTTGAAGATTCGGGTCACAATCTCAGACAGGTTGCCATTCTCTGGGGATTCAGGGAGCCCCCTAATACGTATATTGTTCCTTCGCCCCCTATTTTCCATGTCATCTTGGTGGAGTAGAATATTGGCTATGTGTTGTGATGATTCCTCTTGGGCTCTTTCTAGGGCGGTATGCGCTCTTTCGATAGTGGACAAACGTTGCTGGACCGAGTCCTGCACTTGTTCTACAGCCGTGACCCTGGTTCCCACTTCTAGAACCTGTTTCGATACTTCGTCCATCTCTCTCCGGAGCGTGGACTCCATTCTATTTATGAAGGTTTCAAAATCTTTCCTAGTGGGTAAAGACGACAAGAGACCTCTGATGCTATGCTGGTCGAGATCTAACATGCCCACGTCCTCGTGGTCGCAAAGGACAGGGCTGTGTGGGGGGGATTCGCGTGACCAACACGGAGAGGCCGATGGTGCTGTCGGGGAGCCGGGGCCGTCGTCTACCCCACCACGTGGCAGATCATTATTTTCGGTGTGTCGGGGCAGTCCCAACCCACCGTTCCCCGGTCTCTCTCCTCCAGGTTCTTTGCAGTATTTGCGGGAGGGTAATCCCCTTCCTCCCGGGCTGATGCTCATTGGCTCTGGTGTGGGAGCCCCCCCCTGCGTCATGTGTGCGGGGGTATGTTTGCGAAGACCTGTATTAACTGTCATAACTGCCAAGTCCCCACCAGGAAGCATTTCGGTACTCCCTTTGCCCAGTCCGCCCCCTTGTTTTCTCTGCTTATCCGGCAATGTACTTGGTGGAACTGTCTGCAGCTGGAGACCGATCTCTCCCCCTGAGCTGCCGCACCCCCCATCGGTCAGGGCCTCACCTCCTGGCTGTGTTCTGGAGGGGCCCGGGGAACTGGAAACGGACCTCACCTGCTTATCGCCGGAGCTCTGATGCTGGAGGGACTGCGGCGCCCTTTCATCTATCTCCCGCTCGCAGCGATTCTCATCTCCTGTCTCGTCACTCGCCGGCTGGTGATGATTGGCGGCAGCAGGGCCAGAGGAAGGCTGCTGCCGCGTCACTCCCTCTTCCCGGTCCCCGGGCCGAAAACTCCGCAGAGGAGCGGTGCACTCGCTGTCAGCTGGGCTGGAGGAAGGCCGCGGCTGTGTTTCTCCGTTTCCCCAGTCTCTGGGCTGCAGCTGATGTGGGGGCGCGGCGCACCCGATCACCTCCTCCTCTCCGGGCTCCGCACGCCGCCGGTTCCCAGCGCCGGCCCTCCTCCTCGGTCCGTCTTCCTCCCGCAGCCCCGGGGGCGACACTGCGGGTCCCCCTGTCTCCGTCGGGTCATCCACCGAGGTATACACATGCCGCAGGGCCACTCCATCTCGGTGATCCTCTCCAGGGGTCCCGACCTCAGGGCAAGGCGGCGAGCCCTCCGCCCGCTCTACCAAGGTTTCCTGTAGGAGGCCGTCCGCCATCTTGTGGCCCTCGCCACCTCTGGATCTTCTCTCCCCCGGGTGGAAAAAGACATCAATGTGGCCCGATCCGCTCCCTGCGGGTGCCGCCTTACTTCTCCTCTTCTTGGACATCGGGTAGGTGTAAAAATTATGGCACTAGCTGTATCCGTTAAGGGCTTTTCTTGTGGGTTCTGGACGGAACTCTAGATCAAGCGTCCTCACACGGCCATCACCAAGCCACGCCCCTCCGCCATTGCTATTTTTTGTTTAGTGCCTTGTGCGCGCACATAAACGCACGCTCGCCTACTCACATTCATGATTATTTTGTCCTGCTCCTCAGTATAGATGGCGGGCGACATCTTGCTCTTCCTTCCGGGTGTGGTTATGACGTTCTCCCACGGTGGCATGCGTGCACGCGCTCACGCAGCCACACACACTGCCGAACACGCCCTCACGGGAAAACTATTTAAAGGTCAATGCACTCAGCTCTGTGTTGCTTACCATATCACTATGGCCAGACCAAAAGGGAGCCTTAAGACCCCCAAAAGCCCAGAGGCACATACTAGCCGCACAGATAGACCTCACCAAAAACAACACAAGAGCAAGCACAAGAGCCGGGAGGGACATGCACATACTCAAAGGGTGGATAAGCCAGACACACAGGCTGCTCCCAAAAAATGCAGGAGCAATGAGCCCTTGCCACATTCGCCACCACCTGCTAAATCAGCCAGGCCTCACAAGAGACACAAATCTCTTTCAACCCTGCAGCCTCCAACTCCTCCACACACAAAGCATGCGGCAAAAACCAGACACACCACCAAGGGGAAGCGTAGGTCACAAACCACTAGCCCACCCAGGCCAACCACCCCTCCTCCTCAACACTCTGTGTCCCCAAGTACCACAACCACAGAATCAATCGAGAGCTCCACAGGTGACAGCTCAACAGATGGCACCCAGCCATTATCACATACCACCACCCACACTCCATCACCCATCAGCCCAAGAAACCTAAACTACTCCCCAGACAGCCAGCCATCAATCTCGTCTGCTGCCGGGGACACCACACACCCATGTGGGAGCCAGCTGCGCCGTGGCTCACTTACAGCCCGTTTTTGTGATGTCCAAAGCATGGCTGTAGCCACTGCTGTTTGTGAGCACTATGATGCCATATTTGGGCGTTATTCTAAATCCACCACAAAGCAGGCCAAGCAGGAGATTTGGGATAAGATTTGCCGCCAAGTTAATAGTGTTGGTTCTGTGAGGAGAGATGTTGAGCAAATTAAGCGAAAATTTGGTGACCTGAAATATTAAAAAATAAATAAAAAAAATTAAAAAAATGGACATGCGCCGCCAGCAGAGGTAAAGTCCATTTAGAGTGTAAATGCATGTATAGGCTGCTTTGTAACATGATGTAACACTTATTAGGTGTGCTTTAATCTTCCCCAGCCTGCAGACAGGGGGTGGGATCCCAACTAAAATCATCCTAACACCAGCAGAAGAACATGTGTTTACATATATTCACCCGGCAACCCTTCAGGGCCTGCCAGGGGGCCAAGACACAGACAGGAATGTCAGGTCTGGAGGTTTTTACATTGAGCCTTTTAAATGGGTACCAAAACAATTTTAGACTCCTTAATGCACACTGGCCTTTGCTGAAACACTAAAAGTACATTCTCTCGTCCCAGAACCAACTCAAGACACGCCACAAGGCCAAACTACCCCTGGCTTGTCCCGGAGGACCATGCAACAACTGCCTTCAGTCCACACAAACCAACCTGAGTGTTTGGATGAGGTAAGTCAATGGTTCACTGTGTAGACTTATGAAATTGCACTTGCATCCATTTAATGTTAAATAGTGGACTCAATACCTGCTACATTTCTTGGCAGAACCTACCCAGTCCACCAATTATAGAAGACATTTGTGATTTGGAGGAGGAGGACACAATTCAGATGCAGCCAAGGCCAACCACCAGTGGGCAAACATCAGACCCAACAGGCCCAGCAACTTCAGCCCCTGGTGTCCACTAACCCAACCTCTGTGGCACCAACCTCTTCTGCCATCCGCACAACAGACTCTGCGCCAAGCCAGCCACCAGCAGCCACTCAATCTGGAGCAGAACCACCCACCCGTGCCAGTGGCAGAACACATCCAAGGCGACATATCAGCCAGAGGAGACAGCTGCAGATCATGGAGGAAGCCTGGCACCAGGAGAATGTTGAATTTTCTGCAAACACACATAGATTTAATGAAACTGTGTGTACCCAAATCACCTCGATGTCTACCCAATTAGAGGTTTTAAACCAAAATGTCTCTGGGTTGCTGCAATAAACCAGACAACTAACCAGGCATATGGGTGAAATGGTCCACCAATGGCAGCTCATTAATCAGAGCCTTGCACATATTGCCGCAAACATTCACCCACACCAGCCATCAACTGCCACCTCATACTCTTCATACCACTAAATGGATGTGTTTATGTATTTGACCCCACGTTAAGCTTTACAGAATACACCAAAAAAGTTTGTAACTTAATTTTTCCTGGATCACCAAAAATGAAACAAAACCAAAAAAAAAGGGAATGTTATTTATGAAAAAACATTGTCCACAAGTTGTGAACGGATCGCCTGTGCTGTGCCACTTTGGGATCCGGAGTAGGGAGGTATGACTTCTTCAGAAATCTGTAAAGTGGCTTCAGGCAGGTCAGTGTATCTTGAGATCCGGCTTTGTATGGCCAGGTTGTGCATGACCCCACACGCAATTATTATTTTGATGACCTTGGCGGGCTCATACAGCAGGGCACCCCCAGTCTGGTCCAGACAGCGGAAGCGCATCTTCATCAAGCCAAGGCCCGTTCCACCACTGAGCGAGTCCTCCTATGTGCAGTGTTATACCGTTCCTGGGCCTGCGAGGATGGTTGGAGGATGGGGGTGAGTAACCAGGGGAGCAATAGATAGCCAGAATCACCTGCCAAAAAAGCACACACCATAATACAAAAGAAAAAAGACAAATGGGCCCCTTTGCAACATATGTAGTGGCAGGCCCCATAACCAGCCGAGACAGAGAAACCTAAACAACAAACATCTAAAGTGTATCTAAACAAGTACCATCATGCTACTCAGGAAGAGCCACAAGTACCTTACATGCTACTACCAAATACGGCATGTTAGGTTACTTTAAACTGCTAAGAACAGGGAACAACAGACAGAGGCCTAAGGGCAAGAGGCTCAATAATGTGCAGTTTAGCATTCCAGCATTAGTGAACAGGGCCAATAAGTCAGCTGTGCAGTGTCAGTGCAAAGCACAGTTCTGATGAGGCAACATGCACATCCACCCAGCACACTCCTGTACAATGACTCTGGGATGTAACATAGCTAAGAGGGCCAGGACAGAAAGGTATAGTGGCGAATCACAAACAAAGCCATAGGAGGAAATACTGGTAAGTAAGTGTGTGTAAACTTCTACTGTTTCATTGGAGTCTATAACAGATTAGTGGGGTACAGGCACAGACCAATCAGAAAAATCATGCTGGACGGCAACAACTATTTTTAAACACATACGTTGGCATGTCGGCTATATTATAAAAGCCCAACTTAACCGCATTCCAGCCTTCCGCTGTGTCAGGGAAAAAATTAATTTTGGTGCCAGGGTAGCCATGCCATCCAAAAACTTGGTAAGGCTGCGGCTCAGCGTAGAATGGGACATCCCCACGGAGAAGGCACCCAGTCTCTGGAACAAGCCGTTTGCCAAAAACTGCAGGCAGCCAACCAATTTGGTCATACCTGCAATTGCCTTGCCCCTTCCTTGTGGTGCGGGCTAACCATGGCCGCAGCTGGCTATGACTTAATATGGCTTCGATAGTTGATGGAAAATGTAATACTTTTTCTTCTGATCTACATTCTTTATATCCCTCCTGACATGACCTAGAACAAAGAACTCTCTTGTGTCCCATGACTGGTGAGAAAGTGCTTCCTGTTTTGGGCAAAGTGGGAACTAGGTTAAGTTTCCAGTCATCGTTCAGCATGCCATAGTTTTCATTCTAACACTTTCTATTTATTTTTAAGCTCAGCCAAAGAAGGTGACTTGACTTTGTCCAATCTTCTGTAATGGCTGTCTAGTTTGAGTAAAGGGGAGAGCATAACTACATTCATTCACCACACAACTTTTTCCTAGAAGCCATTTCAAAAAGATTCAACATATGCAACACTCTAAACTCGGCACCATCCTGTGGAAACAATTATTTGGGGACAGTGCTGTTGTGCTTGGGGCATTGTGAAGCCATAATCCCAGAGGCTGAATGGATCAGGCATCTTGCAAATCCAAACATTTTGAAAAGTAAAAAACGGTTATTATGAACCCATTTTTACTTTAATTCAGTTACCTTATTTTACCGCTTTAACTTGATTATTTTGGGGACAGAAATTCTATTTATGTGGGAATTTTAATATCAGACAAAATTGCTCTCCCAAACAACTGAATATGGACAGTGTTAAGTCAAGCCTTAGCCCTCAATTGCAAATTTTAAAGCAATGTATTTTTTTATTTGAACCTAAACCTCCATCCTGTTGATACTTGATTCTTTACTCATTTTTGACAACTCCTTAATCCACAAGATTGACCTGAAAATGTCTTGAAGTACACTTTTATAAATGAGTACCTTCATTCCTTGGCTTTTCATATTTTTTAAGGTTACAAATGTTCTATATGACTAAGCTAATTTTTCATTTTTTAAATAATGGTCCATAGTATTTTCCAGTTTACACCTTTCAATAGAGATTTCAGTTGAGCTCTATCATTGTTATGCTGAACTAGGAGCCTGCAAGATATGTTGATTGGGGACAACACCCGTTCCCCCCACCCAGCACCACAATTTGCATCCCTGTTGTTGACAGATAGCCCCCCCCCCCCCCTGATTGGATAATAGGGCATATATTTAGGGCTATAAAAGGGTTGGAAGTCAGTCTGCTTTCAGTGTGCTCTCGAACTTGTAGAGAAGATTTATATGCTGACAGCAAGTTCAAGATATTAGGCAAGCAATAAATGGATCTCTCAAGACTTCCGGAATATGCTGACTTCAAACATCCAAGCTTAAATCACCCAGAACGAAGCATTCTCTTGTGTTGCATCTCTGGTAAGAAAGTGCTTCCTGTTTTGGGCAATGTGGGCTTTGGGTTACATCACGCAGCAAAGGAGGAAGCATTGCTCTCTAAATATTATTCTGTTATTTCAACAAAACTGCAATGATTAGCGCTCTTTCATCTTATTTATGCCTTATATCCCACCTGACATGACCTAGAACAAAGCACTCTCTTGTGACCCATTTCTGGTGAGAAAGTGCTTCCTGTTTTGGGCAATGAGGGGACTGGGTTAAATCAACTCCTCAAGACAGAAGCATCGATTTTATCATTTTTTAACTGATAGCTTGTGGAAAATTGTTTTTCATCTTGTCTACATCCTGGCCATCCCAGCTGACATGACATAGAACAAAGCACTCTCTTGTGACCCATTTTTGGTGAGAAAGTGCTTCCTGTTTTGGGCAATGTGGGGACTGGGTAAATCAACTCCTCAAGACAGAAGCACCGATTTTATCATTTTTTAACTAAGAGCTTGTGGAAAATTGTTGTTCATCTTGTCTACATCCTGGCCATGCCAGCTGACATGACCTAAAACAAAGCACTCTCTGGAGTCCCATTTCTAGTGAGAAAGTTCTTCCTGTTTTGGGCAATGTGGGAACTGGGTTAAATCATGTACTCAAAATAGAAGCACAATTTAACTTAATATGGCACCGATAGTTGATGGAAAATGTAATACTTTTTGCTTCTAATCTACATTCTTTATATCCCACCTGACATGACCTAGAACAAAGCACTCTCTTGTGACCCATTTCTGGTGAGAAAGTGCTTCCTGTTTTGGGCAATGTGGGGACTAGGTGAAATCAACTCTATAAGATAGAAGCATCAATTTTATCATTTTTTAACTGAGAGCTTGTGGAAAATTGTTTTTCATCTTGTCTACATCCTGGCTATGCCAGCTGACATGACCTAGAAGAAAGCATTCTCTGGAGTCCCATTTCTAGTGAGAAAGTGCTTCCTGTTTTGGGCAATGTGGGAACTGGGTTAAATCATCTACTCAAAATAGAAGCACCATTTAACTTAATATGGCACCGATAGTTGATGGAAAATGTAATACTTTTTGCTTCTGATCTACAGTCTTTATATCCCTCCTGACATGACCTAGAGAAAAGCACTCTCTTGTGTCCCATGTCTGGTGTGATAGTGCCTCTTGTTTTGGGCAATGTGGGAACTAGGTTAAGTTTCCAGTCATCGTTCAGCATGCCATAGTTTTCATGCTAACAATTCTATTTATTTTAAAGCTCAGTCAAAGAAGGTAACTTGACGTTGTCCAATCTTCTGTAATGGCTGTCTAGTTTGAGTAAAGGGGAGAGCATAATAGCTACATTCATTCACCACACAACTTTTTCCAAGAAGCCATTTCAAAAAGATTCAACGTATGCAGCACTCTAAACTCGGCACCATCCTGTGGAAAAAATTATTTGGGGACAGTGCTGTTGTGCTTGGGGCATTGTGAAGCCATAATCCCAGAGGCTGAATGGATCAGGCATCTTGCAAATCCAAACATTTTGAAAAGTATAAAACGGTTATTATGAACCCATTTTTACTTTAATTCAGTTACCTTATTTTACCGCTTTAACTTGATTATTTTGGGGACAGAAATTCTATTTATGTGGGATTTTTAACATCAGACAAAATTGCTCTCCCAAACAACTGAATATGGACAGTGTTAAGTCAAGCCCTCAATTTGCAAATTTTAAAGCAATGTATTTTTTTATTTGAACCTAAACGTCTATACTGTTGATACTTGATTCTTTACCCATTTTTGACAAATCCTTAATCCACAAGATTGACCTGAAAATGTCTTGAAGTACACTTTTATAAATGAGTACCTTCCTTCCTTGGCTTTTCATTTTTTTTAAGGTTACAAATGTTCTATGTGACTAAGCTAATTTTTCATTTTTTAAATCATGGTCCATAGTATTTTCCAGTTTACACCTTTCAATAGAGGTTTCAGTTGAGCTCTATCATTGTTATGCTGAACTAGGAGTCTGCAAGATATGTTGATTGGGGACAACACCCGTTACCCCCACCCAGCACCACAATGTGCATCCCTGTTGTTGACAGATAGGCCCTCCTCCCCCTGATTGGATAATAGGGCATATGTTTAGGGCTATAAAAGGGTTGGAAGTCAGTCTGCTTTCAGTGTGCTCTCGAACTTGTAGAGAAGATTTATCTGCTGACGGCAAGTTCAAGATATTAGGCAAGCAATAAATGGATCTTTCAAGACTTCCGGAATATGCTGACTTAAAACATCCAAGCTTAAATCACCCAGAATGAAGCATTCTCTTGTGTTGCATCTCTGGTAAGAAAGTGCTTCCTGTTTTGGGCAATGTGGGCTTTGGGTTACATCACGCAGCAAAGGAGGAAGCATTTCTCTTTAAATATCATTCTGTTATTTCAACAAAACTGCAATGATTAGCTCTCTTTCATCTTATTTATGCTTTATATCCCACCTGACATGACCTAGAACAAAGCACTCTCTTGTGACCCATTTCTGGTGAGAAAGTGCTTCCTGTTTTGGGCAATGTGGGGACTGGATAAATCAACTCCTCAAGACAGAAGCATCGATTTCATCATTTTTTAACTAAGAGCTTGTGGAAAATTGTTGTTCATCTTGTCTACATCCTGGCCATGCCAGCTGACATGACCTAGAACAAAGCACTCTCTGGAGTCCCATTTCTAGTGAGAAAGTTCTTCCTGTTTTGGGCAATGTGGGAACTGGGTTAAATCATCTACTCAAAATAGAAGCACAATTTAACTTAATATGGCACCGATAGTTGATGGAAAATGTAATACTTTTTGCTTCTAATCTACATTCTTTATATCCCACCTGACATGACCTAGAACAAAGCACTCTCTTGTGACCCATTTCTGGTGAGAAAGTGCTTCCTGTTTTGGGCAATGTGGGGACTAGGTGAAATCAACTCTATAAGATAGAAGCATCAATTTTATCATTTTTTAACTGAGAGCTTGTGGAAAATTGTTTTTCATCTTGTCTACATCCTGGCTATGCCAGCTGACATGACCTAGAAGAAAGCATTCTCTGGAGTCCCATTTCTAGTGAGAAAGTGCTTCCTGTTTTGGGCAATGTGGGAACTGGGTTAAATCATCTACTCAAAATAGAAGCACCATTTAACTTAATATGGCACCGATAGTTGATGGAAAATGTAATACTTTTTGCTTCTGATCTACAGTCTTTATATCCCTCCTGACATGACCTAGAGAAAAGCACTCTCTTGTGTCCCATGTCTGGTGTGATAGTGCCTCTTGTTTTGGGCAATGTGGGAACTAGGTTAAGTTTCCAGTCATCGTTCAGCATGCCATAGTTTTCATGCTAACAATTCTATTTATTTTAAAGCTCAGTCAAAGAAGGTAACTTGACGTTGTCCAATCTTCTGTAATGGCTGTCTAGTTTGAGTAAAGGGGAGAGCATAATAACTACATTCATTCACCACACAACTTTTTCCTAGAAGCCATTTCAAAAAGATTCAACGTATGCAGCACTCTAAACTCGGCACCATCCTGTGGAAAAAATTATTTGGGGACAGTGCTGTTGTGCTTGGGGCATTGTGAAGCCATAATCCCAGAGGCTGAATGGATCAGGCATCTTGCAAATCCAAACATTTTGAAAAGTATAAAACGGTTATTATGAACCCATTTTTACTTTAATTCAGTTACCTTATTTTACCGCTTTAACTTGATTATTTTGGGGACAGAAATTCTATTTATGTGGGATTTTTAACATCAGACAAAATTGCTCTCCCAAACAACTGAATATGGACAGTGTTAAGTCAAGCCCTCAAT
Organism: Gastrophryne carolinensis; assembly: GCA_027917425.1. NCBI lineage: Eukaryota > Metazoa > Chordata > Amphibia > Anura > Microhylidae > Gastrophryne > Gastrophryne carolinensis. Next base: position 81,956,312 of record CM051238.1, on the reverse strand, counting down.
TTGCAAATTTTAAAGCAATGTATTTTTTTATTTGAACCTAAACGTCTATACTGTTGATACTTGATTCTTTACCCATTTTTGACAAATCCTTAATCCACAAGATTGACCTGAAAATGTCTTGAAGTACACTTTTATAAATGAGTACCTTCCTTCCTTGGCTTTTCATTTTTTTTAAGGTTACAAATGTTCTATGTGACTAAGCTAATTTTTCATTTTTTAAATCATGGTCCATAGTATTTTCCAGTTTACACCTTTCAATAGAGGTTTCAGTTGAGCTCTATCATTGTTATGCTGAACTAGGAGTCTGCAAGATATGTTGATTGGGGACAACACCCGTTACCCCCACCCAGCACCACAATGTGCATCCCTGTTGTTGACAGATAGGCCCTCCTCCCCCTGATTGGATAATAGGGCATATGTTTAGGGCTATAAAAGGGTTGGAAGTCAGTCTGCTTTCAGTGTGCTCTCGAACTTGTAGAGAAGATTTATCTGCTGACGGCAAGTTCAAGATATTAGGCAAGCAATAAATGGATCTTTCAAGACTTCCGGAATATGCTGACTTAAAACATCCAAGCTTAAATCACCCAGAATGAAGCATTCTCTTGTGTTGCATCTCTGGTAAGAAAGTGCTTCCTGTTTTGGGCAATGTGGGCTTTGGGTTACATCACGCAGCAAAGGAGGAAGCATTTCTCTTTAAATATCATTCTGGTATTTCAACAAAACTGCAATGATTAGCTCTCTTTCATCTTATTTATGCTTTATATCCCACCTGACATGACCTAGAACAAAGCACTCTCTTGTGACCCATTTCTGGTGAGAAAGTGCTTCCTGTTTTGGGCAATGTGGGGACTGGATAAATCAACTCCTCAAGACAGAAGCATCGATTTCATCATTTTTTAACTAAGAGCTTGTGGAAAATTGTTGTTCATCTTGTCTACATCCTGGCCATGCCAGCTGACATGACCTAGAACAAAGCACTCTCTGGAGTCCCATTTCTAGTGAGAAAGTTCTTCCTGTTTTGGGCAATGTGGGAACTGGGTTAAATCATCTACTCAAAATAGAAGCACAATTTAACTTAATATGGCACCGATAGTTGATGGAAAATGTAATACTTTTTGCTTCTAATCTACATTCTTTATATCCCACCTGACATGACCTAGAACAAAGCACTCTCTTGTGACCCATTTCTGGTGAGAAAGTGCTTCCTGTTTTGGGCAATGTGGGGACTAGGTGAAATCAACTCTATAAGATAGAAGCATCAATTTTATCATTTTTTAACTGAGAGCTTGTGGAAAATTGTTTTTCATCTTGTCGACATCCTGGCTATGCCAGCTGACATGACCTAGAAGAAAGCATTCTCTGGAGTCCCATTTCTAGTGAGAAAGTGCTTCCTGTTTTGGGCAATGTGGGAACTGGGTTAAATCATCTACTCAAAATAGAAGCACCATTTAACTTAATATGGCACCGATAGTTGATGGAAAATGTAATACTTTTTGCTTCTGATCTACAGTCTTTATATCCCTCCTGACATGACCTAGAGAAAAGCACTCTCTTGTGTCCCATGTCTGGTGTGATAGTGCCTCTTGTTTTGGGCAATGTGGGAACTAGGTTAAGTTTCCAGTCATCGTTCAGCATGCCATAGTTTTCATGCTAACAATTCTATTTATTTTAAAGCTCAGTCAAAGAAGGTAACTTGACATTGTCCAATCTTCTGTAATGGCTGTCTAGTTTGAGTAAAGGGGAGAGCATAATAACTACATTCATTCACCACACAACTTTTTCCTAGAAGCCATTTCAAAAAGATTCAACGTATGCAGCACTCTAAACTCGGCACCATCCTGTGGAAAAAATTATTTGGGGACAGTGCTGTTGTGCTTGGGGCATTGTGAAGCCATAATCCCAGAGGCTGAATGGATCAGGCATCTTGCAAATCCAAACATTTTGAAAAGTAAAAAACGGTTATTATGAACCCATTTTTACTTTAATTCAGTTACCTTATTTTACCGCTTTAACTTGATTATTTTGGGGACAGAAATTCTATTTATGTGGGATTTTTAACATCAGACAAAATTGCTCTCCCAAACAACTGAATATGGACAGTGTTAAGTCAAGCCCTCAATTAGCAAATTTTAAAGCAATGTATTTTTTTATTTGAACCTAAACGTCTATACGGTTGATACTTGATTCTTTACCCATTTTTGACAAATCCTTAATCCACAAGATTGACCTGAAAATGTCTTGAAGTACACTTTTATAAATGAGTACCTTCCTTCCTTGGCTTTTCATTTTTTTTAAGGTTACAAATGTTCTATGTGACTAAGCTAATTTTTCATTTTTTAAATCATGGTCCATAGTATTTTCCAGTTTACACCTTTCAATAGAGGTTTCAGTTGAGCTCTATCATTGTTATGCTGAACTAGGAGTCTGCAAGATATGTTGATTGGGGACAACACCCGTTAGCCCCACCCAGCACCACAATTTGCATCCCTGTTGTTGACAGATAGGCCCTCCTCCCCCTGATTGGATAATAGGGCATATGTTTAGGGCTATAAAAGGGTTGGAAGTCAGTCTGCTTTCAGTGTGCTCTCGAACTTGTAGAGAAGATTTATCTGCTGACGGCAAGTTCAAGATATTAGGCAAGCAATAAATGGATCTCTCAAGACTCCCGGAATATGCTGACTTCAAACATCCAAGCTTAAATCACCCAGAACGAAGCATTCTCTTGTGTTGCATCTCTGGTAAGAAAGTGCTTCCAGTTTTGGGCAATGTGGGCTTTGGGTTCCATCACGCAGCAAAGGAGGAAGCATTGCTCTTTAAATATTATTCTGTTATTTCAACAAAACTGCAATGATTAGCTCTCTTTCATCTTATTTATGCTTTATATCCCACCTGACATGACCTAGAACAAAGCACTCTCTTGTGACCCATTTCTGGTGAGAAAGCGCTTCCTGTTTTGGGCAATGTGGGGATTCGGTAAATCAACTCCTCAAGACAGAAGCATCGATTTTATCATTTTTTAACTAAGAGCTTGTGGAAAATTGTTGTTCATCTTGTCTACATCCTGGCCATGCCAGCTGACATGACCTAGAACAAAGCACTCTCTGGAGTCCCATTTCTAGTGAGAAAGTTCTTCCTGTTTTGGGCAATGTGGGAACTGTGTTAAATCATCTACTCAAAATAGAAGCACAATTTAACTTAATATGGCACCGATAGTTGATGGAAAATGTAATACTTTTTGCTTCTGATCTACATTCTTTATATCCCACCTGACATGACCTAGAACAAAGCACTCTCTTGTGACCCATTTCTGGTGAGAAAGTGCTTCCTGTTTTGGGCAATGTGGGGACTGGGTGAAATCAACTCTATAAAATAGAAGCATCAATTTTATAATTTTTTAACTGAGAGCTTGTGGAAAATTGTTTTTCATCTTGTCTACATCCTGGCTATGCCAGCTGACATGACCTAGAACAAAGCATTCTCTGGAGTCCCATTTCTAGTGAGAAAGTGCTTCCTGTTTTGGGCAATGTGGGAACTGGGTTAAATCATCTACTCAAAATAGAAGCACCATTTAACTTAATATGGCAGCGATAGTTGATGGAAAATGTAATACTTTTTGCTTCTGATCTACAGTCTTTATACCCCACCTGACATGACCTAGAGAAAAGAACTCTCTTGTGTCCCATGTCTGGTGAGAAAGTGCTTCCTGTTTTGGGCTATGTGGGATCTAGGTTAAGTTTCCAGTCATCGTTGGGGACAGTGCTGTTGTGCTTGGGGCATTGTGAAGCCATAATCCCAGAGGCTGAATGGATCAGGCATCTTGCAAATCCAAACATTTTGAAAAGTAAAAAACGGTTATTATTATTATTACTTTAATTCAGTTACCTTATTTTACCGCTTTAACTTGATTATTTTGGGGACAGAAATTCTATTTATGTGGGATTTTTAACATCAGACAAAATTGCTCTCCCAAACAACTGAATATGGACAGTGTTAAGTCAAGCCTTAGCCCTCAATTGCAAATTTTAAAGCAATGTATTTTTTTTATTTGAACCTAAACCTCTATACTGTTGATACTTGATTCTTTACCCATTTTTGACAAATCCTTAATCCACAAGATTGACCTGAAAATGTCTTGAAGTACACTTTTTTTTATAAATGAGTACCTTCATTCCTTGGCTTTTCATATTTTTTAAGGTTACAAATGTTCTATGTGACTAAGCTAATTTTTCATTTTTTAAATCATGGTCCATAGTATTTTCCAGTTTACACCTTTCAATAGAGGTTTCAGTTGAGCTCTATCATTGTTATGCTGAACTAGGAGCCTGCAAGATATGTTGATTGGGGACATTACCCGTTACCCCCACCCAGCACCACAATTTGCATCCCTGTTGTTGACAGATAGGCCCTCCTCCCCCTGATTGGATAATAGGGCATATGTTTAGGGCTATAAAAGGGTTGGAAGTCAGTCTGCTTTCAGTGTGCTCTCGAACTTGTAGAGAAGATTTATCTGCTGACGGCAAGTTCAAGATATTAGGCAAGCAATAAATGGATCTCTCAAGACTCCCGGAATATGCTGACTTCAAACATCCAAGCTTAAATCACCCAGAACGAAGCATTCTCTTGTGTTGCATCTCTGGTAAGAAAGTGCTTCCTGTTTTGGGCAATGTGGGCTTTGGGTTACATCACGCAGCAAAGGAGGAAGCATTGCTCTTTAAATATTATTCTGTTATTTCAACAAAACTGCAATGATTAGCTCTCTTTCATCTTATTTATGCTTTATATCCCACCTGACATGACCTAGAACAAAGCACTCTCTTGTGACCCATTTCTGGTGAGAAAGTGCTTCCTGTTTTGGGCAATGTGGGGGCTGGGTAGATAAACTCCTCAAGACAGAAGCATCGATTTTATCATTTTTTAACTAAGAGCTTGTGGAAAATTGTTGTTCATCTTGTCTACATCCTGGCCATGCCAGCTGACATGACCTAGAACAAAGCACTCTCTGGAGTCCCATTTCTAGTGAGAAAGTTCTTCCTGTTTTGGGCAATGTGGGAACTGGGTTAAATCATCTACTCAAAATAGAAGCACAATTTAACTTAATATGGCACCGATAGTTGATGGAAAATGTAATACTTTTTGCTTCTGATCTACATTCTTTATATCCCACCTGACATGACCTAGAACAAAGCACTCTCTTGTGACCCATTTCTGGTGAGAAAGTGCTTCCTGTTTTGGGCAATGTGGGGACTGGGTGAAATCAACTCTATAAGATAGAAGCATCAATTTTATCATTTTTTAACTGAGAGCTTGTGGAAAATTGTTTTTCATCTTGTCTACATCCTGGCTATGCCAGCTGACATGACCTAGAAGAAAGCATTCTCTGGAGTCCCATTTCTAGTGAGAAAGTGCTTCCTGTTTTGGGCAATGTGGGAACTGGGTTAAATCATCTACTCAAAATAGAAGCACCATTTAACTTAATATGGCAGCGATAGTTGATGGAAAATGTAATACTTTTTGCTTCTGATCTACAGTCTTTATACCCCACCTGACATGACCTAGAGAAAAGCACTCTCTTGTGTCCCATGTCTGGTGAGAAAGTGCTTCCTGTTTTGGGCAATGTGGGATCTAGGTTAAGTTTCCAGTCATCGTTGGGGACAGTGCTGTTGTGCTTGGGGCATTGTGAAGCCATAATCCCAGAGGCTGAATGGATCAGGCATCTTGCAAATCCAAACATTTTGAAAAGTAAAAAACGGTTATTATGAACCCATTATTACTTTAATTCAGTTACCTTATTTTACCGCTTTAACTTGATTATTTTGGGGACAGAAATTCTATTTATGTGGGATTTTTAACATCAGACAAAATTGCTCTCCCAAACAACTGAATATGGACAGTGTTAAGTCAAGCCTTAGCCCTCAATTGCAAATTTTAAAGCAATGTATTTTTTTTATTTGAACCTAAACCTCTATACTGTTGATACTTGATTCTTTACCCATTTTTGACAAATCCTTAATCCACAAGATTGACCTGAAAATGTCTTGAAGTACACTTTTTTTTATAAATGAGTACCTTCATTCCTTGGCTTTTCATATTTTTTAAGGTTACAAATGTTCTATGTGACTAAGCTAATTTTTCATTTTTTAACCCTTTTGTTGCCAAGCACGTAACACCTACGTGCTGGCTTGGCTGGGCCTTAAGTGCCAAGCACGTAGGTGTTACGTGCTTGACTTTCCTCGCTTGTAGTTTAAAAAGTAAAAACAACAAATACTCACCTGACCCCTTGTTGGATCCGGCCGGGTCTCCTCTTTAATTTGGTGCCATCCGATCCCCCGTGGGGGGTCGGATGGCTCCAGGAGAGCCCCCGGAATAGGCCGCCCCCCCCCCGCTTCTGCAGCAGCAGCTTCTAACTGTAAAAAAAAAAAAAAATAAAAATGACATTCACTTACCTGTGTGTGCGCTGGCTCCCGCTGTCCCTCCTCTTCACCTGGGGGGCCTCCGATCCCCCCCCAGGACTTACCGATCTTCAGGAGAGAGCCTGGGAGGCTCTCTCCTCTCTTCTGCACGATGGCGGCCGCCATCATGCCTCTAAGCCCCGCCCCCTTGGGGGCGGGGCTTATGAAGTCATCCCGGCCCCGATCTCAGGCTTCAGCCTTCTCAGCTTCTCAGATGCCGGTGATCGGTGCCCTGGAAGGAGGTGGCAGGAGATCCTCTGATCTCCTGCCTTCTCCTTCTCTGGATGCCGATCACCGGCATCTGTCAGCTGAGCGGCGAGGGACAAGAGCTTGCAATCGAAGGTAAGTACAGTAAAAAAAAATTTTTTTTTTTTCTAATAAAATACTTTTTATTATTGTGTGGTGTTTTTTTTTCACATTAACCCTTTGTGAGCTGGTAAGGGGTCCATGAGACCCCTTATACCAGTTCACAAGGCTGGGGGGGTGGCAAGTCACCTGCCCTAGCGGGTGGCTTGCCATTAACCCCCGCACCCCCATTACCTGCCTCCCCAAAGGCCAGGGGGGGGCAGAAGAGCCCGGGCCCACATAGGCTATGTGGGCTCGTAGGCTGCAGGGTGGGGGGGCCACCAAAGCTGGCCCCCCCACTCTGTGCCTACAAGCCCCCATAGCTGGTCCCGGGCTGGTTACTTTGGGTAAGGGGGACCCCACGTCATTTTTTTTTTTGGATTTTGAAGGGTTTTTAACCCTTCAAAATCCAAAAAAAAATGGGGTCCCCCTCCCCGGGAAGGGGGACCCTATGTCATTTTTTTTTTTAATTAACCATTTGTCATCCAGCAGCTATAAAAGGCTTCTGGGCAGGAAAGGGTGTCTACCTATACATATGTGGTATCGCTGTAACCGGGAGAAATTGGGGTTTCTCACGCAATAAGATTTTATTGACAAACTTACATTTTTTATTACAAAAAAACTCTACAAATTGTAAAAAAATGTTTTTTTTTTTGTTTTTTTTCACACATTTCACCCAAAAAAATTGAGAATACACCTAAAAAATACAAACAAGACATTTCATGTTAAAGCCCAGACTCTGTTGAAAAAAACAATATATAATTTTCCTGGGAAATCCCTGGAAATCCCTTCAAAAATGACAGTTGAATATGTGTAGCGCAAAATGGTGAAACATCGTCTGGCAACAGGGAGTGGCAAATGCTGCAGGTAGGCTGGCAGCGAAAGGGTTAAATCATGGTCCATAGTATTTTCCAGTTTACACCTTTCAATAGAGGTTTCAGTTGAGCTCTATCATTGTTATGCTGAACTAGGAGTCTGCAACATATGTTGATTGGGGACAACACCTGTTACCCCCACCCAGCACCACAATTTGCATCCCTGTTGTTGACAGATAGGTACTCCTCCCCCTGATTGGATAATAGGGCATATGTTTAGGGCTATAAAAGGGTTGGAAGTCAGTCTGCTTTCAGTGTGCTCTCGAACTTGTAGAGAAGATTTATCTGCTGACGGCAAGTTCAAGATATTAGGCAAGCAATAAATGGATCTCTCAAGAATTCCGGAATATGCTGACTTCAAACATCCAAGCTTAAATCACCCAGAATGAAGCATTCTCTTGTGTTGCATCTCTGGTAAGAAAGTGCTTCCTGTTTAGGGCAATGTGGGGACTGGGTGAAATCAACTCTATAAGATAGAAGCATCAATTTCATCATTTTTTAACTGAGAGCTTGTGGAAAATTGTTTTTCATCTTGTCTACATCCTGGCTATGCCAGCTGACATGACCTAGAAGAAAGCATTCTCTGGAGTCCCATTTCTAGTGAGAAAGTGCTTCCTGTTTTGGGCAATGTGGGATCTAGGGTCAGTGTGCTCTCGAACTTGTAGAGAAGATTTATCTGCTGACGGCAAGTTCAAGATATTAGGCAAGCAATAAATGGATCTCTCAAGACTCCCGGAATATGCTGACTTCAAACATCCAAGCTTAAATCACCCAGAACGAAGCATTCTCTTGTGTTGCATCTCTGGTAAGAAAGTGCTTCCGGTTTTGGGCAATGTGGGCTTTGGGTTACATCACGCAGCAAAGGAGGAAGCATTGCTCTTTAAATATTATTCTGTTATTTCAACAAAACTGCAATGATTAGCTCTCTTTCATCTTATTTATGCTTTATATCCCACCTGACATGACCTAGAACAAAGCACTCTCTTGTGACCCATTTCTGGTGAGAAAGTGCTTCCTGTTTTGGGCAATGTGGGGATTGGGTAAATCAACTCCTCAAGACAGAAGCATCGATTTTATCATTTTTTAACTAAGTGCTTGTGGAAAATTGTTGTTCATCTTGTCTACATCCTGGCCATGCCAGCTCACATGACCTAGAACAAAGCACTCTCTGGAGTCCCATTTCTAGTGAGAAAGTTCTTCCTGTTTTGGGCAATGTGGGAACTGGGTTAAATCATCTACTCAAAATAGAAGCACAATTTAACTTAATATGGCACCGATAGTTGATGGAAAATGTAATACTTTTTGCTTCTGATCTACAGTCTTTATATCCCTCCTGACATGACCTAGAGAAAAGCACTCTCTTGTGTCCCATGTCTGGTGTGATAGTGCCTCTTGTTTTGGGCAATGTGGGAACTAGGTTAAGTTTCCAGTCATCGTTCAGCATGCCATAGTTTTCATGCTAACAATTCTATTTATTTTAAAGCTCAGTCAAAGAAGGTAACTTGACGTTGTCCAATCTTCTGTAATGGCTGTCTAGTTTGAGTAAAGGGGAGAACATAATAACTACATTCATTCACCACACAACTTTTTCCTAGAAGCCATTTCAAAAAGATTAAACGTATGCAGCACTCTAAACTCGGCACCATCCTGTGGAAAAAATAATTTGGGGACAGTGCTGTTGTGCTTGGGGCATTGTGAAGCCATAATCCCAGAGGCTGAATGGATCAGGCATCTTGCAAATCCAAACATTTTGAAAAGTAAAAAACGGTTATTATGAACCCATTTTTACTTTAATTCAGTTACCTTATTTTACCCCTTTAACTTGATTAATTTGGGGACAGAAATTCTATTTATGTGGGATTTTTAACATCAGACAAAATTGCTCTCCCAAACAACTGAATATGGACAGTGTTAAGTCAAGCCCTCAATTTGCAAATTTTAAAGCAATGTATTTTTTTATTTGAACCTAAACGTCTATACTGTTGATACTTGATTCTTTACCCATTTTTGACAAATCCTTAATCCACAAGATTGACCTGAAAATGTCTTGAAGTACACTTTTATAAATGAGTATCTTCCTTCCTTGGCTTTTCATTTTTTTTAAGGTTACAAATGTTCTATGTGACTAAGCTAATTTTTCATTTTTTAAATCATGGTCCATAGTATTTTCCAGTTTACACCTTTCAATAGAGGTTTCAGTTGAGCTCTATCATTGTTATGCTAAACTAGGAGCCTGCAAGATATGTTGATTGGGGACAACACCCGTTACCCCCACCCAGCACGTTGTCCAATCTTCTGTAATGGCTGTCTAGTTTGAGTAAAGGGGAGAGCATAATAACTACATTCATTCACCACACAACTTTTTCCTAGAAGCCATTTCAAAAAGATTCAACGTATGCAGCACTCTAAACTCGGCACCATCCTGTGGAAAAAATTATTTGGGGACAGTGCTGTTGTGCTTGGGGCATTGTGAAGCCATAATCCCAGAGGCTGAATGGATCAGGCATCTTGCAAATCCAAACATTTTGAAAAGTAAAAAACGGTTATTATGAACCCATTTTTACTTTAATTCAGTTACCTTATTTTACCGCTTTAACTTGATTATTTTGGGGAGAGAAGTTCTATTTTTGTGGGATTTTTAACATCAGACAAAATTGCTCTCCCAAACAACTGAATATGGACAGTGTTAAGTCAAGCCCTCAATTTGCAAATTTTAAAGCAATGTATTTTTTTATTTGAACCTAAATGTCTATACTGTTGATACTTGATTCTTTACCCATTTTTGACAAATCCTTAATCCACAAGATTGACCTGAAAATGTCTTGAAGTACACTTTTATAAATGAGTACCTTCCTTCCTTGGCTTTTCCTTTTTTTAAGGTTACAAATGTTCTATGTGACTAAGCTAATTTTTCATTTTTTAAATCATGGTCCATAGTATTTTCCAGTTTACACCTTTCAATAGAGGTTTCAGTTGAGCTCTATCATTGTTATGCTGAACTAGGAGTCTGCAAGATATGTTGATTGGGGACAACACCCGTTACCCCCACCCAGCACCACAATGTGCATCCCTGTTGTTGACAGATAGGCCCTCCTCCCCCTGATTGGATAATAGGGCATATGTTTAGGGCTATAAAAGGGTTGGAAGTCAGTCTGCTTTCAGTGTGCTCTCGAACTTGTAGAGAAGATTTATCTGCTGACGGCAAGTTCAAGATATTAGGCAAGCAATAAATGGATCTCTCAAGACTTCCGGAATATGCTGACTGCAAACATCCAAGCTTAAATCACCCATAACGAAGCATTCTCTTGTGTTGCATCTCTGGTAAGAAAGTGCTTCCTGTTTTGGGCAATGTGGGCTTTGGGTTACATCACGCAGCAAAGGAGGAAGCATTGCTCTTTAAATATTATTCTGTTATTTCAACAAAACTGCAATGATTAGCTCTCTTTCATCTTATTTATGCTTTATATCCCACCTGACATGACCTAGAACAAAGCACTCTCTTGTGACCCATTTCTGGTGAGAAAGTGCTTCCTGTTTTGGGCAATGTGGGGACTGGGTAAATCAACTCCTCAAGACAGAAGCATCGATTTTATCATTTTTTAACTAAGAGCTTGTGGAAAAATGTTGTTCATCTTGTCTACATCCTGGCCATGCCAGCTGACATGACCTAGAACAAAGCACTCTCTGGAGTCCCATTTCTAGTGAGAAAGTTCTTCCTGTTTTGGGCAATGTGGGAACTGGGTTAAATCATCTACTCAAAATAGAAGCACAATTTAACTTAATATGGCACCGATAGTTGATGGAAAATGTAATACTTTTTGCTTCTAATCTACATTCTTTATATCCCACCTGACATGACCTAGAACAAAGCACTCTCTTGTGACCCATTTCTGGTGAGAAAGTGCTTCCTGTTTTGGGCAATGTGGGGACTAGGTGAAATCAACTCCATAAGATAGAAGCATCAATTTTATCATTTTTTAACTGAGAGCTTGTGGAAAATTGTTTTTCATCTTGTCTACATCCTGGCTATGCCAGCTGACATGACCTAGAAGAAAGCATTCTCTGGAGTCCCATTTCTAGTGAGAAAGTGCTTCCTGTTTTGGGCAATGTGGGAACTGGGTTAAATCATCTACTCAAAATAGAAGCACCATTTAACTTAATATGGCAACGATAGTTGATGGAAAATGTAATACTTTTTGCTTCTAATCTACATTCTTTATATCCCACCTGACATGACCTAGAACAAAGCACTCTCTTGTGACCCATTTCTGGTGAGAAAGTGCTTCCTGTTTTGGGCAATGTGGGGACTAGGTGAAATCAACTCTATAAGATAGAAGCATCAATTTTATCATTTTTTAACTGAGAGCTTGTGGAAAATTGTTTTTCATCTTGTCTACATCCTGGCTATGCCAGCTGACATGACCTAGAAGAAAGCATTCTCTGGAGTCCCATTTCTAGTGAGAAAGTGCTTCCTGTTTTGGGCAATGTGGGAACTGGGTTAAATCATCTACTCAAAATAGAAGCACCATTTAACTTAATATGGCAACGATAGTTGATGGAAAATGTAATACTTTTTGCTTCTGATCTACAGTCTTTATATCCCTCCTGACATGACCTAGAGAAAAGCACTCTCTTGTGTCCCATGTCTGGTGTGATAGTGCCTCTTGTTTTGGGCAATGTGGGAACTAGGTTAAGTTTCCAGTCATCGTTCAGCATGCCATAGTTTTCATGCTAACAATTCTATTTATTTTAAAGCTCAGTCAAAGAAGGTAACTTGACGTTGTCCAATCTTCTGTAATGGCTGTCTAGTTTGAGTAAAGGGGAGAGCATAATAACTACATTCATTCACCACACAACTTTTTCCTAGAAGCCATTTCAAAAAGATTCAACGTATGCAGCACTCTAAACTCGGCACCATCCTGTGGAAAAAATAATTTGGGGACAGTGCTGTTGTGCTTGGGGCATTGTGAAGCCATAATCCCAGAGGCTGAATGGATCAGGCATCTTGCAAATCCAAACATTTTGAAAGGTAAAAAACGGTTATTATGAACCCATTTTTACTTTAATTCAGTTACCTTATTTAACCGCTTTAACTTGATTATTTTGGGGAGAGAAGTTCTATTTATGTGGGATTTTTAACATCAGACAAAATTGCTCTCCCAAACAACTGAATATGGACAGTGTTAAGTCAAGCCCTCAATTTGCAAATTTTAAAGCAATGTATTTTTTTATTTGAACCTAAATGTCTATACTGTTGATACTTGATTCTTTACCCATTTTTGACAAATCCTTAATCCACAAGATTGACCTGAAAATGTCTTGAAGTACGCTTTTATAAATGAGTACCTTCATTCCTTGGCATTTCATATTTTTTAAGGCTACAAATGTTCTATGTGACTAAGCTAATTTTTCATTTTTTAAATCATGGTCCATAGTATTTTCCAGTTTACACCTTTCAATAGAGGTTTCAGTTGAGCTCTATCATTGTTATGCTGAACTAGGAGTCTGCAAGATATGTTGATTGGGGACAACACCCGTTACCCCCACCCAGCACCACAATGTGCATCCTTGTTGTTGACAGATAGGCCCTCCTCCCCCTGATTGGATAATAGGGCATATGTTTAGGGCTATAAAAGGGTTGGAAGTCAGTCTGCTTTCAATGTGCTCTCGAACTTGTAGAGAAGATTTATCTGCTGACGGCAAGTTCAAGATATTAGGCAAGCAATAAATGGATCTCTCAAGACTTCCGGAATATGCTAATTTCAAACATCCAAGCTTAAATCACCCAGAACGAAGCATTCTCTTGTGTTGCATCTCTGGTAAGAAAGTGCTTCCTGTTTTTGGGCAATGTGGGCTTTGGGTTACATCACGCAGCAAAGGAAGAAGCATTGCTCTTTAAATATTATTCTGTTATTTCAACAAAACTGCAATGATTAGCTCTCTTTCATCTTATTTATGCTTTACATCCCACCTGACATGACCTAGAACAAAGAACTCTCTTGTGACCCATTTCTGGTGAGAAAGTGCTTCCTGTTTTGGGCAATGTGGGGGCTGGGTAGATAAACTCCTCAAGACAGAAGCATCGATTTTATCATTTTTTAACTAAGAGCTTGTGGAAAATTGTTGTTCATCTTGTCTACATCCTGGCCATGCCAGCTGACATAACCTAGAACAAAGCACTCTCTGGAGTCCCATTTCTAGTGAGAACGTTCTTCCTGTTTTGGGCAATGTGGGAACTGGGTTAAATCATCTACTCAAAATAGAAGCACAATTTAACTTAATATGGCACCGATAGTTGATGGAAAATGTAATACTTTTTGCTTCTAATCTACATTCTTTATATCCCACCTGACATGACCTAGAAAAAAGCACTCTCTTGTGACCCATTTCTGGTGAGAAAGTGCTTCCTGTTTTGGGCAATGTGGGGACTGGGTGAAATCAACTCTATAAGATAGAAGCATCAATTTTATCATTTTTTAACTGAGAGCTTGTGGAAAATTGTTTTTCATCTTGTCTACATCCTGGCTATGCCAGCTGACATGACCTAGAAGAAAGCATTCTCTGGAGTCCCATTTCTAGTGAGAAAGTGCTTCCTGTTTTGGGCAATGTGGGAACTGGGTTAAATCATCTACTCAAAATAGAAGCACCATTTAACTTAATATGGCACCGATAGTTGATGGAAAATGTAATACTTTTTGCTTCTGATCTACAGTCTTTATATCCCTCCTGACATGACCTAGAGAAAAGCACTCTCTTGTGTCCCATGTCTGGTGTGATAGTGCCTCTTGTTTTGGGCAATGTGGGAACTAGGTTAAGTTTCCAGTCATCGTTGGGGACAGTGCTGTTGTGCTTGGGGCATTGTGAAGCCATAATCCCAGAGGCTGAATGGATCAGGCATCTTGCAAATCCAAACATTTTGAAAAGTAAAAAACGGTTATTATGAACCCATTATTACTTTAATTCAGTTACCTTATTTTACCGCTTTAACTTGATTATTTTGGGGACAGAAATTCTATTTATGTGGGATTTTTAACATCAGACAAAATTGCTCTCCCAAACAACTGAATATGGACAGTGTTAAGTCAAGCCTTAGCCCTCAATTGCAAATTTTAAAGCAATGTATTTTTTTTATTTGAACCTAAACCTCTATACTGTTGATACTTGATTCTTTACCCATTTTTGACAAATCCTTAATCCACAAGATTGACCTGAAAATGTCTTGAAGTACACTTTTTTTTATAAATGAGTACCTTCATTCCTTGGCTTTTCATATTTTTTAAGGTTACAAATGTTCTATGTGACTAAGCTAATTTTTCATTTTTTAAATCATGGTCCATAGTATTTTCCAGTTTACACCTTTCAAAAGAGGTTTCAGTTGAGCTCTATCATTGTTATGCTGAACTAGGAGCCTGCAAGATATGTTGATTGGGGACATTACCCGTTACCCCCACCCAGCACCACAATTTGCATCCCTGTTGTTGACAGATAGGCCCTCCTCCCCCTGATTGGAAAATAGGGCATATGTTTAGGGCTATAAAAGGGTTGGAAGTCAGTCTGCTTTCAGTGTGCTCTCGAACTTGTAGAGAAGATTTATCTGCTGACGGCAAGTTCAAGATATTAGGCAAGCAATAAATGGATCTCTCAAGACTCCCGGAATATGCTGACTTCAAACATCCAAGCTTAAATCACCCAGAACGAAGCATTCTCTTGTGTTGCATCTCTGGTAAGAAAGTGCTTCCTGTTTTGGGCAATGTGGGCTTTGGGTTACATCACGCAGCAAAGGAGGAAGCATTGCTCTTTAAATATTATTCTGTTATTTCAACAAAACTGCAATGATTAGCTCTCTTTCATTTTATTTATGCTTTATATCCCACCTGACATGACCTAGAACAAAGCACTCTCTTGTGACCCATTTCTGGTGAGAAAGTGCTTCCTGTTTTGGGCAATGTGGGGATTGGGTAAATCAACTCCTCAAGACAGAAGCATCAATTTTATCATTTTTTAACTGAGAGCTTGTGGAAAATTGTTTTTCATCTTGTCTACATCCTGGCCATGCCAGCTGACATGACCTAGAACAAAGCATTCTCTGGAGTCCCATTTCTAGTGAGAAAGTGCTTCCTGTTTTGGGCAATGTGGGAACTGGGTTAAATCATCTACTCAAAATAGAAGCACCATTTACCTTAATATGGCACCGATAGTTGATGGAAAATGTAATACGTTTTGCTTCTGATCTACATTCTTTATACCCCACCTGACATGACCTAGAGAAAAGCACTCTCTGGAGTCCCATGTCTGGTGAGAAAGTGCTTCCTGTTTTGGGCAATGTGGAAACTAGGTTAAGTTTCCAGTCATCGTTCAGCATGCCATAGTTTTCATGCTAACAATTCTATTTATTTTTAAGCTCAGTCAAAGAAGGTAACTTGACGTTGTCCAATCTTCTGTAATGGCAGTCTAGTTTGAGTAAAGGGGAGAGCATAATAACTACATTCATTCACCACACAACGTTTTCCTAGAAGCCATTTCAAAAAGATTCAACGTATGCAACACTCTAAACTCGGCACCATCCTGTGGAAAAAATAATTTGGGGACAGTGCTGTTGTGCTTGGGGCATTGTGAAGCCATAATCCCAGAGGCTGAATGGATCAGGCATCTTGCAAATCCAAACATTTTGAAAAGTAAAAAACGGTTATTATGAACCCATTTTTACTTTAATTCAGTTACCGTATTTTACCGCTTTAACTTGATTATTTTGGGGACAGAAATTCTATTTATGTGGGATTTTTAACATCAGACAAAATTGCTCTCCCAAACAACTGAATATGGACAGTGTTAAGTCAAGCCTTAGCCCTCAATTGCAAATTTTAAAGCAATGCATTTTTTTTATTTGAACCTAAACCTCTATACTGTTGATACTTGATTCTTTACCCATTTTTGACAAATCCTTAATCCACAAGATTGACCTGAAAATGTCTTGAAGTACACTTTTTTTATAAATGAGTACCTTCATTCCTTGGCTTTTCATATTTTTAAGGTTACAAATGTTCTATGTGACTAAGCTAATTTTTCATTTTTTAAATCATGGTCCATAGTATTTTCCAGTTTACACCTTTCAATAGAGGTTTCAGTTGAGCTCTATCATTGTTATGCTGAACAAGGAGTCTGCAAGATATGTTGATTGGGGACAACACCCGTTACCCCTACCCAGAACCACAATGTGCATCCCTGTTGTTGACAGATAGGCCCTCCTCCCCCTGATTGGATAATAGGGCATATGTTTAGGGCTATAAAAGGGTTGGAAGTCAGTCTGCTTTCAGTGTGCTCTCGAACTTGTAGAGAAGATTTATCTGCTGACGGCAAGTTCAAGATATTAGGCAAGCAATAAATGGATCTCTCAAGACTTCCGGAATATGCCTACTTCAAACATCCAAGCTTAAATCACCCAGAACGAAGCATTCTCTTGTGTTGCATCTCTGGTAAGAAAGTGCTTCCTGTTTTGGGCAATGTGGGCTTTGGGTTACATCACGCAGCAAATGAGGAAGCATTGCTCTTTAAATATTATTCTGTTATTTTAACAAAACTGCAATGATTAGCTCTCTTTCATCTTATTTATGCTTTATATCCCACCTGACATGACCTAGAACAAATCACTCTCTTGTGACCCATTTCTGGTGAGAAAGTGCTTCCTGTTTTGGGCAATGTGGGGACTGGGTCAAATCAACTCCTCAAGACAGAAGCATCAATTTTATCATTTTTTAACTGAGAGCCTGTGGAAAATTGTTTTTCATCTTGTCTACATCCTGGCCATGCCAGCTGACATGACCTAGAACAAAGCATTCTCTGGAGTCCCATTTCTAGTGAGAAAGTGCTTCCTGTTTTGGGCAATGTGGGAACTTGGTTAAATCATCTACTCAAAATAGAAGCACCATTTAACTTAATATGGCACCGATAGTTGATGGAAAATGTAATACTTTTTGCTTCTGATCTACATTCTTTATACCCCACCTGACATGACCTAGAGAAAAGCACTCTATGGAGTCCCATGTCTGGTGAGAACGTGCTTCCTGTTTTGGGCAATGTGGAAACTAGGTTAAGTTTCCAGTCATCGTTCAGCATGCCATAGTTTTCATGCTAACAATTCTATTTATTTTTAAGCTCAGTCAAAGAAGGTAACTTGACGTTGTCCAATCTTCTGTAATGGCAGTCTAGTTTGAGTAAAGGGGAGAGCATAATAACTACATTCATTCACCACACAACGTTTTCCTAGAAGCCATTTCAAAAAGATTCAACGTATGCAACACTCTAAACTCGGCACCATCCTGTGGAAAAAATAATTTGGGGACAGTGCTGTTGTGCTTGGGGCATTGTGAAGCCATAATCCCAGAGGCTGAATGGATCAGGCATCTTGCAAATCCAAAAATTTTGAAAAGTAAAAAACGGTTATTATGAACCCATTTTTACTTTAATTCAGTTACCGTATTTTACCGCTTTAACTTGATTATTTTGGGGACAGAAATTCTATTTATGTGGGATTTTTAACATCAGACAAAATTGCTCTCCCAAACAACAGAATATGGACAGTGTTAAGTCAAGCCTTAGCCCTCAATTGCAAATTTTAAAGCAATGTATGGCAAGCAAAAAAATGGATCTCTCAAGACTTCCGGAATATGCTGACTTCAAACATCCAAGCTTAAATCACCCAGAACAAAGCATTCTCTTGTGTTGCATCTCTGGTAAGAAAGTGCTTCCTGTTTAGGGCAATGTGGGCTTTGGGTTACATCACGCAGCAAAGGAGGAAGCATTGCTCTTTAAATATTATTCTGTTATTTCAACAAAACTGCAATGATTAGCTCTCTTTCATCTTATTTATGCTTTATATCCCACCTGACATGACCTAGAACAAAGCACTCTCTGGAGTCCCATTTCTAGTGAGAAAGTGCTTCCTGTTTTGGGCAATGTGGGAACTGGGTTAAATCATCTACTCAAAATAGAAGCACCATTTAACTTAATATGGCACCGATAGTTGATGGAAAATGTAATACTTTTTGCTTCTGATCTACATTCTTTATATCCCACCTGACATGACCTAGAACAAAGCACTCTCTTGTGACCCATTTCTGGTGAGAAAGTGCTTCCTGTTTTGGGCAATGTGGGGACTGGGTCAAATCAACTCTATAAGATAGAAGCATCAATTTTATCATTTTTTAACTGATAGCTTGTGGAAAATTGTTTTTCATCTTGTCTACATCCCGGCCATGCCAGCTGACATGACCTAGAACAAAGCACTCTCTGGAGTCCCATTTCTAGTGAGAAAGTGCTTCCTGTTTTGGGCAATGTAGGAACTGGGTTAAATCATCTACTCAAAATAGAAGCACCATTTAACTTAATATGGCACCGATAGTTGATGGAAAATGCAATACATTTTGCTTCTGATCTCCAGTCTTTATTTCCCTCCTGACATGACCTAGAGAAAAGCACTCTCTGGAGTCCCATGTCTGGTGAGAAAGTGCTTCCTGTTTTGGGCAATGTGGAAACTAGGTTAAGTTTCCAGTCATCGTTCAGCATGCCATAGTTTTCATGCTAACAATTCTATTTATTTTTAAGCTCAGTCAAAGAAGGTAACTTGAATTTGTCCAATCTTCTGTAATGGCAGTCTAGTTTGAGTAAAGGGGAGAGCATAATAACTACATTCATTCACCACACAACTTTTTCCTAGAAGCCATTTCAAAAAGATTCAACGTATGCAACACTCTAAACTCGGCACCATCCTGTGGAAAAAATAATTTGGGGACAGTGCTGTTGTGCTTGGGGCATTGTGAAGCCATAATCCCAGAGGCTGAATGGATCAGGCATCTTGCAAATCCAAACATTTTGAAAAGTAAAAAACGGTTATTATGAACCCATTTTTACTTTAATTCAGTTACCTTATTTTACCGCTTTACCTTGATTATTTTGGGGACAGAAATTCTATTTATGTGGGATTTTTAACATCAGACAAAATTGCTCTCCAAAACAACAGAATATGGACAGTGTTAAGTCAAGCCTTAGCCCTCAATTGCAAATTTTAAAGCAATGCATTTTTTTTATTTGAACCTAAACCTCTATACTGTTGATACTTGATTCTTTACCCATTTTTGACAAATCCTTAATCCACAAGATTGACCTGAAAATGTCTTGAAGTACACTTTTTTTATAAATGAGTACCTTCATTCCTTGGCTTTTCATATTTTTTAAGGTTACAAATGTTCTATGTGACTAAGCTAATTTTTCATTTTTTAAATCATGGTCCATAGTATTTTCCAGTTTACACCTTTCAATAGAGGTTTCAGTTGAGCTCTATCATTGTTATGCTGGACAAGGAGTCTGCAAGATATGTTGATTGGGGACAACACCCGTTACCCCCACCCAGAACCACAATGTGCATCCCTGTTGTTGACAGATAGGCCCTCCTCCCCCTGATTGGATAATAGGGCATATGTTTAGGGCTATAAAAGGGTTGGAAGTCAGTCTGCTTTCAGTGTGCTCTCGAACTTGTAGAGAAGATTTATCTGCTGACGGCAAGTTCAAGATATTAGGCAAGCAATAAATGGATCTCTCAAGACTTCCGGAATATGCTTACTTCAAACATCCAAGCTTAAATCACCCAGAACGAAGCATTCTCTTGTGTTGCATCTCTGGAAAGAAAGTGCTTCCTGTTTTGGGCAATGTGGGCTTTGGGTTACATCACGCAGCAAATGAGGAAGCATTGCTCTTTAAATATTATTCTGTTATTTTAACAAAACTGCAATGATTAGCTCTCTTTCATCTTATTTATGCTTTATATCCCACCTGACATGACCTAGAACAAATCACTCTCTTGTGACCCATTTCTGGTGAGAAAGTGCTTCCTGTTTTGGGCAATGTGGGGACTGGGTCAAATCAACTCCTCAAGACAGAAGCATCAATTTTATCATTTTTTAACTGAGAGCCTGTGGAAAATTGTTTTTCATCTTGTCTACATCCTGGCCATGCCAGCTGACATGACCTAGAACAAAGTATTCTCTGGAGTCCCATTTCTAGTGAGAAAGTGCTTCCTGTTTTGGGCAATGTGGGAACTTGGTTAAATCATCTACTCAAAATAGAAGCACCATTTAACTTAATATGGCACCGATAGTTGATGGAAAATGTAATACTTTTTGCTTCTGATCTACATTCTTTATACCCCACCTGACATGACCTAGAGAAAAGCACTCCCTGGAGACCCATGTCTGGTGAGAAAGTGCTTCCTGTTTTGGGCAATGTGGAAACTAGGTTAAGTTTCCAGTCATCGTTCAGCATGCCATAGTTTTCATGCTAACAATTCTATTTATTTTTAAGCTCAGTCAAAGAAGGTAACTTGACGTTGTCCAATCTTCTGTAATGGCAGTCTAGTTTGAGTAAAGGGGAGAGCCTAATAACTACATTCATTCACCACACAACTTTTTCCTAGAAGCCATTTCAAAAAGATTCAAAGTATCCAACAATCTAAACTCGGCACCATCCTGTGGAAAAAAAAATTTGGAGACAGTGCTGTTGTGCTTGGGGCATTGTGAAGCCATAATCCCAGAGGCTGAATGGATCAGGCATCTTGCACATCCAAACATTTTGAAAAGTAAAAAATGGTTATTATGAACCCATTTTTACTTTAATTCAGTTACCGTATTTTACCGCTTTAACTTGATTATTTTGGGGACAGAAATTCTATTTATGTGGGATTTTTAACATCAGACAAAATTGCTCTCCCAAACAACAGAATATGGACAGTGTTAAGTCAAGCCTTAGCCCTCAATTGCAAATTTTAAAGCAATGTATTTTTTTATTTGAACCCAAACCTCTATACTGTTGATACTTGATTCTTTACCCATTTTTGACAAATCCTTAATCCCCAAGATTGACCTGAAAATGTCTTGAAGTACGCTTTTATAAATGAGTACCTTCATTCCTTGGCTTTTCATATTTTTTAAGGTTACAAATGTTCTATGTGACTAAGCTAATTTTTCATTTTTTAAATCATGGTCCATAGTATTTTCCAGTTTACACCTTTCAATAGAGGTTCCAGTTGAGCTCTATCATTGTTATACTGAACTAGGAGCCTGCAAGATATGTTGATTGGGGAGAACACCGGTTACCCCCACCCAGCACCCCAATTTGCATCCCTGTTGTTGACAGATAGGCCTTCCTCCCCCTGATTGGATAATAGGGCATATGTTTAGGGATATAAAAGGGTTGGAAGTCAGTCTGCTTTCAGTGTGCTCTCGAACTTGTAGAGAAGATTTATATGCTGACGGCAAGTTCAAGATATTAGGCAAGCAAAAAAATGGATCTCTCAAGACTTCCGGAATATGCTGACTTCAAACATCCAAGCTTAAATCACCCAGAACAAAGCATTCTCTTGTGTTGCATCTCTGGTAAGAAAGTGCTTCCTGTTTAGGGCAATGTGGGCTTTGGGTTACATCACGCAGCAAAGGAAGAAGCATTGCTCTTTAAATATTATTCTGTTATTTCAACAAAACTGCAATGACTAGCTCTCTTTCATCTTATTTATGCTTTATATCCCACCTGACATGACCTAGAACAAAGCACTCTCTTGTGACCCATTTCTGGTGAGAAAGTGCTTCCTGTTTTGGGCAATGTGGGGACTGGGTTAAATCAACTCCTCAAGACAGAAGCATCGATTTTATCATTTTTTAACTGAGAGCTTGTGGAAAATTGTTTTTCATCTTGTCTACATCCTGGCCATGCCAGCTCACATGACCTAGAACAAAACACTCTCTGGAGTCCCATTTCTAGTGAGAAAGTGCTTCCTGTTTTGGGCAATGTGGGAACTGGGTTAAATCATCTACTCAAAATAGAAGCACCATTTAACTTAATATGGCACCGATAGTTGATGGAAAATGTAATACTTTTTGCTTCTGATCTACATTCTTTATATCCCACCTGACATGACCTAGAACAAAGCACTCTCTTGTGACCCATTTCTGGTGAGAAAGTGCTTCCTGTTTTGGGCAATGTGGGGACTGGGTTAAATCATCTACTCAAAATAGAAGCACCATTTAACTTAATATGGCACCGATAGTTGATGGAAAATGCAATACATTTTGCTTCTGATCTCCAGTCTTTATTTCCCTCCTGACATGACCTAGAGAAAAGCACTCTCTGGAGTCCCATGTCTGGTGAGAAAGTGCTTCCTGTTTTGGGCAATGTGGAAACTAGGTTAAGTTTCCAGTCATCGTTCAGCATGCCATAGTTTTCATGCTAACAATTCTATTTATTTTTAAGCTCAGTCAAAGAAGGTAACTTGACGTTGTCCAATCTTCTGTAATGGCAGTCTAGTTTGAGTAAAGGGGAGAGCCTAATAAC
Source organism: Gastrophryne carolinensis (assembly GCA_027917425.1). Classification (NCBI taxonomy): domain Eukaryota; kingdom Metazoa; phylum Chordata; class Amphibia; order Anura; family Microhylidae; genus Gastrophryne; species Gastrophryne carolinensis. The sequence continues at coordinate 81,933,268 of CM051238.1, read as the reverse complement.
TACATCCATTCACCACACAACTTTTTCCTAGAAGCCATTTCAAAAAGATTCAAAGTATGCAACACTCTAAACTCGGCACCATCCTGTGGAAAAAAAAATTTGGAGACAGTGCTGTTGTGCTTGGGGCATTGTGAAGCCATAATCCCAGAGGCTGAATGGATCAGGCATCTTGCAAATCCAAACATTTTGAAAAGTAAAAAATGGTTATTATGAACCCATTTTTACTTTAATTCAGTTACCGTATTTTACCGCTTTAACTTGATTATTTTGGGGACAGAAATTCTATTTATGTGGGATTTTTAACATCAGACAAAATTGCTCTCCCAAATAACAGAATATGGACAGTGTTAAGTCAAGCCTTAGCCCTCAATTGCAAATTTTAAAGCAATGTATTTTTTTATTTGAACCCAAACCTCTATACTGTTGATACTTGATTCTTTACCCATTTTTGACAAATCCTTAATCCACAAGATTGACCTGAAAATGTCTTGAAGTACGCTTTTATAAATGAGTACCTTCATTCCTTGGCTTTTCATATTTTTTAAGGTTACAAATGTTCTATGTGACTAAGCTAATTTTTCATTTTTTAAATCATGGTCCATAGTATTTTCCAGTTTACACCTTTCAATAGAGGTTTCAGTTGAGCTCTATCATTGTTATGCTGAACTAGGAGCCTGCAAGATATGTTGATTGGGGACAACACCCGTTACCCCCACCCAGCACCCCAATTTGCATCCCTGTTGTTGACAGATAGGCCCTCCTCCCCCTGATTGGATAATAGGGCATATGTTTAGGGCTATAAAAGGGTTGGAAGTCAGTCTGCTTTCAGTGTGCTCTCGAACTTGTAGAGAAGATTTATATGCTGACGGCAAGTTCAAGATATTAGGCAAGCAAAAAAATGGATCTCTCAAGACTTCCGGAATATGCTGACTTCAAACATCCAAGCTTAAATCACCCAGAACAAAGCATTCTCTTGTGTTGCATCTCTGGTAAGAAAGTGCTTCCTGTTTAGGGCAATGTGGGGTTTGGGTTACATCACGCAGCAAAGGAGGAAGCATTGCTCTTTAAATATTATTCTGTTATTTCAACAAAACTGCAATGATTAGCTCTCTTTCATCTTATTTATGCTTTATATCCCACCTGACATGACCTAGAACAAAGCACTCTCTTGTGACCCATTTCTGGTGAGAAAGTGCTTCCTGTTTTGGGCAATGTGGGGACTGGGTTAAATCAACTCCTCAAGACAGAAGCATCGATTTTATCATTTTTTAACTGAGAGCTTGTGGAAAATTGTTTTTCATCTTGTCTACATCCTGGCCATGCCAGCTCACATGACCTAGAACAAAACACTCTCTGGAGTCCCATTTCTAGTGAGAAAGTGCTTCCTGTTTTGGGCAATGTGGGAATTGGGTTAAATCATCTACTCAAAATAGAAGCACCATTTAACTTAATATGGCACCGATAGTTGATGGAAAATGTAATACTTTTTGCTTCTGATCTACATTCTTTATATCCCACCTGACATGACCTAGAACAAAGCACTCTCTTGTGACCCATTTCTGGTGAGAAAGTGCTTCCTGTTTTGGGCAATGTGGGGACTGGGTGAAATCAACTCTATAAGATCGAAGCATCAATTTTATCATTTTGTAACTGATAGCTTGTGGAAAATTGTTTTTCATCTTGTCTACATCCCGGCCATGCCAGCTGACATGACCTAGAACAAAGCACTCTCTGGAGTCCCATTTCTAGTGAGAAAGTGCTTCCTGTTTTGGGCAATGTGGGAACTGGGTTAAATCATCTACTCAAAATAGAAGCACCATTTAACTTAATATGGCACCGATAGTTGATGGAAAATGTAATACTTTTTGCTTCTGATCTACATTCTTTATACCCCACCTGACATGACCTAGAGAAAAGCACTCTCTGGAGTCCCATGTCTGGTGAGAAAGTGCTTCCTGTTTTGGGCAATGTGGAAACTAGGTTAAGTTTCCAGTCATCGTTCAGCATGCCATAGTTTTCATGCTAACAATTCTATCTATTTTTAAGCTCAGTCAAAGAAGGTAACTTGACGTTGTCCAATCTTCTGTAATGGCAGTCTAGTTTGAGTAAAGGGGAGAGCCTAATAACTACATTCATTCACCACACAACTTTTTCCTAGAACTCATTTCAAAAAGATTCAAAGTATGCAACACTCTAAACTCGGCACCATCCTGTGGAAAAAATAATTTGGGGACAGTGCTGTTGTGCTTGGGGCATTGTGAAGCCATAATCCCAGAGGCTGAATGGATCAGGCATCTTGCAAATCCAAACATTTTGAAAAGTAAAAAACGGTTATTATGAACCCATTTTTACTTTAATTCAGTTACCGTATTTTACCGCTTTAACTTGATTATTTTGGGGACAGAAATTCTATTTATGTGGGATTTTTAACATCAGACAAAATTGCTCTCCCAAACAACAGAATATGGACAGTGTTAAGTCAAGCCTTAGCCCTCAATTGCAAATTTTAAAGCAATGTATTTTTTTATTTGAACCCAAACCTCTATACTGTTGATACTTGATTCTTTACCCATTTTTGACAAATCCTTAATCCACAAGATTGACCTGAAAATGTCTTGAAGTACGCTTTTATAAATGAGTACCTTCATTCCTTGGCTTTTCATATTTTTTAAGGTTACAAATGTTCTATGTGACTAAGCTAATTTTTCATTTTTTAAATCATGGTCCATAGTATTTTCCAGTTTACACCTTTCAATAGAGGTTTCAGTTGAGCTCTATCATTGTTATGCTGAACTAGGAGCCTGCAAGATATGTTAATTGGGGACAACACCCGTTACCCCCACCCAGCCCCCCAATTTGCATCCCTGTTGTTGACAGATAGGCCCTCCTCCCCCTGATTGGATAATAGGGCATATGTTTAGGGCTATAAAAGGGTTGGAAGTCAGTCTGCTTTCAGTGTGCTCTCGAACTTGTAGAGAAGATTTATATGCTGACGGCAAATTCAAGGTATTAGGCAAGCAAAAAAATGGATCTCTCAAGACTTCCGGAATATGCTGACTTCAAACATCCAAGCTTAAATCACCCAGAACAAAGCATTCTCTTGTGTTGCATCTCTGGTAAGAAAGTGCTTCCTGTTTAGGGCAATGTGGGCTTTGGGTTACATCACGCAGCAAAGGAAGAAGCATTGCTCTTTAAATATTATTCTGTTATTTCAACAAAACTGCAATGACTAGCTCTCTTTCATCTTATTTATGCTTTATATCCCACCTGACATGACCTAGAACAAAGCACTCTCTTGTGACCCATTTCTGGTGAGAAAGTGCTTCCTGTTTTGGGCAATGTGGGGACTGGGTTAAATCAACTCCTCAAGACAGAAGCATCGATTTTATCATTTTTTAACTGAGAGCTTGTGGAAAATTGTTTTTCATCTTGTCTACATCCTGGCCATGCCAGCTCACATGACCTAGAACAAAACACTCTCTGGAGTCCCATTTCTAGTGAGAAAGTGCTTCCTGTTTTGGGCAATGTGGGAACTGGGTTAAATCATCTACTCAAAATAGAAGCACCATTTAACTTAATATGGCACCGATAGTTGATGGAAAATGTAATACTTTTTGCTTCTGATCTACATTCTTTATATCCCACCTGACATGACCTAGAACAAAGCACTCTCTTGTGACCCATTTCTGGTGAGAAAGTGCTTCCTGTTTTGGGCAATGTGGGGACTGGGTTAAATCATCTACTCAAAATAGAAGCACCATTTAACTTAATATGGCACCGATAGTTGATGGAAAATGCAATACATTTTGCTTCTGATCTCCAGTCTTTATTTCCCTCCTGACATGACCTAGAGAAAAGCACTCTCTGGAGTCCCATGTCTGGTGAGAAAGTGCTTCCTGTTTTGGGCAATGTGGAAACTAGGTTAAGTTTCCAGTCATCGTTCAGCATGCCATAGTTTTCATGCTAACAATTCTATTTATTTTTAAGCTCAGTCAAAGAAGGTAACTTGACGTTGTCCAATCTTCTGTAATGGCAGTCTAGTTTGAGTAAAGGGGAGAGCCTAATAACTACATCCATTCACCACACAACTTTTTCCTAGAAGCCATTTCAAAAAGATTCAAAGTATGCAACACTCTAAACTCGGCACCATCCTGTGGAAAAAATAATTTGGGGACAGTGCTGTTGTGCTTGGGGCATTGTGAAGCCATAATCCCAGAGGCTGAATGGATCAGGCATCTTGCAAATCCAAAAATTTTGAAAAGTAAAAAACGGTTATTATGAACCCATTTTTACTTTAATTCAGTTACCGTATTTTACCGCTTTAACTTGATTATTTTGGGGACAGAAATTCTATTTATGTGGGATTTTTAACATCAGACAAAATTGCTCTCCCAAACAACAGAATATGGACAGTGTTAAGTCAAGCCTTAGCCCTCAATTGCAAATTTTAAAGCAATGTATTTTTTTATTTGAACCCAAACCTCTATACTGTTGATACTTGATTCTTTACCCATTTTTGACAAATCCTTAATCCACAAGATTGACCTGAAAATGTCTTGAAGTACGCTTTTATAAATGAGTACCTTCATTCCTTGGCTTTTCATATTTTTTAAGGTTACAAATGTTCTATGTGACTAAGCTAATTTTTCATTTTTTAAATCATGGTCCATAGTATTTTCCAGTTTACACCTTTCAATAGAGGTTTCAGTTGAGCTCTATCATTGTTATGCTGAACTAGGAGCCTGCAAGATATGTTGATTGGGGACAACACCCGTTACCCCCACCCAGCACCCCAATTTGCATCCCTGTTGTTGACAGATAGGCCCTCCTCCCCCTGATTGGATAATAGGGCATATGTTTAGGGCTATAAAAGGGTTGGAAGTCAGTCTGCTTTCAGTGTGCTCTCGAACTTGTAGAGAAGATTTATATGCTGACGGCAAGTTCAAGATATTAGGCAAGCAAAAAAATGGATCTCTCAAGACTTCCGGAATATGCTGACTTCAAACATCCAAGCTTAAATCACCCAGAACAAAGCATTCTCTTGTGTTGCATCTCTGGTAAGAAAGTGCTTCCTGTTTAGGGCAATGTGGGCTTTGGGTTACATCACGCAGCAAAGGAGGAAGCATTGCTCTTTAAATATTATTCTGTTATTTCAACAAAACTGCAATGATTAGCTCTCTTTCATCTTATTTATGCTTTATATCCCACCTGACATGACCTAGAACAAAGCACTCTCTTGTGACCCATTTCTGGTGAGAAAGTGCTTCCTGTTTTGGGCAATGTGGGGACTGGGTTAAATCAACTCCTCAAGACAGAAGCATCGATTTTATCATTTTTTAACTGAGAGCTTGTGGAAAATTGTTTTTCATCTTGTCTACATCCTGGCCATGCCAGCTCACATGACCTAGAACAAAACACTCTCTGGAGTCCCATTTCTAGTGAGAAAGTGCTTCCTGTTTTGGGCAATGTGGGAACTGGGTTAAATCATCTACTCAAAATAGAAGCACCATTTAACTTAATATGGCACCGATAGTTGATGGAAAATGTAATACTTTTTGCTTCTGATCTACATTCTTTATATCCCACCTGACATGACCTAGAACAAAGCACTCTCTTGTGACCCATTTCTGGTGAGAAAGTGCTTCCTGTTTTGGGCAATGTGGGGACTGGGTGAAATCAACTCTATAAGATCGAAGCATCAATTTTATCATTTTGTAACTGATAGCTTGTGGAAAATTGTTTTTCATCTTGTCTACATCCCGGCCATGCCAGCTGACATGACCTAGAACAAAGCACTCTCTGGAGTCCCATTTCTAGTGAGAAAGTGCTTCCTGTTTTGGGCAATGTGGGAACTGGGTTAAATCATCTACTCAAAATAGAAGCACCATTTAACTTAATATGGCACCGATAGTTGATGGAAAATGTAATACTTTTTGCTTCTGATCTACATTCTTTATACCCCACCTGACATGACCTAGAGAAAAGCACTCTCTGGAGTCCCATGTCTGGTGAGAAAGTGCTTCCTGTTTTGGGCAATGTGGAAACTAGGTTAAGTTTCCAGTCATCGTTCAGCATGCCATAGTTTTCATGCTAACAATTCTATCTATTTTTAAGCTCAGTCAAAGAAGGTAACTTGACGTTGTCCAATCTTCTGTAATGGCAGTCTAGTTTGAGTAAAGGGGAGAGCCTAATAACTACATTCATTCACCACACAACTTTTTCCTAGAACTCATTTCAAAAAGATTCAAAGTATGCAACACTCTAAACTCGGCACCATCCTGTGGAAAAAATAATTTGGGGACAGTGCTGTTGTGCTTGGGGCATTGTGAAGCCATAATCCCAGAGGCTGAATGGATCAGGCATCTTGCAAATCCAAACATTTTGAAAAGTAAAAAACGGTTATTATGAACCCATTTTTACTTTAATTCAGTTACCGTATTTTACCGCTTTAACTTGATTATTTTGGGGACAGAAATTCTATTTATGTGGGATTTTTAACATCAGACAAAATTGCTCTCCCAAACAACAGAATATGGACAGTGTTAAGTCAAGCCTTAGCCCTCAATTGCAAATTTTAAAGCAATGTATTTTTTTATTTGAACCCAAACCTCTATACTGTTGATACTTGATTCTTTACCCATTTTTGACAAATCCTTAATCCACAAGATTGACCTGAAAATGTCTTGAAGTACGCTTTTATAAATGAGTACCTTCATTCCTTGGCTTTTCATATTTTTTAAGGTTACAAATGTTCTATGTGACTAAGCTAATTTTTCATTTTTTAAATCATGGTCCATAGTATTTTCCAGTTTACACCTTTCAATAGAGGTTTCAGTTGAGCTCTATCATTGTTATGCTGAACTAGGAGCCTGCAAGATATGTTAATTGGGGACAACACCCGTTACCCCCACCCAGCCCCCCAATTTGCATCCCTGTTGTTGACAGATAGGCCCTCCTCCCCCTGATTGGATAATAGGGCATATGTTTAGGGCTATAAAAGGGTTGGAAGTCAGTCTGCTTTCAGTGTGCTCTCGAACTTGTAGAGAAGATTTATATGCTGACGGCAAATTCAAGGTATTAGGCAAGCAAAAAAATGGATCTCTCAAGACTTCCGGAATATGCTGACTTCAAACATCCAAGCTTAAATCACCCAGAACAAAGCATTCTCTTGTGTTGCATCTCTGGTAAGAAAGTGCTTCCTGTTTAGGGCAATGTGGGCTTTGGGTTACATCACGCAGCAAAGGAAGAAGCATTGCTCTTTAAATATTATTCTGTTATTTCAACAAAACTGCAATGACTAGCTCTCTTTCATCTTATTTATGCTTTATATCCCACCTGACATGACCTAGAACAAAGCACTCTCTTGTGACCCATTTCTGGTGAGAAAGTGCTTCCTGTTTTGGGCAATGTGGGGACTGGGTTAAATCAACTCCTCAAGACAGAAGCATCGATTTTATCATTTTTTAACTGAGAGCTTGTGGAAAATTGTTTTTCATCTTGTCTACATCCTGGCCATGCCAGCTCACATGACCTAGAACAAAACACTCTCTGGAGTCCCATTTCTAGTGAGAAAGTGCTTCCTGTTTTGGGCAATGTGGGAACTGGGTTAAATCATCTACTCAAAATAGAAGCACCATTTAACTTAATATGGCACCGATAGTTGATGGAAAATGTAATACTTTTTGCTTCTGATCTACATTCTTTATATCCCACCTGACATGACCTAGAACAAAGCACTCTCTTGTGACCCATTTCTGGTGAGAAAGTGCTTCCTGTTTTGGGCAATGTGGGGACTGGGTTAAATCATCTACTCAAAATAGAAGCACCATTTAACTTAATATGGCACCGATAGTTGATGGAAAATGCAATACATTTTGCTTCTGATCTCCAGTCTTTATTTCCCTCCTGACATGACCTAGAGAAAAGCACTCTCTGGAGTCCCATGTCTGGTGAGAAAGTGCTTCCTGTTTTGGGCAATGTGGAAACTAGGTTAAGTTTCCAGTCATCGTTCAGCATGCCATAGTTTTCATGCTAACAATTCTATTTATTTTTAAGCTCAGTCAAAGAAGGTAACTTGACGTTGTCCAATCTTTTGTAATGGCAGTCTAGTTTGAGTAAAGGGGAGAGCCTAATAACTACATCCATTCACCACACAACTTTTTCCTAGAAGCCATTTCAAAAAGATTCAAAGTATGCAACACTCTAAACTCGGCACCATCCTGTGGAAAAAATAATTTGGGGACAGTGCTGTTGTGCTTGGGGCATTGTGAAGCCATAATCCCAGAGGCTGAATGGATCAGGCATCTTGCAAATCCAAAAATTTTGAAAAGTAAAAAACGGTTATTATGAACCCATTTTTACTTTAATTCAGTTACCGTATTTTACCGCTTTAACTTGATTATTTTGGGGACAGAAATTCTATTTATGTGGGATTTTTAACATCAGACAAAATTGCTCTCCCAAACAACAGAATATGGACAGTGTTAAGTCAAGCCTTAGCCCTCAATTGCAAATTTTAAAGCAATGTATTTTTTTATTTGAACCCAAACCTCTATACTGTTGATACTTGATTCTTTACCCATTTTTGACAAATCCTTAATCCACAAGATTGACCTGAAAATGTCTTGAAGTACGCTTTTATAAATGAGTACCTTCATTCCTTGGCTTTTCATATTTTTTAAGGTTACAAATGTTCTATGTGACTAAGCTAATTTTTCATTTTTTAAATCATGGTCCATAGTATTTTCCAGTTTACACCTTTCAATAGAGGTTTCAGTTGAGCTCTATCATTGTTATGCTGAACTAGGAGCCTGCAAGATATGTTGATTGGGGACAACACCCGTTACCCCCACCCAGCACCCCAATTTTCATCCCTGTTGTTGACAGATAGGCCCTCCTCCCCCTGATTGGATAATAGGGCTATAAAAGGGTTGGAAGTCAGTCTGCTTTCAGTGTGCTCTCGAACTTGTAGAGAAGATTTATCTGCTGACGGCAAGTTCAAGATATTAGGCAAGCAAAAAAATGGATCTCTCAAGACTTCCGGAATATGCTGACTTCAAACATCCAAGCTTAAATCACCCAGAACAAAGCATTCTCTTGTGTTGCATCTCTGGTAAGAAAGTGCTTCCTGTTTAGGGCAATGTGGGGTTTGGGTTACATCACGCAGCAAAGGAGGAAGCATTGCTCTTTAAATATTATTCTGTTATTTCAACAAAACTGCAATGATTAGCTCTCTTTCATCTTATTTATGCTTTATATCCCACCTGACATGACCTAGAACAAAGCACTCTCTGGAGTCCCATTTCTAGTGAGAAAGTGCTTCCTGTTTTGGGCAATGTGGGAACTGGGTTAAATCATCTACTCAAAATAGAAGCAACATTTAACTTAATATGGCACCGATAGTTGATGGAAAATGTAATACTTTTTGCTTCTGATCTACATTCTTTATATCCCACCTGACATGACCTAGAAAAAAGCACTCTCTTGTGACCCATTTCTGGTGAGAAAGTGCTTCCTGTTTTGGGCAATGTGGGGACTGGGTCAAATCAACTCTATAAGATAGAAGCATCAATTTTATCCTTTTTTAACTGATAGCTTGTGGAAAATTGTTTTTCATCTTGTCTACATCCCGGCCATGCCAGCTGACATGACCTAGAACAAAGCACTCTCTGGAGTCCCATTTCTAGTGAGAAAGTGCTTCCTGTTTTGGGCAATGTAGGAACTGGGTTAAATCATCTACTCAAAATAGAAGCACCATTTAACTTAATATGGCACCGATAGTTGATGGAAAATGCAATACATTTTGCTTCTGATCTCCAGTCTTTATTTCCCTCCTGACATGACCTAGAGAAAAGCACTCTCTGGAGTCCCATGTCTGGTGAGAAAGTGCTTCCTGTTTTGGGCAATGTGGAAACTAGGTTAAGTTTCCAGTCATCGTTCAGCATGCCATAGTTTTCATGCTAACAATTCTATTTATTTTTAAGCTCAGTCAAAGAAGGTAACTTGACTTTGTCCAATCTTCTGTAATGGCAGTCTAGTTTGAGTAAAGGGGAGAGCATAATAACTACATTCATTCACCACACAACTTTTTCCTAGAAGCCATTTCAAAAAGATTCAACGTATGCAACACTCTAAACTCGGCACCATCCTGTGGAAAAAATAATTTGGGGACAGTGCTGTTGTGCTTGGGGCATTGTGAAGCCATAATCCCAGAGGCTGAATGGATCAGGCATCTTGCAAATCCAAACATTTTGAAAAGTAAAAAACGGTTATTATGAACCCATTTTTACTTGAATTCAGTTACCTTATTTTACCACTTTACCTTGATTATTTTGGGGACAGAAATTCTATTTATGTGGGATTTTTAACATCAGACAAAATTGCTCTCCAAAACAACAGAATATGGACAGTGTTAAGTCAAGCCTTAGCCCTCAATTGCAAATTTTAAAGCAATGCATTTTTTTTATTTGAACCTAAACCTCTATACTGTTGATACTTGATTCTTTACCCATTTTTGACAAATCCTTAATCCACAAGATTGACCTGAAAATGTCTTGAAGTACACTTTTTTTATAAATGAGTACCTTCATTCCTTGGCTTTTCATATTTTTTAAGGTTACAAATGTTCTATGTGACTAAGCTAATTTTTCATTTTTTAAATCATGGTCCATAGTATTTTCCAGTTTACACCTTTCAATAGAGGTTTCAGTTGAGCTCTATCATTGTTATGCTGAACAAGGAGTCTGCAAGATATGTTGATTGGGGACAACACCCGTTACCCCCACCCAGAACCACAATGTGCATCCCTGTTGTTGACAGATAGGCCCTCCTCCCCCTGATTGGATAATAGGGCATATGTTTAGGGCTATAAAAGGGTTGGAAGTCAGTCTGCTTTCAGTGTGCTCTCGAACTTGTAGAGAAGATTTATCTGCTGACGGCAAGTTCAAGATATTAGGCAAGCAATAAATGGATCTCTCAAGACTTCCGGAATATGCCTACTTCAAACATCCAAGCTTAAATCACCCAGAACGAAGCATTCTCTTGTGTTGCATCTCTGGTAAGAAAGTGCTTCCTGTTTTGGGCAATGTGGGCTTTGGGTTACATCACGCAGCAAATGAGGAAGCATTGCTCTTTAAATATTATTCTGTTATTTTAACAAAACTGCAATGATTAGCTCTCTTTCATCTTATTTATGCTTTATATCCCACCTGACATGACCTAGAACAAATCACTCTCTTGTGACCCATTTCTGGTGAGAAAGTGCTTCCTGTTTTGGGCAATGTGGGGACTGGGTCAAATTAACTCCTCAAGACAGAAGCATCAATTTTATCATTTTTTAACTGAGAGCCTGTGGAAAATTGTTTTTCATCTTGTCTACATCCTGGCCATGCCAGCTGACATGACCTAGAACAAAGCATTCTCTGGAGTCCCATTTCTAGTGAGAAAGTGCTTCCTGTTTTGGGCAATGTGGGTACTTGGTTAAATCATCTACTCAAAATAGAAGCACCATTTAACTTAATATGGCACCGATAGTTGATGGAAAATGTAATACTTTTTGCTTCTGATCTACATTCTTTATACCCCACCTGACATGACCTAGAGAAAAGCACTCCCTGGAGTCCCATGCCTGGTGAGAAAGTGCTTCCTGTTTTGGGCAATGTGGAAACTAGGTTAAGTTTCCAGTCATCGTTCAGCATGCCATAGTTTTCATGCTAACAATTCTATTTATTTTTAAGCTCAGTCAAAGAAGGTAACTTGACGTTGTCCAATCTTCTGTAATGGCAGTCTAGTTTGAGTAAAGGGGAGAGCCTAATAACTACATTCATTCACCACCCTTTTTTCTAGAAGCCATTTCAAAAAGATTCAAAGTATCCAACACTCTAAACTCGGCACGATCCTGTGGAAAAAAAAATTTGGAGACAGTGCTGTTGTGCTTGGGGCATTGTGAAGCCATAATCCCAGAGGCTGAATGGATCAGGCATCTTGCAAATCCAAACATTTTGAAAAGTAAAAAATGGTTATTATGAACCCATTTTTACTTTAATTCAGTTACCGTATTTTACCGCTTTAACTTGATTATTTTGGGGACAGAAATTCTATTTATGTGGGATTTTTAACATCAGACAAAATTGCTCTCCCAAACAACAGAATATGGACAGTGTTAAGTCAAGCCTTAGCCCTCAATTGCAAATTTTAAAGCAATGTATTTTTTTATTTGAACCCAAACCTCTATACTGTTGATACTTGATTCTTTACCCATTTTTGACAAATCCTTAATCCCCAAGATTGACCTGAAAATGTCTTGAAGTACGCTTTTATAAATGAGTACCTTCATTCCTTGGCTTTTCATATTTTTTAAGGTTACAAATGTTCTATGTGACTAAGCTAATTTTTCATTTTTTAAATCATGGTCCATAGTATTTTCCAGTTTACACCTTTCAATAGAGGTTCCAGTTGAGCTCTATCATTGTTATACTGAACTAGGAGCCTGCAAGATATGTTGATTGGGGACAACACCGGTTACCCCCACCCAGCACCCCAATTTGCATCCCTGTTGTTGACAGATAGGCCTTCCTCCCCCTGATTGGATAATAGGGCATATGTTTAGGGATATAAAAGGGTTGGAAGTCAGTCTGCTTTCAGTGTGCTCTCGAACTTGTAGAGAAGATTTATATGCTGACGGCAAGTTCAAGATATTAGGCAAGCAAAAAAATGGATCTCTCAAGACTTCCGGAATATGCTGACTTCAAACATCCAAGCTTAAATCACCCAGAACAAAGCATTCTCTTGTGTTGCATCTCTGGTAAGAAAGTGCTTCCTGTTTAGGGCAATGTGGGCTTTGGGTTACATCACGCAGCAAAGGAAGAAGCATTGCTCTTTAAATATTATTCTGTTATTTCAACAAAACTGCAATGACTAGCTCTCTTTCATCTTATTTATGCTTTATATCCCACCTGACATGACCTAGAACAAAGCACTCTCTTGTGACCCATTTCTGGTGAGAAAGTGCTTCCTGTTTTGGGCAATGTGGGGACTGGGTTAAATCAACTCCTCAAGACAGAAGCATCGATTTTATCATTTTTTAAATGAGAGCTTGTGGAAAATTGTTTTTCATCTTGTCTACATCCTGGCCATGCCAGCTCACATGACCTAGAACAAAACACTCTCTGGAGTCCCATTTCTAGTGAGAAAGTGCTTCCTGTTTTGGGCAATGTGGGAACTGGGTTAAATCATCTACTCAAAATAGAAGCACCATTTAACTTAATATGGCACCGATAGTTGATGGAAAATGTAATACTTTTTGCTTCTGATCTACATTCTTTATATCCCACCTGACATGACCTAGAACAAAGCACTCTCTTGTGACCCATTTCTGGTGAGAAAGTGCTTCCTGTTTTGGGCAATGTGGGGACTGGGTTAAATCATCTACTCAAAATAGAAGCACCATTTAACTTAATATGGCACCGATAGTTGATGGAAAATGCAATACATTTTGCTTCTGATCTCCAGTCTTTATTTCCCTCCTGACATGACCTAGAGAAAAGCACTCTCTGGAGTCCCATGTCTGGTGAGAAAGTGCTTCCTGTTTTGGGCAATGTGGAAACTAGGTTAAGTTTCCAGTCATCGTTCAGCATGCCATAGTTTTCATGCTAACAATTCTATTTATTTTTAAGCTCAGTCAAAGAAGGTAACTTGACGTTGTCCAATCTTCTGTAATGGCAGTCTAGTTTGAGTAAAGGGGAGAGCCTAATAACTACATCCATTCACCACACAACTTTTTCCTAGAAGCCATTTCAAAAAGATTCAAAGTATGCAACACTCTAAACTCGGCACCATCCTGTGGAAAAAATAATTTGGGGACAGTGCTGTTGTGCTTGGGGCATTGTGAAGCCATAATCCCAGAGGCTGAATGGATCAGGCATCTTGCAAATCCAAACATTTTGAAAAGTAAAAAATGGTTATTATGAACCCATTTTTACTTTAATTCAGTTACCGTATTTTACCGCTTTAACTTGATTATTTTGGGGACAGAAATTCTATTTATGTGGGATTTTTAACATCAGACAAAATTGCTCTCCCAAATAACAGAATATGGACAGTGTTAAGTCAAGCCTTAGCCCTCAATTGCAAATTTTAAAGCAATGTATTTTTTTATTTGAACCCAAACCTCTATACTGTTGATACTTGATTCTTTACCCATTTTTGACAAATCCTTAATCCACAAGATTGACCTGAAAATGTCTTGAAGTACGCTTTTATAAATGAGTACCTTCATTCCTTGGCTTTTCATATTTTTTAAGGTTACAAATGTTCTATGTGACTAAGCTAATTTTTCATTTTTTAAATCATGGTCCATAGTATTTTCCAGTTTACACCTTTCAATAGAGGTTTCAGTTTAGCTCTATCATTGTTATGCTGAACTAGGAGCCTGCAAGATATGTTGATTGGGGACAACACCCGTTACCCCCACCCAGCACCCCAATTTTCATCCCTGTTGTTGACAGATAGGCCCTCCTCCCCCTGATTGGATAATAGGGCATATGTTTAGGGCTATAAAAGGGTTGGAAGTCAGTCTGCTTTCAGTGTGCTCTCGAACTTGTAGAGAAGATTTATATGCTGACGGCAAGTTCAAGATATTAGGCAAGCAAAAAAATGGATCTCTCAAGACTTCCGGAATATGCTGACTTCAAACATCCAAGCTTAAATCACCCAGAACAAAGCATTCTCTTGTGTTGCATCTCTGGTAAGAAAGTGCTTCCTGTTTAGGGCAATGTGGGCTTTGGGTTACATCACGCAGCAAAGGAGGAAGCATTGCTCTTTAAATATTATTCTGTTATTTCAACAAAACTGCAATGATTAGCTCTCTTTCATCTTATTTATGCTTTATATCCCACCTGACATGACCTAGAACAAAGCACTCTCTTGTGACCCATTTCTGGTGAGAAAGTGCTTCCTGTTTTGGGCAATGTGGGGACTGGGTTAAATCAACTCCTCAAGACAGAAGCATCGATTTTATCATTTTTTAACTGAGAGCTTGTGGAAAATTGTTTTTCATCTTGTCTACATCCTGGCCATGCCAGCTCACATGACCTAGAACAAAACACTCTCTGGAGTCCCATTTCTAGTGAGAAAGTGCTTCCTGTTTTGGGCAATGTGGGAACTGGGTTAAATCATCTACTCAAAATAGAAGCACCATTTAACTTAATATGGCACCGATAGTTGATGGAAAATGTAATACTTTTTGCTTCTGATCTACAATCTTTATATCCCACCTGACATGACCTAGAACAAAGCACTCTCTTGTGACCCATTTCTGGTGAGAAAGTGCTTCCTGTTTTGGGCAATGTGGGGACTGGGTGAAATCAACTCTATAAGATAGAAGCATCAATTTTATCATTTTTTAACTGATAGCTTGTGGAAAATTGTTTTTCATCTTGTCTACATCCCGGCCATGCCAGCTGACATGACCTAGAACAAAGCACTCTCTGGAGTCCCATTTCTGGTGAGAAAGTGCTTCCTGTTTTGGGCAATGTGGGAACTGGGTTAAATCATCTACTCAAAATAGAAGCACCATTTAACTTAATATGGCACCGATAGTTGATGGAAAATGTAATACTTTTTGCTTCTAATCTACATTCTTTATACCCCACCTGACATGACCTAGAGAAAAGCACTCTCTGGAGTCCCATGTCTGGTGAGAAAGTGCTTCCTGTTTTGGGCAATGTGGAAACTAGGTTAAGTTTCCAGTCATCGTTCAGCATGCCATAGTTTTCATGCTAACAATTCTATTTATTTTTAAGCTCAGTCAAAGAAGGTAACTTGACGTTGTCCAATCTTCTGTAATGGCAGTCTAGTTTGAGTAAAGGGGAGAGCCTAATAACTACATTCATTCACCACACAACTTTTTCCTAGAAGCCATTTCAAAAAGATTCAAAGTATGCAACACTCTAAACTCGGCACCATCCTGTGGAAAAAATAATTTGGGGACAGTGCTGTTGTGCTTGGGGCATTGTGAAGCCATAATCCCAGAGGCTGAATGGATCAGGCATCTTGCAAATCCAAACATTTTGAAAAGTAAAAAACGGTTATTATGAATCCATTTTTACTTTAATTCAGTTACCGTATTTTACCGCTTTAACTTGATTATTTTGGGGACAGAAATTCTATTTATGTGGGATTTTTAACATCAGACAAAATTGCTCTCCCAAACAACAGAATATGGACAGTGTTAAGTCAAGCCTTAGCCCTCAATTGCAAATTTTAAAGCAATGTATTTTTTTATTTGAACCCAAACCTCTATACTGTTGATACTTGATTCTTTACCCATTTTTGACAAATCCTTAATCCACAAGATTGACCTGAAAATGTCTTGAAGTACGCTTTTATAAATGAGTACCTTCATTCCTTGGCTTTTCATATTTTTTAAGGTTACAAATGTTCTATGTGACTAAGCTAATTTTTCATTTTTTAAATCATGGTCCATAGTATTTTCCAGTTTACACCTTTCAATAGAGGTTTCAGTTGAGCTCTATCATTGTTATGCTGAACTAGGAGCCTGCAAGATATGTTGATTGGGGACAACACCCGTTACCCCCACCCAGCACCCCAATTTTCATCCCTGTTGTTGACAGATAGGCCCTCCTCCCCCTGATTGGATAATAGGGCTATAAAAGGGTTGGAAGTCAGTCTGCTTTCAGTGTGCTCTCGAACTTGTAGAGAAGATTTATCTGCTGACGGCAAGTTCAAGATATTAGGCAAGCAAAAAAATGGATCTCTCAAGACTTCCGGAATATGCTGACTTCAAACATCCAAGCTTAAATCACCCAGAACAAAGCATTCTCTTGTGTTGCATCTCTGGTAAGAAAGTGCTTCCTGTTTAGGGCAATGTGGGGTTTGGGTTACATCACGCAGCAAAGGAGGAAGCATTGCTCTTTAAATATTATTCTGTTATTTCAACAAAACTGCAATGATTAGCTCTCTTTCATCTTATTTATGCTTTATATCCCACCTGACATGACCTAGAACAAAGCACTCTCTGGAGTCCCATTTCTAGTGAGAAAGTGCTTCCTGTTTTGGGCAATGTGGGAACTGGGTTAAATCATCTACTCAAAATAGAAGCACCATTTAACTTAATATGGCACCGATAGTTGATGGAAAATGTAATACTTTTTGCTTCTGATCTACATTCTTTATATCCCACCTGACATGACCTAGAAAAAAGCACTCTCTTGTGACCCATTTCTGGTGAGAAAGTGCTTCCTGTTTTGGGCAATGTGGGGACTGGGTCAAATCAACTCTATAAGATAGAAGCATCAATTTTATCCTTTTTTAACTGATAGCTTGTGGAAAATTGTTTTTCATCTTGTCTACATCCCGGCCATGCCAGCTGACATGACCTAGAACAAAGCACTCTCTGGAGTCCCATTTCTAGTGAGAAAGTGCTTCCTGTTTTGGGCAATGTAGGAACTGGGTTAAATCATCTACTCAAAATAGAAGCACCATTTAACTTAATATGGCACCGATAGTTGATGGAAAATGCAATACATTTTGCTTCTGATCTCCAGTCTTTATTTCCCTCCTGACATGACCTAGAGAAAAGCACTCTCTGGAGTCCCATGTCTGGTGAGAAAGTGCTTCCTGTTTTGGGCAATGTGGAAACTAGGTTAAGTTTCCAGTCATCGTTCAGCATGCCATAGTTTTCATGCTAACAATTCTATTTATTTTTAAGCTCAGTCAAAGAAGGTAACTTGACTTTGTCCAATCTTCTGTAATGGCAGTCTAGTTTGAGTAAAGGGGAGAGCATAATAACTACATTCATTCACCACACAACTTTTTCCTAGAAGCCATTTCAAAAAGATTCAACGTATGCAACACTCTAAACTCGGCACCATCCTGTGGAAAAAATAATTTGGGGACAGTGCTGTTGTGCTTGGGGCATTGTGAAGCCATAATCCCAGAGGCTGAATGGATCAGGCATCTTGCAAATCCAAACATTTTGAAAAGTAAAAAACGGTTATTATGAACCCATTTTTACTTGAATTCAGTTACCTTATTTTACCACTTTACCTTGATTATTTTGGGGACAGAAATTCTATTTATGTGGGATTTTTAACATCAGACAAAATTGCTCTCCAAAACAACAGAATATGGACAGTGTTAAGTCAAGCCTTAGCCCTCAATTGCAAATTTTAAAGCAATGCATTTTTTTTATTTGAACCTAAACCTCTATACTGTTGATACTTGATTCTTTACCCATTTTTGACAAATCCTTAATCCACAAGATTGACCTGAAAATGTCTTGAAGTACACTTTTTTTATAAATGAGTACCTTCATTCCTTGGCTTTTCATATTTTTTAAGGTTACAAATGTTCTATGTGACTAAGCTAATTTTTCATTTTTTAAATCATGGTCCATAGTATTTTCCAGTTTACACCTTTCAATAGAGGTTTCAGTTGAGCTCTATCATTGTTATGCTGAACAAGGAGTCTGCAAGATATGTTGATTGGGGACAACACCCGTTACCCCCACCCAGAACCACAATGTGCATCCCTGTTGTTGACAGATAGGCCCTCCCCCCCCTGATTGGATAATAGGGCATATGTTTAGGGCTATAAAAGGGTTGGAAGTCAGTCTGCTTTCAGTGTGCTCTCGAACTTGTAGAGAAGATTTATCTGCTGACGGCAAGTTCAAGATATTAGGCAAGCAATAAATGGATCTCTCAAGACTTCCGGAATATGCCTACTTCAAACATCCAAGCTTAAATCACCCAGAACGAAGCATTCTCTTGTGTTGCATCTCTGGTAAGAAAGTGCTTCCTGTTTTGGGCAATGTGGGCTTTGGGTTACATCACGCAGCAAATGAGGAAGCATTGCTCTTTAAATATTATTCTGTTATTTTAACAAAACTGCAATGATTAGCTCTCTTTCATCTTATTTATGCTTTATATCCCACCTGACATGACCTAGAACAAATCACTCTCTTGTGACCCATTTCTGGTGAGAAAGTGCTTCCTGTTTTGGGCAATGTGGGGACTGGGTCAAATTAACTCCTCAAGACAGAAGCATCAATTTTATCATTTTTTAACTGAGAGCCTGTGGAAAATTGTTTTTCATCTTGTCTACATCCTGGCCATGCCAGCTGACATGACCTAGAACAAAGCATTCTCTGGAGTCCCATTTCTAGTGAGAAAGTGCTTCCTGTTTTGGGCAATGTGGGTACTTGGTTAAATCATCTACTCAAAATAGAAGCACCATTTAACTTAATATGGCACCGATAGTTGATGGAAAATGTAATACTTTTTGCTTCTGATCTACATTCTTTATACCCCACCTGACATGACCTAGAGAAAAGCACTCCCTGGAGTCCCATGTCTGGTGAGAAAGTGCTTCCTGTTTTGGGCAATGTGGAAACTAGGTTAAGTTTCCAGTCATCGTTCAGCATGCCATAGTTTTCATGCTAACAATTCTATTTATTTTTAAGCTCAGTCAAAGAAGGTAACTTGACGTTGTCCAATCTTCTGTAATGGCAGTCTAGTTTGAGTAAAGGGGAGAGCCTAATAACTACATTCATTCACCACACTTTTTCCTAGAAGCCATTTCAAAAAGATTCAAAGTATCCAACACTCTAAACTCGGCACCATCCTGTGGAAAAAAAAATTTGGAGACAGTGCTGTTGTGCTTGGGGCATTGTGAAGCCATAATCCCAGAGGCTGAATGGATCAGGCATCTTGCAAATCCAAACATTTTGAAAAGTAAAAAATGGTTATTATGAACCCATTTTTACTTTAATTCAGTTACCGTATTTTACCGCTTTAACTTGATTATTTTGGGGACAGAAATTCTATTTATGTGGGATTTTTAACATCAGACAAAATTGCTCTCCCAAACAACAGAATATGGACAGTGTTAAGTCAAGCCTTAGCCCTCAATTGCAAATTTTAAAGCAATGTATTTTTTTATTTGAACCCAAACCTCTATACTGTTGATACTTGATTCTTTACCCATTTTTGACAAATCCTTAATCCCCAAGATTGACCTGAAAATGTCTTGAAGTACGCTTTTATAAATGAGTACCTTCATTCCTTGGCTTTTCATATTTTTTAAGGTTACAAATGTTCTATGTGACTAAGCTAATTTTTCATTTTTTAAATCATGGTCCATAGTATTTTCCAGTTTACACCTTTCAATAGAGGTTCCAGTTGAGCTCTATCATTGTTATACTGAACTAGGAGCCTGCAAGATATGTTGATTGGGGACAACACCGGTTACCCCCACCCAGCACCCCAATTTGCATCCCTGTTGTTGACAGATAGGCCTTCCTCCCCCTGATTGGATAATAGGGCATATGTTTAGGGATATAAAAGGGTTGGAAGTCAGTCTGCTTTCAGTGTGCTCTCGAACTTGTAGAGAAGATTTATATGCTGACGGCAAGTTCAAGATATTAGGCAAGCAAAAAAATGGATCTCTCAAGACTTCCGGAATATGCTGACTTCAAACATCCAAGCTTAAATCACCCAGAACAAAGCATTCTCTTGTGTTGCATCTCTGGTAAGAAAGTGCTTCCTGTTTAGGGCAATGTGGGCTTTGGGTTACATCACGCAGCAAAGGAAGAAGCATTGCTCTTTAAATATTATTCTGTTATTTCAACAAAACTGCAATGACTAGCTCTCTTTCATCTTATTTATGCTTTATATCCCACCTGACATGACCTAGAACAAAGCACTCTCTTGTGACCCATTTCTGGTGAGAAAGTGCTTCCTGTTTTGGGCAATGTGGGGACTGGGTTAAATCAACTCCTCAAGACAGAAGCATCGATTTTATCATTTTTTAAATGAGAGCTTGTGGAAAATTGTTTTTCATCTTGTCTACATCCTGGCCATGCCAGCTCACATGACCTAGAACAAAACACTCTCTGGAGTCCCATTTCTAGTGAGAAAGTGCTTCCTGTTTTGGGCAATGTGGGAACTGGGTTAAATCATCTACTCAAAATAGAAGCACCATTTAACTTAATATGGCACCGATAGTTGATGGAAAATGTAATACTTTTTGCTTCTGATCTACATTCTTTATATCCCACCTGACATGACCTAGAACAAAGCACTCTCTTGTGACCCATTTCTGGTGAGAAAGTGCTTCCTGTTTTGGGCAATGTGGGGACTGGGTTAAATCATCTACTCAAAATAGAAGCACCATTTAACTTAATATGGCACCGATAGTTGATGGAAAATGCAATACATTTTGCTTCTGATCTCCAGTCTTTATTTCCCTCCTGACATGACCTAGAGAAAAGCACTCTCTGGAGTCCCATGTCTGGTGAGAAAGTGCTTCCTGTTTTGGGCAATGTGGAAACTAGGTTAAGTTTCCAGTCATCGTTCAGCATGCCATAGTTTTCATGCTAACAATTCTATTTATTTTTAAGCTCAGTCAAAGAAGGTAACTTGACGTTGTCCAATCTTCTGTAATGGCAGTCTAGTTTGAGTAAAGGGGAGAGCCTAATAACTACATCCATTCACCACACAACTTTTTCCTAGAAGCCATTTCAAAAAGATTCAAAGTATGCAACACTCTAAACTCGGCACCATCCTGTGGAAAAAATAATTTGGGGACAGTGCTGTTGTGCTTGGGGCATTGTGAAGCCATAATCCCAGAGGCTGAATGGATCAGGCATCTTGCAAATCCAAACATTTTGAAAAGTAAAAAATGGTTATTATGAACCCATTTTTACTTTAATTCAGTTACCGTATTTTACCGCTTTAACTTGATTATTTTGGGGACAGAAATTCTATTTATGTGGGATTTTTAACATCAGACAAAATTGCTCTCCCAAATAACAGAATATGGACAGTGTTAAGTCAAGCCTTAGCCCTCAATTGCAAATTTTAAAGCAATGTATTTTTTTATTTGAACCCAAACCTCTATACTGTTGATACTTGATTCTTTACCCATTTTTGACAAATCCTTAATCCACAAGATTGACCTGAAAATGTCTTGAAGTACGCTTTTATAAATGAGTACCTTCATTCCTTGGCTTTTCATATTTTTTAAGGTTACAAATGTTCTATGTGACTAAGCTAATTTTTCATTTTTTAAATCATGGTCCATAGTATTTTCCAGTTTACACCTTTCAATAGAGGTTTCAGTTTAGCTCTATCATTGTTATGCTGAACTAGGAGCCTGCAAGATATGTTGATTGGGGACAACACCCGTTACCCCCACCCAGCACCCCAATTTTCATCCCTGTTGTTGACAGATAGGCCCTCCTCCCCCTGATTGGATAATAGGGCATATGTTTAGGGCTATAAAAGGGTTGGAAGTCAGTCTGCTTTCAGTGTGCTCTCGAACTTGTAGAGAAGATTTATATGCTGACGGCAAGTTCAAGATATTAGGCAAGCAAAAAAATGGATCTCTCAAGACTTCCGGAATATGCTGACTTCAAACATCCAAGCTTAAATCACCCAGAACAAAGCATTCTCTTGTGTTGCATCTCTGGTAAGAAAGTGCTTCCTGTTTAGGGCAATGTGGGCTTTGGGTTACATCACGCAGCAAAGGAGGAAGCATTGCTCTTTAAATATTATTCTGTTATTTCAACAAAACTGCAATGATTAGCTCTCTTTCATCTTATTTATGCTTTATATCCCACCTGACATGACCTAGAACAAAGCACTCTCTTGTGACCCATTTCTGGTGAGAAAGTGCTTCCTGTTTTGGGCAATGTGGGGACTGGGTTAAATCAACTCCTCAAGACAGAAGCATCGATTTTATCATTTTTTAACTGAGAGCTTGTGGAAAATTGTTTTTCATCTTGTCTACATCCTGGCCATGCCAGCTCACATGACCTAGAACAAAACACTCTCTGGAGTCCCATTTCTAGTGAGAAAGTGCTTCCTGTTTTGGGCAATGTGGGAACTGGGTTAAATCATCTACTCAAAATAGAAGCACCATTTAACTTAATATGGCACCGATAGTTGATGGAAAATGTAATACTTTTTGCTTCTGATCTACATTCTTTATATCCCACCTGACATGACCTAGAACAAAGCACTCTCTTGTGACCCATTTCTGGTGAGAAAGTGCTTCCTGTTTTGGGCAATGTGGGGACTGGGTGAAATCAACTCTATAAGATAGAAGCATCAATTTTATCATTTTTTAACTGATAGCTTGTGGAAAATTGTTTTTCATCTTGTCTACATCCCGGCCATGCCAGCTGACATGACCTAGAACAAAGCACTCTCTGGAGTCCCATTTCTAGTGAGAAAGTGCTTCCTGTTTTGGGCAATGTGGGAACTGGGTTAAATCATCTACTCAAAATAGAAGCACCATTTAACTTAATATGGCACCGATAGTTGATGGAAAATGTAATACTTTTTGCTTCTAATCTACATTCTTTATACCCCACCTGACATGACCTAGAGAAAAGCACTCTCTGGAGTCCCATGTCTGGTGAGAAAGTGCTTCCTGTTTTGGGCAATGTGGAAACTAGGTTAAGTTTCCAGTCATCGTTCAGCATGCCATAGTTTTCATGCTAACAATTCTATTTATTTTTAAGCTCAGTCAAAGAAGGTAACTTGACGTTGTCCAATCTTCTGTAATGGCAGTCTAGTTTGAGTAAAGGGGAGAGCCTAATAACTACATTCATTCACCACACAACTTTTTCCTAGAAGCCATTTCAAAAAGATTCAAAGTATGCAACACTCTAAACTCGGCACCATCCTGTGGAAAAAATAATTTGGGGACAGTGCTGTTGTGCTTGGGGCATTGTGAAGCCATAATCCCAGAGGCTGAATGGATCAGGCATCTTGCAAATCCAAACATTTTGAAAAGTAAAAAACGGTTATTATGAATCCATTTTTACTTTAATTCAGTTACCGTATTTTACCGCTTTAACTTGATTATTTTGGGGACAGAAATTCTATTTATGTGGGATTTTTAACATCAGACAAAATTGCTCTCCCAAACAACAGAATATGGACAGTGTTAAGTCAAGCCTTAGCCCTCAATTGCAAATTTTAAAGCAATGTATTTTTTTATTTGAACCCAAACCTCTATACTGTTGATACTTGATTCTTTACCCATTTTTGACAAATCCTTAATCCACAAGATTGACCTGAAAATGTCTTGAAGTACACTTTTATAAATGAGTACCTTCATTCCTTGGCTTTTCATATTTTTTAAGGTTACAAATGTTCTATGTGACTAAGCTAATTTTTCATTTTTTAAATCATGGTCCATAGTATTTTCCAGTTTACACCTTTCAATAGAGGTTTCAGTTGAACTCTATCATTGTTATGCTGAACTAGGAGCCTGCAAGATATGTTAATTGGGGACAACACCCGTTACCCCCACCCAGCCCCCCAATTTGCATCCCTGTTGTTGACAGATAGGCCCTCCTCCCCCTGATTGGATAATAGGGCATATGTTTAGGGCTATAAAAGGGTTGGAAGTCAGTCTGCTTTCAGTGTGCTCTCGAACTTGTAGAGAAGATTTATATGCTGACGGCAAGTTCAAGATATTAGGCAAGCAAAAAAATGGATCTCTCAAGACTTCCGGAATATGCTGACTTCAAACATCCAAGCTTAAATCACCCAGAACAAAGCATTCTCTTGTGTTGCATCTCTGGTTAGAAAGTGCTTCCTGTTTAGGGCAATGTGGGCTTTGGGTTACATCACGCAGCAAAGGAAGAAGCATTGCTCTTTAAATATTATTCTGTTATTTCAACAAAACTGCAATGACTAGCTCTCTTTCATCTTATTTATGCTTTATATCCCACCTGACATGACCTAGAACAAAGCACTCTCTTGTGACCCATTTCTGGTGAGAAAGTGCTTCCTGTTTTGGGCAATGTGGGGACTGGGTTAAATCAACTCCTCAAGACAGAAGCATCGATTTTATCATTTTTTAACTGAGAGCTTGTGGAAAATTGTTTTTCATCTTGTCTACATCCTGGCCATGCCAGCTCACATGACCTAGAACAAAACACTCTCTGGAGTCCCATTTCTAGTGAGAAAGTGCTTCCTGTTTTGGGCAATGTGGGAACTGGGTTAAATCATCTACTCAAAATAGAAGCACCATTTAACTTAATATGGCACCGATAGTTGATGGAAAATGTAATACTTTTTGCTTCTGATCTACATTCTTTATATCCCACCTGACATGACCTAGAACAAAGCACTCTCTTGTGACCCATTTCTGGTGAGAAAGTGCTTCCTGTTTTGGGCAATGTGGGGACTGGGTTAAATCATCTACTCAAAATAGAAGCACCATTTAACTTAATATGGCACCGATAGTTGATGGAAAATGCAATACATTTTGCTTCTGATCTCCAGTCTTTATTTCCCTCCTGACATGACCTAGAGAAAAGCACTCTCTGGAGTCCCATGTCTGGTGAGAAAGTGCTTCCTGTTTTGGGCAATGTGGAAACTAGGTTAAGTTTCCAGTCATCGTTCAGCATGCCATAGTTTTCATGCTAACAATTCTATTTATTTTTAAGCTCAGTCAAAGAAGGTAACTTGACGTTGTCCAATCTTCTGTAATGGCAGTCTAGTTTGAGTAAAGGGGAGAGCCTAATAACTACATCCATTCACCACACAACTTTTTCCTAGAAGCCATTTCAAAAAGATTCAAAGTATGCAACACTCTAAACTCGGCACCATCCTGTGGAAAAAATAATTTGGGGTCAGTGCTGTTGTGCTTGGGGCATTGTGAAGCCATAATCCCAGAGGCTGAATGGATCAGGCATCTTGCAAATCCAAACATTTTGAAAAGTAAAAAACGGTTATTATGAACCCATTTTTACTTTAATTCAGTTACCGTATTTTACCGCTTTAACTTGATTATTTTGGGGACAGAAATTCTATTTATGTGGGATTTTTAACATCAGACAAAATTGCTCTCCCAAACAACAGAATATGGACAGTGTTAAGTCAAGCCTTAGCCCTCAATTGCAAATTTTAAAGCAATGTATTTTTTTATTTGAACCCAAACCTCTATACTGTTGATACTTGATTCTTTACCCATTTTTGACAAATCCTTAATCCACAAGATTGACCTGAAAATGTCTTGAAGTACGCTTTTATAAATGAGTACCTTCATTCCTTGGCTTTTCATATTTTTTAAGGTTACAAATGTTCTATGTGACTAAGCTAATTTTTCATTTTTTAAATCATGGTCCATAGTATTTTCCAGTTTACACCTTTCAATAGAGGTTTCAGTTGAGCTCTATCATTGTTATGCTGAACTAGGAGCCTGCAAGATATGTTGATTGGGGACAACACCCGTTACCCCCACCCAGCACCCCAATTTTCATCCCTGTTGTTGACAGATAGGCCCTCCTCCCCCTGATTGGATAATAGGGCTATAAAAGGGTTGGAAGTCAGTCTGCTTTCAGTGTGCTCTCGAACTTGTAGAGAAGATTTATCTGCTGACGGCAAGTTCAAGATATTAGGCAAGCAAAAAAATGGATCTCTCAAGACTTCCGGAATATGCTGACTTCAAACATCCAAGCTTAAATCACCCAGAACAAAGCATTCTCTTGTGTTGCATCTCTGGTAAGAAAGTGCTTCCTGTTTAGGGCAATGTGGGCTTTGGGTTACATCACGCAGCAAAGGAGGAAGCATTGCTCTTTAAATATTATTCTGTTATTTCAACAAAACTGCAATGATTAGCTCTCTTTCATCTTATTTATGCTTTATATCCCACCTGACATGACCTAGAACAAAGCACTCTCTGGAGTCCCATTTCTAGTGAGAAAGTGCTTCCTGTTTTGGGCAATGTGGGAACTGGGTTAAATCATCTACTCAAAATAGAAGCACCATTTAACTTAATATGGCACCGATAGTTGATGGAAAATGTAATACTTTTTGCTTCTGATCTACATTCTTTATATCCCACCTGACATGACCTAGAACAAAGCACTCTCTTGTGACCCATTTCTGGTGAGAAAGTGCTTCCTGTTTTGGGCAATGTGGGGACTGGGTCAAATCAACTCTATAAGATAGAAGCATCAATTTTATTATTTTTTAACCGATAGCTTGTGGAAAATTGTTTTTCATCTTGTCTACATCCCGGCCATGCCAGCTGACATGACCTAGAACAAAGCACTCTCTGGAGTCCCATTTCTAGTGAGAAAGTGCTTCCTGTTTTGGGCAATGTAGGAACTGGGTTAAATCATCTACTCAAAATAGAAGCACCATTTAACTTAATATGGCACCGATAGTTGATGGAAAATGCAATACATTTTGCTTCTGATCTCCAGTCTTTATTTCCCTCCTGACATGACCTAGAGAAAAGCACTCTCTGGAGTCCCATGTCTGGTGAGAAAGTGCTTCCTGTTTTGGGCAATGTGGAAACTAGGTTAAGTTTCCAGTCATCGTTCAGCATGCCATAGTTTTCATGCTAACAATTCTATTTATTTTTAAGCTCAGTCAAAGAAGGTAACTTGACTTTGTCCAATCTTCTGTAATGGCAGTCTAGTTTGAGTAAAGGGGAGAGCATAATAACTACATTCATTCACCACACAACTTTTTCCTAGAAGCCATTTCAAAAAGATTCAACGTATGCAACACTCTAAACTCGGCACCATCCTGTGGAAAAAATAATTTGGGGACAGTGCTGTTGTGCTTGGGGCATTGTGAAGCCATAATCCCAGAGGCTGAATGGATCAGGCATCTTGCAAATCCAAACATTTTGAAAAGTAAAAAACGGTTATTATGAACCCATTTTTACTTGAATTCAGTTACCTTATTTTACCGCTTTACCTTGATTATTTTGGGGACAGAAATTCTATTTATGTGGGATTTTTAACATCAGACAAAATTGCTCTCCAAAACAACAGAATATGGACAGTGTTAAGTCAAGCCTTAGCCCTCAATTGCAAATTTTAAAGCAATGCATTTTTTTTATTTGAACCTAAACCTCTATACTGTTGATACTTGATTCTTTACCCATTTTTGACAAATCCTTAATCCACAAGATTGACCTGAAAATGTCTTGAAGTACACTTTTTTTATAAATGAGTACCTTCATTCCTTGGCTTTTCATATTTTTTAAGGTTACAAATGTTCTATGTGACTAAGCTAATTTTTCATTTTTTAAATCATGGTCCATAGTATTTTCCAGTTTACACCTTTCAATAGAGGTTTCAGTTGAGCTCTATCATTGTTATGCTGAACAAGGAGTCTGCAAGATATGTTGATTGGGGACAACACCCGTTACCCCCACCCAGAACCACAATGTGCATCCCTGTTGTTGACAGATAGGCCCTCCTCCCCCTGATTGGATAATAGGGCATATGTTTAGGGCTATAAAAGGGTTGGAAGTCAGTCTGCTTTCAGTGTGCTCTCGAACTTGTAGAGAAGATTTATCTGCTGACGGCAAGTTCAAGATATTAGGCAAGCAATAAATGGATCTCTCAAGACTTCCGGAATATGCCTACTTCAAACATCCAAGCTTAAATCACCCAGAACGAAGCATTCTCTTGTGTTGCATCTCTGGTAAGAAAGTGCTTCCTGTTTTGTGCAATGTGGGCTTTGGGTTACATCACGCAGCAAATGAGGAAGCATTGCTCTTTAAATATTATTCTGTTATTTTAACAAAACTGCAATGATTAGCTCTCTTTCATCTTATTTATGCTTTATATCCCACCTGACATGACCTAGAACAAACCACTCTCTTGTGACCCATTTCTGGTGAGAAAGTGCTTCCTGTTTTGGGCAATGTGGGGACTGGGTCAAATCAACTCCTCAAGACAGAAGCATCAATTTTATCATTTTTTAACTGAGAGCCTGTGGAAAATTGTTTTTCATCTTGTCTACATCCTGGCCATGCCAGCTGACATGACCTAGAACAAAGCATTCTCTGGAGTCCCATTTCTAGTGAGAAAGTGCTTCCTGTTTTGGGCAATGTGGGAACTTGGTTAAATCATCTACTCAAAATAGAAGCACCATTTAACTTAATATGGCACCGATAGTTGATGGAAAATGTAATACTTTTTGCTTCTGATCTACATTCTTTATACCCCACCTGACATGACCTAGAGAAAAGCACTCCCTGGAGTCCCATGTCTGGTGAGAAAGTGCTTCCTGTTTTGGGCAATGTGGAAACTAGGTTAAGTTTCCAGTCATCGTTCAGCATGCCATAGTTTTCATGCTAACAATTCTATTTATTTTTAAGCTCAGTCAAAGAAGGTAACTTGACGTTGTCCAATCTTCTGTAATGGCAGTCTAGTTTGAGTAAAGGGGAGAGCCTAATAACTACATTCATTCACCACACAACTTTTTCCTAGAAGCCATTTCAAAAAGATTCAAAGTATCCAACACTCTAAACTCGGCACCATCCTGTGGAAAAAAAAATTTGGAGACAGTGCTGTTGTGCTTGGGGCATTGTGAAGCCATAATCCCAGAGGCTGAATGGATCAGGCATCTTGCAAATCCAAACATTTTGAAAAGTAAAAAATGGTTATTATGAACCCATTTTTACTTTAATTCAGTTACCGTATTTTACCGCTTTAACTTGATTATTTTGGGGACAGAAATTCTATTTATGTGGGATTTTTAACATCAGACAAAATTGCTCTCCCAAACAACAGAATATGGACAGTGTTAAGTCAAGCCTTAGCCCTCAATTGCAAATTTTAAAGCAATGTATTTTTTTATTTGAACCCAAACCTCTATACTGTTGATACTTGATTCTTTACCCATTTTTGACAAATCCTTAATCCCCAAGATTGACCTGAAAATGTCTTGAAGTACGCTTTTATAAATGAGTACCTTCATTCCTTGGCTTTTCATATTTTTTAAGGTTACAAATGTTCTATGTGACTAAGCTAATTTTTCATTTTTTAAATCATGGTCCATAGTATTTTCCAGTTTACACCTTTCAATAGAGGTTCCAGTTGAGCTCTATCATTGTTATACTGAACTAGGAGCCTGCAAGATATGTTGATTGGGGACAACACCGGTTACCCCCACCCAGCACCCCAATTTGCATCCCTGTTGTTGACAGATAGGCCTTCCTCCCCCTGATTGGATAATAGGGCATATGTTTAGGGATATAAAAGGGTTGGAAGTCAGTCTGCTTTCAGTGTGCTCTCGAACTTGTAGAGAAGATTTATATGCTGACGGCAAGTTCAAGATATTAGGCAAGCAAAAAAATGGATCTCTCAAGACTTCCGGAATATGCTGACTTCAAACATCCAAGCTTAAATCACCCAGAACAAAGCATTCTCTTGTGTTGCATCTCTGGTAAGAAAGTGCTTCCTGTTTAGGGCAATGTGGGCTTTGGGTTACATCACGCAGCAAAGGAAGAAGCATTGCTCTTTAAATATTATTCTGTTATTTCAACAAAACTGCAATGACTAGCTCTCTTTCATCTTATTTATGCTTTATATCCCACCTGACATGACCTAGAACAAAGCACTCTCTTGTGACCCATTTCTGGTGAGAAAGTGCTTCCTGTTTTGGGCAATGTGGGGACTGGGTTAAATCAACTCCTCAAGACAGAAGCATCGATTTTATCATTTTTTAACTGAGAGCTTATGGAAAATTGTTTTTCATCTTGTCTACATCCTGGCCATGCCAGCTCACATGACCTAGAACAAAACACTCTCTGGAGTCCCATTTCTAGTGAGAAAGTGCTTCCTGTTTTGGGCAATGTGGGAACTGGGTTAAATCATCTACTCAAAATAGAAGCACCATTTAACTTAATATGGCACCGATAGTTGATGGAAAATGTAATACTTTTTGCTTCTGATCTACATTCTTTATATCCCACCTGACATGACCTAGAACAAAGCACTCTCTTGTGACCCATTTCTGGTGAGAAAGTGCTTCCTGTTTTGGGCAATGTGGGGACTGGGTTAAATCATCTACTCAAAATAGAAGCACCATTTAACTTAATATGGCACCGATAGTTGATGGAAAATGCAATACATTTTGCTTCTGATCTCCAGTCTTTATTTCCCTCCTGACATGACCTAGAGAAAAGCACTCTCTGGAGTCCCATGTCTGGTGAGAAAGTGCTTCCTGTTTTGGGCAATGTGGAAACTAGGTTAAGTTTCCAGTCATCGTTCAGCATGCCATAGTTTTCATGCTAACAATTCTATTTATTTTTAAGCTCAGTCAAAGAAGGTAACTTGACGTTGTCCAATCTTCTGTAATGGCAGTCTAGTTTGAGTAAAGGGGAGAGCCTAATAACTACATCCATTCACCACACAACTTTTTCCTAGAAGCCATTTCAAAAAGATTCAAAGTATGCAACACTCTAAACTCGGCACCATCCTGTGGAAAAAATAATTTGGGGACAGTGCTGTTGTGCTTGGGGCATTGTGAAGCCATAATCCCAGAGGCTGAATGGATCAGGCATCTTGCAAATCCAAACATTTTGAAAAGTAAAAAATGGTTATTATGAACCCATTTTTACTTTAATTCAGTTACCGTATTTTACCGCTTTAACTTGATTATTTTGGGGACAGAAATTCTATTTATGTGGGATTTTTAACATCAGACAAAATTGCTCTCCCAAATAACAGAATATGGACAGTGTTAAGTCAAGCCTTAGCCCTCAATTGCAAATTTTAAAGCAATGTATTTTTTTATTTGAACCCAAACCTCTATACTGTTGATGCTTGATTCTTTACCCATTTTTGACAAATCCTTAATCCACAAGATTGACCTGAAAATGTCTTGAAGTACGCTTTTATAAATGAGTACCTTCATTCCTTGGCTTTTCATATTTTTTAAGGTTACAAATGTTCTATGTGACTAAGCTAATTTTTCATTTTTTAAATCATGGTCCATAGTATTTTCCAGTTTACACCTTTCAATAGAGGTTTCAGTTGAGCTCTATCATTGTTATGCTGAACTAGGAGCCTGCAAGATATGTTGATTGGGGACAACACCCGTTACCCCCACCCAGCACCCCAATTTTCATCCCTGTTGTTGACAGATAGGCCCTCCTCCCCCTGATTGGATAATAGGGCATATGTTTAGGGATATAAAAGGGTTGGAAGTCAGTCTGCTTTCAGTGTGCTCTCGAACTTGTAGAGAAGATTTATATGCTGACGGCAAGTTCAAGATATTAGGCAAGCAAAAAAATGGATCTCTCAAGACTTCCGGAATATGCTGACTTCAAACATCCAAGCTTAAATCACCCAGAACAAAGCATTCTCTTGTGTTGCATCTCTGGTAAGAAAGTGCTTCCTGTTTAGGGCAATGTGGGCTTTGGGTTACATCACGCAGCAAAGGAGGAAGCATTGCTCTTTAAATATTATTCTGTTATTTCAACAAAACTGCAATGATTAGCTCTCTTTCATCTTATTTATGCTTTATATCCCACCTGACATGACCTAGAACAAAGCACTCTCTTGTGACCCATTTCTGGTGAGAAAGTGCTTCCTGTTTTGTGCAATGTGGGGACTGGGTTAAATCAACTCCTCAAGACAGAAGCATCGATTTTATCATTTTTTAACTGAGAGCTTGTGGAAAATTGTTTTTCATCTTGTCTACATCCTGGCCATGCCAGCTCACATGACCTAGAACAAAACACTCTCTGGAGTCCCATTTCTAGTGAGAAAGTGCTTCCTGTTTTGGGCAATGTGGGAACTGGGTTAAATCATCTACTCAAAATAGAAGCACCATTTAACTTAATATGGCACCGATAGTTGATGGAAAATGTAATACTTTTTGCTTCTGATCTACATTCTTTATATCCCACCTGACATGACCTAGAACAAAGCACTCTCTTGTGACCCATTTCTGGTGAGAAAGTGCTTCCTGTTTTGGGCAATGTGGGGACTGGGTGAAATCAACTCTATAAGATAGAAGCATCAATTTTATCATTTTTTAACTGATAGCTTGTGGAAAATTGTTTTTCATCTTGTCTACATCCCGGCCATGCCAGCTGACATGACCTAGAACAAAGCACTCTCTGGAGTCCCATTTCTAGTGAGAAAGTGCTTCCTGTTTTGGGCAATGTGGGAACTGGGTTAAATCATCTACTCAAAATAGAAGCACCATTTAACTTAATATGGCACCGATAGTTGATGGAAAATGTAATACTTTTTGCTTCTGATCTACATTCTTTATACCCCACCTGACATGACCTAGAGAAAAGCATTCTCTGGAGTCCCATGTCTGGTGAGAAAGTGCTTCCTGTTTTGGGCAATGTGGAAACTAGGTTAAGTTTCCAGTCATCGTTCAGCATGCCATAGTTTTCATGCTAACAATTCTATTTATTTTTAAGCTCAGTCAAAGAAGGTAACTTGACGTTGTCCAATCTTCTGTAATGGCAGTCTAGTTTGAGTAAAGGGGAGAGCCTAATAACTACATTCATTCACCACACAACTTTTTCCTAGAAGCCATTTCAAAAAGATTCAAAGTATGCAACACTCTAAACTCGGCACCATCCTGTGGAAAAAATAATTTGGGGACAGTGCTGTTGTGCTTGGGGCATTGTGAAGCCATAATCCCAGAGGCTGAATGGATCAGGCATCTTGCAAATCCAAACATTTTGAAAAGTAAAAAACGGTTATTATGAATCCATTTTTACTTTAATTCAGTTACCGTATTTTACCGCTTTAACCTGATTATTTTGGGGACAGAAATTCTATTTATGTGGGATTTTTAACATCAGACAAAATTGCTCTCCCAAACAACAGAATATGGACAGTGTTAAGTCAAGCCTTAGCCCTCAATTGCAAATTTTAAAGCAATGTATTTTTTTATTTGAACCCAAACCTCTATACTGTTGATACTTGATTCTTTACCCATTTTTGACAAATCCTTAATCCACAAGATTGACCTGAAAATGTTTTGAAGTACGCTTTTATAAATGAGTACCTTCATTCCTTGGCTTTTCATATTTTTTAAGGTTACAAATGTTCTATGTGACTAAGCTAATTTTTCATTTTTTAAATCATGGTCCATAGTATTTTCCAGTTTACACCTTTCAATAGAGGTTTCAGTTGAGCTCTATCATTGTTATGCTGAACTAGGAGCCTGCAAGATATGTTAATTGGGGACAACACCCGTTACCCCCACCCAGCCCCCCAATTTGCATCCCTGTTGTTGACAGATAGGCCCTCCTCCCCCTGATGGGATAATAGGGCATATGTTTAGGGCTATAAAAGGGTTGGAAGTCAGTCTGCTTTCAGTGTGCTCTCGAACTTGTAGAGAAGATTTATATGCTGACGGCAAGTTCAAGATATTAGGCAAGCAAAAAAATGGATCTCTCAAGACTTCCGGAATATGCTGACTTCAAACATCCAAGCTTAAATCACCCAGAACAAAGCATTCTCTTGTGTTGCATCTCTG
The DNA here is from genome assembly GCA_027917425.1 of Gastrophryne carolinensis. Classification (NCBI taxonomy): domain Eukaryota; kingdom Metazoa; phylum Chordata; class Amphibia; order Anura; family Microhylidae; genus Gastrophryne; species Gastrophryne carolinensis. Next base: position 81,898,964 of record CM051238.1, on the reverse strand, counting down.
GTAAGAAAGTGCTTCCTGTTTAGGGCAATGTGGGCTTTGGGTTACATCACGCAGCAAAGGAAGAAGCATTGCTCTTTAAATATTATTCTGTTATTTCAACAAAACTGCAATGACTAGCTCTCTTTCATCTTATTTATGCTTTATATCCCACCTGACATGACCTAGAACAAAGCACTCTCTTGTGACCCATTTCTGGTGAGAAAGTGCTTCCTGTTTTGGGCAATGTGGGGACTGGGTTAAATCAACTCCTCAAGACAGAAGCATCGATTTTATCATTTTTTAACTGAGAGCTTGTGGAAAATTGTTTTTCATCTTGTCTATATCCTGGCCATGGCAGCTCACATGACCTAGAACAAAACACTCTCTGGAGTCCCATTTCTAGTGAGAAAGTGCTTCCTGTTTTGGGCAATGTGGGAACTGGGTTAAATCATCTACTCAAAATAGAAGCACCATTTAACTTAATATGGCACCGATAGTTGATGGAAAATGTAATACTTTTTGCTTCTGATCTACATTCTTTATATCCCACCTGACATGACCTAGAACAAAGCACTCTCTTGTGACCCATTTCTGGTGAGAAAGTGCTTCCTGTTTTGGGCAATGTGGGGACTGGGTGAAATCAACTCTATAAGATAGAAGCATCAATTTTATCATTTTTTAACTGATAGCTTGTGGAAAATTGTTTTTCATCTTGTCTACATCCCGGCCATGCCAGCTGACATGACCTAGAACAAAGCACTCTCTGGAGTCCCATTTCTAGTGAGAAAGTGCTTCCTGTTTTGGGCAATGTGGGAACTGGGTTAAATCATCTACTCAAAATAGAAGCACCATTTAACTTAATATGGCACCGATAGTTGATGGAAAATGTAATACTTTTTGCTTCTGATCTACATTCTTTATACCCCACCTGACATGACCTAGAGAAAAGCACTCTCTGGAGTCCCATGTCTGGTGAGAAAGTGCTTCCTGTTTTGGGCAATGTGGAAACTAGGTTAAGTTTCCAGTCATCGTTCAGCATGCCATAGTTTTCATGCTAACAATTCTATTTATTTTTAAGCTCAGTCAAAGAAGGTAACTTGACGTTGTCCAATCTTCTGTAATGGCAGTCTAGTTTGAGTAAAGGGGAGAGCCTAATAACTACATTCATTCACCACACAACTTTTTCCTAGAAGCCATTTCAAAAAGATTCAAAGTATGCAACACTCTAAACTCGGCACCATCCTGTGGAAAAAATAATTTGGGGACAGTGCTGTTGTGCTTGGGGCATTGTGAAGCCATAATCCCAGAGGCTGAATGGATCAGGCATCTTGCAAATCCAAACATTTTGAAAAGTAAAAAACGGTTATTATGAACCCATTTTTACTTTAATTCAGTTACCGTATTTTACCGCTTTAACTTGATTATTTTGGGGACAGAAATTCTATTTATGTGGGATTTTTAACATCAGACAAAATTGCTCTCCCAAACAACAGAATATGGACAGTGTTAAGTCAAGCCTTAGCCCTCAATTGCAAATTTTAAAGCAATGTATTTTTTTATTTGAACCCAAACCTCTATACTGTTGATACTTGATTCTTTACCCATTTTTGACAAATCCTTAATCCACAAGATTGACCTGAAAATGTCTTGAAGTACGCTTTTATAAATGAGTACCTTCATTCCTTGGCTTTTCATATTTTTTAAGGTTACAAATGTTCTATGTGACTAAGCTAATTTTTCATTTTTTAAATCATGGTCCATAGTATTTTCCAGTTTACACCTTTCAATAGAGGTTTCAGTTGAGCTCTATCATTGTTATGCTGAACTAGGAGCCTGCAAGATATGTTGATTGGGGACAACACCCGTTACCCCCACCCAGCACCCCAATCTGCATCCCTGTTGTTGACAGATAGGCCCTCCTCCCCCTGATTGGATAATAGGGCTATAAAAGGGTTGGAAGTCAGTCTGCTTTCAGTGTGCTCTCGAACTTGTAGAGAAGATTTATATGCTGACGGCAAGTTCAAGATATTAGGCAAGCAAAAAAATGGATCTCTCAAGACTTCCGGAATATGCTGACTTCAAACATCCAAGCTTAAATCACCCAGAACAAAGCATTCTCTTGTGTTGCATCTCTGGTAAGAAAGTGCTTCCTGTTTAGGGCAATGTGGGCTTTGGGTTACATCACGCAGCAAAGGAAGAAGCATTGCTCTTTAAATATTATTCTGTTATTTCAACAAAACTGCAATGACTAGCTCTCTTTCATCTTATTTATGCTTTATATCCCACCTGACATGACCTAGAACAAAGCACTCTCTTGTGACCCATTTCTGGTGAGAAAGTGCTTCCTGTTTTGGGCAATGTGGGGACTGGGTTAAATCAACTCCTCAAGACAGAAGCATCGATTTTATCATTTTTTAACTGAGAGCTTGTGGAAAATTGTTTTTCATCTTGTCTACATCCTGGCCATGCCAGCTCACATGACCTAGAACAAAACACTCTCTGGAGTCCCATTTCTAGTGAGAAAGTGCTTCCTGTTTTGGGCAATGTGGGAACTGGGTTAAATCATCTACTCAAAATAGAAGCACCATTTAACTTAATATGGCACCGATAGTTGATGGAAAATGTAATACTTTTTGCTTCTGATCTACATTCTTTATATCCCACCTGACATGACCTAGAACAAAGCACTCTCTTGTGACCCATTTCTGGTGAGAAAGTGCTTCCTGTTTTGGGCAATGTGGGGACTGGGTTAAATCATCTACTCAAAATAGAAGCACCATTTAACTTAATATGGCACCGATAGTTGATGGAAAATGCAATACATTTTGCTTCTGATCTCCAGTCTTTATTTCCCTCCTGACATGACCTAGAGAAAAGCACTCTCTGGAGTCCCATGTCTGGTGAGAAAGTGCTTCCTGTTTTGGGCAATGTGGAAACTAGGTTAAGTTTCCAGTCATCGTTCAGCATGCCATAGTTTTCATGCTAACAATTCTATTTATTTTTAAGCTCAGTCAAAGAAGGTAACTTGACGTTGTCCAATCTTCTGTAATGGCAGTCTAGTTTGAGTAAAGGGGAGAGCCTAATAACTACATCCATTCACCACACAACTTTTTCCTAGAAGCCATTTCAAAAAGATTCAAAGTATGCAACACTCTAAACTCGGCACCATCCTGTGGAAAAAATAATTTGGGGACAGTGCTGTTGTGCTTGGGGCATTGTGAAGCCATAATCCCAGAGGCTGAATGGATCAGGCATCTTGCAAATCCAAAAATTTTGAAAAGTAAAAAACGGTTATTATGAACCCATTTTTACTTTAATTCAGTTACCGTATTTTACCGCTTTAACTTGATTATTTTGGGGACAGAAATTCTATTTATGTGGGATTTTTAACATCAGACAAAATTGCTCTCCCAAACAACAGAATATGGACAGTGTTAAGTCAAGCCTTAGCCCTCAATTGCAAATTTTAAAGCAATGTATTTTTTTATTTGAACCCAAACCTCTATACTGTTGATACTTGATTCTTTACCCATTTTTGACAAATCCTTAATCCACAAGATTGACCTGAAAATGTCTTGAAGTACGCTTTTATAAATGAGTACCTTCATTCCTTGGCTTTTCATATTTTTTAAGGTTACAAATGTTCTATGTGACTAAGCTAATTTTTCATTTTTTAAATCATGGTCCATAGTATTTTCCAGTTTACACCTTTCAATAGAGGTTTCAGTTGAGCTCTATCATTGTTATGCTGAACTAGGAGCCTGCAAGATATGTTGATTGGGGACAACACCCGTTACCCCCACCCAGCACCCCAATTTTCATCCCTGTTGTTGACAGATAGGCCCTCCTCCCCCTGATTGGATAATAGGGCTATAAAAGGGTTGGAAGTCAGTCTGCTTTCAGTGTGCTCTCGAACTTGTAGAGAAGATTTATCTGCTGACGGCAAGTTCAAGATATTAGGCAAGCAAAAAAATGGATCTCTCAAGACTTCCGGAATATGCTGACTTCAAACATCCAAGCTTAAATCACCCAGAACAAAGCATTCTCTTGTGTTGCATCTCTGGTAAGAAAGTGCTTCCTGTTTAGGGCAATGTGGGCTTTGGGTTACATCACGCAGCAAAGGAGGAAGCATTGCTCTTTAAATATTATTCTGTTATTTCAACAAAACTGCAATGATTAGCTCTCTTTCATCTTATTTATGCTTTATATCCCACCTGACATGACCTAGAACAAAGCACTCTCTGGAGTCCCATTTCTAGTGAGAAAGTGCTTCCTGTTTTGGGCAATGTGGGAACTGGGTTAAATCATCTACTCAAAATAGAAGCACCATTTAACTTAATATGGCACCGATAGTTGATGGAAAATGTAATACTTTTTGCTTCTGATCTACATTCTTTATATCCCACCTGACATGACCTAGAACAAAGCACTCTCTTGTGACCCATTTCTGGTGAGAAAGTGCTTCCTGTTTTGGGCAATGTGGGGACTGGGTCAAATCAACTCTATAAAATAGAAGCATCAATTTTATCATTTTTTAACTGATAGCTTGTGGAAAATTGTTTTTCATCTTGTCTACATCCCGGCCATGCCAGCTGACATGACCTAGAACAAAGCACTCTCTGGAGTCCCATTTCTAGTGAGAAAGTGCTTCCTGTTTTGGGCAATGTAGGAACTGGGTTAAATCATCTACTCAAAATAGAAGCACCATTTAACTTAATATGGCACCGATAGTTGATGGAAAATGCAATACATTTTGCTTCTGATCTCCAGTCTTTATTTCCCTCCTGACATGACCTAGAGAAAAGCACTCTCTGGAGTCCCATGTCTGGTGAGAAAGTGCTTCCTGTTTTGGGCAATGTGGAAACTAGGTTAAGTTTCCAGTCATCGTTCAGCATGCCATAGTTTTCATGCTAACAATTCTATTTATTTTTAAGCTCAGTCAAAGAAGGTAACTTGACTTTGTCCAATCTTCTGTAATGGCAGTCTAGTTTGAGTAAAGGGGAGAGCATAATAACTACATTCATTCACCACACAACTTTTTCCTAGAAGCCATTTCAAAAAGATTCAACGTATGCAACACTCTAAACTCGGCACCATCCTGTGGAAAAAATAATTTGGGGACAGTGCTGTTGTGCTTGGGGCATTGTGAAGCCATAATCCCAGAGGCTGAATGGATCAGGCATCTTGCAAATCCAAACATTTTGAAAAGTAAAAAACGGTTATTATGAACCCATTTTTACCTGAATTCAGTTACCTTATTTTACCGCTTTACCTTGATTATTTTGGGGACAGAAATTCTATTTATGTGGGATTTTTAACATCAGACAAAATTGCTCTCCAAAACAACAGAATATGGACAGTGTTAAGTCAAGCCTTAGCCCTCAATTGCAAATTTTAAAGCAATGCATTTTTTTTATTTGAACCTAAACCTCTATACTGTTGATACTTGATTCTTTACCCATTTTTGACAAATCCTTAATCCACAAGATTGACCTGAAAATGTCTTGAAGTACACTTTTTTTATAAATGAGTACCTTCATTCCTTGGCTTTTCATATTTTTTAAGGTTACAAATGTTCTATGTGACTAAGCTAATTTTTCATTTTTTAAATCATGGTCCATAGTATTTTCCAGTTTACACCTTTCAATAGAGGTTTCAGTTGAGCTCTATCATTGTTATGCTGAACAAGGAGTCTGCAAGATATGTTGATTGGGGACAACACCCGTTACCCCCACCCAGAACCACAATGTGCATCCCTGTTGTTGACAGATAGGCCCTCCTCCCCCTGATTGGATAATAGGGCATATGTTTAGGGCTATAAAAGGGTTGGAAGTCAGTCTGCTTTCAGTGTGCTCTCGAACTTGTAGAGAAGATTTATCTGCTGACGGCAAGTTCAAGATATTAGGCAAGCAATAAATGGATCTCTCAAGACTTCCGGAATATGCCTACTTCAAACATCCAAGCTTAAATCACCCAGAACGAAGCATTCTCTTGTGTTGCATCTCTGGTAAGAAAGTGCTTCCTGTTTTGGGCAATGTGGGCTTTGGGTTACTTCACGCAGCAAATGAGGAAGCATTGCTCTTTAAATATTATTCTGTTATTTTAACAAAACTGCAATGATTAGCTCTCTTTCATCTTATTTATGCTTTATATCCCACCTGACATGACCTAGAACAAATCACTCTCTTGTGACCCATTTCTGGTGAGAAAGTGCTTCCTGTTTTGGGCAATGTGGGGACTGGGTCAAATCAACTCCTCAAGACAGAAGCATCAATTTTATCATTTTTTAACTGAGAGCCTGTGGAAAATTGTTTTTCATCTTGTCTACATCCTGGCCATGCCAGCTGACATGACCTAGAACAAAGCATTCTCTGGAGTCCCATTTCTAGTGAGAAAGTGCTTCCTGTTTTGGGCAATGTGGGAACTTGGTTAAATCATCTACTCAAAATAGAAGCACCATTTAACTTAATATGGCACCGATAGTTGATGGAAAATGTAATACTTTTTGCTTCTGATCTACATTCTTTATACCCCACCTGACATGACCTAGAGAAAAGCACTCCCTGGAGTCCCATGTCTGGTGAGAAAGTGCTTCCTGTTTTGGGCAATGTGGAAACTAGGTTAAGTTTCCAGTCATCGTTCAGCATGCCATAGTTTTCATGCTAACAATTCTATTTATTTTTAAGCTCAGTCAAAGAAGGTAACTTGACGTTGTCCAATCTTCTGTAATGGCAGTCTAGTTTGAGTAAAGGGGAGAGCCTAATAACTACATTCATTCACCACACAACTTTTTCCTAGAAGCCATTTCAAAAAGATTCAAAGTATCCAACACTCTAAACTCGGCACCATCCTGTGGAAAAAAAAATTTGGAGACAGTGCTGTTGTGCTTGGGGCATTGTGAAGCCATAATCCCAGAGGCTGAATGGATCAGGCATCTTGCAAATCCAAACATTTTGAAAAGTAAAAAATGGTTATTATGAACCCATTTTTACTTTAATTCAGTTACCGTATTTTACCGCTTTAACTTGATTATTTTGGGGACAGAAATTCTATTTATGTGGGATTTTTAACATCAGACAAAATTGCTCTCCCAAACAACAGAATATGGACAGTGTTAAGTCAAGCCTTAGCCCTCAATTGCAAATTTTAAAGCAATGTATTTTTTTATTTGAACCCAAACCTCTATACTGTTGATACTTGATTCTTTACCCATTTTTGACAAATCCTTAATCCCCAAGATTGACCTGAAAATGTCTTGAAGTACGCTTTTATAAATGAGTACCTTCATTCCTTGGCTTTTCATATTTTTTAAGGTTACAAATGTTCTATGTGACTAAGCTAATTTTTCATTTTTTAAATCATGGTCCATAGTATTTTCCAGTTTACACCTTTCAATAGAGGTTCCAGTTGAGCTCTATCATTGTTATACTGAACTAGGAGCCTGCAAGATATGTTGATTGGGGACAACACCGGTTACCCCCACCCAGCACCCCAATTTGCATCCCTGTTGTTGACAGATAGGCCTTCCTCCCCCTGATTGGATAATAGGGCATATATTTAGGGATATAAAAGGGTTGGAAGTCAGTCTGCTTTCAGTGTGCTCTCGAACTTGTAGAGAAGATTTATATGCTGACGGCAAGTTCAAGATATTAGGCAAGCAAAAAAATGGATCTCTCAAGACTTCCGGAATATGCTGACTTCAAACATCCAAGCTTAAATCACCCAGAACAAAGCATTCTCTTGTGTTGCATCTCTGGTAAGAAAGTGCTTCCTGTTTAGGGCAATGTGGGCTTTGGGTTACATCACGCAGCAAAGGAAGAAGCATTGCTCTTTAAATATTATTCTGTTATTTCAACAAAACTGCAATGACTAGCTCTCTTTCATCTTATTTATGCTTTATATCCCACCTGACATGACCTAGAACAAAGCACTCTCTTGTGACCCATTTCTGGTGAGAAAGTGCTTCCTGTTTTGGGCAATGTGGGGACTGGGTTAAATCAACTCCTCAAGACAGAAGCATCGATTTTATCATTTTTTAACTGAGAGCTTGTGGAAAATTGTTTTTCATCTTGTCTACATCCTGGCCATGCCAGCTCACATGACCTAGAACAAAACACTCTCTGGAGTCCCATTTCTAGTGAGAAAGTGCTTCCTGTTTTGGGCAATGTGGGAACTGGGTTAAATCATCTACTCAAAATAGAAGCACCATTTAACTTAATATGGCACCGATAGTTGATGGAAAATGTAATACTTTTTGCTTCTGATCTACATTCTTTATATCCCACCTGACATGACCTAGAACAAAGCACTCTCTTGTGACCCATTTCTGGTGAGAAAGTGCTTCCTGTTTTGGGCAATGTGGGGACTGGGTTAAATCATCTACTCAAAATAGAAGCACCATTTAACTTAATATGGCACCGATAGTTGATGGAAAATGCAATACATTTTGCTTCTGATCTCCAGTCTTTATTTCCCTCCTGACATGACCTAGAGAAAAGCACTCTCTGGAGTCCCATGTCTGGTGAGAAAGTGCTTCCTGTTTTGGGCAATGTGGAAACTAGGTTAAGTTTCCAGTCATCGTTCAGCATGCCATAGTTTTCATGCTAACAATTCTATTTATTTTTAAGCTCAGTCAAAGAAGGTAACTTGACGTTGTCCAATCTTCTGTAATGGCAGTCTAGTTTGAGTAAAGGGGAGAGCCTAATAACTACATTCATTCACCACACAACTTTTTCCTAGAAGCCATTTCAAAAAGATTCAAAGTATGCAACACTCTAAACTCGGCACCATCCTGTGGAAAAAATAATTTGGGGACAGTGCTGTTGTGCTTGGGGCATTGTGAAGCCATAATCCCAGAGGCTGAATGGATCAGGCATCTTGCAAATCCAAACATTTTGAAAAGTAAAAAATGGTTATTATGAACCCATTTTTACTTTAATTCAGTTACCGTATTTTACCGCTTTAACTTGATTATTTTGGGGACAGAAATTCTATTTATGTGGGATTTTTAACATCAGACAAAATTGCTCTCCCAAATAACAGAATATGGACAGTGTTAAGTCAAGCCTTAGCCCTCAATTGCAAATTTTAAAGCAATGTATTTTTTTATTTGAACCCAAACCTCTATACTGTTGATGCTTGATTCTTTACCCATTTTTGACAAATCCTTAATCCACAAGATTGACCTGAAAATGTCTTGAAGTACGCTTTTATAAATGAGTACCCTCATTCCTTGGCTTTTCATATTTTTTAAGGTTACAAATGTTCTATGTGACTAAGCTAATTTTTCATTTTTTAAATCATGGTCCATAGTATTTTCCAGTTTACACCTTTCAATAGAGGTTTCAGTTGAGCTCTATCATTGTTATGCTGAACTAGGAGCCTGCAAGATATGTTGATTGGGGACAACACCCGTTACCCCCACCCAGCACCCCAATTTTCATCCCTGTTGTTGACAGATAGGCCCTCCTCCCCCTGATTGGATAATAGGGCATATGTTTAGGGCTATAAAAGGGTTGGAAGTCAGTCTGCTTTCAGTGTGCTCTCGAACTTGTAGAGAAGATTTATATGCTGACGGCAAGTTCAAGATATTAGGCAAGCAAAAAAATGGATCTCTCAAGACTTCCGGAATATGCTGACTTCAAACATCCAAGCTTAAATCACCCAGAACAAAGCATTCTCTTGTGTTGCATCTCTGGTAAGAAAGTGCTTCCTGTTTAGGGCAATGTGGGCTTTGGGTTACATCACGCAGCAAAGGAGGAAGCATTGCTCTTTAAATATTATTCTGTTATTTCAACAAAACTGCAATGATTAGCTCTCTTTCATCTTATTTATGCTTTATATCCCACCTGACATGACCTAGAACAAAGCACTCTCTTGTGACCCATTTCTGGTGAGAAAGTGCTTCCTGTTTTGGGCAATGTGGGGACTGGGTTAAATCATCTACTCAAAATAGAAGCACCATTTAACTTAATATGGCACCGATAGTTGATGGAAAATGCAATACATTTTGCTTCTGATCTCCAGTCTTTATTTCCCTCCTGACATGACCTAGAGAAAAGCACTCTCTGGAGTCCCATGTCTGGTGAGAAAGTGCTTCCTGTTTTGGGCAATGTGGAAACTAGGTTAAGTTTCCAGTCATCGTTCAGCATGCCATAGTTTTCATGCTAACAATTCTATTTATTTTTAAGCTCAGTCAAAGAAGGTAACTTGACGTTGTCCAATCTTCTGTAATGGCAGTCTAGTTTGAGTAAAGGGGAGAGCCTAATAACTACATCCATTCACCACACAACTTTTTCCTAGAAGCCATTTCAAAAAGATTCAAAGTATGCAACACTCTAAACTCGGCACCATCCTGTGGAAAAAATAATTTGGGGACAGTGCTGTTGTGCTTGGGGCATTGTGAAGCCATAATCCCAGAGGCTGAATGGATCAGGCATCTTGCAAATCCAAACATTTTGAAAAGTAAAAAATGGTTATTATGAACCCATTTTTACTTTAATTCAGTTACCGTATTTTACCGCTTTAACTTGATTATTTTGGGGACAGAAATTCTATTTATGTGGGATTTTTAACATCAGACAAAATTGCTCTCCCAAATAACAGAATATGGACAGTGTTAAGTCAAGCCTTAGCCCTCAATTGCAAATTTTAAAGCAATGTATTTTTTTATTTGAACCCAAACCTCTATACTGTTGATGCTTGATTCTTTACCCATTTTTGACAAATCCTTAATCCACAAGATTGACCTGAAAATGTCTTGAAGTACACTTTTTTTATAAATGAGTACCTTCATTCCTTGGCTTTTCATATTTTTTAAGGTTACAAATGTTCTATGTGACTAAGCTAATTTTTCATTTTTTAAATCATGGTCCATAGTATTTTCCAGTTTACACCTTTCAATAGAGGTTTCAGTTGAGCTCTATCATTGTTATGCTGAACAAGGAGTCTGCAAGATATGTTGATTGGGGACAACACCCGTTACCCCCACCCAGAACCACAATGTGCATCCCTGTTGTTGACAGATAGGCCCTCCTCCCCCTGATTGGATAATAGGGCATATGTTTAGGGCTATAAAAGGGTTGGAAGTCAGTCTGCTTTCAGTGTGCTCTCGAACTTGTAGAGAAGATTTATCTGCTGACGGCAAGTTCAAGATATTAGGCAAGCAATAAATGGATCTCTCAAGACTTCCGGAATATGCCTACTTCAAACATCCAAGCTTAAATCACCCAGAACGAAGCATTCTCTTGTGTTGCATCTCTGGTAAGAAAGTGCTTCCTGTTTTGGGCAATGTGGGCTTTGGGTTACATCACGCAGCAAATGAGGAAGCATTGCTCTTTAAATATTATTCTGTTATTTTAACAAAACTGCAATGATTAGCTCTCTTTCATCTTATTTATGCTTTATATCCCACCTGACATGACCTAGAACAAACCACTCTCTTGTGACCCATTTCTGGTGAGAAAGTGCTTCCTGTTTTGGGCAATGTGGGGACTGGGTCAAATCAACTCCTCAAGACAGAAGCATCAATTTTATCATTTTTTAACTGAGAGCCTGTGGAAAATTGTTTTTCATCTTGTCTACATCCTGGCCATGCCAGCTGACATGACCTAGAACAAAGCATTCTCTGGAGTCCCATTTCTAGTGAGAAAGTGCTTCCTGTTTTGGGCAATGTGGGAACTTGGTTAAATCATCTACTCAAAATAGAAGCACCATTTAACTTAATATGGCACCGATAGTTGATGGAAAATGTAATACTTTTTGCTTCTGATCTACATTCTTTATACCCCACCTGACATGACCTAGAGAAAAGCACTCCCTGGAGTCCCATGTCTGGTGAGAAAGTGCTTCCTGTTTTGGGCAATGTGGAAACTAGGTTAAGTTTCCAGTCATCGTTCAGCATGCCATAGTTTTCATGCTAACAATTCTATTTATTTTTAAGCTCAGTCAAAGAAGGTAACTTGACGTTGTCCAATCTTCTGTAATGGCAGTCTAGTTTGAGTAAAGGGGAGAGCCTAATAACTACATTCATTCACCACACAACTTTTTCCTAGAAGCCATTTCAAAAAGATTCAAAGTATCCAACACTCTAAACTCGGCACCATCCTGTGGAAAAAAAAATTTGGAGACAGTGCTGTTGTGCTTGGGGCATTGTGAAGCCATAATCCCAGAGGCTGAATGGATCAGGCATCTTGCAAATCCAAACATTTTGAAAAGTAAAAAATGGTTATTATGAATAGAGATGAGCGAACTTTTGAAAAATTCGATTCGACTGATTCGCCGAATTTTCCGACAAAAATCGTTTCGACCCGAATAAATTCGCGACGAATCGCTATTAAAAACGGCTATTTCTGAGCCTCCTACAGCCTCAATAGGGTTGTAAACCATTCAGCCTTGCTGTAACACGCACAGGATGCGTGCTGGGTTTGTTAAATAATACTTTGAAGAAATATCACATGCAGATCAGAGGCATCGCTAATAGAATCGCAGAGCGGCACAATTGCAGAGAGTTGAAGTGGCATCACTATGAGGGGCAGAAGGAGCCCAAATATACACTGGAGTTGGCCTCAGGAGCCCAAAAATTGGATGAATCACACCCTGGAGTTGGCAGAAGTTGGCAGCAGCAGCAGGAGCCCAAATATACACTGGAGTTGGCTTCAGGAGCCCAAAAATTGGATGAATCACACCCTGGAGTTGGCAGAAGTTGGCAGCAGCAGGAGCAGGAGCCCAAATATACACTGGAGTTGGCCTCAGGAGCCCAAAAATTGGATGAATCACACCCTGGAGTTGGCAGAAGTTGGCAGCAGCAGCAGCAGGAGCCCAAATATACACTGGAGTTGGCCTCAGGAGCCCAAAAATTGGATGAATCACACCCTGGAGTTGGCAGGAGTTGACAGTAGTAGCAGCAGGAGCCCAAATATACACTGGAGTTGGCCTCAGGAGCCCAAAAATTGGATGAATCACACCCTGGAGTTGGCAGAAGTTGGCAGCAGCAGCAGCAGGAGCCCAAATATACACTGGAGTTGGCCTCAGGAGCCCAAAAATTGGATGAATCACACCCTGGAGTTGGCAGAAGTTGGCAGCAGCAGCAGCAGGAGCCCAAATATACACTGGAGTTGGCTTCAGGAGCCCAAAAATTGGATGAATCACACCCTGGAGTTGGCAGGAGTTGACAGTAGTAGCAGCAGGAGCCCAAATATACACTGGAGTTGGCTTCAGGAGCCCAAAAATTGGATGAATCACACCCTGGAGTTGGCAGAAGTTGGCAGCAGCAGCAGCAGGAGCCCAAATATACACTGGAGTTGGCCTCAGGAGCCCAAAAATTGGATGAATCACACCCTGGAGTTGGCAGAAGTTGGCAGTAGTAGCAGCAGGAGCCCAAATATACACTGGAGTTGGCCTCAGGAGCCCAAAAATTGGATGAATCACACCCTGGAGTTGGCAGAAGTTGGCAGTAGTAGCAGCAGGAGCCCAAATATACACTGGAGTTGGCTTCAGGAGCCCAAAAATTGGATGAATCACACCCTGGAGTTGGCAGAAGTTGGCAGTAGCAGCAGCAGGAGCCCAAATATACACTGGAGTTGGCTTCAGGAGCCCAAAAATTGGATGAATCACACCCTGGAGTTGGCAGGAGTTGACAGTAGCAGCAGCAGGAGCCCAAATATACACTGGAGTTGGCCTCAGGAGCCCAAAAATTGGATGAATCACACCCTGGAGTTGGCAGGAGTTGACAGTAGCAGCAGCAGGAGCCCAAATATACACTGGAGTTGGCTTCAGGAGCCCAAAAATTGGATGAATCACACCCTGGAGTTGGCAGAAGTTGGCAGCAGCAGCAGCAGCAGCAGGAGCCCAAATATACACTGGAGTTGGCTTCAGGAGCCCAAAAATTGGATGAATCACACCCTGGAGTTGGCAGGAGTTGACAGTAGCAGCAGCAGGAGCCCAAATATACACTGGAGTTGGCCTCAGGAGCCCAAAAATTGGATGAATCACACCCTGGAGTTGGCAGAAGTTGGCAGCAGCAGCAGCAGGAGCCCAAATATACACTGGAGTTGGCCTCAGGAGCCCAAAAATTGGATGAATCACACCCTGGAGTTGGCAGGAGTTGACAGTAGTAGCAGCAGGAGCCCAAATATACACTGGAGTTGGCTTCAGGAGCCCAAAAATTGGATGAATCACACCCTGGAGTTGGCAGAAGTTGGCAGCAGCAGCAGCAGGAGCCCAAATATACACTGGAGTTGGCTTCAGGAGCCCAAAAATTGGATGAATCACACCCTGGAGTTGGCAGAAGTTGGCAGCAGCAGCAGCAGGAGCCCAAATATACACTGGAGTTGGCTTCAGGAGCCCAAAAATTGGATGAATCACACCCTGGAGTTGGCAGAAGTTGGCAGCAGCAGCAGCAGGAGCCCAAATATACACTGGAGTTGGCTTCAGGAGCCCAAAAATTGGATGAATCACACCCTGGAGTTGGCAGAAGTTGGCAGCAGCAGCAGCAGGAGCCCAAATATACACTGGAGTTGGCTTCAGGAGCCCAAAAATTGGATGAATCACACCCTGGAGTTGGCAGGAGTTGACAGCAGCAGCAGCAGGAGCCCAAATATACACTGGAGTTGGCTTCAGGAGCCCAAAAATTGGATGAATCACACCCTGGAGTTGGCAGGAGTTGACAGCAGCAGCAGCAGGAGCCCAAATATACACTGGAGTTGGCTTCAGGAGCCCAAAAATTGGATGAATCACACCCTGGAGTTGGCAGAAGTTGGCAGCAGCAGCAGCAGGAGCCCAAATATACACTGGAGTTGGCTTCAGGAGCCCAAAAATTGGATGAATCACACCCTGGAGTTGGCAGGAGTTGACAGTAGCAGCAGCAGGAGCCCAAATATACACTGGAGTTGGCTTCAGGAGCCCAAAAATTGGATGAATCACACCCTGGAGTTGGCAGAAGTTGGCAGTAGTAGCAGCAGGAGCCCAAATATACACTGGAGTTGGCTTCAGGAGCCCAAAAATTGGATGAATCACACCCTGGAGTTGGCAGAAGTTGGCAGTAGCAGCAGCAGGAGCCCAAATATACACTGGAGTTGGCTTCAGGAGCCCAAAAATTGGATGAATCACACCCTGGAGTTGGCAGGAGTTGACAGTAGCAGCAGCAGGAGCCCAAATATACACTGGAGTTGGCCTCAGGAGCCCAAAAATTGGATGAATCACACCCTGGAGTTGGCAGGAGTTGACAGTAGCAGCAGCAGGAGCCCAAATATACACTGGAGTTGGCTTCAGGAGCCCAAAAATTGGATGAATCACACCCTGGAGTTGGCAGAAGTTGGCAGCAGCAGCAGCAGCAGGAGCCCAAATATACACTGGAGTTGGCTTCAGGAGCCCAAAAATTGGATGAATCACACCCTGGAGTTGGCAGGAGTTGACAGTAGCAGCAGCAGGAGCCCAAATATACACTGGAGTTGGCTTCAGGAGCCCAAAAATTGGATGAATCACACCCTGGAGTTGGCAGGAGTTGACAGTAGCAGCAGCAGGAGCCCAAATATACACTGGAGTTGGCCTCAGGAGCCCAAAAATTGGATGAATCACACCCTGGAGTTGGCAGGAGTTGACAGTAGCAGCAGCAGGAGCCCAAATATACACTGGAGTTGGCTTCAGGAGCCCAAAAATTGGATGAATCACACCCTGGAGTTGGCAGAAGTTGGCAGCAGCAGCAGCAGCAGGAGCCCAAATATACACTGGAGTTGGCTTCAGGAGCCCAAAAATTGGATGAATCACACCCTGGAGTTGGCAGAAGTTGGCAGCAGCAGCAGCAGCAGGAGCCCAAATATACACTGGAGTTGGCTTCAGGAGCCCAAAAATTGGATGAATCACACCCTGGAGTTGGCAGAAGTTGGCAGCAGCAGCAGCAGCAGGAGCCCAAATATACACTGGAGTTGGCTTCAGGAGCCCAAAAATTGGATGAATCACACCCTGGAGTTGGCAGAAGTTGGCAGTAGCAGCAGCAGGAGCCCAAATATACACTGGAGTTGGCTTCAGGAGCCCAAAAATTGGATGAATCACACCCTGGAGTTGGCAGGAGTTGACAGTAGCAGCAGCAGGAGCCCAAATATACACTGGAGTTGGCTTCAGGAGCCCAAAAATTGGATGAATCACACCCTGGAGTTGGCAGGAGTTGACAGTAGCAGCAGCAGGAGCCCAAATATACACTGGAGTTGGCTTCAGGAGCCCAAAAATTGGATGAATCACACCCTGGAGTTGGCAGGAGTTGACAGTAGCAGCAGCAGGAGCCCAAATATACACTGGAGTTGGCTTCAGGAGCCCAAAAATTGGATGAATCACACCCTGGAGTTGGCAGAAGTTGGCAGTAGTAGCAGCAGGAGCCCAAATATACACTGGAGTTGGCTTCAGGAGCCCAAAAATTGGATGAATCACACCCTGGAGTTGGCAGGAGTTGACAGTAGCAGCAGCAGGAGCCCAAATATACACTGGAGTTGGCCTCAGGAGCCCAAAAATTGGATGAATCACACCCTGGAGTTGGCAGGAGTTGACAGTAGTAGCAGCAGGAGCCCAAATATACACTGGAGTTGGCTTCAGGAGCCCAAAAATTGGATGAATCACACCCTGGAGTTGGCAGAAGTTGGCAGTAGCAGCAGCAGGAGCCCAAAAAATGGCCTAAAGACATAAATATGTTTTGCACCATTTGTAAAGTGTAAAACGTGGCACCATGCTGAATCTAGTCGCATGCATCAGGCATTGGTGGGTGGAAATCCTGGCTGATCCATCCCTGATTCATTTTGACAAAGGTGAGTCTCTCCACATTTTTAGTTGACAGACGAGTTCTCCTCGCCGTAACTATGGCCCCCGCCGCACTAAACACCCGCTCAGATGGCACGCTACTTGCCGGGCAGGACAGCTTTTCCAGGGCAAACTCTGCTAGTTGCGGCCACAAATCAAGTTTGGCTGCCCAGAAGTCCAGCGGATCCTCAAGGTGTGTTGGCATGGTCATGTCAAAGTATGACATGACCTGCTGGTTCAGGTCCTGCTCCAGGTCTTCCTGCTGCTCATGAGTAGCCTCACTATGCGGGTGTAGAAAGCTACTCATTAGCGACTGAAGACTGAGGCTGCTGCTGCTGATGGAGCTTCTGCTGCTGCTGCTGCCAACCCCCCCAGCGGCCATGGCAGTGGAAGGTGAGCGCAGAGGTCCCCTCGAGTCAGACCTGCGAGAGTATGGACCATGGCGCAGATAGGCATCGGCCAACTGCCTACGTAGAATGTCTTTGTAGTAGTTGAGTTTGTCCTCCCTCTCGGTGGGTTTAAAAAATGCCCCCATTTTGTGCCGGAAGCGAGGGTCCAATAAGGTGGACAGCCAGAAGTCATCCCGCCGACAGATGGAAACAATTCTGGGGTCACTACGCAAGCATGTGAGCATGCTTCGTGCCATTTGCGCAAGTGACTCGGATGGACTACCTGTCTCCATCTCCACTGCATACTGCCACGGTGTGCCCGGGTCCTCTGTCTCTCCTTCCTCAAAAACCTCTAGCTCCTCTGGCTGCTCCTGCTCCTCCTCTCCTGTCCGCTGACTAGATAAACCAGCCATTTCGCCAAGCCTAAACTGTGTTTCGCTGGGCAACTCCTCCTCCTCCTCTTCCTCCTCCTCCTCCTCCAGTTCAGCTCCAACGGGGTTCATGTGGCCGTAAGATGTAAACGCCATGTCTCCAGTGCCCTGACCAGCCATGGTTTCCAACATGTGCTGTAGTACATGAAGCAGTGGAATCACGTCGTTCATCCCGTAATCCTGCCGACTGACAAATAAAGTGGCTTCCTCAAAGGGCCTGAGCAAACGGCAGGTGTCACGTATGAGCTGCCACTGGTTGACATTGAAGTTACACAGGGGAGTCCCCCTATCTGCTTGGATCATCAGGAAATCCGTGATGGCTTTTCTCTGTTCATATAATCGGTCCAACATGTGAAGGGTGGAATTCCAACGGGTGGAAACATCGCAAATCAGACTATGTTGGGGGATACCATTCTGACGCTGTAGCTCAAGAAGGGTGTGTTTGGCGGTGTAGGAGTGGCTGAAGTGCATGCAAAGTTTCCGTGAAGTTGTTAGGATGTCCTGCAGATGGGGGGAACACTTCAGAAACCGCTTGACAACCAGATTGAAGACGTGAGCCATGCAGGGGGCATGGGTCAGGCTTCCTTGGCGCAGCGCAGACAAAATGTTCTTCCCATTGTCGGTAACCATGATTCCCATTTTAAGTTTTCTCGGAGTAAGCCATGTTTGGATTTCCTGATGAATACATTTAAGCAGTTCCTCCCCTGTGTGACTCCGTTCGCCAAGACAAACCATGTGAAGCACTGCGTGACACCTCCGTGCCCTGCACACATGGTAGACTGGAGGGGCACTGAGACTTGAGCCTACAGTGGAGGGTGAGGAGATGGCGGAGGATGAGGAGGCCGAGTCGCACGGTGTCACAGGCCCAATGGGCAGAGAGCGCGGAGGCCGAAGCGGCGTGACCTGTCCAAGTTGCTGCTGCAAAGGGACCACATTCACCCAGTGGGCCGTAAACGACATGTACTGCCCCTGACCGTAGTTACAGCTCCAGATGTCGGCGCTGCCATGTATTTTGCTACACACCGACAGGCTCAAGGACTGGCCCACCTTCTGTTCAACAAAAGTGTGCAGCGCTGGTACTGCCTTCTTGGCAAAGAAATGACGGCTTGGGACTCTCCACCTCGGCTCGGCACAAGCCATCAGTTCTCTGAAAGGTGCAGATTCCACCACCTGAAAAGGGAGCGACTGCAGCACCAGCAACTTGGACAGGAGCACATTCAGCTTCTGCGCCGTAGGATGAGTGGGCGCATACTGCTGTCTCTTGGACATGGCTTCGCTGATGGATTGCTGGCGGGATGCATGACTTGGAGGAGGAGGAGGAGGAGCAGGAGCGACAGAGGATGGGTGTGACGCACAGCTGCCTTCGGCTGAGGTGCTGGAGCCTTGGCTGGCAGAAATTGGGAGCTCACTTGGTGAGGAAGCAGACTGGACCACCCCTTGGGAGCCTCGGTTCTCCCAGGTCGTTTTATGGTGACGCATCATATGTTGACGCAGGGCCGTGGTGCCAACATTTGGACCCTGGCCACGCTTCACCTTTTGCCTACATATCTTGCATGTGGCCATGTTACCCTCCTGCGGATGCCTCAGGAAAAACTGCCACACTGCCGAGTAGCTACTTTTCCCACCCCCTGGCCTCACTGATTCACTGCTGCTGTTGCCAACTCCAGGAACCCCTGCTCCACTACCTCCCGATAAGGTAGACTGCCGCACAGCAGGTGCTCTACCCCGGCCCCGGCCCCGGCCGGCTCCAGCCTTTGGAATTGTGCCCCCATGCTGACTGCTACCACCTTGCTGCCTCAGCTGCTGACTCCGGGGCAACCTGCGCCCCTCTTCTCCTGATGATGACGATGAAGCCCCTTCATCACCCGGCTCCCAAGTGCGATCGGCTTCATCGTCATCATCATCATCATCACCGGGTTGTGGCTGTACGTCACTGATGTTCGTGGATTCGTCAACAGTGTCTGGCGCAGGAGCTGGAACGCTCGCAGCACCCACGACACTGTCCACATCACTATTTGTCTGCCTAGCTAAAGAAGCCACCTCCATTTCTTGGCTGGGCAGTAGCTGCTGACTGTCCTCCTGTATCTGATCGTCCTCCTCACTAAAGAGTGGAGCTGAACCCAAAGCATAGGATACGTCGCTGGGGGAGGGAACGGCGTAGGACAGAGGCAATGGGAGGACAGGGACTGCTCTCGGGGCATGCCAACTCAGGGTTGTGTCAGAGGAACCTACCGACCCTAGACTGGGGGTCTCAGATGTAAGTTGTGATGATGTTGTTGATGAGCGCGTCAGCCAATCTACCACGGCAGATGCGTTACTGGTGGAGACCCGACCGCTAGCAGATACTGGCAGATTAGGTCTCTCAGCGTGACTCCTGCTGCTACTGGCCCCCAGTCTGATGCGAGCTCTGCCTGCGGAATCTTGGCCTCTGCCACTCCTCTTTTCACTTCCAGGCACTTGTCTGCCCGACATAGTCTAACTGGCGTGGTAGTAGGTGATATTTTAAGAACCCCCAGGCAGCAGTGGGTCTATATAAAACAGAATATAATGCACACCAAAAGTGAGCAGTAACACTCAGCCTCCAACAGGCCTGCTTAGTGTAAATAAGAGAGCTGCTTAGTGTAAATAAAGAGGGGTATGCTATGTTACAGAATGGGATGCCTCAACAGAAGTGCACCTGGCAGGCAGCAGTAAGCCTATGCCCATCAAAAGTGTCTTATAATATAAATATAATAAGAGCAAATGCTTATATGGTCTTAAACAGAGGCTGCTTTAGTCACAGAATGGGATGCCCTGGGCAGGAATGGACCTGGCAGGGTCCAGTAGGGCTTTGGCCAGCAAAAGTGTCTTTATCAGGCTAATTTCAAATATGATAAGAGCAAATGCTTATATGGTCTTAAACAGAGGCTGCTGTAGTCACAGAATGGGATGCCCCGGGCAGGAATCGACCTGGCAGGGTCCAGTAGGGCTTTGGCCAGCAAAAGTGTCTTTATCAGGCCTGATTTCTATGAGAATAAGTGCAAATGTTTATTATGCTATTAAATAGAGGCTGCTTTAGTCACAGAATGGGATGCCAGTGCCACAAAAACCAGAGAGCATGCACAGCAAAAGTGTCTTTATCAGGCCTGATTTCTATGAGAATAAGTGCAAATGTTTATTATGCTATTAAATAGAGGCTGCTTTAGTCACAGAATGGGATGCCAGTGCCACAAAAACCAGAGAGCATGCACAGCAAAAGTGTCTTTAACAGGCCTGATTTCTATGAGAATAAGTGCAAATGTTTATTATGCTATTAAATAGAGGCTGCTTTAGTCACAGAATGGGATGCCAGTGCCACAAAAACCAGAGAGCATGCACAGCAAAAGTGTCTTTATCAGGCCTGATTTCTATGAGAATAAGTGCAAATGTTTATTATGCTATTAAATAGAGGCTGCTTTAGTCACAGAATGGGATGCCAGTGCCACAAAAACCAGAGAGCATGCACAGCAAAAGTGTCTTTATCAGGCCTGATTTCTATGAGAATAAGTGCAAATGTTTATTATGCTATTAAATAGAGGCTGCTTTAGTCACAGAATGGGATGCCAGTGCCACAAAAACCAGAGAGCATGCACAGCAAAAGTGTCTTTATCAGGCCTGATTTCTATGAGAATAAGTGCAAATGTTTATTATGCTATTAAATAGAGGCTGCTTTAGTCACAGAATGGGATGCCAGTGCCACAAAAACCAGAGAGCATGCACAGCAAAAGTGTCTTTATCAGGCCTGATTTCTATGAGAATAAGTGCAAATGTTTATTATGCTATTAAATAGAGGCTGCTTTAGTCACAGAATGGGATGCCAGTGCCACAAAAACCAGAGAGCATGCACAGCAAAAGTGTCTTTATCAGGCCTGATTTCTATGAGAATAAGTGCAAATGTTTATTATGCTATTAAATAGAGGCTGCTTTAGTCACAGAATGGGATGCCAGTGCCACAAAAACCAGAGAGCATGCACAGCAAAAGTGTCTTTATCAGGCCTGATTTCTATGAGAATAAGTGCAAATGTTTATTATGCTATTAAATAGAGGCTGCTTTAGTCACAGAATGGGATGCCAGTGCCACAAAAACCAGAGAGCATGCACAGCAAAAGTGTCTTTATCAGGCCTGATTTCTATGAGAATAAGTGCAAATGTTTATTATGCTATTAAATAGAGGCTGCTTTAGTCACAGAATGGGATGCCAGTGCCACAAAAACCAGAGAGCATGCACAGCAAAAGTGTCTTTATCAGGCCTGATTTCTATGAGAATAAGTGCAAATGTTTATTATGCTATTAAATAGAGGCTGCTTTAGTCACGGAATGGGATGCCAGTGCCACAAAAACCAGAGAGCATGCACAGCAAAAGTGTCTTTATCAGGCCTGATTTCTATGAGAATAAGTGCAAATGTTTATTATGCTATTAAATAGAGGCTGCTTTAGTCACAGAATGGGATGCCAGTGCCACAAAAACCAGAGAGCATGCACAGCAAAAGTGTCTTTATCAGGCCTGATTTCTATGAGAATAAGTGCAAATGTTTATTATGCTATTAAATAGAGGCTGCTTTAGTCACGGAATGGGATGCCAGTGCCACAAAAACCAGAGAGCATGCACAGCAAAAGTGTCTTTATCAGGCCTGATTTCTATGAGAATAAGTGCAAATGTTTATTATGCTATTAAATAGAGGCTGCTTTAGTCACAGAATGGGATGCCAGTGCCACAAAAACCAGAGAGCATGCACAGCAAAAGTGTCTTTATCAGGCCTGATTTCTATGAGAATAAGTGCAAATGTTTATTATGCTATTAAATAGAGGCTGCTTTAGTCACAGAATGGGATGCCAGTGCCACAAAAACCAGAGAGCATGCACAGCAAAAGTGTCTTTATCAGGCCTGATTTCTATGAGAATAAGTGCAAATGTTTATTATGCTATTAAATAGAGGCTGCTTTAGTCACAGAATGGGATGCCAGTGCCACAAAAACCAGAGAGCATGCACAGCAAAAGTGTCTTTATCAGGCCTGATTTCTATGAGAATAAGTGCAAATGTTTATTATGCTATTAAATAGAGGCTGCTTTAGTCACAGAATGGGATGCCAGTGCCACAAAAACCAGAGAGCATGCACAGCAAAAGTGTCTTTATCAGGCCTGATTTCTATGAGAATAAGTGCAAATGTTTATTATGCTATTAAATAGAGGCTGCTTTAGTCACAGAATGGGATGCCAGTGCCACAAAAACCAGAGAGCATGCACAGCAAAAGTGTCTTTATCAGGCCTGATTTCTATGAGAATAAGTGCAAATGTTTATTATGCTATTAAATAGAGGCTGCTTTAGTCACAGAATGGGATGCCAGTGCCACAAAAACCAGAGAGCATGCACAGCAAAAGTGTCTTTATCAGGCCTGATTTCTATGAGAATAAGTGCAAATGTTTATTATGCTATTAAATAGAGGCTGCTTTAGTCACAGAATGGGATGCCAGTGCCACAAAAACCAGAGAGCATGCACAGCAAAAGTGTCTTTATCAGGCCTGATTTCTATGAGAATAAGTGCAAATGTTTATTATGCTATTAAATAGAGGCTGCTTTAGTCACGGAATGGGATGCCAGTGCCACAAAAACCAGAGAGCATGCACAGCAAAAGTGTCTTTATCAGGCCTGATTTCTATGAGAATAAGTGCAAATGTTTATTATGCTATTAAATAGAGGCTGCTTTAGTCACAGAATGGGATGCCAGTGCCACAAAAACCAGAGAGCATGCACAGCAAAAGTGTCTTTATCAGGCCTGATTTCTATGAGAATAAGTGCAAATGTTTATTATGCTATTAAATAGAGGCTGCTTTAGTCACGGAATGGGATGCCAGTGCCACAAAAACCAGAGAGCATGCACAGCAAAAGTGTCTTTATCAGGCCTGATTTCTATGAGAATAAGTGCAAATGTTTATTATGCTATTAAATAGAGGCTGCTTTAGTCACAGAATGGGATGCCAGTGCCACAAAAACCAGAGAGCATGCACAGCAAAAGTGTCTTTATCAGGCCTGATTTCTATGAGAATAAGTGCAAATGTTTATTATGCTATTAAATAGAGGCTGCTTTAGTCACAGAATGGGATGCCAGTGCCACAAAAACCAGAGAGCATGCACAGCAAAAGTGTCTTTATCAGGCCTGATTTCTATGAGAATAAGTGCAAATGTTTATTATGCTATTAAATAGAGGCTGCTTTAGTCACAGAATGGGATGCCAGTGCCACAAAAACCAGAGAGCATGCACAGCAAAAGTGTCTTTATCAGGCCTGATTTCTATGAGAATAAGTGCAAATGTTTATTATGCTATTAAATAGAGGCTGCTTTAGTCACAGAATGGGATGCCAGTGCCACAAAAACCAGAGAGCATGCACAGCAAAAGTGTCTTTATCAGGCCTGATTTCTATGAGAATAAGTGCAAATGTTTATTATGCTATTAAATAGAGGCTGCTTTAGTCACAGAATGGGATGCCAGTGCCACAAAAACCAGAGAGCATGCACAGCAAAAGTGTCTTTATCAGGCCTGATTTCTATGAGAATAAGTGCAAATGTTTATTATGCTATTAAATAGAGGCTGCTTTAGTCACAGAATGGGATGCCAGTGCCACAAAAACCAGAGAGCATGCACAGCAAAAGTGTCTTTATCAGGCCTGATTTCTATGAGAATAAGTGCAAATGTTTATTATGCTATTAAATAGAGGCTGCTTTAGTCACAGAATGGGATGCCAGTGCCACAAAAACCAGAGAGCATGCACAGCAAAAGTGTCTTTATCAGGCCTGATTTCTATGAGAATAAGTGCAAATGTTTATTATGCTATTAAATAGAGGCTGCTTTAGTCACAGAATGGGATGCCAGTGCCACAAAAACCAGAGAGCATGCACAGCAAAAGTGTCTTTATCAGGCCTGATTTCTATGAGAATAAGTGCAAATGTTTATTATGCTATTAAATAGAGGCTGCTTTAGTCACAGAATGGGATGCCAGTGCCACAAAAACCAGAGAGCATGCACAGCAAAAGTGTCTTTATCAGGCCTGATTTCTATGAGAATAAGTGCAAATGTTTATTATGCTATTAAATAGAGGCTGCTTTAGTCACAGAATGGGATGCCAGTGCCACAAAAACCAGAGAGCATGCACAGCAAAAGTGTCTTTATCAGGCCTGATTTCTATGAGAATAAGTGCAAATGTTTATTATGCTATTAAATAGAGGCTGCTTTAGTCACAGAATGGGATGCCAGTGCCACAAAAACCAGAGAGCATGCACAGCAAAAGTGTCTTTATCAGGCCTGATTTCTATGAGAATAAGTGCAAATGTTTATTATGCTATTAAATAGAGGCTGCTTTAGTCACAGAATGGGATGCCAGTGCCACAAAAACCAGAGAGCATGCACAGCAAAAGTGTCTTTATCAGGCCTGATTTCTATCAGAATAAGTGCAAATGTTTATTATGCTATTAAATAGAGGCTGCTTTAGTCACAGAATGGGATGCCAGTGCCACAAAAACCAGAGAGCATGCACAGCAAAAGTGTCTTTATCAGGCCTGATTTCTATGAGAATAAGTGCAAATGTTTATTATGCTATTAAATAGAGGCTGCTTTAGTCACGGAATGGGATGCCAGTGCCACAAAAACCAGAGAGCATGCACAGCAAAAGTGTCTTTATCAGGCCTGATTTCTATGAGAATAAGTGCAAATGTTTATTATGCTATTAAATAGAGGCTGCTTTAGTCACAGAATGGGATGCCAGTGCCACAAAAACCAGAGAGCATGCACAGCAAAAGTGTCTTTATCAGGCCTGATTTCTATGAGAATAAGTGCAAATGTTTATTATGCTATTAAATAGAGGCTGCTTTAGTCACAGAATGGGATGCCAGTGCCACAAAAACCAGAGAGCATGCACAGCAAAAGTGTCTTTATCAGGCCTGATTTCTATGAGAATAAGTGCAAATGTTTATTATGCTATTAAATAGAGGCTGCTTTAGTCACGGAATGGGATGCCAGTGCCACAAAAACCAGAGAGCATGCACAGCAAAAGTGTCTTTATCAGGCCTGATTTCTATGAGAATAAGTGCAAATGTTTATTATGCTATTAAATAGAGGCTGCTTTAGTCACGGAATGGGATGCCAGTGCCACAAAAACCAGAGAGCATGCACAGCAAAAGTGTCTTTATCAGGCCTGATTTCTATGAGAATAAGTGCAAATGTTTATTATGCTATTAAATAGAGGCTGCTTTAGTCACAGAATGGGATGCCTCACAGCAGACTTAAGATCAGTTCAGTATATATGCACAGTTAGTTACTATAAGCAGCCTGAAAACGCTAACAAAGGCTGGATGAAAAAAAAAAAATCTCCCTGTCAGCCAGCTCCGTTTTTCCTACCTTTCCCTGGCTTTCTGTCTGTCTCCTGTCTGTCTCCTGCCTGTCTCCAGCCTGTCCCTGTCTGTCCCTGTCTGTCCCTGTCTCCAGCCTGTCTCCAGCCTGTCTAACTGCCTCAGCTACACAGCGTTCTGTCTGTCTGTCACGAATGCAATAGAGAAATGAGGAAAAGCAAGATGGCCGCCGTTAAATACCGCTGTGTGACGTCACCGGGCTTGCTGGCTGCTGATAGGCTGCATGTGACTGCCCCAGCTTGCACTGGCGCGGGATACATGTCCAGACATGTCCCGCCCGCCATCTTAGAATGCCTGTAATGTAAATGAATGGATGTTAAAGGAAAACTTCGAGTGATCGAATCGCGGGGAAATTCGGATTCGATCCGAATCGAATTTTTCCTGAAATTCGGATCGAATCCGGGTTCGTCCGGATCGATTCGCTCATCCCTAATTATGAACCCATTTTTACTTTAATTCAGTTACCGTATTTTACCGCTTTAACTTGATTATTTTGGGGACAGAAATTCTATTTATGTGGGATTTTTAACATCAGACAAAATTGCTCTCCCAAACAACAGAATATGGACAGTGTTAAGTCAAGCCTTAGCCCTCAATTGCAAATTTTAAAGCAATGTATTTTTTTATTTGAACCCAAACCTCTATACTGTTGATACTTGATTCTTTACCCATTTTTGACAAATCCTTAATCCCCAAGATTGACCTGAAAATGTCTTGAAGTACGCTTTTATAAATGAGTACCTTCATTCCTTGGCTTTTCATATTTTTTAAGGTTACAAATGTTCTATGTGACTAAGCTAATTTTTCATTTTTTAAATCATGGTCCATAGTATTTTCCAGTTTACACCTTTCAATAGAGGTTCCAGTTGAGCTCTATCATTGTTATACTGAACTAGGAGCCTGCAAGATATGTTGATTGGGGACAACACCGGTTACCCCCACCCAGCACCCCAATTTGCATCCCTGTTGTTGACAGATAGGCCTTCCTCCCCCTGATTGGATAATAGGGCATATGTTTAGGGATATAAAAGGGTTGGAAGTCAGTCTGCTTTCAGTGTGCTCTCGAACTTGTAGAGAAGATTTATATGCTGACGGCAAGTTCAAGATATTAGGCAAGCAAAAAAATGGATCTCTCAAGACTTCCGGAATATGCTGACTTCAAACATCCAAGCTTAAATCACCCAGAACAAAGCATTCTCTTGTGTTGCATCTCTGGTAAGAAAGTGCTTCCTGTTTAGGGCAATGTGGGCTTTGGGTTACATCACGCAGCAAAGGAGGAAGCATTGCTCTTTAAATATTATTCTGTTATTTCAACAAAACTGCAATGATTAGCTCTCTTTCATCTTATTTATGCTTTATATCCCACCTGACATGACCTAGAACAAAGCACTCTCTTGTGACCCATTTCTGGTGAGAAAGTGCTTCCTGTTTTGTGCAATGTGGGGACTGGGTTAAATCAACTCCTCAAGACAGAAGCATCGATTTTATCATTTTTTAACTGAGAGCTTGTGGAAAATTGTTTTTCATCTTGTCTACATCCTGGCCATGCCAGCTCACATGACCTAGAACAAAACACTCTCTGGAGTCCCATTTCTAGTGAGAAAGTGCTTCCTGTTTTGGGCAATGTGGGAACTGGGTTAAATCATCTACTCAAAATAGAAGCACCATTTAACTTAATATGGCACCGATAGTTGATGGAAAATGTAATACTTTTTGCTTCTGATCTACATTCTTTATATCCCACCTGACATGACCTAGAACAAAGCACTCTCTTGTGACCCATTTCTGGTGAGAAAGTGCTTCCTGTTTTGGGCAATGTGGGGACTGGGTGAAATCAACTCTATAAGATAGAAGCATCAATTTTATCATTTTTTAACTGATAGCTTGTGGAAAATTGTTTTTCATCTTGTCTACATCCCGGCCATGCCAGCTGACATGACCTAGAACAAAGCACTCTCTGGAGTCCCATTTCTAGTGAGAAAGTGCTTCCTGTTTTGGGCAATGTGGGAACTGGGTTAAATCATCTACTCAAAATAGAAGCACCATTTAACTTAATATGGCACCGATAGTTGATGGAAAATGTAATACTTTTTGCTTCTGATCTACATTCTTTATACCCCACCTGACATGACCTAGAGAAAAGCATTCTCTGGAGTCCCATGTCTGGTGAGAAAGTGCTTCCTGTTTTGGGCAATGTGGAAACTAGGTTAAGTTTCCAGTCATCGTTCAGCATGCCATAGTTTTCATGCTAACAATTCTATTTATTTTTAAGCTCAGTCAAAGAAGGTAACTTGACGTTGTCCAATCTTCTGTAATGGCAGTCTAGTTTGAGTAAAGGGGAGAGCCTAATAACTACATTCATTCACCACACAACTTTTTCCTAGAAGCCATTTCAAAAAGATTCAAAGTATGCAACACTCTAAACTCGGCACCATCCTGTGGAAAAAATAATTTGGGGACAGTGCTGTTGTGCTTGGGGCATTGTGAAGCCATAATCCCAGAGGCTGAATGGATCAGGCATCTTGCAAATCCAAACATTTTGAAAAGTAAAAAACGGTTATTATGAATCCATTTTTACTTTAATTCAGTTACCGTATTTTACCGCTTTAACTTGATTATTTTGGGGACAGAAATTCTATTTATGTGGGATTTTTAACATCAGACAAAATTGCTCTCCCAAACAACAGAATATGGACAGTGTTAAGTCAAGCCTTAGCCCTCAATTGCAAATTTTAAAGCAATGTATTTTTTTATTTGAACCCAAACCTCTATACTGTTGATACTTGATTCTTTACCCATTTTTGACAAATCCTTAATCCACAAGATTGACCTGATAATGTCTTGAAGTACGCTTTTATAAATGAGTACCTTCATTCCTTGGCTTTTCATATTTTTTAAGGTTACAAATGTTCTATGTGACTAAGCTAATTTTTCATTTTTTAAATCATGGTCCATAGTATTTTCCAGTTTACACCTTTCAATAGAGGTTTCAGTTGAGCTCTATCATTGTTATGCTGAACTAGGAGCCTGCAAGATATGTTAATTGGGGACAACACCCGTTACCCCCACCCAGCCCCCCAATTTGCATCCCTGTTGTTGACAGATAGGCCCTCCTCCCCCTGATTGGATAATAGGGCATATGTTTAGGGCTATAAAAGGGTTGGAAGTCAGTCTGCTTTCAGTGTGCTCTCGAACTTGTAGAGAAGATTTATATGCTGACGGCAAGTTCAAGATATTAGGCAAGCAAAAAAATGGATCTCTCAAGACTTCCGGAATATGCTGACTTCAAACATCCAAGCTTAAATCACCCAGAACAAAGCATTCTCTTGTGTTGCATCTCTGGTAAGAAAGTGCTTCCTGTTTAGGGCAATGTGGGCTTTGGGTTACATCACGCAGCAAAGGAAGAAGCATTGCTCTTTAAATATTATTCTGTTATTTCAACAAAACTGCAATGACTAGCTCTCTTTCATCTTATTTATGCTTTATATCCCACCTGACATGACCTAGAACAAAGCACTCTCTTGTGACCCATTTCTGGTGAGAAAGTGCTTCCTGTTTTGGGCAATGTGGGGACTGGGTTAAATCAACTCCTCAAGACAGAAGCATCGATTTTATCATTTTTTAACTGAGAGCTTGTGGAAAATTGTTTTTCATCTTGTCTACATCCTGGCCATGCCAGCTCACATGACCTAGAACAAAACACTCTCTGGAGTCCCATTTCTAGTGAGAAAGTGCTTCCTGTTTTGGGCAATGTGGGAACTGGGTTAAATCATCTACTCAAAATAGAAGCACCATTTAACTTAATATGGCACCGATAGTTGATGGAAAATGTAATACTTTTTGCTTCTGATCTACATTCTTTATATCCCACCTGACATGACCTAGAACAAAGCACTCTCTTGTGACCCATTTCTGGTGAGAAAGTGCTTCCTGTTTTGGGCAATGTGGGGACTGGGTGAAATCAACTCTATAAGATAGAAGCATCAATTTTATCATTTTTTAACTGATAGCTTGTGGAAAATTGTTTTTCATCTTGTCTACATCCCGGCCATGCCAGCTGACATGACCTAGAACAAAGCACTCTCTGGAGTCCCATTTCTAGTGAGAAAGTGCTTCCTGTTTTGGGCAATGTGGGAACTGGGTTAAATCATCTACTCAAAATAGAAGCACCATTTAACTTAATATGGCACCGATAGTTGATGGAAAATGTAATACTTTTTGCTTCTGATCTACATTCTTTATACCCCACCTGACATGACCTAGAGAAAAGCACTCTCTGGAGTCCCATGTCTGGTGAGAAAGTGCTTCCTGTTTTGGGCAATGTGGAAACTAGGTTAAGTTTCCAGTCATCGTTCAGCATGCCATAGTTTTCATGCTAACAATTCTATTTATTTTTAAGCTCAGTCAAAGAAGGTAACTTGACGTTGTCCAATCTTCTGTAATGGCAGTCTAGTTTGAGTAAAGGGGAGAGCCTAATAACTACATTCATTCACCACACAACTTTTTCCTAGAAGCCATTTCAAAAAGATTCAAAGTATGCAACACTCTAAACTCGGCACCATCCTGTGGAAAAAATAATTTGGGGACAGTGCTGTTGTGCTTGGGGCATTGTGAAGCCATAATCCCAGAGGCTGAATGGATCAGGCATCTTGCAAATCCAAACATTTTGAAAAGTAAAAAACGGTTATTATGAACCCATTTTTACTTTAATTCAGTTACCGTATTTTACCGCTTTAACTTGATTATTTTGGGGACAGAAATTCTATTTATGTGGGATTTTTAACATCAGACAAAATTGCTCTCCCAAACAACAGAATATGGACAGTGTTAAGTCAAGCCTTAGCCCTCAATTGCAAATTTTAAAGCAATGTATTTTTTTATTTGAACCCAAACCTCTATACTGTTGATACTTGATTCTTTACCCATTTTTGACAAATCCTTAATCCACAAGATTGACCTGAAAATGTCTTGAAGTACGCTTTTATAAATGAGTACCTTCATTCCTTGGCTTTTCATATTTTTTAAGGTTACAAATGTTCTATGTGACTAAGCTAATTTTTCATTTTTTAAATCATGGTCCATAGTATTTTCCAGTTTACACCTTTCAATAGAGGTTTCAGTTGAGCTCTATCATTGTTATGCTGAACTAGGAGCCTGCAAGATATGTTGATTGGGGACAACACCCGTTACCCCCACCCAGCACCCCAATCTGCATCCCTGTTGTTGACAGATAGGCCCTCCTCCCCCTGATTGGATAATAGGGCTATAAAAGGGTTGGAAGTCAGTCTGCTTTCAGTGTGCTCTCGAACTTGTAGAGAAGATTTATATGCTGACGGCAAGTTCAAGATATTAGGCAAGCAAAAAAATGGATCTCTCAAGACTTCCGGAATATGCTGACTTCAAACATCCAAGCTTAAATCACCCAGAACAAAGCATTCTCTTGTGTTGCATCTCTGGTAAGAAAGTGCTTCCTGTTTAGGGCAATGTGGGCTTTGGGTTACATCACGCAGCAAAGGAAGAAGCATTGCTCTTTAAATATTATTCTGTTATTTCAACAAAACTGCAATGACTAGCTCTCTTTCATCTTATTTATGCTTTATATCCCACCTGACATGACCTAGAACAAAGCACTCTCTTGTGACCCATTTCTGGTGAGAAAGTGCTTCCTGTTTTGGGCAATGTGGGGACTGGGTTAAATCAACTCCTCAAGACAGAAGCATCGATTTTATCATTTTTTAACTGAGAGCTTGTGGAAAATTGTTTTTCATCTTGTCTACATCCTGGCCATGCCAGCTCACATGACCTAGAACAAAACACTCTCTGGAGTCCCATTTCTAGTGAGAAAGTGCTTCCTGTTTTGGGCAATGTGGGAACTGGGTTAAATCATCTACTCAAAATAGAAGCACCATTTAACTTAATATGGCAACGATAGTTGATGGAAAATGTAATACTTTTTGCTTCTGATCTACATTCTTTATATCCCACCTGACATGACCTAGAACAAAGCACTCTCTTGTGACCCATTTCTGGTGAGAAAGTGCTTCCTGTTTTGGGCAATGTGGGGACTGGGTTAAATCATCTACTCAAAATAGAAGCACCATTTAACTTAATATGGCACCGATAGTTGATGGAAAATGCAATACATTTTGCTTCTGATCTCCAGTCTTTATTTCCCTCCTGACATGACCTAGAGAAAAGCACTCTCTGGAGTCCCATGTCTGGTGAGAAAGTGCTTCCTGTTTTGGGCAATGTGGAAACTAGGTTAAGTTTCCAGTCATCGTTCAGCATGCCATAGTTTTCATGCTAACAATTCTATTTATTTTTAAGCTCAGTCAAAGAAGGTAACTTGACGTTGTCCAATCTTCTGTAATGGCAGTCTAGTTTGAGTAAAGGGGAGAGCCTAATAACTACATCCATTCACCACACAACTTTTTCCTAGAAGCCATTTCAAAAAGATTCAAAGTATGCAACACTCTAAACTCGGCACCATCCTGTGGAAAAAATAATTTGGGGACAGTGCTGTTGTGCTTGGGGCATTGTGAAGCCATAATCCCAGAGGCTGAATGGATCAGGCATCTTGCAAATCCAAAAATTTTGAAAAGTAAAAAACGGTTATTATGAACCCATTTTTACTTTAATTCAGTTACCGTATTTTACCGCTTTAACTTGATTATTTTGGGGACAGAAATTCTATTTATGTGGGATTTTTAACATCAGACAAAATTGCTCTCCCAAACAACAGAATATGGACAGTGTTAAGTCAAGCCTTAGCCCTCAATTGCAAATTTTAAAGCAATTTATTTTTTTATTTGAACCCAAACCTCTATACTGTTGATACTTGATTCTTTACCCATTTTTGACAAATCCTTAATCCACAAGATTGACCTGAAAATGTCTTGAAGTACGCTTTTATAAATGAGTACCTTCATTCCTTGGCTTTTCATATTTTTTAAGGTTACAAATGTTCTATGTGACTAAGCTAATTTTTCATTTTTTAAATCATGGTCCATAGTATTTTCCAGTTTACACCTTTCAATAGAGGTTTCAGTTGAGCTCTATCATTGTTATGCTGAACTAGGAGCCTGCAAGATATTTTGATTGGGGACAACACCCGTTACCCCCACCCAGCACCCCAATTTTCATCCCTGTTGTTGACAGATAGGCCCTCCTCCCCCTGATTGGATAATAGGGCTATAAAAGGGTTGGAAGTCAGTCTGCTTTCAGTGTGCTCTCGAACTTGTAGAGAAGATTTATCTGCTGACGGCAAGTTCAAGATATTAGGCAAGCAAAAAAATGGATCTCTCAAGACTTCCGGAATATGCTGACTTCAAACATCCAAGCTTAAATCACCCAGAACAAAGCATTCTCTTGTGTTGCATCTCTGGTAAGAAAGTGCTTCCTGTTTAGGGCAATGTGGGCTTTGGGTTACATCACGCAGCAAAGGAGGAAGCATTGCTCTTTAAATATTATTCTGTTATTTCAACAAAACTGCAATGATTAGCTCTCTTTCATCTTATTTATGCTTTATATCCCACCTGACATGACCTAGAACAAAGCACTCTCTGGAGTCCCATTTCTAGTGAGAAAGTGCTTCCTGTTTTGGGCAATGTGGGAACTGGGTTAAATCATCTACTCAAAATAGAAGCACCATTTAACTTAATATGGCACCGATAGTTGATGGAAAATGTAATACTTTTTGCTTCTGATCTACATTCTTTATATCCCACCTGACATGACCTAGAACAAAGCACTCTCTTGTGACCCATTTCTGGTGAGAAAGTGCTTCCTGTTTTGGGCAATGTGGGGACTGGGTCAAATCAACTCTATAAGATAGAAGCATCAATTTTATCATTTTTTAACTGATAGCTTGTGGAAAATTGTTTTTCATCTTGTCTACATCCCGGCCATGCCAGCTGACATGACCTAGAACAAAGCACTCTCTGGAGTCCCATTTCTAGTGAGAAAGTGCTTCCTGTTTTGGGCAATGTAGGAACTGGGTTAAATCATCTACTCAAAATAGAAGCACCATTTAACTTAATATGGCACCGATAGTTGATGGAAAATGCAATACATTTTGCTTCTGATCTCCAGTCTTTATTTCCCTCCTGACATGACCTAGAGAAAAGCACTCTCTGGAGTCCCATGTCTGGTGAGAAAGTGCTTCCTGTTTTGGGCAATGTGGAAACTAGGTTAAGTTTCCAGTCATCGTTCAGCATGCCATAGTTTTCATGCTAACAATTCTATTTATTTTTAAGCTCAGTCAAAGAAGGTAACTTGACTTTGTCCAATCTTCTGTAATGGCAGTCTAGTTTGAGTAAAGGGGAGAGCATAATAACTACATTCATTCACCACACAACTTTTTCCTAGAAGCCATTTCAAAAAGATTCAACGTATGCAACACTCTAAACTCGGCACCATCCTGTGGAAAAAATAATTTGGGGACAGTGCTGTTGTGCTTGGGGCATTGTGAAGCCATAATCCCAGAGGCTGAATGGATCAGGCATCTTGCAAATCCAAACATTTTGAAAAGTAAAAAACGGTTATTATGAACCCATTTTTACCTGAATTCAGTTACCTTATTTTACCGCTTTACCTTGATTATTTTGGGGACAGAAATTCTATTTATGTGGGATTTTTAACATCAGACAAAATTGCTCTCCAAAACAACAGAATATGGACAGTGTTAAGTCAAGCCTTAGCCCTCAATTGCAAATTTTAAAGCAATGCATTTTTTTTATTTGAACCTAAACCTCTATACTGTTGATACTTGATTCTTTACCCATTTTTGACAAATCCTTAATCCACAAGATTGACCTGAAAATGTCTTGAAGTACACTTTTTTTTATAAATGAGTACCTTCATTCCTTGGCTTTTCATATTTTTTAAGGTTACAAATGTTCTATGTGACTAAGCTAATTTTTCATTTTTTAAATCATGGTCCATAGTATTTTCCAGTTTACACCTTTCAATAGAGGTTTCAGTTGAGCTCTATCATTGTTATGCTGAACAAGGAGTCTGCAAGATATGTTGATTGGGGACAACACCCGTTACCCCCACCCAGAACCACAATGTGCATCCCTGTTGTTGACAGATAGGCCCTCCTCCCCCTGATTGGATAATAGGGCATATGTTTAGGGCTATAAAAGGGTTGGAAGTCAGTCTGCTTTCAGTGTGCTCTCGAACTTGTAGAGAAGATTTATCTGCTGACGGCAAGTTCAAGATATTAGGCAAGCAATAAATGGATCTCTCAAGACTTCCGGAATATGCCTACTTCAAGCATCCAAGCTTAAATCACCCAGAACGAAGCATTCTCTTGTGTTGCATCTCTGGTAAGAAAGTGCTTCCTGTTTTGGGCAATGTGGGCTTTGGGTTACTTCACGCAGCAAATGAGGAAGCATTGCTCTTTAAATATTATTCTGTTATTTTAACAAAACTGCAATGATTAGCTCTCTTTCATCTTATTTATGCTTTATATCCCACCTGACATGACCTAGAACAAATCACTCTCTTGTGACCCATTTCTGGTGAGAAAGTGCTTCCTGTTTTGGGCAATGTGGGGACTGGGTTAAATCAACTCCTCAAGACAGAAGCATCAATTTTATCATTTTTTAACTGAGAGCCTGTGGAAAATTGTTTTTCATCTTGTCTACATCCTGGCCATGCCAGCTGACATGACCTAGAACAAAGCATTCTCTGGAGTCCCATTTCTAGTGAGAAAGTGCTTCCTGTTTTGGGCAATGTGGGAACTTGGTTAAATCATCTACTCAAAATAGAAGCACCATTTAACTTAATATGGCACCGATAGTTGATGGAAAATGTAATACTTTTTGCTTCTGATCTACATTCTTTATACCCCACCTGACATGACCTAGAGAAAAGCACTCCCTGGAGTCCCATGTCTGGTGAGAAAGTGCTTCCTGTTTTGGGCAATGTGGAAACTAGGTTAAGTTTCCAGTCATCGTTCAGCATGCCATAGTTTTCATGCTAACAATTCTATTTATTTTTAAGCTCAGTCAAAGAAGGTAACTTGACGTTGTCCAATCTTCTGTAATGGCAGTCTAGTTTGAGTAAAGGGGAGAGCCTAATAACTACATTCATTCACCACACAACTTTTTCCTAGAAGCCATTTCAAAAAGATTCAAAGTATCCAACACTCTAAACTCGGCACCATCCTGTGGAAAAAAAAATTTGGAGACAGTGCTGTTGTGCTTGGGGCATTGTGAAGCCATAATCCCAGAGGCTGAATGGATCAGGCATCTTGCAAATCCAAACATTTTGAAAAGTAAAAAATGGTTATTATGAACCCATTTTTACTTTAATTCAGTTACCGTATTTTACCGCTTTAACTTGATTATTTTGGGGACAGAAATTCTATTTATGTGGGATTTTTAACATCAGACAAAATTGCTCTCCCAAACAACAGAATATGGACAGTGTTAAGTCAAGCCTTAGCCCTCAATTGCAAATTTTAAAGCAATGTATTTTTTTATTTGAACCCAAACCTCTATACTGTTGATACTTGATTCTTTACCCATTTTTGACAAATCCTTAATCCCCAAGATTGACCTGAAAATGTCTTGAAGTACGCTTTTATAAATGAGTACCTTCATTCCTTGGCTTTTCATATTTTTTAAGGTTACAAATGTTCTATGTGACTAAGCTAATTTTTCATTTTTTAAATCATGGTCCATAGTATTTTCCAGTTTACACCTTTCAATAGAGGTTCCAGTTGAGCTCTATCATTGTTATACTGAACTAGGAGCCTGCAAGATATGTTGATTGGGGACAACACCGGTTACCCCCACCCAGCACCCCAATTTGCATCCCTGTTGTTGACAGATAGGCCTTCCTCCCCCTGATTGGATAATAGGGCATATATTTAGGGATATAAAAGGGTTGGAAGTCAGTCTGCTTTCAGTGTGCTCTCGAACTTGTAGAGAAGATTTATATGCTGACGGCAAGTTCAAGATATTAGGCAAGCAAAAAAATGGATCTCTCAAGACTTCCGGAATATGCTGACTTCAAACATCCAAGCTTAAATCACCCAGAACAAAGCATTCTCTTGTGTTGCATCTCTGGTAAGAAAGTGCTTCCTGTTTAGGGCAATGTGGGCTTTGGGTTACATCACGCAGCAAAGGAAGAAGCATTGCTCTTTAAATATTATTCTGTTATTTCAACAAAACTGCAATGACTAGCTCTCTTTCATCTTATTTATGCTTTATATCCCACCTGACATGACCTAGAACAAAGCACTCTCTTGTGACCCATTTCTGGTGAGAAAGTGCTTCCTGTTTTGGGCAATGTGGGGACTGGGTTAAATCAACTCCTCAAGACAGAAGCATCGATTTTATCATTTTTTAACTGAGAGCTTGTGGAAAATTGTTTTTCATCTTGTCTACATCCTGGCCATGCCAGCTCACATGACCTAGAACAAAACACTCTCTGGAGTCCCATTTCTAGTGAGAAAGTGCTTCCTGTTTTGGGCAA
The DNA here is from genome assembly GCA_027917425.1 of Gastrophryne carolinensis. Taxonomy (NCBI): domain Eukaryota; kingdom Metazoa; phylum Chordata; class Amphibia; order Anura; family Microhylidae; genus Gastrophryne; species Gastrophryne carolinensis. Next base: position 81,861,474 of record CM051238.1, on the reverse strand, counting down.
TGTGGGAACTGGGTTAAATCATCTACTCAAAATAGAAGCACCATTTAACTTAATATGGCACCGATAGTTGATGGAAAATGTAATACTTTTTGCTTCTGATCTACATTCTTTATATCCCACCTGACATGACCTAGAACAAAGCACTCTCTTGTGACCCATTTCTGGTGAGAAAGTGCTTCCTGTTTTGGGCAATGTGGGGACTGGGTTAAATCATCTACTCAAAATAGAAGCACCATTTAACTTAATATGGCACCGATAGTTGATGGAAAATGCAATACATTTTGCTTCTGATCTCCAGTCTTTATTTCCCTCCTGACATGACCTAGAGAAAAGCACTCTCTGGAGTCCCATGTCTGGTGAGAAAGTGCTTCCTGTTTTGGGCAATGTGGAAACTAGGTTAAGTTTCCAGTCATCGTTCAGCATGCCATAGTTTTCATGCTAACAATTCTATTTATTTTTAAGCTCAGTCAAAGAAGGTAACTTGACGTTGTCCAATCTTCTGTAATGGCAGTCTAGTTTGAGTAAAGGGGAGAGCCTAATAACTACATCCATTCACCACACAACTTTTTCCTAGAAGCCATTTCAAAAAGATTCAAAGTATGCAACACTCTAAACTCGGCACCATCCTGTGGAAAAAATAATTTTGGGACAGTGCTGTTGTGCTTGGGGCATTGTGAAGCCATAATCCCAGAGGCTGAATGGATCAGGCATCTTGCAAATCCAAACATTTTGAAAAGTAAAAAATGGTTATTATGAACCCATTTTTACTTGAATTCAGTTACCGTATTTTACCGCTTTAACTTGATTATTTTGGGGACAGAAATTCTATTTATGTGGGATTTTTAACATCAGACAAAATTGCTCTCCCAAATAACAGAATATGGACAGTGTTAAGTCAAGCCTTAGCCCTCAATTGCAAATTTTAAAGCAATGTATTTTTTTATTTGAACCCAAACCTCTATACTGTTGATGCTTGATTCTTTACCCATTTTTGACAAATCCTTAATCCACAAGATTGACCTGAAAATGTCTTGAAGTACGCTTTTATAAATGAGTACCCTCATTCCTTGGCTTTTCATATTTTTTAAGGTTACAAATGTTCTATGTGACTAAGCTAATTTTTCATTTTTTAAATCATGGTCCATAGTATTTTCCAGTTTACACCTTTCAATAGAGGTTTCAGTTGAGCTCTATCATTGTTATGCTGAACTAGGAGCCTGCAAGATATGTTGATTGGGGACAACACCCGTTACCCCCACCCAGCACCCCAATTTTCATCCCTGTTGTTGACAGATAGGCCCTCCTCCCCCTGATTGGATAATAGGGCATATGTTTAGGGCTATAAAAGGGTTGGAAGTCAGTCTGCTTTCAGTGTGCTCTCGAACTTGTAGAGAAGATTTATATGCTGACGGCAAGTTCAAGATATTAGGCAAGCAAAAAAATGGATCTCTCAAGACTTCCGGAATATGCTGACTTCAAACATCCAAGCTTAAATCACCCAGAACAAAGCATTCTCTTGTGTTGCATCTCTGGTAAGAAAGTGCTTCCTGTTTAGGGCAATGTGGGCTTTGGGTTACATCACGCAGCAAAGGAGGAAGCATTGCTCTTTAAATATTATTCTGTTATTTCAACAAAACTGCAATGATTAGCTCTCTTTCATCTTATTTATGCTTTATATCCCACCTGACATGACCTAGAACAAAGCACTCTCTTGTGACCCATTTCTGGTGAGAAAGTGCTTCCTGTTTTGGGCAATGTGGGGACTGGGTTAAATCATCTACTCAAAATAGAAGCACCATTTAACTTAATATGGCACCGATAGTTGATGGAAAATGCAATACATTTTGCTTCTGATCTCCAGTCTTTATTTCCCTCCTGACATGACCTAGAGAAAAGCACTCTCTGGAGTCCCATGTCTGGTGAGAAAGTGCTTCCTGTTTTGGGCAATGTGGAAACTAGGTTAAGTTTCCAGTCATCGTTCAGCATGCCATAGTTTTCATGCTAACAATTCTATTTATTTTTAAGCTCAGTCAAAGAAGGTAACTTGACGTTGTCCAATCTTCTGTAATGGCAGTCTAGTTTGAGTAAAGGGGAGAGCCTAATAACTACATCCATTCACCACACAACTTTTTCCTAGAAGCCATTTCAAAAAGATTCAAAGTATGCAACACTCTAAACTCGGCACCATCCTGTGGAAAAAATAATTTGGGGACAGTGCTGTTGTGCTTGGGGCATTGTGAAGCCATAATCCCAGAGGCTGAATGGATCAGGCATCTTGCAAATCCAAACATTTTGAAAAGTAAAAAATGGTTATTATGAACCCATTTTTACTTTAATTCAGTTACCGTATGTTACCGCTTTAACTTGATTATTTTGGGGACAGAAATTCTATTTATGTGGGATTTTTAACATCAGACAAAATTGCTCTCCCAAATAACAGCATATGGACAGTGTTAAGTCAAGCCTTAGCCCTCAATTGCAAATTTTAAAGCAATGTATTTTTTTATTTGAACCCAACCCTCTATACTGTTGATGCTTGATTCTTTACCCATTTTTGACAAATCCTTAATCCACAAGATTGACCTGAAAATGTCTTGAAGTACGCTTTTATAAATGAGTACCTTCATTCCTTGGCTTTTCATATTTTTTAAGGTTACAAATGTTCTATGTGACTAAGCTAATTTTTCATTTTTTAAATCATGGTCCATAGTATTTTCCAGTTTACACCTTTCAGTAGAGGTTTCAGTTGAGCTCTATCATTGTTATGCTGAACTAGGAGCCTGCAAGATATGTTGATTGGGGACAACACCCGTTACCCCCACCCAGCACCCCAATTTTCATCCCTGTTGTTGACAGATAGGCCCTCCTCCCCCTGATTGGATAATAGGGCATATGTTTAGGGCTATAAAAGGGTTGGAAGTCAGTCTGCTTTCAGTGTGCTCTCGAACTTGTAGAGAAGATTTATATGCTGACGGCAAGTTCAAGATATTAGGCAAGCAAAAAAATGGATCTCTCAAGACTTCCGGAATATGCTGACTTCAAACATCCAAGCTTAAATCACCCAGAACAAAGCATTCTCTTGTGTTGCATCTCTGGTAAGAAAGTGCTTCCTGTTTAGGGCAATGTGGGCTTTGGGTTACATCACGCAGCAAAGGAGGAAGCATTGCTCTTTAAATATTATTCTGTTATTTCAACAAAACTGCAATGATTAGCTCTCTTTCATCTTATTTATGCTTTATATCCCACCTGACATGACCTAGAACAAAGCACTCTCTTGTGACCCATTTCTGGTGAGAAAGTGCTTCCTGTTTTGGGCAATGTGGGGACTGGGTTAAATCAACTCCTCAAGACAGAAGCATCGATTTTATCATTTTTTAACTGAGAGCTTGTGGAAAATTGTTTTTCATCTTGTCTACATCCTGGCCATGCCAGCTCACATGACCTAGAACAAAACACTCTCTGGAGTCCCATTTCTAGTGAGAAAGTGCTTCCTGTTTTGGGCAATGTGGGAACTGGGTTAAATCATCTACTCAAAATAGAAGCACCATTTAACTTAATATGGCACCGATAGTTGATGGAAAATGTAATACTTTTTGCTTCTGATCTACATTCTTTATATCCCACCTGACATGACCTAGAACAAAGCACTCTCTTGTGACCCATTTCTGGTGAGAAAGTGCTTCCTGTTTTGGGCAATGTGGGGACTGGGTGAAATCAACTCTATAAGATAGAAGCATCAATTTTATCATTTTTTAACTGATAGCTTGTGGAAAATTGTTTTTCATCTTGTCTACATCCCGGCCATGCCAGCTGACATGACCTAGAACAAAGCACTCTCTGGAGTCCCATTTCTAGTGAGAAAGTGCTTCCTGTTTTGGGCAATGTGGGAACTGGGTTAAATCATCTACTCAAAATAGAAGCACCATTTAACTTAATATGGCACCGATAGTTGATGGAAAATGTAATACTTTTTGCTTCTGATCTACATTCTTTATACCCCACCTGACATGACCTAGAGAAAAGCATTCTCTGGAGTCCCATGTCTGGTGAGAAAGTGCTTCCTGTTTTGGGCAATGTGGAAACTAGGTTAAGTTTCCAGTCATCGTTCAGCATGCCATAGTTTTCATGCTAACAATTCTATTTTTAAGCTCAGTCAAAGAAGGTAACTTGACGTTGTCCAATCTTCTGTAATGGCAGTCTAGTTTGAGTAAAGGGGAGAGCCTAATAACTACATTCATTCACCACACAACTTTTTCCTAGAAGCCATTTCAAAAAGATTCAAAGTATGCAACACTCTAAACTCGGCACCATCCTGTGGAAAAAATAATTTGGGGACAGTGCTGTTGTGCTTGGGGCATTGTGAAGCCATAATCCCAGAGGCTGAATGGATCAGGCATCTTGCAAATCCAAACATTTTGAAAAGTAAAAAACGGTTATTATGAATCCATTTTTACTTTAATTCAGTTACCGTATTTTACCGCTTTAACTTGATTATTTTGGGGACAGAAATTCTATTTATGTGGGATTTTTAACATCAGACAAAATTGCTCTCCCAAACAACAGAATATGGACAGTGTTAAGTCAAGCCTTAGCCCTCAATTGCAAATTTTAAAGCAATGTATTTTTTTATTTGAACCCAAACCTCTATACTGTTGATACTTGATTCTTTACCCATTTTTGACAAATCCTTAATCCACAAGATTGACCTGAAAATGTCTTGAAGTACGCTTTTATAAATGAGTACCTTCATTCCTTGGCTTTTCATATTTTTTAAGGTTACAAATGTTCTATGTGACTAAGCTAATTTTTCATTTTTTAAATCATGGTCCATAGTATTTTCCAGTTTACACCTTTCAATAGAGGTTTCAGTTGAGCTCTATCATTGTTATGCTGAACTAGGAGCCTGCAAGATATGTTGATTGGGGACAACACCCGTTACCCCCACCCAGCACCCCAATTTTCATCCCTGTTGTTGACAGATAGGCCCTCCTCCCCCTGATTGGATAATAGGGCATATGTTTAGGGCTATAAAAGGGTTGGAAGTCAGTCTGCTTTCAGTGTGCTCTCGAACTTGTAGAGAAGATTTATATGCTGACGGCAAGTTCAAGATATTAGGCAAGCAAAAAAATGGATCTCTCAAGACTTCCGGAATATGCTGACTTCAAACATCCAAGCTTAAATCACCCAGAACAAAGCATTCTCTTGTGTTGCATCTCTGGTAAGAAAGTGCTTCCTGTTTAGGGCAATGTGGGCTTTGGGTTACATCACGCAGCAAAGGAGGAAGCATTGCTCTTTAAATATTATTCTGTTATTTCAACAAAACTGCAATGATTAGCTCTCTTTCATCTTATTTATGCTTTATATCCCACCTGACATGACCTAGAACAAAGCACTCTCTTGTGACCCATTTCTGGTGAGAAAGTGCTTCCTGTTTTGGGCAATGTGGGGACTGGGTTAAATCAACTCCTCAAGACAGAAGCATCGATTTTATCATTTTTTAACTGAGAGCTTGTGGAAAATTGTTTTTCATCTTGTCTACATCCTGGCCATGCCAGCTCACATGACCTAGAACAAAACACTCTCTGGAGTCCCATTTCTAGTGAGAAAGTGCTTCCTGTTTTGGGCAATGTGGGAACTGGGTTAAATCATCTACTCAAAATAGAAGCACCATTTAACTTAATATGGCACAGATAGTTGATGGAAAATGTAATACTTTTTGCTTCTGATCTACATTCTTTATATCCCACCTGACATGACCTAGAACAAAGCACTCTCTTGTGACCCATTTCTGGTGAGAAAGTGCTTCCTGTTTTGGGCAATGTGGGGACTGGGTGAAATCAACTCTATAAGATAGAAGCATCAATTTTATCATTTTTTAACTGATAGCTTGTGGAAAATTGTTTTTCATCTTGTCTACATCCCGGCCATGCCAGCTGACATGACCTAGAACAAAGCACTCTCTGGAGTCCCATTTCTAGTGAGAAAGTGCTTCCTGTTTTGGGCAATGTGGGAACTGGGTTAAATCATCTACTCAAAATAGAAGCACCATTTAACTTAATATGGCACCGATAGTTGATGGAAAATGTAATACTTTTTGCTTCTGATCTACATTCTTTATACCCCACCTGACATGACCTAGAGAAAAGCATTCTCTGGAGTCCCATGTCTGGTGAGAAAGTGCTTCCTGTTTTGGGCAATGTGGAAACTAGGTTAAGTTTCCAGTCATCGTTCAGCATGCCATAGTTTTCATGCTAACAATTCTATTTATTTTTAAGCTCAGTCAAAGAAGGTAACTTGACGTTGTCCAATCTTCTGTAATGGCAGTCTAGTTTGAGTAAAGGGGAGAGCCTAATAACTACATTCATTCACCACACAACTTTTTCCTAGAAGCCATTTCAAAAAGATTCAAAGTATGCAACACTCTAAACTCGGCACCATCCTGTGGAAAAAATAATTTGGGGACAGTGCTGTTGTGCTTGGGGCATTGTGAAGCCATAATCCCAGAGGCTGAATGGATCAGGCATCTTGCAAATCCAAACATTTTGAAAAGTAAAAAACGGTTATTATGAACCCATTTTTACTTTAATTCAGTTACCGTATTTTACCGCTTTAACTTGATTATTTTGGGGACAGAAATTCTATTTATGTGGGATTTTTAACATCAGACAAAATTGCTCTCCCAAACAACAGAATATGGACAGTGTTAAGTCAAGCCTTAGCCCTCAATTGCAAATTTTAAAGCAATGTATTTTTTTATTTGAACCCAAACCTCTATACTGTTGATACTTGATTCTTTACCCATTTTTGACAAATCCTTAATCCACAAGATTGACCTGAAAATGTCTTGAAGTACGCTTTTATAAATGAGTACCTTCATTCCTTGGCTTTTCATATTTTTTAAGGTTACAAATGTTCTATGTGACTAAGCTAATTTTCATTTTTTAAATCATGGTCCATAGTATTTTCCAGTTTACACCTTTCAATAGAGGTTTCAGTTGAGCTCTATCATTGTTATGCTGAACTAGGAGCCTGCAAGATATGTTAATTGGGGACAACACCCGTTACCCCCACCCAGCCCCCCAATTTGCATCCCTGTTGTTGACAGATAGGCCCTCCTCCCCCTGATTGGATAATAGGGTATATGTTTAGGGCTATAAAAGGGTTGGAAGTCAGTCTGCTTTCAGTGTGCTCTCGAACTTGTAGAGAAGATTTATATGCTGACGGCAAGTTCAAGATATTAGGCAAGCAAAAAAATGGATCTCTCAAGACTTCCGGAATATGCTGACTTCAAACATCCAAGCTTAAATCACCCAGAACAAAGCATTCTCTTGTGTTGCATCTCTGGTAAGAAAGTGCTTCCTGTTTAGGGCAATGTGGGCTTTGGGTTACATCACGCAGCAAAGGAAGAAGCATTGCTCTTTAAATATTATTCTGTTATTTCAACAAAACTGCAATGACTAGCTCTCTTTCATCTTATTTATGCTTTATATCCCACCTGACATGACCTAGAACAAAGCACTCTCTTGTGACCCATTTCTGGTGAGAAAGTGCTTCCTGTTTTGGGCAATGTGGGGACTGGGTTAAATCAACTCCTCAAGACAGAAGCATCGATTTTATCATTTTTTAACTGAGAGCTTGTGGAAAATTGTTTTTCATCTTGTCTACATCCTGGCCATGCCAGCTCACATGACCTAGAACAAAACACTCTCTGGAGTCCCATTTCTAGTGAGAAAGTGCTTCCTGTTTTGGGCAATGTGGGAACTGGGTTAAATCATCTACTCAAAATAGAAGCACCATTTAACTTAATATGGCACCGATAGTTGATGGAAAATGTAATACTTTTTGCTTCTGATCTACATTCTTTATATCCCACCTGACATGACCTAGAACAAAGCACTCTCTTGTGACCCATTTCTGGTGAGAAAGTGCTTCCTGTTTTGGGCAATGTGGGGACTGGGTTAAATCATCTACTCAAAATAGAAGCACCATTTAACTTAATATGGCACCGATAGTTGATGGAAAATGCAATACATTTTGCTTCTGATCTCCAGTCTTTATTTCCCTCCTGACATGACCTAGAGAAAAGCACTCTCTGGAGTCCCATGTCTGGTGAGAAAGTGCTTCCTGTTTTGGGCAATGTGGAAACTAGGTTAAGTTTCCAGTCATCGTTCAGCATGCCATAGTTTTCATGCTAACAATTCTATTTATTTTTAAGCTCAGTCAAAGAAGGTAACTTGACGTTGTCCAATCTTCTGTAATGGCAGTCTAGTTTGAGTAAAGGGGAGAGCCTAATAACTACATCCATTCACCACACAACTTTTTCCTAGAAGCCATTTCAAAAAGATTCAAAGTATGCAACACTCTAAACTCGGCACCATCCTGTGGAAAAAATAATTTTGGGACAGTGCTGTTGTGCTTGGGGCATTGTGAAGCCATAATCCCAGAGGCTGAATGGATCAGGCATCTTGCAAATCCAAACATTTTGAAAAGTAAAAAATGGTTATTATGAACCCATTTTTACTTTAATTCAGTTACCGTATTTTACCGCTTTAACTTGATTATTTTGGGGACAGAAATTCTATTTATGTGGGATTTTTAACATCAGACAAAATTGCTCTCCCAAATAACAGAATATGGACAGTGTTAAGTCAAGCCTTAGCCCTCAATTGCAAATTTTAAAGCAATGTATTTTTTTATTTGAACCCAAACCTCTATACTGTTGATACTTGATTCTTTACCCATTTTTGACAAATCCTTAATCCACAAGATTGACCTGAAAATGTCTTGAAGTACGCTTTTATAAATGAGTACCTTCATTCCTTGGCTTTTCATATTTTTTAAGGTTACAAATGTTCTATGTGACTAAGCTAATTTTTCATTTTTTAAATCATGGTCCATAGTATTTTCCAGTTTACACCTTTCAATAGAGGTTTCAGTTGAGCTCTATCATTGTTATGCTGAACTAGGAGCCTGCAAGATATGTTAATTGGGGACAACACCCGTTACCCCCACCCAGCCCCCCAATTTGCATCCCTGTTGTTGACAGATAGGCCCTCCTCCCCCTGATTGGATAATAGGGTATATGTTTAGGGCTATAAAAGGGTTGGAAGTCAGTCTGCTTTCAGTGTGCTCTCGAACTTGTAGAGAAGATTTATATGCTGACGGCAAGTTCAAGATATTAGGCAAGCAAAAAAATGGATCTCTCAAGACTTCCGGAATATGCTGACTTCAAACATCCAAGCTTAAATCACCCAGAACAAAGCATTCTCTTGTGTTGCATCTCTGGTAAGAAAGTGCTTCCTGTTTAGGGCAATGTGGGCTTTGGGTTACATCACGCAGCAAAGGAAGAAGCATTGCTCTTTAAATATTATTCTGTTATTTCAACAAAACTGCAATGACTAGCTCTCTTTCATCTTATTTATGCTTTATATCCCACCTGACATGACCTAGAACAAAGCACTCTCTTGTGACCCATTTCTGGTGAGAAAGTGCTTCCTGTTTTGGGCAATGTGGGGACTGGGTTAAATCAACTCCTCAAGACAGAAGCATCGATTTTATCATTTTTTAACTGAGAGCTTGTGGAAAATTGTTTTTCATCTTGTCTACATCCTGGCCATGCCAGCTCACATGACCTAGAACAAAACACTCTCTGGAGTCCCATTTCTAGTGAGAAAGTGCTTCCTGTTTTGGGCAATGTGGGAACTGGGTTAAATCATCTACTCAAAATAGAAGCACCATTTAACTTAATATGGCACCGATAGTTGATGGAAAATGTAATACTTTTTGCTTCTGATCTACATTCTTTATATCCCACCTGACATGACCTAGAACAAAGCACTCTCTTGTGACCCATTTCTGGTGAGAAAGTGCTTCCTGTTTTGGGCAATGTGGGGACTGGGTTAAATCATCTACTCAAAATAGAAGCACCATTTAACTTAATATGGCACCGATAGTTGATGGAAAATGCAATACATTTTGCTTCTGATCTCCAGTCTTTATTTCCCTCCTGACATGACCTAGAGAAAAGCACTCTCTGGAGTCCCATGTCTGGTGAGAAAGTGCTTCCTGTTTTGGGCAATGTGGAAACTAGGTTAAGTTTCCAGTCATCGTTCAGCATGCCATAGTTTTCATGCTAACAATTCTATTTATTTTTAAGCTCAGTCAAAGAAGGTAACTTGACGTTGTCCAATCTTCTGTAATGGCAGTCTAGTTTGAGTAAAGGGGAGAGCCTAATAACTACATCCATTCACCACACAACTTTTTCCTAGAAGCCATTTCAAAAAGATTCAAAGTATGCAACACTCTAAACTCGGCACCATCCTGTGGAAAAAATAATTTGGGGACAGTGCTGTTGTGCTTGGGGCATTGTGAAGCCATAATCCCAGAGGCTGAATGGATCAGGCATCTTGCAAATCCAAACATTTTGAAAAGTAAAAAATGGTTATTATGAACCCATTTTTACTTTAATTCAGTTACCGTATTTTACCGCTTTAACTTGATTATTTTGGGGACAGAAATTCTATTTATGTGGGATTTTTAACATCAGACAAAATTGCTCTCCCAAATAACAGAATATGGACAGTGTTAAGTCAAGCCTTAGCCCTCAATTGCAAATTTTAAAGCAATGTATTTTTTTATTTGAACCCAAACCTCTATACTGTTGATACTTGATTCTTTACCCATTTTTGACAAATCCTTAATCCACAAGATTGACCTGAAAATGTCTTGAAGTACGCTTTTATAAATGAGTACCTTCATTCCTTGGCTTTTCATATTTTTTAAGGTTACAAATGTTCTATGTGACTAAGCTAATTTTTCATTTTTTAAATCATGGTCCATAGTATTTTCCAGTTTACACCTTTCAATAGAGGTTTCAGTTGAGCTCTATCATTGTTATGCTGAACTAGGAGCCTGCAAGATATGTTGATTGGGGACAACACCCGTTACCCCCACCCAGCACCCCAATTTGCATCCCTGTTGTTGACAGATAGGCCCTCCTCCCCCTGATTGGATAATAGGGCATATGTTTAGGGCTATAAAAGGGTTGGAAGTCAGTCTGCTTTCAGCGTGCTCTCGAACTTGTAGAGAAGATTTATATGCTGACGGCAAGTTCAAGATATTAGGCAAGCAAAAAAATGGATCTCTCAAGACTTCCGGAATATGCTGATTTCAAACATCCAAGCTTAAATCACCCAGAACAAAGCATTCTCTTGTGTTGCATCTCTGGTAAGAAAGTGCTTCCTGTTTAGGGCAATGTGGGCTTTGGGTTACATCACGCAGCAAAGGAGGAAGCATTGCTCTTTAAATATTATTCTGTTATTTCAACAAAACTGCAATGATTAGCTCTCTTTCATCTTATTTATGCTTTATATCCCACCTGACATGACCTAGAACAAAGCACTCTCTTGTGACCCATTTCTGGTGAGAAAGTGCTTCCTGTTTTGGGCAATGTGGGGACTGGGTTAAATCAACTCCTCAAGACAGAAGCATCGATTTTATCATTTTTTAACTGAGAGCTTGTGGAAAATTGTTTTTCATCTTGTCTACATCCTGGCCATGCCAGCTCACATGACCTAGAACAAAACACTCTCTGGAGTCCCATTTCTAGTGAGAAAGTGCTTCCTGTTTTGGGCAATGTGGGAACTGGGTTAAATCATCTACTCAAAATAGAAGCACCATTTAACTTAATATGGCACCGATAGTTGATGGAAAATGTAATACTTTTTGCTTCTGATCTACATTCTTTATATCCCACCTGACATGACCTAGAACAAAGCACTCTCTTGTGACCCATTTCTGGTGAGAAAGTGCTTCCTGTTTTGGGCAATGTGGGGACTGGGTGAAATCAACTCTATAAGATAGAAGCATCAATTTTATCATTTTTTAACTGATAGCTTGTGGAAAATTGTTTTTCATCTTGTCTACATCCCGGCCATGCCAGCTGACATGACCTAGAACAAAGCACTCTCTGGAGTCCCATTTCTAGTGAGAAAGTGCTTCCTGTTTTGGGCAATGTGGGAACTGGGTTAAATCATCTACTCAAAATAGAAGCACCATTTAACTTAATATGGCACCGATAGTTGATGGAAAATGTAATACTTTTTGCTTCTGATCTACATTCTTTATACCCCACCTGACATGACCTAGAGAAAAGCACTCTCTGGAGTCCCATGTCTGGTGAGAAAGTGCTTCCTGTTTTGGGCAATGTGGAAACTAGGTTAAGTTTCCAGTCATCGTTCAGCATGCCATAGTTTTCATGCTAACAATTCTATTTATTTTTAAGCTCAGTCAAAGAAGGTAACTTGACGTTGTCCAATCTTCTGTAATGGCAGTCTAGTTTGAGTAAAGGGGAGAGCATAATAACTACATTCATTCACCACACAACTTTTTCCTAGAAGCCATTTCAAAAAGATTCAACGTATGCAACACTCTAAACTCGGCACCATCCTGCGGAAAAAATAATTTGGGGACAGTGCTGTTGTGCTTGGGGCATTGTGAAGCCATAATCCCAGAGGCTGAATGGATCAGGCATCTTGCAAATCCAAACATTTTGAAAAGTAAAAAACGGTTATTATGAACCCATTTTCACTTGAATTCAGTTACCTTATTTTACCGCTTTAACTTGATTATTTTGGGGACAGAAATTCTATTTATGTGGGATTTTTAACATCAGACAAAATTGCTCTCCAAAACAACAGAATATGGACAGTGTTAAGTCAAGCCTTAGCCCTCAATTGCAAATTTTAAAGCAATGCATTTTTTTTATTTGAACCTAAACCTCTATACTGTTGATACTTGATTCTTTACCCATTTTTGACAAATCCTTAATCCACAAGATTGACCTGAAAATGTCTTGAAGTACACTTTTTTATAAATGTGTACCTTCATTCCTTGGCTTTTCATATTTTTTAAGGTTACACATGTTCTATGTGACTAAGCTAATTTTTCATTTTTTAAATCATGGTCCATAGTATTTTCCAGTTTACACCTTTCAATAGAGGTTTCAGTTGAGCTCTATCATTGTTATGCTGAACAAGGAGTCTGCAAGATATGTTGATTGGGGACAACACCCGTTACCCCCACCCAGAACCACAATGTGCATCCCTGTTGTTGACAGATAGGCCCTCCTCCCCCTGATTGGATAATAGGGCATATGTTTAGGGCTATAAAAGGGTTGGAAGTCAGTCTGCTTTCAGTGTGCTCTCGAACTTGTAGAGAAGATTTATCTGCTGACGGCAAGTTCAAGATATTAGGCAAGCAATAAATGGATCTCTCAAGACTTCCGGAATATGCCTACTTCAAACATCCAAGCTTAAATCACCCAGAACGAAGCATTCTCTTGTGTTGCATCTCTGGTAAGAAAGTGCTTCCTGTTTTGGGCAATGTGGGCTTTGGGTTACATCACGCAGCAAATGAGGAAGCATTGCTCTTTAAATATTATTCTGTTATTTTAACAAAACTGCAATGATTAGCTCTCTTTCATCTTATTTATGCTTTATATCCCACCTGACATGACCTAGAACAAATCACCCTCTTGTGACCCATTTCTGGTGAGAAAGTGCTTCCTGTTTTGGGCAATGTGGGGACTGGGTCAAATCAACTCCTCAAGACAGAAGCATCAATTTTATCATTTTTTAACTGAGAGCTTGTGGAAAATTGTTTTTCATCTTGTCTACATCCCGGCCATGCCAGCTGACATGACCTAGAACAAAGCATTCTCTGGAGTCCCATTTCTAGTGAGAAAGTGCTTCCTGTTTTGGGCAATGTGGGAACTTGGTTAAATCATCTACTCAAAATAGAAGCACCATTTAACTTAATATGGCACCGATAGTTGATGGAAAATGTAATACTTTTTGCTTCTGATCTACATTCTTTATACCCCACCTGACATGACCTAGAGAAAAGCACTCTCTGGAGTCCCATGTCTGGTGAGAAAGTGCTTCCTGTTTTGGGCAATGTGGAAACTAGGTTAAGTTTCCAGTCATCGTTCAGCATGCCATAGTTTTCATGCTAACAATTCTATTTATTTTTAAGCTCAGTCAAAGAAGGTAACTTGACGTTGTCCAATCTTCTGTAATGGCAGTCTAGTTTGAGTAAAGGGGAGAGCATAATAACTACATTCATTCACCACACAACTTTTTCCTAGAAGCCATTTCAAAAAGATTCAACGTATGCAACACTCTCGAACTATGAACCCATTTTTACTTTAATTCAGTTACCGTATTTTACCGCTTTAACTTGATTATTTTGGGGACAGAAATTCTATTTATGTGGGATTTTTAACATCAGACAAAATTGCTCTCCCAAACAACTGAATATGGACAGTGTTAAGTCAAGCCTTAGCCCTCAATTGCAAATTTTAAAGCAATGTATTTTTTTTATTTGAACCCAAACCTCTATACTGTTGATACTTGATTCTTTGCCCATTTTTGACAAATCTTTAATCCACAAGATTGACCTGAAAATGTCTTGAAGTACGCTTTTATAAATGAGTACCTTCATTCCTTGGCTTTTCATATTTTTTAAGGTTACAAATGTTCTATGTGACTAAGCTAATTTTTCATTTTTTAAATCATGGTCCATAGTATTTTCCAGTTTACACCTTTCAATAGAGGTTTCAGTTGAGCTCTATCATTGTTATGCTGAACTAGGAGCCTGCAAGATATGTTGATTGGGGACAACACCCGTTACCCCCACCCAGCACCCCAATTTGCATCCCTGTTGTTGACAGATAGGCCCTCCTCCCCCTGATTGGATAATAGGCCTATAAAAGGGTTGGAAGTCAGTCTGCTTTCAGTGTGCTCTCGAACTTGTAGAGAAGATTTATCTGCTGACGGCAAGTTCAAGATATTAGGCAAGCAAAAAAATGGATCTCTCAAGACTTCCGGAATATGCTGACTTCAAACATCCAAGCTTAAATCACCCAGAACAAAGCATTCTCTTGTGTTGCATCTCTGGTAAGAAAGTGCTTCCTGTTTAGGGCAATGTGGGCTTTGGGTTACATCACGCAGCAAAGGAGGAAGCATTGCTCTTTAAATATTATTCTGTTATTTCAACAAAACTGCAATGATTAGCTCTCTTTCATCTTATTTATGCTTTATATCCCACCTGACATGACCTAGAACAAAACACTCTCTGGAGTCCCATTTCTAGTGAGAAAGTGCTTCCTGTTTTGGGCAATGTGGGAACTGGGTTAAATCATCTACTCAAAATAGAAGCACCATTTAACTTAATATGGCACCGATAGTTGATGGAAAATGTAATACTTTTTGCTTCTGATCTACATTCTTTATATCCCACCTGACATGACCTAGAACAAAGCACTCTCTTGTGACCCATTTCTGGTGAGAAAGTGCTTCCTGTTTTGGGCAATGTGGGGACTGGGTCAAATCAACTCTATAAGATAGAAGCATCAATTTTATCATTTTGAACTGATAGCTTGTGGAAAATTGTTTTTCATCTTGTCTACATCCCGGCCATGCCAGCTGACATGACCTAGAACAAAGCACTCTCTGGAGTCCCATTTCTAGTGAGAAAGTGCTTCCTGTTTTGGGCAATGTGGAAACTAGGTTAAGTTTCCAGTCATCGTTCAGCATGCCATAGTTTTCATGCTAACAATTCTATTTATTTTTAAGCTCAGTCAAAGAAGGTAACTTGACTTTGTCCAATCTTCTGTAATGGCTGTCTAGTTTGAGTAAAGGGGAGAGCATAATAACTACATTCATTCACCACACAACTTTTTCCTAGAAGCCATTTCAAAAAGATTCAACGTATGCAACACTCTAAACTCGGCACCATCCTGCGGAAAAAATAATTTGGGGACAGTGCTGTTGTGCTTGGGGCATTGTGAAGCCATAATCCCAGAGGCTGAATGGATCAGGCATCTTGCAAATCCAAACATTTTGAAAAGTAAAAAACGGTTATTATGAACCCATTTTTACTTGAATTCAGTTACCTTATTTTACCGCTTTAACTTGACTATTTTGGGGACAGAAATTCTATTTATGTGGGATTTTTAACATCAGACAAAATTGCTCTCCAAAACAACAGAATATGGACAGTGTTAAGTCAAGCCTTAGCCCTCAATTGCAAATTTTAAAGCAATGCATTTTTTTTATTTGAACCTAAACCTCTATACTGTTGATACTTGATTCTTTACCCATTTTTGACAAATCCTTAATCCACAAGATTGACCTGAAAATGTCTTGAAGTACACTTTTTTTATAAATGAGTACCTTCATTCCTTGGCTTTTCATATTTTTTAAGGTTACACATGTTCTATGTGACTAAGCTAATTTTTCATTTTTTAAATCATGGTCCATAGTATTTTCCAGTTTACACCTTTCAATAGAGGTTTCAGTTGAGCTCTATCATTGTTATGCTGAACAAGGAGTCTGCAAGATATGTTGATTGGGGACAACACCCGTTACCCCCACCCAGAACCACAATGTGCATCCCTGTTGTTGACAGATAGGCCCTCCTCCCCCTGATTGGATAATAGGGCATATGTTTAGGGCTATAAAAGGGTTGGAAGTCAGTCTGCTTTCAGTGTGCTCTCGAACTTGTAGAGAAGATTTATCTGCTGACGGCAAGTTCAAGATATTAGGCAAGCAATAAATGGATCTCTCAAGACTTCCGGAATATGCCTACTTCAAACATCCAAGCTTAAATCACCCAGAACGAAGCATTCTCTTGTGTTGCATCTCTGGTAAGAAAGTGCTTCCTGTTTTGGGCAATGTGGGCTTTGGGTTACATCACGCAGCAAATGAGGAAGCATTGCTCTTTAAATATTATTCTGTTATTTTAACAAAACTGCAATGATTAGCTCTCTTTCATCTTATTTATGCTTTATATCCCACCTGACATGACCTAGAACAAATCACCCTCTTGTGACCCATTTCTGGTGAGAAAGTGCTTCCTGTTTTGGGCAATGTGGGGACTGGGTCAAATCAACTCCTCAAGACAGAAGCATCAATTTTATCATTTTTTAACTGAGAGCTTGTGGAAAATTGTTTTTCATCTTGTCCACATCCCGGCCATGCCAGCTGACATGACCTAGAACAAAGCATTCTCTGGAGTCCCATTTCTAGTGAGAAAGTGCTTCCTGTTTTGGGCAATGTGGGAACTTGGTTAAATCATCTACTCAAAATAGAAGCACCATTTAACTTAATATGGCACCGATAGTTGATGGAAAATGTAATACTTTTTGCTTCTGATCTACATTCTTTATACCCCACCTGACATGACCTAGAGAAAAGCACTCTCTGGAGTCCCATGTCTGGTGAGAATGTGCTTCCTGTTTTGGGCAATGTGGAAACTAGGTTAAGTTTCCAGTCATCGTTCAGCATGCCATAGTTTTCATGCTAACAATTCTATTTATTTTTAAGCTCAGTCAAAGAAGGTAACTTGACGTTGTCCAATCTTCTGTAATGGCAGTCTAGTTTGAGTAAAGGGGAGAGCATAATAACTACATTCATTCACCACACAACTTTTTCCTAGAAGCCATTTCAAAAAGATTCAACGTATGCAACACTCTCGAACTATGAACCCATTTTTACTTTAATTCAGTTACCGTATTTTACCGCTTTAACTTGATTATTTTGGGGACAGAAATTCTATTTATGTGGGATTTTTAACATCAGACAAAATTGCTCTCCCAAACAACTGAATATGGACAGTGTTAAGTCAAGCCTTAGCCCTCAATTGCAAATTTTAAAGCAATGTATTTTTTTTATTTGAACCCAAACCTCTATACTGTTGATACTTGATTCTTTGCCCATTTTTGACAAATCTTTAATCCACAAGATTGACCTGAAAATGTCTTGAAGTACGCTTTTATAAATGAGTACCTTCATTCCTTGGCTTTTCATATTTTTTAAGGTTACAAATGTTCTATGTGACTAAGCTAATTTTTCATTTTTTAAATCATGGTCCATAGTATTTTCCAGTTTACACCTTTCAATAGAGGTTTCAGTTGAGCTCTATCATTGTTATGCTGAACTAGGAGCCTGCAAGATATGTTGATTGGGGACAACACCCGTTACCCCCACCCAGCACCCCAATTTGCATCCCTGTTGTTGACAGATAGGCCCTCCTCCCCCTGATTGGATAATAGGCCTATAAAAGGGTTGGAAGTCAGTCTGCTTTCAGTGTGCTCTCGAACTTGTAGAGAAGATTTATCTGCTGACGGCAAGTTCAAGATATTAGGCAAGCAAAAAAATGGATCTCTCAAGACTTCCGGAATATGCTGACTTCAAACATCCAAGCTTAAATCACCCAGAACAAAGCATTCTCTTGTGTTGCATCTCTGGTAAGAAAGTGCTTCCTGTTTAGGGCAATGTGGGCTTTGGGTTACATCACGCAGCAAAGGAGGAAGCATTGCTCTTTAAATATTATTCTGTTATTTCAACAAAACTGCAATGATTAGCTCTCTTTCATCTTATTTATGCTTTATATCCCACCTGACATGACCTAGAACAAAACACTCTCTGGAGTCCCATTTCTAGTGAGAAAGTGCTTCCTGTTTTGGGCAATGTGGGAACTGGGTTAAATCATCTACTCAAAATAGAAGCACCATTTAACTTAATATGGCACCGATAGTTGATGGAAAATGTAATACTTTTTGCTTCTGATCTACATTCTTTATATCCCACCTGACATGACCTAGAACAAAGCACTCTCTTGTGACCCATTTCTGGTGAGAAAGTGCTTCCTGTTTTGGGCAATGTGGGGACTGGGTGAAATCAACTCTATAAGATAGAAGCATCAATTTTATCATTTTTTAACTGATAGCTTGTGGAAAATTGTTTTTCATCTTGTCTACATCCCAGCCATGCCAGCTGACATGACCTAGAACAAAGCACTCTCTGGAGTCCCATTTCTAGTGAGAAAGTGCTTCCTGTTTTGGGCAATGTGGGAACTGGGTTAAATCATCTACTCAAAATAGAAGCACCATTTAACTTAATATGGCACCGATAGTTGATGGAAAATGTAATACTTTTTGCTTCTGATCTACATTCTTTATACCCCACCTGACATAACCTAGAGAAAAGCACTCTCTGGAGTCCCATGTCTGGTGAGAAAGTGCTTCCTGTTTTGGGCAATGTGGAAACTAGGTTAAGTTTCCAGTCATCATTCAGCATGCCATAGTTTTCATGCTAACAATTCTATTTATTTTTAAGCTCAGTCAAAGAAGGTAACTTGACGTTGTCCAATCTTCTGTAATGGCAGTCTAGTTTGAGTAAAGGGGAGAGCCTAATAACTACATTCATTCACCACACAACTTTTTCCTAGAAGCCATTTCAAAAAGATTCAAAGTATGCAACACTCTAAACTCGGCACCATCCTGTGGAAAAAATAATTTGGGGACAGTGCTGTTGTGCTTGGGGCATTGTGAAGCCATAATCCCAGAGGCTGAATGGATCAGGCATCTTGCAAATCCAAACATTTTGAAAAGTAAAAAACGGTTATTATGAACCCATTTTTACTTTAATTCAGTTACCGTATTTTACCGCTTTAACTTGATTATTTTGGGGACAGAAATTCTATTTATGTGGGATTTTTAACATCAGACAAAATTGCTCTCCCAAACAACAGAATATGGACAGTGTTAAGTCAAGCCTTAGCCCTCAATTGCAAATTTTAAAGCAATGTATTTTTTTATTTGAACCCAAACCTCTATACTGTTGATACTTGATTCTTTACCCATTTTTGACAAATCCTTAATCCACAAGATTGACCTGAAAATGTCTTGAAGTACGCTTTTATAAATGAGTACCTTCATTCCTTGGCTTTTCATATTTTTTAAGGTTACAAATGTTCTATGTGACTAAGCTAATTTTTCATTTTTTAAATCATGGTCCATAGTATTTTCCAGTTTACACCTTTCAATAGAGGTTTCAGTTGAGCTCTATCATTGTTATGCTGAACAAGGAGTCTGCAAGATATGTTGATTGGGGACAACACCCGTTACCCCCACCCAGAACCACAATGTGCATCCCTGTTGTTGACAGATAGGCCCTCCTCCCCCTGATTGGATAATAGGGCATATGTTTAGGGCTATAAAAGGGTTGGAAGTCAGTCTGCTTTCAGTGTGCTCTCGAACTTGTAGAGAAGATTTATCTGCTGACGGCAAGTTCAAGATATTAGGCAAGCAATAAATGGATCTCTCAAGACTTCCGGAATATGCCTACTTCAAACATCCAAGCTTAAATCACCCAGAACGAAGCATTCTCTTGTGTTGCATCTCTGGTAAGAAAGTGCTTCCTGTTTTGGGCAATGTGGGCTTTGGGTTACATCACGCAGCAAAGGAGGAAGCATTGCTCTTTAAATATTATTCTGTTATTTCAACAAAACTGCAATGATTAGCTCTCTTTCATCTTATTTATGCTTTATATCCCACCTGACATGACCTAGAACAAAGCACTCTCTTGTGACCCATTTCTGGTGAGAAAGTGCTTCCTGTTTTGGGCAATGTGGGGACTGGGTTAAATCCTCAAGACAGAAGCATCGATTTTATCATTTTTTAACTGAGAGCTTGTGGAAAATTGTTTTTCATCTTGTCTACATCCTGGCCATGCCAGCTCACATGACCTAGAACAAAACACTCTCTGGAGTCCCATTTCTAGTGAGAAAGTGCTTCCTGTTTTGGGCAATGTGGGAACTGGGTTAAATCATCTACTCAAAATAGAAGCACCATTTAACTTAATATGGCACCGATAGTTGATGGAAAATGTAATACTTTTTGCTTCTGATCTACATTCTTTATATCCCACCTGACATGACCTAGAACAAAGCACTCTCTTGTGACCCATTTCTGGTGAGAAAGTGCTTCCTGTTTTGGGCAATGTGGGGACTGGGTTAAATCATCTACTCAAAATAGAAGCACCATTTAACTTAATATGGCACCGATAGTTGATGGAATATGCAATACATTTTGCTTCTGATCTCCAGTCTTTATTTCCCTCCTGACATGACCTAGAGAAAAGCACTCTCTGGAGTCCCATGTCTGGTGAGAAAGTGCTTCCTGTTTTGGGCAATGTGGAAACTAGGTTAAGTTTCCAGTCATCGTTCAGCATGCCATAGTTTTCATGCTAACAATTCTATTTATTTTTAAGCTCAGTCAAAGAAGGTAACTTGACGTTGTCCAATCTTCTGTAATGGCAGTCTAGTTTGAGTAAAGGTGGAGAGCCTAATAACTACATTCATTCACCACACAACTTTTTCCTAGAAGCCATTTCAAAAAGATTCAAAGTATGCAACACTCTAAACTCGGCACCATCCTGTGGAAAAAATAATTTGGGGACAGTGCTGTTGTGCTTGGGGCATTGTGAAGCCATAATCCCAGAGGCTGAATGGATCAGGCATCTTGCAAATCCAAACATTTTGAAAAGTAAAAAATGGTTATTATGAACCCATTTTTACTTTAATTCAGTTACCGTATTTTACCGCTTTAACTTGATTATTTTGGGGACAGAAATTCTATTTATGTGGGATTTTTAACATCAGACAAAATTGCTCTCCCAAATAACAGAATATGGACAGTGTTAAGTCAAGCCTTAGCCCTCAATTGCAAATTTTAAAGCAATGTATTTTTTTATTTGAACCCAAACCTCTATACTGTTGATACTTGATTCTTTACCCATTTTTGACAAATCCTTAATCCACAAGATTGACCTGAAAATGTCTTGAAGTACGCTTTTATAAATGAGTACCTTCATTCCTTGGCTTTTCATATTTTTTAAGGTTACAAATGTTCTATGTGACTAAGCTAATTTTTCATTTTTTAAATCATGGTCCATAGTATTTTCCAGTTTACACCTTTCAATAGAGGTTTCAGTTGAGCTCTATCATTGTTATGCTGAACAAGGAGTCTGCAAGATATGTTGATTGGGGACAACACCCGTTACCCCCACCCAGAACCACAATGTGCATCCCTGTTGTTGACAGATAGGCCCTCCTCCCCCTGATTGGATAATAGGGCATATGTTTAGGGCTATAAAAGGGTTGGAAGTCAGTCTGCTTTCAGTGTGCTCTCGAACTTGTAGAGAAGATTTATCTGCTGACGGCAAGTTCAAGATATTAGGCAAGCAATAAATGGATCTCTCAAGACTTCCGGAATATGCCTACTTCAAACATCCAAGCTTAAATCACCCAGAACGAAGCATTCTCTTGTGTTGCATCTCTGGTAAGAAAGTGCTTCCTGTTTTGGGCAATGTGGGCTTTGGGTTACATCACGCAGCAAAGGAGGAAGCATTGCTCTTTAAATATTATTCTGTTATTTCAACAAAACTGCAATGATTAGCTCTCTTTCATCTTATTTATGCTTTATATCCCACCTGACATGACCTAGAACAAAGCACTCTCTTGTGACCCATTTCTGGTGAGAAAGTGCTTCCTGTTTTGGGCAATGTGGGGACTGGGTTAAATCCTCAAGACAGAAGCATCGATTTTATCATTTTTTAACTGAGAGCTTGTGGAAAATTGTTTTTCATCTTGTCTACATCCTGGCCATGCCAGCTCACATGACCTAGAACAAAACACTCTCTGGAGTCCCATTTCTAGTGAGAAAGTGCTTCCTGTTTTGGGCAATGTGGGAACTGGGTTAAATCATCTACTCAAAATAGAAGCACCATTTAACTTAATATGGCACCGATAGTTGATGGAAAATGTAATACTTTTTGCTTCTGATCTACATTCTTTATATCCCACCTGACATGACCTAGAACAAAGCACTCTCTTGTGACCCATTTCTGGTGAGAAAGTGCTTCCTGTTTTGGGCAATGTGGGGACTGGGTTAAATCATCTACTCAAAATAGAAGCACCATTTAACTTAATATGGCACCGATAGTTGATGGAATATGCAATACATTTTGCTTCTGATCTCCAGTCTTTATTTCCCTCCTGACATGACCTAGAGAAAAGCACTCTCTGGAGTCCCATGTCTGGTGAGAAAGTGCTTCCTGTTTTGGGCAATGTGGAAACTAGGTTAAGTTTCCAGTCATCGTTCAGCATGCCATAGTTTTCATGCTAACAATTCTATTTATTTTTAAGCTCAGTCAAAGAAGGTAACTTGACGTTGTCCAATCTTCTGTAATGGCAGTCTAGTTTGAGTAAAGGTGGAGAGCCTAATAACTACATTCATTCACCACACAACTTTTTCCTAGAAGCCATTTCAAAAAGATTCAAAGTATGCAACACTCTAAACTCGGCACCATCCTGTGGAAAAAATAATTTGGGGACAGTGCTGTTGTGCTTGGGGCATTGTGAAGCCATAATCCCAGAGGCTGAATGGATCAGGCATCTTGCAAATCCAAACATTTTGAAAAGTAAAAAATGGTTATTATGAACCCATTTTTACTTTAATTCAGTTACCGTATTTTACCGCTTTAACTTGATTATTTTGGGGACAGAAATTCTATTTATGTGGGATTTTTAACATCAGACAAAATTGCTCTCCCAAATAACAGAATATGGACAGTGTTAAGTCAAGCCTTAGCCCTCAATTGCAAATTTTAAAGCAATGTATTTTTTTATTTGAACCCAAACCTCTATACTGTTGATACTTGATTCTTTACCCATTTTTGACAAATCCTTAATCCACAAGATTGACCTGAAAATGTCTTGAAGTACGCTTTTATAAATGAGTACCTTCATTCCTTGGCTTTTCATATTTTTTAAGGTTACAAATGTTCTATGTGACTAAGCTAATTTTTCATTTTTTAAATCATGGTCCATAGTATTTTCCAGTTTACACCTTTCAATAGAGGTTTCAGTTGAGCTCTATCATTGTTATGCTGAACTAGGAGCCTGCAAGATATGTTGATTGGGGACAACACCCGTTACCCCCACCCAGCACCCCAATTTGCATCCCTGTTGTTGACAGATAGGCCCTCCTCCCCCTGATTGGATAATAGGGCATATGTTTAGGGCTATAAAAGGGTTGGAAGTCAGTCTGCTTTCAGTGTGCTCTCGAACTTGTAGAGAAGATTTATATGCTGACGGCAAGTTCAAGATATTAGGCAAGCAAAAAAATGGATCTCTCAAGACTTCCGGAATATGCTGACTTCAAACATCCAAGCTTAAATCACCCAGAACAAATCATTCTCTTGTGTTGCATCTCTGGTAAGAAAGTGCTTCCTGTTTAGGGCAATGTGGGCTTTGGGTTACATCACGCAGCAAAGGAGGAAGCATTGCTCTTTAAATATTATTCTGTTATTTCAACAAAACTGCAATGATTAGCTCTCTTTCATCCTATTTATGCTTTATATCCCACCTGACATGACCTAGAACAAAGCACTCTCTTGTGACCCATTTCTGGTGAGAAAGTGCTTCCTGTTTTGGGCAATGTGGGGACTGGGTTAAATCAACTCCTCAAGACAGAAGCATCGATTTTATCATTTTTTAACTGAGAGCTTGTGGAAAATTGTTTTTCATCTTGTCTACATCCTGGCCATGCCAGCTCACATGACCTAGAACAAAACACTCTCTGGAGTCCCATTTCTAGTGAGAAAGTGCTTCCTGTTTTGGGCAATGTGGGAACTGGGTTAAATCATCTACTCAAAATAGAAGCACCATTTAACTTAATATGGCACCGATAGTTGATGGAAAATGTAATACTTTTTGCTTCTGATCTACATTCTTTATATCCCACCTGACATGACCTAGAACAAAGCACTCTCTTGTGACCCATTTCTGGTGAGAAAGTGCTTCCTGTTTTGGGCAATGTGGGGACTGGGTGAAATCAACTCTATAAGATAGAAGCATCAATTTTATCATTTTTTAACTGAGAGCTTGTGGAAAATTGTTTTTCATCTTGTCTACATCCCGGCCATGCCAGCTGACATGACCTAGAACAAAGCACTCTCTGGAGTCCCATTTCTAGTGAGAAAGTGCTTCCTGTTTTGGGCAATGTGGGAACTGGGTTAAATCATCTACTCAAAATAGAAGCACCATTTAACTTAATATGGCACCGATAGTTGATGGAAAATGTAATACTTTTTGCTTCTGATCTACATTCTTTATACCCCACCTGACATGACCTAGAGAAAAGCACTCTCTGGAGTCCCACGTCTGGTGAGAAAGTGCTTCCTGTTTTGGGCAATGTGGAAACTAGGTTAAGTTTCCAGTCATCGTTCAGCATGCCATAGTTTTCATGCTAACAATTCTATTTATTTTTAAGCTCAGTCAAAGAAGGTAACTTGACGTTGTCCAATCTTCTGTAATGGCAGTCTAGTTTGAGTAAAGGGGAGAGCATAATAACTACATTCATTCACCACACAACTTTTTCCTAGAAGCCATTTCAAAAAGATTCAACGTATGCAACACTCTCGAACTATGAACCCATTTTTACTTTAATTCAGTTACCGTATTTTACCGCTTTAACTTGATTATTTTGGGGACAGAAATTCTATTTATGTGGGATTTTTAACATCAGACAAAATTGCTCTCCCAAGCAACTGAATATGGACAGTGTTAAGTCAAGCCTTAGCCCTCAATTGCAAATTTTAAAGCAATGTATTTTTTTTATTTGAACCCAAACCTCTATACTGTTGATACTTGATTCTTTGCCCATTTTTGACAAATCTTTAATCCACAAGATTGACCTGAAAATGTCTTGAAGTACGCTTTTATAAATGAGTACCTTCATTCCTTGGCTTTTCATATTTTTTAAGGTTACAAATGTTCTATGTGACTAAGCTAATTTTTCCTTTTTTAAATCATGGTCCATAGTATTTTCCAGTTTACACCTTTCAATAGAGGTTTCAGTTGAGCTCTATCATTGTTATGCTGAACTAGGAGCCTGCAAGATATGTTGATTGGGGACAACACCCGTTACCCCCACCCAGCACCCCAATTTGCATCCCTGTTGTTGACAGATAGGCCCTCCTCCCCCTGATTGGATAATAGGCCTATAAAAGGGTTGGAAGTCAGTCTGCTTTCAGTGTGCTCTCGAACTTGTAGAGAAGATTTATCTGCTGACGGCAAGTTCAAGATATTAGGCAAGCAAAAAAATGGATCTCTCAAGACTTCCGGAATATGCTGACTTCAAACATCCAAGCTTAAATCACCCAGAACAAAGCATTCTCTTGTGTTGCATCTCTGGTAAGAAAGTGCTTCCTGTTTAGGGCAATGTGGACTTTGGGTTACATCACGCAGCAAAGGAGGAAGCATTGCTCTTTAAATATTATTCTGTTATTTCAACAAAACTGCAATGATTAGCTCTCTTTCATCTTATTTATGCTTTATATCCCACCTGACATGACCTAGAACAAAACACTCTCTGGAGTCCCATTTCTAGTGAGAACGTGCTTCCTGTTTTGGGCAATGTGGGAACTGGGTTAAATCATCTACTCAAAATAGAAGCACCATTTAACTTAATATGGCACCGATAGTTGATGGAAAATGTAATACTTTTTGCTTCTGATCTACATTCTTTATATCCCACCTGACATGACCTAGAACAAAGCACTCTCTTGTGACCCATTTCTGGTGAGAAAGTGCTTCCTGTTTTGGGCAATGTGGGGACTGGGTCAAATCAACTCTATAAGATAGAAGCATCAATTTTATCATTTTTTAACTGATAGCTTGTGGAAAATTGTTTTTCATCTTGTCTACATCCCGGCCATGCCAGCTGACATGACCTAGAACAAAGCACTCTCTGGAGTCCCATTTCTAGTGAGAAAGTGCTTCCTGTTTTGGGCAATGTGGGAACTGGGTTAAATCATCTACTCAAAATAGAAGCACCATTTAACTTAATATGGCACCGATAGTTGATGGAAAATGCAATACATTTTGCTTCTGATCTCCAGTCTTTATTTCCCTCCTGACATGACCTAGAGAAAAGCACTCTCTGGAGTCCCATGTCTGGTGAGAAAGTGCTTCCTGTTTTGGGCAATGTGGAAACTAGGTTAAGTTTCCAGTCATCGTGCAGCATGCCATAGTTTTCATGCTAACAATTCTATTTATTTTTAAGCTCAGTCAAAGAAGGTAACTTGACGTTGTCCAATCTTCTGTAATGGCAGTCTAGTTTGAGTAAAGGTGGAGAGCCTAATAACTACATTCATTCACCACACAACTTTTTCCTAGAAGCCATTTCAAAAAGATTCAAAGTATGCAACACTCTAAACTCGGCACCATCCTGTGGAAAAAATAATTTGGGGACAGTGCTGTTGTGCTTGGGGCATTGTGAAGCCATAATCCCAGAGGCTGAATGGATCAGGCATCTTGCAAATCCAAACATTTTGAAAAGTAAAAAATGGTTATTATGAACCCATTTTTACTTTAATTCAGTTACCGTATTTTACCGCTTTAACTTGATTATTTTGGGGACAGAAATTCTATTTATGTGGGATTTTTAACATCAGACAAAATTGCTCTCCCAAATAACAGAATATGGACAGTGTTAAGTCAAGCCTTAGCCCTCAATTGCAAATTTTAAAGCAATGTATTTTTTTATTTGAACCCAAACCTCTATACTGTTGATACTTGATTCTTTACCCATTTTTGACAAATCCTTAATCCACAAGATTGACCTGAAAATGTCTTGAAGTACGCTTTTATAAATGAGTACCTTCATTCCTTGGCTTTTCATATTTTTTAAGGTTACAAATGTTCTATGTGACTAAGCTAATTTTTCATTTTTTAAATCATGGTCCATAGTATTTTCCAGTTTACACCTTTCAATAGAGGTTTCAGTTGAGCTCTATCATTGTTATGCTGAACTAGGAGCCTGCAAGATATGTTGATTGGGGACAACACCCGTTACCCCCACCCAGCACCCCAATTTGCATCCCTGTTGTTGACAGATAGGCCCTCCTCCCCCTGATTGGATAATAGGGCATATGTTTAGGGCTATAAAAGGGTTGGAAGTCAGTCTGCTTTCAGTGTGCTCTCGAACTTGTAGAGAAGATTTATCTGCTGACGGCAAGTTCAAGATATTAGGCAAGCAATAAAATGGATCTCTCAAGACTTCCGGAATATGCTGACTTCAAACATCCAAGCTTAAATCACCCAGAACAAAGCATTCTCTTGTGTTGCATCTCTGGTAAGAAAGTGCTTCCTGTTTAGGGCAATGTGGGCTTTGGGTTACATCACGCAGCAAAGGAGGAAGCATTGCTCTGTAAATATTATTCTGTTATTTCAACAAAACTGCAATGATTAGCTCTCTTTCATCTTATTTATGCTTTATATCCCACCTGACATGACCTAGAACAAAGCACTCTCTTGTGACCCATTTCTGGTGAGAAAGTGCTTCCTGTTTTGGGCAATGTGGGGACTGGGTTAAATCAACTCCTCAAGACAGAAGCATCGATTTTATCATTTTTTAACTGAGAGCTTGTGGAAAATTGTTTTTCATCTTGTCTACATCCTGGCCATGCCAGCTCACATGACCTAGAACAAAACACTCTCTGGAGTCCCATTTCTAGTGAGAAAGTGCTTCCTGTTTTGGGCAATGTGGGAACTGGGTTAAATCATCTACTCAAAATAGAAGCACCATTTAACTTAATATGGCACCGATAGTTGATGGAAAATGTAATACTTTTTGCTTCTGATCTACATTCTTTATATCCCACCTGACATGACCTAGAACAAAGCACTCTCTTGTGACCCATTTCTGGTGAGAAAGTGCTTCCTGTTTTGGGCAATGTGGGGACTGGGTGAAATCAACTCTATAAGATAGAAGCATCAATTTTATCATTTTTTAACTGATAGCTTGTGGAAAATTGTTTTTCATCTTGTCTACATCCCGGCCATGCCAGCTGACATGACCTAGAACAAAGCACTCTCTGGAGTCCCATTTCTAGTGAGAAAGTGCTTCCTGTTTTGGGCAATGTGGGAACTGGGTTAAATCATCTACTCAAAATAGAAGCACCATTTAACTTAATATGGCACCGATAGTTGATGGAAAATGTAATACTTTTTGCTTCTGATCTACATTCTTTATACCCCACCTGACATGACCTAGAGAAAAGCACTCTCTGGAGTCCCACGTCTGGTAAGAAAGTGCTTCCTGTTTTGGGCAATGTGGAAACTAGGTTAAGTTTCCAGTCATCGTTCAGCATGCCATAGTTTTCATGCTAACAATTCTATTTATTTTTAAGCTCAGTCAAAGAAGGTAACTTGACGTTGTCCAATCTTCTGTAATGGCAGTCTAGTTTGAGTAAAGGGGAGAGCCTAATAACTACATTCATTCACCACACAACTTTTTCCTAGAAGCCATTTCAAAAAGATTCAAAGTATGCAACACTCTAAACTCGGCACCATCCTGTGGAAAAAATAATTTGGGGACAGTGCTGTTGTGCTTGGGGCATTGTGAAGCCATAATCCCAGAGGCTGAATGGATCAGGCATCTTGCAAATCCAAACATTTTGAAAAGTAAAAAACGGTTATTATGAACCCATTTTTACTTTAATTCAGTTACCGTATTTTACCGCTTTAACTTGATTATTTTGGGGACAGAAATTCTATTTATGTGGGATTTTTAACATCAGACAAAATTGCTCTCCCAAACAACAGAATATGGACAGTGTTAAGTCAAGCCTTAGCCCTCAATTGCAAATTTTAAAGCAATGTATTTTTTTATTTGAACCCAAACCTCTATACTGTTGATACTTGATTCTTTACCCATTTTTGACAAATCCTTAATCCACAAGATTGACCTGAAAATGTCTTGAAGTACGCTTTTATAAATGAGTACCTTCATTCCTTGGCGTTTCATATTTTTTAAGGTTACAAATGTTCTATGTGACTAAGCTAATTTTTCATTTTTTAAATCATGGTCCATAGTATTTTCCAGTTTACACCTTTCAATAGAGGTTTCAGTTGAGCTCTATCATTGTTATGCTGAACTAGGAGCCTGCAAGATATGTTGATTGGGGACAACACCCGTTACCCCCACCCAGCACCCCAATTTGCATCCCTGTTGTTGACAGATAGGCCCTCCTCCCCCTGATTGGATAATAGGGCATATGTTTAGGGCTATAAAAGGGTTGGAAGTCAGTCTGCTTTCAGTGTGCTCTCGAACTTGTAGAGAAGATTTATATGCTGACGGCAAGTTCAAGATATTAGGCAAGCAAAAAAATGGATCTCTCAAGACTTCCGGAATATGCTGACTTCAAACATCCAAGCTTAAATCACCCAGAACAAAGCATTCTCTTGTGTTGCATCTCTGGTAAGAAAGTGCTTCCTGTTTAGGGCAATGTGGGCTTTGGGTTACATCACGCAGCAAAGGAGGAAGCATTGCTCTTTAAATATTATTCTGTTATTTCAACAAAACTGCAATGATTAGCTCTCTTTCATCCTATTTATGCTTTATATCCCACCTGACATGACCTAGAACAAAGCACTCTCTTGTGACCCATTTCTGGTGAGAAAGTGCTTCCTTTTTTGGGCAATGTGGGGACTGGGTTAAATCAACTCCTCAAGACAGAAGCATCGATTTTATCATTTTTTAACTGAGAGCTTGTGGAAAATTGTTTTTCATCTTGTCTACATCCTGGCCATGCCAACTCACATGACCTAGAACAAAACACTCTCTGGAGTCCCATTTCTAGTGAGAAAGTGCTTCCTGTTTTGGGCAATGTGGGAACTGGGTTAAATCATCTACTCAAAATAGAAGCACCATTTAACTTAATATGGCACCGATAGTTGATGGAAAATGTAATACTTTTTGCTTCTGATCTACATTCTTTATATCCCACCTGACATGACCTAGAACAAAGCACTCTCTTGTGACCCATTTCTGGTGAGAAAGTGCTTCCTGTTTTGGGCAATGTGGGGACTGGGTGAAATCAACTCTATAAGATAGAAGCATCAATTTTATCATTTTTTAACTGATAGCTTGTGGAAAATTGTTTTTCATCTTGTCTACATCCCGGCCATGCCAGCTGACATGACCTAGAACAAAGCACTCTCTGGAGTCCCATTTCTAGTGAGAAAGTGCTTCCTGTTTTGGGCAATGTGGGAACTGGGTTAAATCATCTACTCAAAATAGAAGCACCATTTAACTTAATATGGCACCGATAGTTGATGGAAAATGTAATACTTTTTGCTTCTGATCTACATTCTTTATACCCCACCTGACATGACCTAGAGAAAAGCACTCTCTGGAGTCCCATGTCTGGTGAGAAAGTGCTTCCTGTTTTGGGCAATGTGGAAACTAGGTTAAGTTTCCAGTCATCGTTCAGCATGCCATAGTTTTCATGCTAACAATTCTCTTTATTTTAAAGCTCAGTCAAAGAAGGTAACTTGACGTTGTCCAATCTTCTGTAATGGCAGTCTAGTTTGAGTAAAGGGGAGAGCCTAATAACTACATTCATTCACCACACAACTTTTTCCTAGAAGCCATTTCAAAAAGATTCAAAGTATGCAACACTCTAAACTCGGCACCATCCTGTGGAAAAAATAATTTGGGGACAGTGCTGTTGTGCTTGGGGCATTGTGAAGCCATAATCCCAGAGGCTGAATGGATCAGGCATCTTGCAAATCCAAACATTTTGAAAAGTAAAAAACGGTTATTATGAACCCATTTTTACTTTAATTCAGTTACCGTATTTTACCGCTTTAACTTGATTATTTTGGGGACAGAAATTCTATTTATGTGGGATTTTTAACATCAGACAAAATTGCTCTCCCAAACAACAGAACATGGACAGTGTTAAGTCAAGCCTTAGCCCTCAATTGCAAATTTTAAAGCAATGTATTTTTTTATTTGAACCCAAACCTCTATACTGTTGATACTTGATTCTTTACCCATTTTTGACAAATCCTTAATCCACAAGATTGACCTGAAAATGTCTTGAAGTACGCTTTTATAAATGAGTACCTTCATTTCTTGGCTTTTCATATTTTTTAAGGTTACAAATGTTCTATGTGACTAAGCTAATTTTTCATTTTTTAAATCATGGTCCATAGTATTTTCCAGTTTACACCTTTCAATAGAGGTTTCAGTTGAGCTCTATCATTGTTATGCTGAACTAGGAGCCTGCAAGATATGTTGATTGGGGACAACACCCGTTACCCCCACCCAGCACCCCAATTTGCATCCCTGTTGTTGACAGATAGGCCCTCCTCCCCCTGATTGGATAATAGGGCATATGTTTAGTGCTATAAAAGGGTTGGAAGTCAGTCTGCTTTCAGTGTGCTCTCGAACTTGTAGAGAAGATTTATCTGCTGACGGCAAGTTCAAGATATTAGGCAAGCAAAAAAATGGATCTCTCAAGACTTCCGGAATATGCTGACTTCAAACATCCAAGCTTAAATCACCCAGAACAAAGCATTCTCTTGTGTTGCATATCTGGTAAGAAAGTGCTTCCTGTTTAGGGCAATGTGGGCTTTGGGTTACATCACGCAGCAAAGGAGGAAGCATTGCTCTTTAAATATTATTCTGTTATTTCAACAAAACTGCAATGATTAGCTCTCTTTCATCTTATTTATGCTTTATATCCCACCTGACATGACCTAGAACAAAGCACTCTCTTGTGACCCATTTCTGGTGAGAAAGTGCTTCCTGTTTTGGGCAATGTGGGGACTGGGTTAAATCAACTCCTCAAGACAGAAGCATCGATTTTATCATTTTTTAACCGAGAGCTTGTGGAAAATTGTTTTTCATCTTGTCTACATCCTGGCCATGCCAGCTCACATGACCTAGAACAAAGCACTCTCTGGAGTCCCATTTCTAGTGAGAAAGTGCTTCCTGTTTTGGGCAATGTGGGAACTGGGTTAAATCATCTACTCAAAATAGAAGCACCATTTAACTTAATATGGCACCGATAGTTGATGGAAAACGTAATACTTTTTGCTTCTGATCTACATTCTTTATATCCCACCTGACATGACCTAGAACAAAGCACTCTCTTGTGACCCATTTCTGGTGAGAAAGTGCTTCCTGTTTTGGGCAATGTGGGGACTGGGTGAAATCAACTCTATAAGATAGAAGCATCAATTTTATCATTTTTTAACTGATAGCTTGTGGAAAATTGTTTTTCATCTTGTCTACATCCCGGCCATGCCAGCTGACATGACCTAGAACAAAGCACTCTCTGGAGTCCCATTTCTAGTGAGAAAGTGCTTCCTGTTTTGGGCAATGTGGGAACTGGGTTAAATCATCTACTCAAAATAGAAGCACCATTTAACTTAATATGGCACCGATAGTTGATGGAAAATGTAATACTTTTTGCTTCTGATCTACATTCTTTATACCCCACCTGACATGACCTAGAGAAAAGCACTCTCTGGAGTCCCACGTCTGGTAAGAAAGTGCTTCCTGTTTTGGGCAATGTGGAAACTAGGTTAAGTTTCCAGTCATCGTTCAGCATGCCATAGTTTTCATGCTAACAATTCTATTTATTTTTAAGCTCAGTCAAAGAAGGTAACTTGACGTTGTCCAATCTTCTGTAATGGCAGTCTAGTTTGAGTAAAGGGGAGAGCCTAATAACTACATTCATTCACCACACAACTTTTTCCTAGAAGCCATTTCAAAAAGATTCAAAGTATGCAACACTCTAAACTCGGCACCATCCTGTGGAAAAAATAATTTGGGGACAGTGCTGTTGTGCTTGGGGCATTGTGAAGCCATAATCCCAGAGGCTGAATGGATCAGGCATCTTGCAAATCCAAACATTTTGAAAAGTAAAAAACGGTTATTATGAACCCATTTTTACTTTAATTCAGTTACCGTATTTTACCGCTTTAACTTGATTATTTTGGGGACAGAAATTCTATTTATGTGGGATTTTTAACATCAGACAAAATTGCTCTCCCAAACAACAGAATATGGACAGTGTTAAGTCAAGCCTTAGCCCTCAATTGCAAATTTTAAAGCAATGTATTTTTTTATTTGAACCCAAACCTCTATACTGTTGATACTTGATTCTTTACCCATTTTTGACAAATCCTTAATCCACAAGATTGACCTGAAAATGTCTTGAAGTACGCTTTTATAAATGAGTACCTTCATTCCTTGGCGTTTCATATTTTTTAAGGTTACAAATGTTCTATGTGACTAAGCTAATTTTTCATTTTTTAAATCATGGTCCATAGTATTTTCCAGTTTACACCTTTCAATAGAGGTTTCAGTTGAGCTCTATCATTGTTATGCTGAACTAGGAGCCTGCAAGATATGTTGATTGGGGACAACACCCGTTACCCCCACCCAGCACCCCAATTTGCATCCCTGTTGTTGACAGATAGGCCCTCCTCCCCCTGATTGGATAATAGGGCATATGTTTAGGGCTATAAAAGGGTTGGAAGTCAGTCTGCTTTCAGTGTGCTCTCGAACTTGTAGAGAAGATTTATATGCTGACGGCAAGTTCAAGATATTAGGCAAGCAAAAAAATGGATCTCTCAAGACTTCCGGAATATGCTGACTTCAAACATCCAAGCTTAAATCACCCAGAACAAAGCATTCTCTTGTGTTGCATCTCTGGTAAGAAAGTGCTTCCTGTTTAGGGCAATGTGGGCTTTGGGTTACATCACGCAGCAAAGGAGGAAGCATTGCTCTTTAAATATTATTCTGTTATTTCAACAAAACTGCAATGATTAGCTCTCTTTCATCCTATTTATGCTTTATATCCCACCTGACATGACCTAGAACAAAGCACTCTCTTGTGACCCATTTCTGGTGAGAAAGTGCTTCCTTTTTTGGGCAATGTGGGGACTGGGTTAAATCAACTCCTCAAGACAGAAGCATCGATTTTATCATTTTTTAACTGAGAGCTTGTGGAAAATTGTTTTTCATCTTGTCTACATCCTGGCCATGCCAACTCACATGACCTAGAACAAAACACTCTCTGGAGTCCCATTTCTAGTGAGAAAGTGCTTCCTGTTTTGGGCAATGTGGGAACTGGGTTAAATCATCTACTCAAAATAGAAGCACCATTTAACTTAATATGGCACCGATAGTTGATGGAAAATGTAATACTTTTTGCTTCTGATCTACATTCTTTATATCCCACCTGACATGACCTAGAACAAAGCACTCTCTTGTGACCCATTTCTGGTGAGAAAGTGCTTCCTGTTTTGGGCAATGTGGGGACTGGGTGAAATCAACTCTATAAGATAGAAGCATCAATTTTATCATTTTTTAACTGATAGCTTGTGGAAAATTGTTTTTCATCTTGTCTACATCCCGGCCATGCCAGCTGACATGACCTAGAACAAAGCACTCTCTGGAGTCCCATTTCTAGTGAGAAAGTGCTTCCTGTTTTGGGCAATGTGGGAACTGGGTTAAATCATCTACTCAAAATAGAAGCACCATTTAACTTAATATGGCACCGATAGTTGATGGAAAATGTAATACTTTTTGCTTCTGATCTACATTCTTTATACCCCACCTGACATGACCTAGAGAAAAGCACTCTCTGGAGTCCCATGTCTGGTGAGAAAGTGCTTCCTGTTTTGGGCAATGTGGAAACTAGGTTAAGTTTCCAGTCATCGTTCAGCATGCCATAGTTTTCATGCTAACAATTCTCTTTATTTTAAAGCTCAGTCAAAGAAGGTAACTTGACGTTGTCCAATCTTCTGTAATGGCAGTCTAGTTTGAGTAAAGGGGAGAGCCTAATAACTACATTCATTCACCACACAACTTTTTCCTAGAAGCCATTTCAAAAAGATTCAAAGTATGCAACACTCTAAACTCGGCACCATCCTGTGGAAAAAATAATTTGGGGACAGTGCTGTTGTGCTTGGGGCATTGTGAAGCCATAATCCCAGAGGCTGAATGGATCAGGCATCTTGCAAATCCAAACATTTTGAAAAGTAAAAAACGGTTATTATGAACCCATTTTTACTTTAATTCAGTTACCGTATTTTACCGCTTTAACTTGATTATTTTGGGGACAGAAATTCTATTTATGTGGGATTTTTAACATCAGACAAAATTGCTCTCCCAAACAACAGAACATGGACAGTGTTAAGTCAAGCCTTAGCCCTCAATTGCAAATTTTAAAGCAATGTATTTTTTTATTTGAACCCAAACCTCTATACTGTTGATACTTGATTCTTTACCCATTTTTGACAAATCCTTAATCCACAAGATTGACCTGAAAATGTCTTGAAGTACGCTTTTATAAATGAGTACCTTCATTTCTTGGCTTTTCATATTTTTTAAGGTTACAAATGTTCTATGTGACTAAGCTAATTTTTCATTTTTTAAATCATGGTCCATAGTATTTTCCAGTTTACACCTTTCAATAGAGGTTTCAGTTGAGCTCTATCATTGTTATGCTGAACTAGGAGCCTGCAAGATATGTTGATTGGGGACAACACCCGTTACCCCCACCCAGCACCCCAATTTGCATCCCTGTTGTTGACAGATAGGCCCTCCTCCCCCTGATTGGATAATAGGGCATATGTTTAGTGCTATAAAAGGGTTGGAAGTCAGTCTGCTTTCAGTGTGCTCTCGAACTTGTAGAGAAGATTTATCTGCTGACGGCAAGTTCAAGATATTAGGCAAGCAAAAAAATGGATCTCTCAAGACTTCCGGAATATGCTGACTTCAAACATCCAAGCTTAAATCACCCAGAACAAAGCATTCTCTTGTGTTGCATATCTGGTAAGAAAGTGCTTCCTGTTTAGGGCAATGTGGGCTTTGGGTTACATCACGCAGCAAAGGAGGAAGCATTGCTCTTTAAATATTATTCTGTTATTTCAACAAAACTGCAATGATTAGCTCTCTTTCATCTTATTTATGCTTTATATCCCACCTGACATGACCTAGAACAAAGCACTCTCTTGTGACCCATTTCTGGTGAGAAAGTGCTTCCTGTTTTGGGCAATGTGGGGACTGGGTTAAATCAACTCCTCAAGACAGAAGCATCGATTTTATCATTTTTTAACCGAGAGCTTGTGGAAAATTGTTTTTCATCTTGTCTACATCCTGGCCATGCCAGCTCACATGACCTAGAACAAAGCACTCTCTGGAGTCCCATTTCTAGTGAGAAAGTGCTTCCTGTTTTGGGCAATGTGGGAACTGGGTTAAATCATCTACTCAAAATAGAAGCACCATTTAACTTAATATGGCACCGATAGTTGATGGAAAACGTAATACTTTTTGCTTCTGATCTACATTCTTTATATCCCACCTGACATGACCTAGAACAAAGCACTCTCTTGTGACCCATTTCTGGTGAGAAAGTGCTTCCTGTTTTGGGCAATGTGGGGACTGGGTGAAATCAACTCTATAAGATAGAAGCATCAATTTTATCATTTTTTAACTGATAGCTTGTGGAAAATTGTTTTTCATCTTGTCTACATCCCGGCCATGCCAGCTGACATGACCTAGAACAAAGCACTCTCTGGAGTCCCATTTCTAGTGAGAAAGTGCTTCCTGTTTTGGGCAATGTGGGAACTGGGTTAAATCACCTACTCAAAATAGAAGCACCATTTAACTTAATATGGCACCGATAGTTGATGGAAAATGTAATACTTTTTGCTTCTGATCTACATTCTTTATACCCCACCTGACATGACCTAGAGAAAAGCACTCTCTGGAGTCCCATGTCTGGTGAGAAAGTGCTTCCTGTTTTGGGCAATGTGGAAACTAGGTTAAGTTTCCAGTCATCGTTCAGCATGCCATAGTTTTCATGCTAACAATTCTCTTTATTTTAAAGCTCAGTCAAAGAAGGTAACTTGACGTTGTCCAATCTTCTGTAATGGCAGTCTAGTTTGAGTAAAGGGGAGAGCCTAATAACTACATTCATTCACCACACAACTTTTTCCTAGAAGCCATTTCAAAAAGATTCAAAGTATGCAACACTCTAAACTCGGCACCATCCTGTGGAAAAAATAATTTGGGGACAGTGCTGTTGTGCTTGGGGCATTGTGAAGCCATAATCCCAGAGGCTGAATGGATCAGGCATCTTGCAAATCCAAACATTTTGAAAAGTAAAAAACGGTTATTATGAACCCATTTTTACTTTAATTCAGTTACCGTATTTTACCGCTTTAACTTGATTATTTTGGGGACAGAAATTCTATTTATGTGGGATTTTTAACATCAGACAAAATTGCTCTCCCAAACAACAGAACATGGACAGTGTTAAGTCAAGCCTTAGCCCTCAATTGCAAATTTTAAAGCAATGTATTTTTTTATTTGAACCCAAACCTCTATACTGTTGATACTTGATTCTTTACCCATTTTTGACAAATCCTTAATCCACAAGATTGACCTGAAAATGTCTTGAAGTACGCTTTTATAAATGAGTACCTTCATTTCTTGGCTTTTCATATTTTTTAAGGTTACAAATGTTCTATGTGACTAAGCTAATTTTTCATTTTTTAAATCATGGTCCATAGTATTTTCCAGTTTACACCTTTCAATAGAGGTTTCAGTTGAGCTCTATCATTGTTATGCTGAACTAGGAGCCTGCAAGATATGTTGATTGGGGACAACACCCGTTACCCCCACCCAGCACCCCAATTTGCATCCCTGTTGTTGACAGATAGGCCCTCCTCCCCCTGATTGGATAATAGGGCATATGTTTAGTGCTATAAAAGGGTTGGAAGTCAGTCTGCTTTCAGTGTGCTCTCGAACTTGTAGAGAAGATTTATCTGCTGACGGCAAGTTCAAGATATTAGGCAAGCAAAAAAATGGATCTCTCAAGACTTCCGGAATATGCTGACTTCAAACATCCAAGCTTAAATCACCCAGAACAAAGCATTCTCTTGTGTTGCATATCTGGTAAGAAAGTGCTTCCTGTTTAGGGCAATGTGGGCTTTGGGTTACATCACGCAGCAAAGGAGGAAGCATTGCTCTTTAAATATTATTCTGTTATTTCAACAAAACTGCAATGATTAGCTCTCTTTCATCTTATTTATGCTTTATATCCCACCTGACATGACCTAGAACAAAGCACTCTCTTGTGACCCATTTCTGGTGAGAAAGTGCTTCCTGTTTTGGGCAATGTGGGGACTGGGTTAAATCAACTCCTCAAGACAGAAGCATCGATTTTATCATTTTTTAACTGAGAGCTTGTGGAAAATTGTTTTTCATCTTGTCTACATCCTGGCCATGCCAGCTCACATGACCTAGAACAAAGCACTCTCTGGAGTCCCATTTCTAGTGAGAAAGTGCTTCCTGTTTTGGGCAATGTGGGAACTGGGTTAAATCATCTACTCAAAATAGAAGCACCATTTAACTTAATATGGCACCGATAGTTGATGGAAAACGTAATACTTTTTGCTTCTGATCTACATTCTTTATATCCCACCTGACATGACCTAGAACAAAGCACTCTCTTGTGACCCATTTCTGGTGAGAAAGTGCTTCCTGTTTTGGGCAATGTGGGGACTGGGTGAAATCAACTCTATAAGATAGAAGCATCAATTTTATCATTTTTTAACTGATAGCTTGTGGAAAATTGTTTTTCATCTTGTCTACATCCCGGCCATGCCAGCTGACATGACCTAGAACAAAGCACTCTCTGGAGTCCCATTTCTAGTGAGAAAGTGCTTCCTGTTTTGGGCAATGTGGGAACTGGGTTAAATCATCTACTCAAAATAGAAGCACCATTTAACTTAATATGGCACCGATAGTTGATGGAAAATGTAATACTTTTTGCTTCTGATCTACATTCTTTATACCCCACCTGACATGACCTAGAGAAAAGCACTCTCTGGAGTCCCATGTCTGGTGAGAAAGTGCTTCCTGTTTTGGGCAATGTGGAAACTGGGTTAAGTTTCCAGTCATCGTTCAGCATGCCATAGTTTTCATGCTAACAATTCTATTTATTTTTAAGCTCAGTCAAAGAAGGTAACTTGACGTTGTCCAATCTTCTGTAATGGCAGTCTAGTTTGAGTAAAGGGGAGAGCCTAATAACTACATTCATTCACCACACAACTTTTTCCTAGAAGCCATTTCAAAAAGATTCAAAGTATGCAACACTCTAAACTCGGCACCATCCTGTGGAAAAAATAATTTGGGGACAGTGCTGTTGTGCTTGGGGCATTGTGAAGCCATAATCCCAGAGGCTGAATGGATCAGGCATCTTGCAAATCCAAACATTTTGAAAAGTGAAAAACGGTTATTATGAACCCATTTTTACTTTAATTCAGTTACCGTATTTTACCGCTTTAACTTGATTATTTTGGGGACAGAAATTCTATTTACGTGGGATTTTTAACATCAGACAAAATTGCTCTCCCAAACAACAGAATATGGACAGTGTTAACTCAAGCCTTAGCCCTCAATTGCAAATTTTAAAGCAATGTATTTTTTTATTTGAACCCAAACCTCTATACTGTTGATACTTGATTCTTTACCCATTTTTGACAAATCCTTAATCCACAAGATTGACCTGAAAATGTCTTGAAGTACGCTTTTATAAATGAGTACCTTCATTCCTTGGCTTTTCATATTTTTTAAGGTTACAAATGTTCTATGTGACTAATCTAATTTTTCATTTTTTAAATCATGGTCCATAGTATTTTCCAGTTTACACCTTTCAATAGAGGTTTCAGTTGCGCTCTATCATTGTTATGCTGAACTAGGAGCCTGCAAGATATGTTGATTGGGGACAACACCCGTTACCCCCACCCAGCACCCCAATTTGCATCCCTGTTGTTGACAGATAGGCCCTCCTCCCCCTGATTGGATAATAGGGCATATGTTTAGGGCTATAAAAGGGTTGGAAGTCAGTCTGCTTTCAGTGTGCTCTCGAACTTGTAGAGAAGATTTATATGCTGACGGCAAGTTCAAGATATTAGGCAAGCAAAAAAATGGATCTCTCCATTTGCTGGAATATGCTGACTTCAAACATCCAAGCTTAAATCACCCAGAACAAAGCATTCTCTTGTGTTGCATCTCTGGTAAGAAAGTGCTTCCTGTTTTGGGCAATGTGGGCTTTGGGTTACATCACGCAGCAAAGGAGGAAGCATTGCTCTTTAAATATTATTCTGTTATTTCAACAAAACTGCAATGATTAGCTCTCTTTCATCTTATTTATGCTTTATATCCCACCTGACAT
Source organism: Gastrophryne carolinensis (assembly GCA_027917425.1). NCBI lineage: Eukaryota > Metazoa > Chordata > Amphibia > Anura > Microhylidae > Gastrophryne > Gastrophryne carolinensis. Next base: position 81,820,510 of record CM051238.1, on the reverse strand, counting down.
GGCCTAGAACAAAGCACTCTCTTGTGACCCATTTCTGGTGAGAAAGTGCTTCCTGTTTTGGGCAATGTGGGGACTGGGTTAAATCAACTCCTCAAGACAGAAGCATCGATTTTATCATTTTTTAACTGAGAGCTTGTGGAAAATTGTTTTTCATCTTGTCTACATCCTGGCCATGCCAGCTCACATGACCTAGAACAAAGCACTCTCTGGAGTCCCATTTCTAGTGAGAAAGTGCTTCCTGTTTTGGGCAATGTGGGAACTGGGTTAAATCATCTACTCAAAATAGAAGCACCATTTAACTTAATATGGCACCGATAGTTGATGGAAAATGTAATACTTTTTGCTTCTGATCTACATTCTTTATACCCCACCTGACATGACCTAGAGAAAAGCACTCTCTGGAGTCCCATGTCTGGTGAGAAAGTGCTTCCTGTTTTGGGCAATGTGGAAACTAGGTTAAGTTTCCAGTCATCGTTCAGCATGCCCTAGTTTTCATGCTAACAATTCTATTTATTTTTAAGCTCAGTCAAAGAAGGTAACTTGACGTTGTCCAATCTTCTGTAATGGCAGTCTAGTTTGAGTAAAGGGGAGAGCCTAATAACTACATTCATTCACCACACAACTTTTTCCTAGAAGCCATTTCAAAAAGATTCAAAGTATGCAACACTCTAAACTCGGCACCATCCTGTGGAAAAAATAATTTGGGGACAGTGCTGTTGTGCTTGGGGCATTGTGAAGCCATAATCCCAGAGGCTGAATGGATCAGGCATTTTGCAAATTCAAACATTTTGAAAAGTAAAAAACGGTTATTATGAACCCATTTTTACTTTAATTCAGTTACCGTATTATACCGCTTTAACTTGATTATTTTGGGGACAGAAATTCTATTTATGTGGGATTTTTAACATCAGACAAAATTGCTCTCCCAAACAACAGAATATGGACAGTGTTAAGTCAAGCCTTAGCCCTCAATTGCAAATTTTAAAGCAATGTATTTTTTTATTTGAACCCAAACCTCTATACTGTTGATACTTGATTCTTTACCCATTTTTGACAAATCCTTAATCCACAAGAATGACCTGAAAATGTCTTGAAGTACGCTTTTATAAATGAGTACCTTCATTCCTTGGCTTTTCATATTTTTTAAGGTTACAAATGTTCTATGTGACTAAGCTAATTTTTCATTTTTTAAATCATGGTCCATAGTATTTTCCAGTTTAAACCTTTCAATAGAGGTTTCAGTTGAGCTCTATCATTGTTATGCTGAACTAGGAGCCTGCAAGATATGTTGATTGGGGACAACACCCGTTACCCCCACCCAGCACCCCAATTTGCATCCCTGTTGTTGACAGATAGGCCCTCCTCCCCCTGATTGGATAATAGGGCATATGTTTAGGGCTATAAAAGGGTTGGAAGTCAGTCTGCTTTCAGTGTGCTCTCGAACTTGTAGAGAAGATTTATCTGCTGACGGCAAGTTCAAGATATTAGGCAAGCAAAAAAATGGATCTCTCAAGACTTCCGGAATATGCTGACTTCAAACATCCAAGCTTAAATCACCCAGAACAAAGCATTCTCTTGTGTTGCATCTCTGGTAAGAAAGTGCTTCCTGTTTAGGGCAATGTGGGCTTTGGGTTACATCACGCAGCAAAGGAGGAAGCATTGCTCTTTAAATATTATTCTGTTATTTCAACAAAACTGCAATGATTAGCTCTCTTTCATCTTATTTATGCTTTATATCCCACCTGACATGACCTAGAACAAAGCACTCTCTTGTGACCCATTTCTGGTGAGAAAGTGCTTCCTGTTTTGGGCAATGTGGGGACTGGGTGAAATCAACTCTATAAGATAGAAGCATAAATTTTATCATTTTTTAACTGATAGCTTGTGGAAAATTGTTTTTCATCTTGTCTATATCCCGGCCATGCCAGCTGACATTACCTAGAACAAAGCACTCTCTGGAGTCCCATTTCTAGTGAGAAAGTGCTTCCTGTTTTGGGCAATGTGGGAACTGGGTTAAATCATCTACTCAAAATAGAAGCACCATTTAACTTAATATGGCACCGATAGTTGATGGAAAATGTAATACTTTTTGCTTCTGATCTACATTCTTTATATCCCACCTGACATGACCTAGAACAAAGCACTCTCTTGTGACCCATTTCTGGTGAGAAAGTGCTTCCTGTTTTGGGCAATGTGGGGACTGGGTGAAATCAACTCTATAAGATAGAAGCATCAATTTTATCATTTTTTAACTGATAGCTTGTGGAAAATTGTTTTTCATCTTGTCTATATCCCGGCCATGCCAGCTGACATGACCTAGAACAAAGCACTCTCTGGAGTCCCATTTCTAGTGAGAAAGTGCTTCCTGTTTTGGGCAATGTGGGAACTGGGTTAAATCATCTACTCAAAATAGAAGCACCATTTAACTTAATATGGCACCGATAGTTGATGGAAAATGTAATACTTTTTGCTTCTGATCTACATTCTTTATACTCCACCTGACATGACCTAGAGAAAAGCACTCTCTGGAGTCCCATGTCTGGTGAGAAAGTGCTTCCAGTTTTGGGCAATGTGGGAACTGGGTTAAATCATCTACTCAAAATAGAAGCACCATTTAACTTAATATGGCACCGATAGTTGATGGAAAATGTAATACTTTTTGCTTCTGATCTACATTCTTTATACCCCACCTGACATGACCTAGAGAAAAGCACTCTCTGGAGTCCCATGTCTGGTGAGAAAGTGCTTCCTGTTTTGGGCAATGTGGAAACTAGGTTAAATTTCCAGTCATCGTTCAGCATGCCATAGTTTTCATGCTAACAATTCTATTTATTTTTAAGCTCAGTCAAAGAAGGTAACTTGACGTTGTCCAATCTTCTGTAATGGCAGTCTAGTTTGAGTAAAGGGGAGAGCCTAATAACTACATTCATTCACCACACAACTTTTTCCTAGAAGCCATTTCAAAAAGATTCAAAGTATGCAACACTCTAAACTCGGCACCATCCTGTGGAAAAAATAATTTGGGGACAGTGCTGTTGTGCTTGGGGCATTGTGAAGCCATAATCCCAGAGGCTGAATGGATCAGGCATCTTGCAAATCCAAACATTTTGAAAAGTAAAAAACGGTTATTATGAACCCATTTTTACTTTAATTCAGTTACCGTATGTTACCGCTTTAACTTGATTATTTTGGGGACAGAAATTCTATTTATGTGGGATTTTTAACATCAGACAAAATTGCTCTCCCAAACAACAGAATATGGACAGTGTTAAGTCAAGCCTTAGCCCTCAATTGCAAATTTTAAAGCAATGTATTTTTTTTATTTGAACCTAAACCTCTATACTGTTGATACTTGATTCTTTACCCATTTTTGACAAATCCTTAATCCACAAGATTGACCTGAAAATGTCTTGAAGTACACTTTTTTTTATAAATGAGTACCTTCATTCCTTGGCTTTTCATATTTTTTAAGGTTACAAATGTTCTATGTGACTAAGCTAATTTTTCATTTTTTAAATCATGGTCCATAGTATTTTCCAGTTTACACCTTTCAATAGAGGTTTCAGTTGAGCTCTATCATTGTTATGCTGAACTAGGAGCCTGCAAGATATGTTGATTGGGGACAACACCCGTTACCCCCACCCAGCACCCCAATTTGCATCCCTGTTGTTGACAGATAGGCCCTCCTCCCCCTGATTGGATAATAGGGCATATGTTTAGGGCTATAAAAGGGTTGGAAGTCAGTCTGCTTTCAGTGTGCTCTCGAACTTGTAGAGAAGATTTATATGCTGACGGCAAGTTCAAGATATTAGGCAAGCAAAAAAATGGATCTCTCAAGACTTCCGGAATATGCTGACTTCAAACATCCAAGCTTAAATCACCCAGAACAAAGCATTCTCTTGTGTTGCATCTCTGGTAAGAAAGTGCTTCCTGTTTAGGGCAATGTGGGCTTTGGGTTACATCACGCAGCAAAGGAGGAAGCATTGCTCTTTAAATATTATTCTGTTATTTCAACAAAACTGCAATGATTAGCTCTCTTTCATCTTATTTATGCTTTATATCCCACCTGACATGACCTAGAACAAAGCACTCTCTTGTGACCCATTTCTGGTGAGAAAGTGCTTCCTGTTTTGGGCAATGTGGGGACTGGGTTAAATCAACTCCTCAAGACAGAAGCATCGATTTTATCATTTTTTAACTGAGAGCTTGTGGAAAATTGTTTTTCATCTTGTCTACATCCTGGCCATGCCAGCTCACATGACCTAGAACAAAACACTCTCTGGAGTCCCATTTCTAGTGAGAAAGTGCTTCCTGTTTTGGGCAATGTGGGAACTGGGTTAAATCATCTACTCAAAATAGAAGCACCATTTAACTTAATATGGCACCGATAGTTGATGGAAAATGTAATACTTTTTGCTTCTGATCTACATTCTTTATATCCCACCTGACATGACCTAGAACAAAGCACTCTCTTGTGACCCATTTCTGGTGAGAAAGTGCTTCCTGTTTTGGGCAATGTGGGGACTGGGTTAAATCAACTCTATAAGATAGAAGCATCAATTTTATCATTTTTTAACTGATAGCTTGTGGAAAATTGTTTTTCATCTTGTCTACATCCCGGCCATGCCAGCTGACATGACCTAGAACAAAGCACTCTCTGGAGTCCCATTTCTAGTGAGAAAGTGCTTCCTGTTTTGGGCAATGTGGGAACTGGGTTAAATCATCTACTCAAAATAGAAGCACCATTTAACTTAATATGGCACCGATAGTTGATGGAAAATGTAATACTTTTTGCTTCTGATCTACATTCTTTATACCCCACCTGACATGACCTAGAGAAAAGCACTCTCTGGAGTCCCATGTCTGGTGAGAAAGTGCTTCCTGTTTTGGGCAATGTGGAAACTGGGTTAAGTTTCCAGTCATCGTTCAGCATGCCATAGTTTTCATGCTAACAATTCTATTTATTTTTAAGCTCAGTCAAAGAAGGTAACTTGACGTTGTCCAATCTTCTGTAATGGCAGTCTAGTTTGAGTAAAGGGGAGAGCCTAATAACTACATTCATTCACCACACAACTTTTTCCTAGAAGCCATTTCAAAAAGATTCAAAGTATGCAACATTCTAAACTCGGCACCATCCTGTGGAAAAAATAATTTGGGGACAGTGCTGTTGTGCTTGGGGCATTGTGAAGCCATAATCCCAGAGGCTGAATGGATCAGGCATCTTGCAAATCCAAACATTTTGAAAAGTAAAAAACGGTTATTATGAACCCATTTTTACTTTAATTCAGTTACCGTATTTTACCGCTTTAACTTGATTATTTTGGGGACAGAAATTCTATTTATGTGGGATTTTTAACATCAGACAAAATTGCTCTCCCAAACAACAGAATATGGACAGTGTTAAGTCAAGCCTTAGCCCTCAATTGCAAATTTTAAAGCAATGTATTTTTTTATTTGAACCCAAACCTCTATACTGTTGATACTTGATTCTTTACCCATTTTTGACAAATCCTTAATCCACAAGATTGACCTGAAAATGTCTTGAAGTACGCTTTTATAAATGAGTACCTTCATTCCTTGGCGTTTCATATTTTTTAAGGTTACAAATGTTCTATGTGACTAAGCTAATTTTTCATTTTTTAAATCATGGTCCATAGTATTTTCCAGTTTACACCTTTCAATAGAGGTTTCAGTTGAGCTCTATCATTGTTATGCTGAACTAGGAGCCTGCAAGATATGTTGATTGGGGACAACACCCGTTACCCCCACCCAGCACCCCAATTTGCATCCCTGTTGTTGACAGATAGGCCCTCCTCCCCCTGATTGGATAATAGGGCATATGTTTAGGGCTATAAAAGGGTTGGAAGTCAGTCTGCTTTCAGTGTGCTCTCGAACTTGTAGAGAAGATTTATATGCTGACGGCAAGTTCAAGATATTAGGCAAGCAAAAAAATGGATCTCTCAAGACTTCCGGAATATGCTGACTTCAAACATCCAAGCTTAAATCACCCAGAACAAAGCATTCTCTTGTGTTGCATCTCTGGTAAGAAAGTGCTTCCTGTTTAGGGCAATGTGGGCTTTGGGTTACATCACGCAGCAAAGGAGGAAGCATTGCTCTTTAAATATTATTCTGTTATTTCAACAAAACTGCAATGATTAGCTCTCTTTCATCCTATTTATGCTTTATATCCCACCTGACATGACCTAGAACAAAGCACTCTCTTGTGACCCATTTCTGGTGAGAAAGTGCTTCCTTTTTTGGGCAATGTGGGGACTGGGTTAAATCAACTCCTCAAGACAGAAGCATCGATTTTATCATTTTTTAACTGAGAGCTTGTGGAAAATTGTTTTTCATCTTGTCTACATCCTGGCCATGCCAACTCACATGACCTAGAACAAAACACTCTCTGGAGTCCCATTTCTAGTGAGAAAGTGCTTCCTGTTTTGGGCAATGTGGGAACTGGGTTAAATCATCTACTCAAAATAGAAGCACCATTTAACTTAATATGGCACCGATAGTTGATGGAAAATGTAATACTTTTTGCTTCTGATCTACATTCTTTATATCCCACCTGACATGACCTAGAACAAAGCACTCTCTTGTGACCCATTTCTGGTGAGAAAGTGCTTCCTGTTTTGGGCAATGTGGGGACTGGGTGAAATCAACTCTATAAGATAGAAGCATCAATTTTATCATTTTTTAACTGATAGCTTGTGGAAAATTGTTTTTCATCTTGTCTACATCCCGGCCATGCCAGCTGACATGACCTAGAACAAAGCACTCTCTGGAGTCCCATTTCTAGTGAGAAAGTGCTTCCTGTTTTGGGCAATGTGGGAACTGGGTTAAATCATCTACTCAAAATAGAAGCACCATTTAACTTAATATGGCACCGATAGTTGATGGAAAATGTAATACTTTTTGCTTCTGATCTACATTCTTTATACCCCACCTGACATGACCTAGAGAAAAGCACTCTCTGGAGTCCCATGTCTGGTGAGAAAGTGCTTCCTGTTTTGGGCAATGTGGAAACTAGGTTAAGTTTCCAGTCATCGTTCAGCATGCCATAGTTTTCATGCTAACAATTCTCTTTATTTTAAAGCTCAGTCAAAGAAGGTAACTTGACGTTGTCCAATCTTCTGTAATGGCAGTCTAGTTTGAGTAAAGGGGAGAGCCTAATAACTACATTCATTCACCACACAACTTTTTCCTAGAAGCCATTTCAAAAAGATTCAAAGTATGCAACACTCTAAACTCGGCACCATCCTGTGGAAAAAATAATTTGGGGACAGTGCTGTTGTGCTTGGGGCATTGTGAAGCCATAATCCCAGAGGCTGAATGGATCAGGCATCTTGCAAATCCAAACATTTTGAAAAGTAAAAAACGGTTATTATGAACCCATTTTTACTTTAATTCAGTTACCGTATTTTACCGCTTTAACTTGATTATTTTGGGGACAGAAATTCTATTTATGTGGGATTTTTAACATCAGACAAAATTGCTCTCCCAAACAACAGAACATGGACAGTGTTAAGTCAAGCCTTAGCCCTCAATTGCAAATTTTAAAGCAATGTATTTTTTTATTTGAACCCAAACCTCTATACTGTTGATACTTGATTCTTTACCCATTTTTGACAAATCCTTAATCCACAAGATTGACCTGAAAATGTCTTGAAGTACGCTTTTATAAATGAGTACCTTCATTTCTTGGCTTTTCATATTTTTTAAGGTTACAAATGTTCTATGTGACTAAGCTAATTTTTCATTTTTTAAATCATGGTCCATAGTATTTTCCAGTTTACACCTTTCAATAGAGGTTTCAGTTGAGCTCTATCATTGTTATGCTGAACTAGGAGCCTGCAAGATATGTTGATTGGGGACAACACCCGTTACCCCCACCCAGCACCCCAATTTGCATCCCTGTTGTTGACAGATAGGCCCTCCTCCCCCTGATTGGATAATAGGGCATATGTTTAGTGCTATAAAAGGGTTGGAAGTCAGTCTGCTTTCAGTGTGCTCTCGAACTTGTAGAGAAGATTTATCTGCTGACGGCAAGTTCAAGATATTAGGCAAGCAAAAAAATGGATCTCTCAAGACTTCCGGAATATGCTGACTTCAAACATCCAAGCTTAAATCACCCAGAACAAAGCATTCTCTTGTGTTGCATATCTGGTAAGAAAGTGCTTCCTGTTTAGGGCAATGTGGGCTTTGGGTTACATCACGCAGCAAAGGAGGAAGCATTGCTCTTTAAATATTATTCTGTTATTTCAACAAAACTGCAATGATTAGCTCTCTTTCATCTTATTTATGCTTTATATCCCACCTGACATGACCTAGAACAAAGCACTCTCTTGTGACCCATTTCTGGTGAGAAAGTGCTTCCTGTTTTGGGCAATGTGGGGACTGGGTTAAATCAACTCCTCAAGACAGAAGCATCGATTTTATCATTTTTTAACCGAGAGCTTGTGGAAAATTGTTTTTCATCTTGTCTACATCCTGGCCATGCCAGCTCACATGACCTAGAACAAAGCACTCTCTGGAGTCCCATTTCTAGTGAGAAAGTGCTTCCTGTTTTGGGCAATGTGGGAACTGGGTTAAATCATCTACTCAAAATAGAAGCACCATTTAACTTAATATGGCACCGATAGTTGATGGAAAACGTAATACTTTTTGCTTCTGATCTACATTCTTTATATCCCACCTGACATGACCTAGAACAAAGCACTCTCTTGTGACCCATTTCTGGTGAGAAAGTGCTTCCTGTTTTGGGCAATGTGGGGACTGGGTGAAATCAACTCTATAAGATAGAAGCATCAATTTTATCATTTTTTAACTGATAGCTTGTGGAAAATTGTTTTTCATCTTGTCTACATCCCGGCCATGCCAGCTGACATGACCTAGAACAAAGCACTCTCTGGAGTCCCATTTCTAGTGAGAAAGTGCTTCCTGTTTTGGGCAATGTGGGAACTGGGTTAAATCACCTACTCAAAATAGAAGCACCATTTAACTTAATATGGCACCGATAGTTGATGGAAAATGTAATACTTTTTGCTTCTGATCTACATTCTTTATACCCCACCTGACATGACCTAGAGAAAAGCACTCTCTGGAGTCCCATGTCTGGTGAGAAAGTGCTTCCTGTTTTGGGCAATGTGGAAACTAGGTTAAGTTTCCAGTCATCGTTCAGCATGCCATAGTTTTCATGCTAACAATTCTCTTTATTTTAAAGCTCAGTCAAAGAAGGTAACTTGACGTTGTCCAATCTTCTGTAATGGCAGTCTAGTTTGAGTAAAGGGGAGAGCCTAATAACTACATTCATTCACCACACAACTTTTTCCTAGAAGCCATTTCAAAAAGATTCAAAGTATGCAACACTCTAAACTCGGCACCATCCTGTGGAAAAAATAATTTGGGGACAGTGCTGTTGTGCTTGGGGCATTGTGAAGCCATAATCCCAGAGGCTGAATGGATCAGGCATCTTGCAAATCCAAACATTTTGAAAAGTAAAAAACGGTTATTATGAACCCATTTTTACTTTAATTCAGTTACCGTATTTTACCGCTTTAACTTGATTATTTTGGGGACAGAAATTCTATTTATGTGGGATTTTTAACATCAGACAAAATTGCTCTCCCAAACAACAGAACATGGACAGTGTTAAGTCAAGCCTTAGCCCTCAATTGCAAATTTTAAAGCAATGTATTTTTTTATTTGAACCCAAACCTCTATACTGTTGATACTTGATTCTTTACCCATTTTTGACAAATCCTTAATCCACAAGATTGACCTGAAAATGTCTTGAAGTACGCTTTTATAAATGAGTACCTTCATTTCTTGGCTTTTCATATTTTTTAAGGTTACAAATGTTCTATGTGACTAAGCTAATTTTTCATTTTTTAAATCATGGTCCATAGTATTTTCCAGTTTACACCTTTCAATAGAGGTTTCAGTTGAGCTCTATCATTGTTATGCTGAACTAGGAGCCTGCAAGATATGTTGATTGGGGACAACACCCGTTACCCCCACCCAGCACCCCAATTTGCATCCCTGTTGTTGAGATAGGCCCTCCTCCCCCTGATTGGATAATAGGGCATATGTTTAGTGCTATAAAAGGGTTGGAAGTCAGTCTGCTTTCAGTGTGCTCTCGAACTTGTAGAGAAGATTTATCTGCTGACGGCAAGTTCAAGATATTAGGCAAGCAAAAAAATGGATCTCTCAAGACTTCCGGAATATGCTGACTTCAAACATCCAAGCTTAAATCACCCAGAACAAAGCATTCTCTTGTGTTGCATATCTGGTAAGAAAGTGCTTCCTGTTTAGGGCAATGTGGGCTTTGGGTTACATCACGCAGCAAAGGAGGAAGCATTGCTCTTTAAATATTATTCTGTTATTTCAACAAAACTGCAATGATTAGCTCTCTTTCATCTTATTTATGCTTTATATCCCACCTGACATGACCTAGAACAAAGCACTCTCTTGTGACCCATTTCTGGTGAGAAAGTGCTTCCTGTTTTGGGCAATGTGGGGACTGGGTTAAATCAACTCCTCAAGACAGAAGCATCGATTTTATCATTTTTTAACTGAGAGCTTGTGGAAAATTGTTTTTCATCTTGTCTACATCCTGGCCATGCCAGCTCACATGACCTAGAACAAAGCACTCTCTGGAGTCCCATTTCTAGTGAGAAAGTGCTTCCTGTTTTGGGCAATGTGGGAACTGGGTTAAATCATCTACTCAAAATAGAAGCACCATTTAACTTAATATGGCACCGATAGTTGATGGAAAACGTAATACTTTTTGCTTCTGATCTACATTCTTTATATCCCACCTGACATGACCTAGAACAAAGCACTCTCTTGTGACCCATTTCTGGTGAGAAAGTGCTTCCTGTTTTGGGCAATGTGGGGACTGGGTGAAATCAACTCTATAAGATAGAAGCATCAATTTTATCATTTTTTAACTGATAGCTTGTGGAAAATTGTTTTTCATCTTGTCTACATCCCGGCCATGCCAGCTGACATGACCTAGAACAAAGCACTCTCTGGAGTCCCATTTCTAGTGAGAAAGTGCTTCCTGTTTTGGGCAATGTGGGAACTGGGTTAAATCATCTACTCAAAATAGAAGCACCATTTAACTTAATATGGCACCGATAGTTGATGGAAAATGTAATACTTTTTGCTTCTGATCTACATTCTTTATACCCCACCTGACATGACCTAGAGAAAAGCACTCTCTGGAGTCCCATGTCTGGTGAGAAAGTGCTTCCTGTTTTGGGCAATGTGGAAACTGGGTTAAGTTTCCAGTCATCGTTCAGCATGCCATAGTTTTCATGCTAACAATTCTATTTATTTTTAAGCTCAGTCAAAGAAGGTAACTTGACGTTGTCCAATCTTCTGTAATGGCAGTCTAGTTTGAGTAAAGGGGAGAGCCTAATAACTACATTCATTCACCACACAACTTTTTCCTAGAAGCCATTTCAAAAAGATTCAAAGTATGCAACACTCTAAACTCGGCACCATCCTGTGGAAAAAATAATTTGGGGACAGTGCTGTTGTGCTTGGGGCATTGTGAAGCCATAATCCCAGAGGCTGAATGGATCAGGCATCTTGCAAATCCAAACATTTTGAAAAGTGAAAAACGGTTATTATGAACCCATTTTTACTTTAATTCAGTTACCGTATTTTACCGCTTTAACTTGATTATTTTGGGGACAGAAATTCTATTTACGTGGGATTTTTAACATCAGACAAAATTGCTCTCCCAAACAACAGAATATGGACAGTGTTAACTCAAGCCTTAGCCCTCAATTGCAAATTTTAAAGCAATGTATTTTTTTATTTGAACCCAAACCTCTATACTGTTGATACTTGATTCTTTACCCATTTTTGACAAATCCTTAATCCACAAGATTGACCTGAAAATGTCTTGAAGTACGCTTTTATAAATGAGTACCTTCATTCCTTGGCTTTTCATATTTTTTAAGGTTACAAATGTTCTATGTGACTAATCTAATTTTTCATTTTTTAAATCATGGTCCATAGTATTTTCCAGTTTACACCTTTCAATAGAGGTTTCAGTTGCGCTCTATCATTGTTATGCTGAACTAGGAGCCTGCAAGATATGTTGATTGGGGACAACACCCGTTACCCCCACCCAGCACCCCAATTTGCATCCCTGTTGTTGACAGATAGGCCCTCCTCCCCCTGATTGGATAATAGGGCATATGTTTAGGGCTATAAAAGGGTTGGAAGTCAGTCTGCTTTCAGTGTGCTCTCGAACTTGTAGAGAAGATTTATATGCTGACGGCAAGTTCAAGATATTAGGCAAGCAAAAAAATGGATCTCTCCATTTGCTGGAATATGCTGACTTCAAACATCCAAGCTTAAATCACCCAGAACAAAGCATTCTCTTGTGTTGCATCTCTGGTAAGAAAGTGCTTCCTGTTTTGGGCAATGTGGGCTTTGGGTTACATCACGCAGCAAAGGAGGAAGCATTGCTCTTTAAATATTATTCTGTTATTTCAACAAAACTGCAATGATTAGCTCTCTTTCATCTTATTTATGCTTTATATCCCACCTGACATGGCCTAGAACAAAGCACTCTCTTGTGACCCATTTCTGGTGAGAAAGTGCTTCCTGTTTTGGGCAATGTGGGGACTGGGTTAAATCAACTCCTCAAGACAGAAGCATCGATTTTATCATTTTTTAACTGAGAGCTTGTGGAAAATTGTTTTTCATCTTGTCTACATCCTGGCCATGCCAGCTCACATGACCTAGAACAAAGCACTCTCTGGAGTCCCATTTCTAGTGAGAAAGTGCTTCCTGTTTTGGGCAATGTGGGAACTGGGTTAAATCATCTACTCAAAATAGAAGCACCATTTAACTTAATATGGCACCGATAGTTGATGGAAAATGTAATACTTTTTGCTTCTGATCTACATTCTTTATACCCCACCTGACATGACCTAGAGAAAAGCACTCTCTGGAGTCCCATGTCTGGTGAGAAAGTGCTTCCTGTTTTGGGCAATGTGGAAACTAGGTTAAGTTTCCAGTCATCGTTCAGCATGCCCTAGTTTTCATGCTAACAATTCTATTTATTTTTAAGCTCAGTCAAAGAAGGTAACTTGACGTTGTCCAATCTTCTGTAATGGCAGTCTAGTTTGAGTAAAGGGGAGAGCCTAATAACTACATTCATTCACCACACAACTTTTTCCTAGAAGCCATTTCAAAAAGATTCAAAGTATGCAACACTCTAAACTCGGCACCATCCTGTGGAAAAAATAATTTGGGGACAGTGCTGTTGTGCTTGGGGCATTGTGAAGCCATAATCCCAGAGGCTGAATGGATCAGGCATTTTGCAAATTCAAACATTTTGAAAAGTAAAAAACGGTTATTATGAACCCATTTTTACTTTAATTCAGTTACCGTATTATACCGCTTTAACTTGATTATTTTGGGGACAGAAATTCTATTTATGTGGGATTTTTAACATCAGACAAAATTGCTCTCCCAAACAACAGAATATGGACAGTGTTAAGTCAAGCCTTAGCCCTCAATTGCAAATTTTAAAGCAATGTATTTTTTTATTTGAACCCAAACCTCTATACTGTTGATACTTGATTCTTTACCCATTTTTGACAAATCCTTAATCCACAAGAATGACCTGAAAATGTCTTGAAGTACGCTTTTATAAATGAGTACCTTCATTCCTTGGCTTTTCATATTTTTTAAGGTTACAAATGTTCTATGTGACTAAGCTAATTTTTCATTTTTTAAATCATGGTCCATAGTATTTTCCAGTTTAAACCTTTCAATAGAGGTTTCAGTTGAGCTCTATCATTGTTATGCTGAACTAGGAGCCTGCAAGATATGTTGATTGGGGACAACACCCGTTACCCCCACCCAGCACCCCAATTTGCATCCCTGTTGTTGACAGATAGGCCCTCCTCCCCCTGATTGGATAATAGGGCATATGTTTAGGGCTATAAAAGGGTTGGAAGTCAGTCTGCTTTCAGTGTGCTCTCGAACTTGTAGAGAAGATTTATCTGCTGACGGCAAGTTCAAGATATTAGGCAAGCAAAAAAATGGATCTCTCAAGACTTCCGGAATATGCTGACTTCAAACATCCAAGCTTAAATCACCCAGAACAAAGCATTCTCTTGTGTTGCATCTCTGGTAAGAAAGTGCTTCCTGTTTAGGGCAATGTGGGCTTTGGGTTACATCACGCAGCAAAGGAGGAAGCATTGCTCTTTAAATATTATTCTGTTATTTCAACAAAACTGCAATGATTAGCTCTCTTTCATCTTATTTATGCTTTATATCCCACCTGACATGACCTAGAACAAAGCACTCTCTTGTGACCCATTTCTGGTGAGAAAGTGCTTCCTGTTTTGGGCAATGTGGGGACTGGGTGAAATCAACTCTATAAGATAGAAGCATAAATTTTATCATTTTTTAACTGATAGCTTGTGGAAAATTGTTTTTCATCTTGTCTATATCCCGGCCATGCCAGCTGACATGACCTAGAACAAAGCACTCTCTGGAGTCCCATTTCTAGTGAGAAAGTGCTTCCTGTTTTGGGCAATGTGGGAACTGGGTTAAATCATCTACTCAAAATAGAAGCACCATTTAACTTAATATGGCACCGATAGTTGATGGAAAATGTAATACTTTTTGCTTCTGATCTACATTCTTTATATCCCACCTGACATGACCTAGAACAAAGCACTCTCTTGTGACCCATTTCTGGTGAGAAAGTGCTTCCTGTTTTGGGCAATGTGGGGACTGGGTGAAATCAACTCTATAAGATAGAAGCATCAATTTTATCATTTTTTAACTGATAGCTTGTGGAAAATTGTTTTTCATCTTGTCTATATCCCGGCCATGCCAGCTGACATGACCTAGAACAAAGCACTCTCTGGAGTCCCATTTCTAGTGAGAAAGTGCTTCCTGTTTTGGGCAATGTGGGAACTGGGTTAAATCATCTACTCAAAATAGAAGCACCATTTAACTTAATATGGCACCGATAGTTGATGGAAAATGTAATACTTTTTGCTTCTGATCTACATTCTTTATACTCCACCTGACATGACCTAGAGAAAAGCACTCTCTGGAGTCCCATGTCTGGTGAGAAAGTGCTTCCAGTTTTGGGCAATGTGGGAACTGGGTTAAATCATCTACTCAAAATAGAAGCACCATTTAACTTAATATGGCACCGATAGTTGATGGAAAATGTAATACTTTTTGCTTCTGATCTACATTCTTTATACCCCACCTGACATGACCTAGAGAAAAGCACTCTCTGGAGTCCCATGTCTGGTGAGAAAGTGCTTCCTGTTTTGGGCAATGTGGAAACTAGGTTAAATTTCCAGTCATCGTTCAGCATGCCATAGTTTTCATGCTAACAATTCTATTTATTTTTAAGCTCAGTCAAAGAAGGTAACTTGACGTTGTCCAATCTTCTGTAATGGCAGTCTAGTTTGAGTAAAGGGGAGAGCCTAATAACTACATTCATTCACCACACAACTTTTTCCTAGAAGCCATTTCAAAAAGATTCAAAGTATGCAACACTCTAAACTCGGCACCATCCTGTGGAAAAAATAATTTGGGGACAGTGCTGTTGTGCTTGGGGCATTGTGAAGCCATAATCCCAGAGGCTGAATGGATCAGGCATCTTGCAAATCCAAACATTTTGAAAAGTAAAAAACGGTTATTATGAACCCATTTTTACTTTAATTCAGTTAACGTATGTTACCGCTTTAACTTGATTATTTTGGGGACAGAAATTCTATTTATGTGGGATTTTTAACATCAGACAAAATTGCTCTCCCAAACAACAGAATATGGACAGTGTTAAGTCAAGCCTTAGCCCTCAATTGCAAATTTTAAAGCAATGTATTTTTTTTATTTGAACCTAAACCTCTATACTGTTGATACTTGATTCTTTACCCATTTTTGACAAATCCTTAATCCACAAGATTGACCTGAAAATGTCTTGAAGTACACTTTTTTTTATAAATGAGTACCTTCATTCCTTGGCTTTTCATATTTTTTAAGGTTACAAATGTTCTATGTGACTAAGCTAATTTTTCATTTTTTAAATCATGGTCCATAGTATTTTCCAGTTTACACCTTTCAATAGAGGTTTCAGTTGAGCTCTATCATTGTTATGCTGAACTAGGAGCCTGCAAGATATGTTGATTGGGGACAACACCCGTTACCCCCACCCAGCACCCCAATTTGCATCCCTGTTGTTGACAGATAGGCCCTCCTCCCCCTGATTGGATAATAGGGCATATGTTTAGGGCTATAAAAGGGTTGGAAGTCAGTCTGCTTTCAGTGTGCTCTCGAACTTGTAGAGAAGATTTATATGCTGACGGCAAGTTCAAGATATTAGGCAAGCAAAAAAATGGATCTCTCAAGACTTCCGGAATATGCTGACTTCAAACATCCAAGCTTAAATCACCCAGAACAAAGCATTCTCTTGTGTTGCATCTCTGGTAAGAAAGTGCTTCCTGTTTAGGGCAATGTGGGCTTTGGGTTACATCACGCAGCAAAGGAGGAAGCATTGCTCTTTAAATATTATTCTGTTATTTCAACAAAACTGCAATGATTAGCTCTCTTTCATCTTATTTATGCTTTATATCCCACCTGACATGACCTAGAACAAAGCACTCTCTTGTGACCCATTTCTGGTGAGAAAGTGCTTCCTGTTTTGGGCAATGTGGGGACTGGGTTAAATCAACTCCTCAAGACAGAAGCATCGATTTTATCATTTTTTAACTGAGAGCTTGTGGAAAATTGTTTTTCATCTTGTCTACATCCTGGCCATGCCAGCTCACATGACCTAGAACAAAACACTCTCTGGAGTCCCATTTCTAGTGAGAAAGTGCTTCCTGTTTTGGGCAATGTGGGAACTGGGTTAAATCATCTACTCAAAATAGAAGCACCATTTAACTTAATATGGCACCGATAGTTGATGGAAAATGTAATACTTTTTGCTTCTGATCTACATTCTTTATATCCCACCTGACATGACCTAGAACAAAGCACTCTCTTGTGACCCATTTCTGGTGAGAAAGTGCTTCCTGTTTTGGGCAATGTGGGGACTGGGTGAAATCAACTCTATAAGATAGAAGCATCAATTTTATCATTTTTTAACTGATAGCTTGTGGAAAATTGTTTTTCATCTTGTCTACATCCCGGCCATGCCAGCTGACATGACCTAGAACAAAGCACTCTCTGGAGTCCCATTTCTAGTGAGAAAGTGCTTCCTGTTTTGGGCAATGTGGGAACTGGGTTAAATCATCTACTCAAAATAGAAGCACCATTTAACTTAATATGGCACCGATAGTTGATGGAAAATGTAATACTTTTTGCTTCTGATCTACATTCTTTATACCCCACCTGACATGACCTAGAGAAAAGCACTCTCTGGAGTCCCATGTCTGGTGAGAAAGTGCTTCCTGTTTTGGGCAATGTGGAAACTGGGTTAAGTTTCCAGTCATCGTTCAGCATGCCATAGTTTTCATGCTAACAATTCTATTTATTTTTAAGCTCAGTCAAAGAAGGTAACTTGACGTTGTCCAATCTTCTGTAATGGCAGTCTAGTTTGAGTAAAGGGGAGAGCCTAATAACTACATTCATTCACCACACAACTTTTTCCTAGAAGCCATTTCAAAAAGATTCAAAGTATGCAACACTCTAAACTCGGCACCATCCTGTGGAAAAAATAATTTGGGGACAGTGCTGTTGTGCTTGGGGCATTGTGAAGCCATAATCCCAGAGGCTGAATGGATCAGGCATCTTGCAAATCCAAACATTTTGAAAAGTGAAAAACGGTTATTATGAACCCATTTTTACTTTAATTCAGTTACCGTATTTTACCGCTTTAACTTGATTATTTTGGGGACAGAAATTCTATTTATGTGGGATTTTTAACATCAGACAAAATTGCTCTCCCAAACAACAGAATATGGACAGTGTTAAGTCAAGCCTTAGCCCTCAATTGCAAATTTTAAAGCAATGTATTTTTTTATTTGAACCCAAACCTCTATACTGTTGATACTTGATTCTTTACCCATTTTTGACAAATCCTTAATCCACAAGATTGACCTGAAAATGTCTTGAAGTACGCTTTTATAAATGAGTACCTTCATTCCTTGGCTTTTCATATTTTTTAAGGTTACAAATGTTCTATGTGACTAAGCTAATTTTTCATTTTTTAAATCATGGTCCATAGTATTTTCCAGTTTACACCTTTCAATAGAGGTTTCAGTTGCGCTCTATCATTGTTATGCTGAACTAGGAGCCTGCAAGATATGTTGATTGGGGACAACACCCGTTACCCCCACCCAGCACCCCAATTTGCATCCCTGTTGTTGACAGATAGGCCCTCCTCCCCCTGATTGGATAATAGGGCATATGTTTAGGGCTATAAAAGGGTTGGAAGTCAGTCTGCTTTCAGTGTGCTCTCGAACTTGTAGAGAAGATTTATCTGATGACGGCAAGTTCAAGATATTAGGCAAGCAAAAAAATGGATCTCTCAAGACTTCCGGAATATGCTGACTTCAAACATCCAAGCTTAAATCACCCAGAACAAAGCATTCTCTTGTGTTGCATCTCTGGTAAGAAAGTGCTTCCTGTTTAGGGCAATGTGGGCTTTGGGTTACATCACGCAGCAAAGGAGGAAGCATTGCTCTTTAAATATTATTCTGTTATTTCAACAAAACTGCAATGATTAGCTCTCTTTCATCTTATTTATGCTTTATATCCCACCTGACATGACCTAGAACAAAGCACTCTCTTGTGACCCATTTCTGGTGAGAAAGTGCTTCCTGTTTTGGGCAATGTGGGGACTGGGTTAAATCAACTCCTCAAGACAGAAGCATCGATTTTATCATTTTTTAACTGAGAGCTTGTGGAAAATTGTTTTTCATCTTGTCTACATCCTGGCCATGCCAGCTCACATGACCTAGAACAAAACACTCTCTGGAGTCCCATGTCTAGTGAGAAAGTGCTTCCTGTTTTGGGCAATGTGGGAACTGGGTTAAATCATCTACTCAAAATAGAAGCACCATTTAACTTAATATGGCACCGATAGTTGATGGAAAATGTAATACTTTTTGCTTCTGATCTACATTCTTTATATCCCACCTGACATGACCTAGAACAAAGCACTCTCTTGTGACCCATTTCTGGTGAGAAAGTGCTTCCTGTTTTGGGCAATGTGGGGACTGGGTGAAATCAACTCTATAAGATAGAAGCATCAATTTTATCATTTTTTAACTGATAGCTTGTGGAAAATTGTTTTTCATCTTGTCTACATCCCGGCCATGCCGGCTGACATGACCTAGAACAAAGCACTCTCTGGAGTCCCATGTCTGGTGAGAAAGTGATTCCTGTTTTGGGCAATGTGGAAACTAGGTTAAGTTTCCAGTCATCGTGCAGCATGCCATAGTTTTCATGCTAACAATTCTATTTATTTTTAAGCTCAGTCAAAGAAGGTAACTTGACTTTGCCCAATCTTCTGTAATGGCTGTCTAGTTTGAGTAAAGGGGAGAGCATAATTACTACATTCATTCACCACACAACTTTTTCCTAGAAGCCATTTCAAAAAGATTCAACGTATGCAACACTCTAAACTCGGCACCATCCTGTGGAAAAAATAATTTGGGGACAGTGCTGTTGTGCTTGGGGCATTGTGAAGCCATAATCCCAGAGGCTGAATGGATCAGGCATCTTGCAAATCCAAACATTTTGAAAAGTAAAAAACAGTTATTATGAACCCATTTTTACTTGAATTCAGTTACCTTATTTTACCGCTTTAACTTGATTATTTTGGGGACAGAAATTCTATTTATGTGGGATTTTTAACATCAGACAAAATTGCTCTCCAAAACAACAGAATATGGACAGTGTTAAGTCAAGCCTTAGCCCTCAATTGCAAATTTTAAAGCAATGTATTTTTTTTATTTGAACCTAAACCTCTATACTGTTGATACTTGATTCTTTACCCATTTTTGACAAATCCTTAATCCACAAGATTGACCTGAAAATGTCTTGAAGTACACTTTTTTTTATAAATGAGTACCTTCATTCCTTGGCTTTTCATATTTTTTAAGGTTACAAATGTTCTATGTGACTAAGCTAATTTTTCATTTTTTAAATCATGGTCCATAGTATTTTCCAGTTTACACCTTTCAATAGAGGTTTCAGTTGAGCTCTATCATTGTTATGCTGAACAAGGAGTCTGCAAGATATGTTGATTGGGGACAACACCCGTTACCCCCACCCAGAACCACAATGTGCATCCCTGTTGTTGACAGATAGGCCCTCCTCCCCCTGATTGGATAATAGGGCATATGTTTAGGGCTATAAAAGGGTTGGAAGTCAGTCTGCTTTCAGTGTGCTCTCGAACTTGTAGAGAAGATTTATCTGCTGACGGCAAGTTCAAGATATTAGGCAAGCAATAAATGGATTTCTCAAGACTTCCGGAATATGCCTACTTCAAACATCCAAGCTTAAATCACCCAGAACGAAGCATTCTCTTGTGTTGCATCTCTGGTAAGAAAGTGCTTCCTGTTTAGGGCAATGTGGGCTTTGGGTTACATCACGCAGCAAAGGAGGAAGCATTGCTCTTTAAATATTATTCTGTTATTTCAACAAAACTGCAATGATTAGCTCTCTTTCATCTTATTTATGCTTTATATCCCACCTGACATGACCTAGAACAAAGCACTCTCTTGTGACCCATTTCTGGTGAGAAAGTGCTTCCTGTTTTGGGCAATGTGGGGACTGGGTTAAATCCTCAAGACAGAAGCATCGATTTTATCATTTTTTAACTGAGAGCTTGTGGAAAATTGTTTTTCATCTTGTCTACATCCTGGCCATGCCAGCTCACATGACCTAGAACAAAACACTCTCTGGAGTCCCATTTCTAGTGAGAAAGTGCTTCCTGTTTTGGGCAATGTGGGAACTGGGTTAAATCATCTACTCAAAATAGAAGCACCATTTAACTTAATGTGGCACCGATAGTTGATGGAAAATGTAATACTTTTTGCTTCTGATCTACATTCTTTATATCCCACCTGACATGACCTAGAACAAAGCACTCTCTTGTGACCCATTTCTAGTGAGAAAGTGCTTCCTGTTTTGGGCAATGTGGGAACTGGGTTAAATCATCTACTCAAAATAGAAGCACCATTTAACCTAATATGGCACCGATAGTTGATGGAATATGCAATACATTTTGCTTCTGATCTACATTCTTTATACCCCACCTGACATGACCTAGAGAAAAGCACTCTCTGGAGTCCCATGTCTGGTTAGAAAGTGCTTCCTGTTTTGGGCAATGTGGAAACTGGGTTAAGTTTCCAGTCATCGTTCAGCATGCCATAGTTTTCATGCTAACAATTCTATTTATTTTTAAGCTCAGTCAAAGAAGGTAACTTGACGTTGTCCAATCTTCTGTAATGGCAGTCTAGTTTGAGTAAAGGGGAGAGCCTAATAACTACATTCATTCACCACACAACTTTTTCCTAGAAGCCATTTCAAAAAGATTCAAAGTATGCAACACTCTAAACTCGGCACCATCCTGTGGAAAAAATAATTTGGGGACAGTGCTGTTGTGCTTGGGGCATTGTGAAGCCATAATCCCAGAGGCTGAATGGATCAGGCATCTTGCAAATCCAAACATTTTGAAAAGTGAAAAACGGTTATTATGAACCCATTTTTACTTTAATTCAGTTACCGTATTTTACAGCTTTAACTGGATTATTTTGGGGACAGAAATTCTATTTATGTGGGATTTTTAACATCAGACAAAATTGCTCTCCCAAACAACAGAATATGGACAGTGTTAAGTCAAGCCTTAGCCCTCAATTGCAAATTTTAAAGCAATGTATTTTTTTATTTGAACCCAAACCTCTATACTGTTGATACTTGATTCTTTACCCATTTTTGACAAATCCTTAATCCACAAGATTGACCTGAAAATGTCTTGAAGTACGCTTTTATAAATGAGTACCTTCATTCCTTGGCTTTTCATATTTTTTAAGGTTACAAATGTTCTATGTGACTAAGCTAATTTTTCATTTTTTAAATCATGGTCCATTGTATTTTCCAGTTTACACCTTTCAATAGAGGTTTCAGTTGAGCTCTATCATTGTTATGCTGAACTAGGAGCCTGCAAGATATGTTGATTGGGGACAACACCCGTTACCCCCACCCAGCACCCCAATTTGCATCCCTGTTGTTGACAGATAGGCCCTCCTCCCCCTGATTGGATAATAGGGCATATGTTTAGGGCTATAAAAGGGTTGGAAGTCAGTCTGCTTTCAGTGTGCTCTCGAACTTGTAGAGAAGATTTATATGCTGACGGCAAGTTCAAGATATTAGGCAAGCAAAAAAATGGATCTCTCAAGACTTCCGGAATATGCTGACTTCAAACATCCAAGCTTAAATCACCCAGAACAAAGCATTCTCTTGTGTTGCATCTCTGGTAAGAAAGTGCTTCCTGTTTAGGGCAATGTGGGCTTTGGGTTACATCACGCAGCAAAGGAGGAAGCATTGCTCTTTAAATATTATTCTGTTATTTCAACAAAACTGCAATGATTAGCTCTCTTTCATCCTATTTATGCTTTATATCCCACCTGACATGACCTAGAACAAAGCACTCTCTTGTGACCCATTTCTGGTGAGAAAGTGCTTCCTTTTTTGGGCAATGTGGGGACTGGGTTAAATCAACTCCTCAAGACAGAAGCATCGATTTTATCATTTTTTAACTGAGAGCTTGTGGAAAATTGTTTTTCATCTTGTCTACATCCTGGCCATGCCAACTCACATGACCTAGAACAAAACACTCTCTGGAGTCCCATTTCTAGTGAGAAAGTGCTTCCTGTTTTGGGCAATGTGGGAACTGGGTTAAATCATCTACTCAAAATAGAAGCACCATTTAACTTAATATGGCACCGATAGTTGATGGAAAATGTAATACTTTTTGCTTCTGATCTACATTCTTTATATCCCACCTGACATGACCTAGAACAAAGCACTCTCTTGTGACCCATTTCTGGTGAGAAAGTGCTTCCTGTTTTGGGCAATGTGGGGACTGGGTGAAATCAACTCTATAAGATAGAAGCATCAATTTTATCATTTTTTAACTGATAGCTTGTGGAAAATTGTTTTTCATCTTGTCTACATCCCGGCCATGCCAGCTGACATGACCTAGAACAAAGCACTCTCTGGAGTCCCATTTCTAGTGAGAAAGTGCTTCCTGTTTTGGGCAATGTGGGAACTGGGTTAAATCACCTACTCAAAATAGAAGCACCATTTAACTTAATATGGCACCGATAGTTGATGGAAAATGTAATACTTTTTGCTTCTGATCTACATTCTTTATACCCCACCTGACATGACCTAGAGAAAAGCACTCTCTGGAGTCCCATGTCTGGTGAGAAAGTGCTTCCTGTTTTGGGCAATGTGGAAACTAGGTTAAGTTTCCAGTCATCGTTCAGCATGCCATAGTTTTCATGCTAACAATTCTATTTATTTTTAAGCTCAGTCAAAGAAGGTAACTTGACGTTGTCCAATCTTCTGTAATGGCAGTCTAGTTTGAGTAAAGGGGAGAGCCTAATAACTACATTCATTCACCACACAACTTTTTCCTAGAAGCCATTTCAAAAAGATTCAAAGTATGCAACACTCTAAACTCGGCACCATCCTGTGGAAAAAATAATTTGGGGACAGTGCTGTTGTGCTTGGGGCATTGTGAAGCCATAATCCCAGAGGCTGAATGGATCAGGCATCTTGCAAATCCAAACATTTTGAAAAGTAAAAAACGGTTATTATGAACCCATTTTTACTTTAATTCAGTTACCGTATTTTACCGCTTTAACTTGATTATTTTGGGGACAGAAATTCTATTTATGTGGGATTTTTAACATCAGACAAAATTGCTCTCCCAAACAACAGAACATGGACAGTGTTAAGTCAAGCCTTAGCCCTCAATTGCAAATTTTAAAGCAATGTATTTTTTTATTTGAACCCAAACCTCTATACTGTTGATACTTGATTCTTTACCCATTTTTGACAAATCCTTAATCCACAAGATTGACCTGAAAATGTCTTGAAGTACGCTTTTATAAATGAGTACCTTCATTTCTTGGCTTTTCATATTTTTTAAGGTTACAAATGTTCTATGTGACTAAGCTAATTTTTCATTTTTTAAATCATGGTCCATAGTATTTTCCAGTTTACACCTTTCAATAGAGGTTTCAGTTGAGCTCTATTATTGTTATGCTGAACTAGGAGCCTGCAAGATATGTTGATTGGGGACAACACCCGTTACCCCCACCCAGCACCCCAATTTGCATCCCTGTTGTTGACAGATAGGCCCTCCTCCCCCTGATTGGATAATAGGGCATATGTTTAGTGCTATAAAAGGGTTGGAAGTCAGTCTGCTTTCAGTGTGCTCTCGAACTTGTAGAGAAGATTTATCTGCTGACGGCAAGTTCAAGATATTAGGCAAGCAAAAAAATGGATCTCTCAAGACTTCCGGAATATGCTGACTTCAAACATCCAAGCTTAAATCACCCAGAACAAAGCATTCTCTTGTGTTGCATATCTGGTAAGAAAGTGCTTCCTGTTTAGGGCAATGTGGGCTTTGGGTTACATCACGCAGCAAAGGAGGAAGCATTGCTCTTTAAATATTATTCTGTTATTTCAACAAAACTGCAATGATTAGCTCTCTTTCATCTTATTTATGCTTTATATCCCACCTGACATGACCTAGAACAAAGCACTCTCTTGTAACCCATTTCTGGTGAGAAAGTGCTTCCTGTTTTGGGCAATGTGGGGACTGGGTTAAATCAACTCCTCAAGACAGAAGCATCGATTTTATCATTTTTTAACTGAGAGCTTGTGGAAAATTGTTTTTCATCTTGTCTACATCCTGGCCATGCCAGCTCACATGACCTAGAACAAAGCACTCTCTGGAGTCCCATTTCTAGTGAGAAAGTGCTTCCTGTTTTGGGCAATGTGGGAACTGGGTTAAATCATCTACTCAAAATAGAAGCACCATTTAACTTAATATGGCACCGATAGTTGATGGAAAACGTAATACTTTTTGCTTCTGATCTACATTCTTTATATCCCACCTGACATGACCTAGAACAAAGCACTCTCTTGTGACCCATTTCTGGTGAGAAAGTGCTTCCTGTTTTGGGCAATGTGGGGACTGGGTGAAATCAACTCTATAAGATAGAAGCATCAATTTTATCATTTTTTAACTGATAGCTTGTGGAAAATTGTTTTTCATCTTGTCTACATCCCGGCCATGCCAGCTGACATGACCTAGAACAAAGCACTCTCTGGAGTCCCATTTCTAGTGAGAAAGTGCTTCCTGTTTTGGGCAATGTGGGAACTGGGTTAAATCATCTACTCAAAATAGAAGCACCATTTAACTTAATATGGCACCGATAGTTGATGGAAAATGTAATACTTTTTGCTTCTGATCTACATTCTTTATACCCCACCTGACATGACCTAGAGAAAAGCACTCTCTGGAGTCCCATGTCTGGTGAGAAAGTGCTTCCTGTTTTGGGCAATGTGGAAACTGGGTTAAGTTTCCAGTCATCGTTCAGCATGCCATAGTTTTCATGCTAACAATTCTATTTATTTTTAAGCTCAGTCAAAGAAGGTAACTTGACGTTGTCCAATCTTCTGTAATGGCAGTCTAGTTTGAGTAAAGGGGAGAGCCTAATAACTACATTCATTCACCACACAACTTTTTCCTAGAAGCCATTTCAAAAAGATTCAAAGTATGCAACACTCTAAACTCGGCACCATCCTGTGGAAAAAATAATTTGGGGACAGTGCTGTTGTGCTTGGGGCATTGTGAAGCCATAATCCCAGAGGCTGAATGGATCAGGCATCTTGCAAATCCAAACATTTTGAAAAGTGAAAAACGGTTATTATGAACCCATTTTTACTTTAATTCAGTTACCGTATTTTACCGCTTTAACTTGATTATTTTGGGGACAGAAATTCTATTTATGTGGGATTTTTAACATCAGACAAAATTGCTCTCCCAAACAACAGAATATGGACAGTGTTAAGTCAAGCCTTAGCCCTCAATTGCAAATTTTAAAGCAATGTATTTTTTTATTTGAACCCAAACCTCTATACTGTTGATACTTGATTCTTTACCCATTTTTGACAAATCCTTAATCCACAAGATTGACCTGAAAATGTCTTGAAGTACGCTTTTATAAATGAGTACCTTCATTCCTTGGCTTTTCATATTTTTTAAGGTTACAAATGTTCTATGTGACTAATCTAATTTTTCATTTTTTAAATCATGGTCCATAGTATTTTCCAGTTTACACCTTTCAATAGAGGTTTCAGTTGCGCTCTATCATTGTTATGCTGAACTAGGAGCCTGCAAGATATGTTGATTGGGGACAACACCCGTTACCCCCACCCAGCACCCCAATTTGCATCCCTGTTGTTGACAGATAGGCCCTCCTCCCCCTGATTGGATAATAGGGCATATGTTTAGGGCTATAAAAGGGTTGGAAGTCAGTCTGCTTTCAGTGTGCTCTCGAACTTGTAGAGAAGATTTATCTGATGACGGCAAGTTCAAGATATTAGGCAAGCAAAAAAATGGATCTCTCAAGACTTCCGGAATATGCTGACTTCAAACATCCAAGCTTAAATCACCCAGAACAAAGCATTCTCTTGTGTTGCATCTCTGGTAAGAAAGTGCTTCCTGTTTAGGGCAATGTGGGCTTTGGGTTACATCACGCAGCAAAGGAGGAAGCATTGCTCTTTAAATATTATTCTGTTATTTCAACAAAACTGCAATGATTAGCTCTCTTTCATCTTATTTATGCTTTATATCCCACCTGACATGACCTAGAACAAAGCACTCTCTTGTAACCCATTTCTGGTGAGAAAGTGCTTCCTGTTTTGGGCAATGTGGGGACTGGGTTAAATCAACTCCTCAAGACAGAAGCATCGATTTTATCATTTTTTAACTGAGAGCTTGTGGAAAATTGTTTTTCATCTTGTCTACATCCTGGCCATGCCAGCTCACATGACCTAGAACAAAGCACTCTCTGGAGTCCCATTTCTAGTGAGAAAGTGCTTCCTGTTTTGGGCAATGTGGGAACTGGGTTAAATCAACTCCTCAAGACAGAAGCATCGATTTTATCATTTTTTAACTGAGAGCTTGTGGAAAATTGTTTTTCATCTTGTCTACATCCTGGCCATGCCAGCTCACATGACCTAGAACAAAACACTCTCTGGAGTCCCATTTCTAGTGAGAAAGTGCTTCCTGTTTTGGGCAATGTGGGAACTGGGTTAAATCATCTACTCAAAATAGAAGCACCATTTAACTTAATATGGCACCGATAGTTGATGGAAAATGTAATACTTTTTGCTTCTGATCTACATTCTTTATATCCCACCTGACATGACCTAGAACAAAGCACTCTCTTGTGACCCATTTCTGGTGAGAAAGTGCTTCCTGTTTTGGGCAATGTGGGGACTGGGTGAAATCAACTCTATAAGATAGAAGCATCAATTTTATCATTTTTTAACTGATAGCTTGTGGAAAATTGTTTTTCATCTTGTCTACATCCCGGCCATGCCAGCTGACATGACCTAGAACAAAGCACTCTCTGGAGTCCCATTTCTAGTGAGAAAGTGCTTCCTGTTTTGGGCAATGTGGGAACTGGGTTAAATCATCTACTCAAAATAGAAGCACCATTTAACTTAATATGGCACCGATAGTTGATGGAAAATGTAATACTTTTTGCTTCTGATCTACATTCTTTATACCCCACCTGACATGACCTAGAGAAAAGCACTCTCTGGAGTCCCATGTCTGGTGAGAAGGTGCTTCCTGTTTTGGGCAATGTGGAAACTAGGTTAAGTTTCCAGTCATCGTTCAGCATGCCATAGTTTTCATGCTAACAATTCTATTTATTTTTAAGCTCAGTCAAAGAAGGTAACTTGACGTTGTCCAATCTTCTGTAATGGCAGTCTAGTTTGAGTAAAGGGGAGAGCCTAATAACTACATTCATTCACCACACAACTTTTTCCTAGAAGCCATTTCAAAAAGATTCAAAGTATGCAACACTCTAAACTCGGCACCATCCTGTGGAAAAAATAATTTGGGGACAGTGCTGTTGTGCTTGGGGCATTGTGAAGCCATAATCCCAGAGGCTGAATGGATCAGGCATCTTGCAAATCCAAACATTTTGTATAGTAAAAAACGGTTATTATGAACCCATTTTTACTTTAATTCAGTTACCGTATTTTACCGCTTTAACTTGATTATTTTGGGGACAGAAATTCTATTTATGTGGGATTTTTAACATCAGACAAAATTGCTCTCCCAAACAACAGAATATGGACAGTGTTAAGTCAAGCCTTAGCCCTCAATTGCAAATTTTAAAGCAATGTATTTTTTTATTTGAACCCAAACCTCTATACTGTTGATACTTGATTCTTTACCCATTTTTGACAAATCCTTAATCCACAAGATTGACCTGAAAATGTCTTGAAGTACGCTTTTATAAATGAGTACCTTTATTCCTTGGCTTTTCATATTTTTTAAGGTTACAAATGTTCTATGTGACTAAGCTAATTTTTCATTTTTTAAATCATGGTCCATAGTATTTTCCAGTTTACACCTTTCAATAGAGGTTTCAGTTGAGCTCTATCATTGTTATGCTGAACTAGGAGCCTGCAAGATATGTTGATTGGGGACAACACCCGTTACCCCCACCCAGCACCCCAATTTGCATCCCTGTTGTTGACAGATAGGCCCTCCTCCCCCTGATTGGATAATAGGGCATATGTTTAGGGCTATAAAAGGGTTGGAAGTCAGTCTGCTTTCAGTGTGCTCTCGAACTTGTAGAGAAGATTTATATGCTGACGGCAAGTTCAAGATATTAGGCAAGCAAAAAAATGGATCTCTCCATTTGCTGGAATATGCTGACTTCAAACATCCAAGCTTAAATCACCCAGAACAAAGCATTCTCTTGTGTTGCATCTCTGGTAAGAAAGTGCTTCCTGTTTTGGGCAATGTGGGCTTTGGGTTACATCACGCAGCAAAGGAGGAAGCATTGCTCTTTAAATATTATTCTGTTATTTCAACAAAACTGCAATGATTAGCTCTCTTTCATCTTATTTATGCTTTATATCCCACCTGACATGGCCTAGAACAAAGCACTCTCTTGTGACCCATTTCTGGTGAGAAAGTGCTTCCTGTTTTGGGCAATGTGGGGACTGGGTTAAATCAACTCCTCAAGACAGAAGCATCGATTTTATCATTTTTTAACTGATAGCTTGTGGAAAATTGTTTTTCATCTTGTCTACATCCCGGCCATGCCAGCTGACATGACCTAGAACAAAGCACTCTCTGGAGTCCCATTTCTAGTGAGAAAGTGCTTCCTGTTTTGGGCAATGTGGGAACTGGGTTAAATCATCTACTCAAAATAGAAGCACCATTTAACTTAATATGGCACCGATAGTTGATGGAAAATGTAATACTTTTTGCTTCTGATCTACATTCTTTATACCCCACCTGACATGACCTAGAGAAAAGCACTCTCTGGAGTCCCATGTCTGGTGAGAAAGTGCTTCCTGTTTTGGGCAATGTGGAAACTAGGTTAAGTTTCCAGTCATCGTTCAGCATGCCATAGTTTTCATGCTAACAATTCTATTTATTTTTAAGCTCAGTCAAAGAAGGTAACTTGACGTTGTCCAATCTTCTGTAATGGCAGTCTAGTTTGAGTAAAGGGGAGAGCCTAATAACTACATTCATTCACCACACAACTTTTTCCTAGAAGCCATTTCAAAAAGATTCAAAGTATGCAACACTCTAAACTCGGCACCATCCTGTGGAAAAAATAATTTGGGGACAGTGCTGTTGTGCTTGGGGCATTGTGAAGCCATAATCCCAGAGGCTGAATGGATCAGGCATCTTGCAAATCCAAACATTTTGAAAAGTAAAAAACGGTTATTATGAACCCATTTTTACTTTAATTCAGTTACCGTATTTTACCGCTTTAACTTGATTATTTTGGGGACAGAAATTCTATTTATGTGGGATTTTTAACATCAGACAAAATTGCTCTCCCAAACAACAGAATATGGACAGTGTTAAGTCAAGCCTTAGCCCTCAATTGCAAATTTTAAAGCAATGTATTTTTTTATTTGAACCCAAACCTCTATACTGTTGATACTTGATTCTTTACCCATTTTTGACAAATCCTTAATCCACAAGATTGACCTGAAAATGTCTTGAAGTACGCTTTTATAAATGAGTACCTTCATTCCTTGGCTTTTCATATTTTTTAAGGTTACAAATGTTCTATGTGACTAAGCTAATTTTTCATTTTTTAAATCATGGTCCATAGTATTTTCCAGTTTACACCTTTCAATAGAGGTTTCAGTTGCGCTCTATCATTGTTATGCTGAACTAGGAGCCTGCAAGATATGTTGATTGGAGACAACACCCGTTACCCCCACCCAGCACCCCAATTTGCATCCCTGTTGTTGACAGATAGGCCCTCCTCCCCCTGATTGGATAATAGGGCATATGTTTAGGGCTATAAAAGGGTTGGAAGTCAGTCTGCTTTCAGTGTGCTCTCGAACTTGTAGAGAAGATTTATCTGCTGACGGCAAGTTCAAGATATTAGGCAAGCAAAAAAATGGATCTCTCAAGACTTCCGGAATATGCTGACTTCAAACATCCAAGCTTAAATCACCCAGAACAAAGCATTCTCTTGTGTTGCATCTCTGGTAAGAAAGTGCTTCCTGTTTAGGGCAATGTGGGCTTTGGGTTACATCACGCAGCAAAGGAGGAAGCATTGCTCTTTAAATATTATTCTGTTATTTCAACAAAACTGCAATGATTAGCTCTCTTTCATCTTATTTATGCTTTATATCCCACCTGACATGACCTAGAACAAAGCACTCTCTTGTGACCCATTTCTGGTGAGAAAGTGCTTCCTGTTTTGGGCAATGTGGGGACTGGGTTAAATCAACTCCTCAAGACAGAAGCATCGATTTTATCATTTTTTAACTGAGAGCTTGTGGAAAATTGTTTTTCATCTTGTCTACATCCTGGCCATGCCAGCTCACATGACCTAGAACAAAACACTCTCTGGAGTCCCATTTCTAGTGAGAAAGTGCTTCCTGTTTTGGGCAATGTGGGAACTGGGTTAAATCATCTACTCAAAATAGAAGCACCATTTAACTTAATATGGCACCGATAGTTGATGGAAAATGTAATACTTTTTGCTTCTGATCTACATTCTTTATATCCCACCTGACATGACCTAGAACAAAGCACTCTCTTGTGACCCATTTCTGGTGAGAAAGTGCTTCCTGTTTTGGGCAATGTGGGGACTGGGTGAAATCAACTCTATAAGATAGAAGCATCAATTTTATCATTTTTTAACTGATAGCTTGTGGAAAATTGTTTTTCATCTTGTCTACATCCCGGCCATGCCAGCTGACATGACCTAGAACAAAGCACTCTCTGGAGTCCCATTTCTAGTGAGAAAGTGCTTCCTGTTTTGGGCAATGTGGGAACTGGGTTAAATCATCTACTCAAAATAGAAGCACCATTTAACTTAATATGGCACCGATAGTTGATGGAAAATGTAATACTTTTTGCTTCTGATCTACATTCTTTATACCCCACCTGACATGACCTAGAGAAAAGCACTCTCTGGAGTCCCATGTCTGGTGAGAAAGTGCTTCCTGTTTTGGGCAATGTGGAAACTAGGTTAAGTTTCCAGTCATCGTTCAGCATGCCATAGTTTTCATGCTAACAATTCTATTTATTTTTAAGCTCAGTCAAAGAAGGTAACTTGACGTTGTCCAATCTTCTGTAATGGCAGTCTAGTTTGAGTAAAGGGGAGAGCCTAATAACTACATTCATTCACCACACAACTTTTTCCTAGAAGCCATTTCAAAAAGATTCAAAGTATGCAACACTCTAAACTCGGCACCATCCTGTGGAAAAAATAATTTGGGGACAGTGCTGTTGTGCTTGGGGCATTGTGAAGCCATAATCCCAGAGGCTGAATGGATCAGGCATCTTGCAAATCCAAACATTTTGAAAAGTAAAAAACGGTTATTATGAACCCATTTTTACTTTAATTCAGTTACCGTATTTTACCGCTTTAACTTGATTATTTTGGGGACAGAAATTCTATTTATGTGGGATTTTTAACATCAGACAAAATTGCTCTCCCAAACAACAGAATATGGACAGTGTTAAGTCAAGCCTTAGCCCTCAATTGCAAATTTTAAAGCAATGTATTTTTTTATTTGAACCCAAACCTCTATACTGTTGATACTTGATTCTTTACCCATTTTTGACAAATCCTTAATCCACAAGATTGACCTGAAAATGTCTTGAAGTACGCTTTTATAAATGAGTACCTTCATTCCTTGGCGTTTCATATTTTTTAAGGTTACAAATGTTCTATGTGACTAAGCTAATTTTTCATTTTTTAAATCATGGTCCATAGTATTTTCCAGTTTACACCTTTCAATAGAGGTTTCAGTTGAGCTCTATCATTGTTATGCTGAACTAGGAGCCTGCAAGATATGTTGATTGGGGTCAACACCCATTACCCCCACCCAGCACCCCAATTTGCATCCCTGTTGTTGACAGATAAGCCCTCCTCCCCCTGATTGGATAATAGGGCATATGTTTAGGGCTATAAAAGGGTTGGAAGTCAGTCTGCTTTCAGTGTGCTCTCGAACTTGTAGAGAAGATTTATATGCTGACGGCAAGTTCAAGATATTAGGCAAGCAAAAAAATGGATCTCTCAAGACTTCCGGAATATGCTGACTTCAAACATCCAAGCTTAAATCACCCAGAACAAAGCATTCTCTTGTGTTGCATCTCTGGTAAGAAAGTGCTTCCTGTTTAGGGCAATGTGGGCTTTGGGTTACATCACGCAGCAAAGGAGGAAGCATTGCTCTTTAAATATTATTCTGTTATTTCAACAAAACTGCAATGATTAGCTCTCTTTCATCTTATTTATGCTTTATATCCCACCTGACATGACCTAGAACAAAGCACTCTCTTGTGACCCATTTCTGGTGAGAAAGTGCTTCCTGTTTTGGGCAATGTGGGGACTGGGTTAAATCAACTCCTCAAGACAGAAGCATCGATTTTATCATTTTTTAACTGAGAGCTTGTGGAAAATTGTTTTTCATCTTGTCTACATCCTGGCCATGCCAGCTCACATGACCTAGAACAAAACACTCTCTGGAGTCCCATTTCTAGTGAGAAAGTGCTTCCTGTTTTGGGCAATGTGGGAACTGGGTTAAATCATCTACTCAAAATAGAAGCACCATTTAACTTAATATGGCACCGATAGTTGATGGAAAATGTAATACTTTTTGCTTCTGATCTACATTGTTTATATCCCACCTGACATGACCTAGAACAAAGCACTCTCTTGTGACCCATTTCTGGTGAGAAAGTGCTTCCTGTTTTGGGCAATGTGGGGACTGGGTGAAATCAACTCTATAAGATAGAAGCATCAATTTTATCATTTTTTAACTGATAGCTTGTGGAAAATTGTTTTTCATCTTGTCTACATCCCGGCCATGCCAGCTGACATGACCTAGAACAAAACACTCTCTGGAGTCCCATTTCTAGTGAGAAAGTGCTTCCTGTTTTGGGCAATGTGGGAACTGGGTTAAATCATCTACTCAAAATAGAAGCACCATTTAACTTAATATGGCACCGATAGTTGATGGAAAATGTAATACTTTTTGCTTCTGATCTACATTCTTTATACCCCACCTGACATGACCTAGAGAAAAGCACTCTCTGGAGTCCTATGTCTGGTGAGAAAGTGCTTCCTGTTTTGGGCAATGTGGAAACTAGGTTAAGTTTCCAGTCATCGTTCAGCATGCCATAGTTTTCATGCTAACAATTCTATTTATTTTTAAGCTCAGTCAAAGAAGGTAACTTGACGTTGTCCAATCTTCTGTAATGGCAGTCTAGTTTGAGTAAAGGGGAGAGCCTAATAACTACATTCATTCACCACACAACTTTTTCCTAGAAGCCATTTCAAAAAGATTCAAAGTATGCAACACTCTAAACTCGGCACCATCCTGTGGAAAAAATAATTTGGGGACAGTGCTGTTGTGCTTGGGGCATTGTGAAGCCATAATCCCAGAGGCTGAATGGATCAGGCATCTTGCAAATCCAAACATTTTGAAAAGTAAAAAACGGTTATTATGAACCCATTTTTACTTTAATTCAGTTACCGTATTTTACCGCTTTAACTTGATTATTTTGGGGACAGAAATTCTATTTATGTGGGATTTTTAACATCAGACAAAATTGCTCTCCCAAACAACAGAATATGGACAGTGTTAAGTCAAGCCTTAGCCCTCAATTGCAAATTTTAAAGCAATGTATTTTTTGATTTGAACCCAAACCTCTATACTGTTGATACTTGATTCTTTACCCATTTTTGACAAATCCTTAATCCACAAGATTGACCTGAAAATGTCTTGAAGTACGCTTTTATAAATGAGTACCTTCATTCCTTGGCTTTTCATATTTTTTAAGGTTACAAATGTTCTATGTGACTAAGCTAATTTTTCATTTTTTAAATCATGGTCCATAGTATTTTCCAGTTTACACCTTTCAATAGAGGTTTCAGTTGAGCTCTATCATTGTTATGCTGAACTAGGAGCCTGCAAGATATGTTGATTGGGGACAACACCCGTTACCCCCACCCAGCACCCCAATTTGCATCCCTGTTGTTGACAGATAGGCCCTCCTCCCCCTGATTGGATAATAGGGCATATGTTTAGTGCTATAAAAGGGTTGGAAGTCAGTCTGCTTTCAGTGTGCTCTCGAACTTGTAGAGAAGATTTATCTGCTGACGGCAAGTTCAAGATATTAGGCAAGCAAAAAAATGGATCTCTCAAGACTTCCAGAATATGCTGACTTCAAACATCCAAGCTTAAATCACCCAGAACAAAGCATTCTCTTGTGTTGCATCTCTGGTAAGAAAGTGGTTCCTGTTTAGGGCAATGTGGGCTTTGGGTTACATCACGCAGCAAAGGAGGAAGCATTGCTCTTTAAATATTATTCTGTTATTTCAACAAAACTGCAATGATTAGCTCTCTTTCATCTTATTTATGCTTTATATCCCACCTGACATGACCTAGAACAAAGCACTCTCTTGTGACCCATTTCTGGTGAGAAAGTGCTTCCTGTTTTGGGCAATGTGGGGACTGGGTTAAATCAACTCCTCAAGACAGAAGCATCGATTTTATCATTTTTTAACTGAGAGCTTGTGGAAAATTGTTTTTCATCTTGTCTACATCCTGGCCATGCCAGCTCACATGACCTAGAACAAAGCACTCTCTGGAGTCCCATTTCTAGTGAGAAAGTGCTTCCTGTTTTGGGCAATGTGGGAACTGGGTTAAATCATCTACTCAAAATAGAAGCACCATTTAACTTAATATGGCACCGATAGTTGATGGAAAATGTAATACTTTTTGCTTCTGATCTACATTCTTTATATCCCACCTGACATGACCTAGAACAAAGCACTCTCTTGTGACCCATTTCTGGTGAGAAAGTGCTTCCTGTTTTGGGCAATGTGGGGACTGGGTGAAATCAACTCTATAAGATAGAAGCATCAATTTTATCATTTTTTAACTGATAGCTTGTGGAAAATTGTTTTTCATCTTGTCTACATCCCGGCCATGCCAGCTGACATGACCTAGAACAAAGCACTCTCTGGAGTCCCATTTCTAGTGAGAAAGTGCTTCCTGTTTTGGGCAATGTGGGAACTGGGTTAAATCATCTACTCAAAATAGAAGCACCATTTAACTTAATATGGCACCGATAGTTGATGGAAAATGTAATACTTTTTGCTTCTGATCTACATTCTTTATACCCCACCTGACATGACCTAGAGAAAAGCACTCTCTGGAGTCCCATGTCTGGTGAGAAAGTGCTTCCTGTTTTGGGCAATGTGGAAACTAGGTTAAGTTTCCAGTCATCGTTCAGCATGCCATAGTTTTCATGCTAACAATTCTATTTATTTTTAAGCTCAGTCAAAGAAGGTAACTTGACGTTGTCCAATCTTCTGTAATGGCAGTCTAGTTTGAGTAAAGGGGAGAGCCTAATAACTACATTCATTCACCACACAACTTTTTCCTAGAAGCCATTTCAAAAAGATTCAAAGTATGCAACACTCTAAACTCGGCACCATCCTGTGGAAAAAATAATTGGGACAGTGCTGTTGTGCTTGGGGCATTGTGAAGCCATAATCCCAGAGGCTGAATGGATCAGGCATCTTGCAAATCCAAACATTTTGAAAAGTAAAAAACGGTTATTATGAACCCATTTTTACTTTAATTCAGTTACCGTATTTTACCGCTTTAACTTGATTATTTTGGGGACAGAAATTCTATTTATGTGGGATTTTTAACATCAGACAAAATTGCTCTCCCAAACAACAGAATATGGACAGTGTTAAGTCAAGCCTTAGCCCTCAATTGCAAATTTTAAAGCAATGTATTTTTTGATTTGAACCCAAACCTCTATACTGTTGATACTTGATTCTTTACCCATTTTTGACAAATCCTTAATCCACAAGATTGACCTGAAAATGTCTTGAAGTACGCTTTTATAAATGAGTACCTTCATTCCTTGGCTTTTCATATTTTTTAAGGTTACAAATGTTCTATGTGACTAAGCTAATTTTTCATTTTTTAAATCATGGTCCATAGTATTTTCCAGTTTACACCTTTCAATAGAGGTTTCAGTTGCGCTCTATCATTGTTATGCTGAACTAGGAGCCTGCAAGATATGTTGATTGGGGACAACACCCGTTACCCCCACCCAGCACCCCAATTTGCATCCCTGTTGTTGACAGATAGGCCCTCCTCCCCCTGATTGGATAATAGGGCATATGTTTAGGGCTATAAAAGGGTTGGAAGTCAGTCTGCTTTCAGTGTGCTCTCGAACTTGTAGAGAAGATTTATCTGCTGACGGCAAGTTCAAGATATTAGGCAAGCAAAAAAATGGATCTCTCAAGACTTCCGGAATATGCTGACTTCAAACATCCAAGCTTAAATCACCCAGAACAAAGCATTCTCTTGTGTTGCATCTCTGGTAAGAAAGTGCTTCCTGTTTAGGGCAATGTGGGCTTTGGGTTACATCACGCAGCAAAGGAGGAAGCATTGCTCTTTAAATATTATTCTGTTATTTCAACAAAACTGCAATGATTAGCTCTCTTTCATCTTATTTATGCTTTATATCCCACCTGACATGACCTAGAACAAAGCACTCTCTTGTGACCCATTTCTGGTGAGAAAGTGCTTCCTGTTTTGGGCAATGTGG
This sequence comes from Gastrophryne carolinensis, assembly GCA_027917425.1. Classification (NCBI taxonomy): domain Eukaryota; kingdom Metazoa; phylum Chordata; class Amphibia; order Anura; family Microhylidae; genus Gastrophryne; species Gastrophryne carolinensis. Next base: position 81,783,093 of record CM051238.1, on the reverse strand, counting down.
GGACTGGGTTAAATCAACTCCTCAAGACAGAAGCATCGATTTTATCATTTTTTAACTGAGAGCTTGTGGAAAATTGTTTTTCATCTTGTCTACATCCTGGCCATGCCAGCTCACATGACCTAGAACAAAACACTCTCTGGAGTCCCATTTCTAGTGAGAAAGTGCTTCCTGTTTTGGGCAATGTGGGAACTGGGTTAAATCATCTACTCAAAATAGAAGCACCATTTAACTTAATATGGCACCGATAGTTGATGGAAAATGTAATACTTTTTGCTTCTGATCTACATTCTTTATATCCCACCTGACATGACCTAGAACAAAGCACTCTCTTGTGACCCATTTCTGGTGAGAAAGTGCTTCCTGTTTTGGGCAATCTTGCAAATCCAAACATTTTGAAAAGTAAAAAACGGTTATGAACCCATTTTTACTTTAATTCAGTTACCGTATTTTACCGCTTTAAGTTGATTATTTTGGGGACAGAAATTCTATTTATGTGGGATTTTTAACATCAGACAAAATTGCTCTCCCAAACAACAGAATATGGACAGTGTTAAGTCAAGCCTTAGCCCTCAATTGCAAATTTTAAAGCAATGTATTTTTTGATTTGAACCCAAACCTCTATACTGTTGATACTTGATTCTTTACCCATTTTTGACAAATCCTTAATCCACAAGATTGACCTGAAAATGTCTTGAAGTACGCTTTTATAAATGAGTACCTTCATTCCTTGGCTTTTCATATTTTTTAAGGTTACAAATGTTCTATGTGACTAAGCTAATTTTTCATTTTTTAAATCATGGTCCATAGTATTTTCCAGTTTACACCTTTCAATAGAGGTTTCAGTTGAGCTCTATCATTGTTATGCTGAACTAGGAGCCTGCAAGATATGTTGATTGGGGACAACACCCGTTACCCCCACCCAGCACCCCAATTTGCATCCCTGTTGTTGACAGATAGGCCCTCCTCCCCCTGATTGGATAATAGGGCATATGTTTAGTGCTATAAAAGGGTTGGAAGTCAGTCTGCTTTCAGTGTGCTCTCGAACTTGTAGAGAAGATTTATCTGCTGACGGCAAGTTCAAGATATTAGGCAAGCAAAAAAATGGATCTCTCAAGACTTCCGGAATATGCTGACTTCAAACATCCAAGCTTAAATCACCCAGAACAAAGCATTCTCTTGTGTTGCATCTCTGGTAAGAAAGTGGTTCCTGTTTAGGGCAATGTGGGCTTTGGGTTACATCACGCAGCAAAGGAGGAAGCATTGCTCTTTAAATATTATTCTGTTATTTCAACAAAACTGCAATGATTAGCTCTCTTTCATCTTATTTATGCTTTATATCCCACCTGACATGACCTAGAACAAAGCACTCTCTTGTGACCCATTTCTGGTGAGAAAGTGCTTCCTGTTTTGGGCAATGTGGGGACTGGGTTAAATCAACTCCTCAAGACAGAAGCATCGATTTTATCATTTTTTAACTGAGAGCTTGTGGAAAATTGTTTTTCATCTTGTCTACATCCTGGCCATGCCAGCTCACATGACCTAGAACAAAGCACTCTCTGGAGTCCCATTTCTAGTGAGAAAGTGCTTCCTGTTTTGGGCAATGTGGGAACTGGGTTAAATCATCTACTCAAAATAGAAGCACCATTTAACTTAATATGGCACCGATAGTTGATGGAAAATGTAATACTTTTTGCTTCTGATCTACATTCTTTATATCCCACCTGACATGACCTAGAACAAAGCACTCTCTTGTGACCCATTTCTGGTGAGAAAGTGCTTCCTGTTTTGGGCAATGTGGGGACTGGGTGAAATCAACTCTATAAGATAGAAGCATCAATTTTATCATTTTTTAACTGATAGCTTGTGGAAAATTGTTTTTCATCTTGTCTACATCCCGGCCATGCCAGCTGACATGACCTAGAACAAAGCACTCTCTGGAGTCCCATTTCTAGTGAGAAAGTGCTTCCTGTTTTGGGCAATGTGGGAACTGGGTTAAATCATCTACTCAAAATAGAAGCACCATTTAACTTAATATGGCACCGATAGTTGATGGAAAATGTAATACTTTTTGCTTCTGATCTACATTCTTTATACCCCACCTGACATGACCTAGAGAAAAGCACTCTCTGGAGTCCCATGTCTGGTGAGAAAGTGCTTCCTGTTTTGGGCAATGTGGAAACTAGGTTAAGTTTCCAGTCATCGTTCAGCATGCCATAGTTTTCATGCTAACAATTCTATTTATTTTTAAGCTCAGTCAAAGAAGGTAACTTGACGTTGTCCAATCTTCTGTAATGGCAGTCTAGTTTGAGTAAAGGGGAGAGCCTAATAACTACATTCATTCACCACACAACTTTTTCCTAGAAGCCATTTCAAAAAGATTCAAAGTATGCAACACTCTAAACTCGGCACCATCCTGTGGAAAAAATAATTTGGGGACAGTGCTGTTGTGCTTGGGGCATTGTGAAGCCATAATCCCAGAGGCTGAATGGATCAGGCATCTTGCAAATCCAAACATTTTGAAAAGTAAAAAACGGTTATTATGAACCCATTTTTACTTTAATTCAGTTACCGTATTTTACCGCTTTAACTTGATTATTTTGGGGACAGAAATTCTATTTATGTGGGATTTTTAACATCAGACAAAATTGCTCTCCCAAACAACAGAATATGGACAGTGTTAAGTCAAGCCTTAGCCCTCAATTGCAAATTTTAAAGCAATGTATTTTTTGATTTGAACCCAAACCTCTATACTGTTGATACTTGATTCTTTACCCATTTTTGACAAATCCTTAATCCACAAGATTGACCTGAAAATGTCTTGAAGTACGCTTTTATAAATGAGTACCTTCATTCCTTGGCTTTTCATATTTTTTAAGGTTACAAATGTTCTATGTGACTAAGCTAATTTTTCATTTTTTAAATCATGGTCCATAGTATTTTCCAGTTTACACCTTTCAATAGAGGTTTCAGTTGCGCTCTATCATTGTTATGCTGAACTAGGAGCCTGCAAGATATGTTGATTGGGGACAACACCCGTTACCCCCACCCAGCACCCCAATTTGCATCCCTGTTGTTGACAGATAGGCCCTCCTCCCCCTGATTGGATAATAGGGCATATGTTTAGGGCTATAAAAGGGTTGGAAGTCAGTCTGCTTTCAGTGTGCTCTCGAACTTGTAGAGAAGATTTATCTGCTGACGGCAAGTTCAAGATATTAGGCAAGCAAAAAAATGGATCTCTCAAGACTTCCGGAATATGCTGACTTCAAACATCCAAGCTTAAATCACCCAGAACAAAGCATTCTCTTGTGTTGCATCTCTGGTAAGAAAGTGCTTCCTGTTTAGGGCAATGTGGGCTTTGGGTTACATCACGCAGCAAAGGAGGAAGCATTGTTTTTTAAATATTATTCTGTTATTTCAACAAAACTGCAATGATTAGCTCTCTTTCATCTTATTTATGCTTTATATCCCACCTGACATGACCTAGAACAAAGCACTCTCTTGTGACCCATTTCTGGTGAGAAAGTGCTTCCTGTTTCGGGCAATGTGGGGACTGGGTTAAATCAACTCCTCAAGACAGAAGCATCGATTTTATCATTTTTTAACTGAGAGCTTGTGGAAAATTGTTTTTCATCTTGTCTACATCCTGGCCATGCCAGCTCACATGACCTAGAACAAAACACTCTCTGGAGTCCCATTTCTAGTGAGAAAGTGCTTCCTGTTTTGGGCAATGTGGGAACTGGGTTAAATCATCTACTCAAAATAGAAGCACCATTTAACTTAATATGGCACCGATAGTTGATGGAAAATGTAATACTTTTTGCTTCTGATCTACATTCTTTATATCCCACCTGACATGACCTAGAACAAAGCACTCTCTTGTGACCCATTTCTGGTGAGAAAGTGCTTCCTGTTTTGGGCAATCTTGCAAATCCAAACATTTTGAAAAGTAAAAAACGGTTATTATGAACCCATTTTTACTTTAATTCAGTTACCGTATTTTACCGCTTTAACTTGATTATTTTGGGGACAGAAATTCTATTTATGTGGGATTTTTAACATCAGACAAAATTGCTCTCCCAAACAACAGAATATGGACAGTGTTAAGTCAAGCCTTAGCCCTCAATTGCAAATTTTAAAGCAATGTATTTTTTTATTTGAACCCAAACCTCTATACTGTTGATACTTGATTCTTTACCCATTTTTGACAAATCCTTAATCCACAAGATTGACCTGAAAATGTCTTGAAGTACGCTTTTATAAATGAGTACCTTCATTCCTTGGCTTTTCATATTTTTTAAGGTTACAAATGTTCTATGTGACTAAGCTAATTTTTCATTTTTTAAATCATGGTCCATAGTATTTTCCAGTTTACACCTTTCAATAGAGGTTTCAGTTGCGCTCTATCATTGTTATGCTGAACTAGGAGCCTGCAAGATATGTTGATTGGGGACAACACCCGTTACCCCCACCCAGCACCCCAATTTGCATCCCTGTTGTTGACAGATAGGCCCTCCTCCCCCTGATTGGATAATAGGGCATATGTTTAGGGCTATAAAAGGGTTGGAAGTCAGTCTGCTTTCAGTGTGCTCTCGAACTTGTAGAGAAGATTTATCTGCTGACGGCAAGTTCAAGATATTAGGCAAGCAAAAAAATGGATCTCTCAAGACTTCCGGAATATGCTGACTTCAAACATCCAAGCTTAAATCACCCAGAACAAAGCATTCTCTTGTGTTGCATCTCTGGTAAGAAAGTGCTTCCTGTTTAGGGCAATGTGGGCTTTGGGTTACATCACGCAGCAAAGGAGGAAGCATTGCTCTTTAAATATTATTCTGTTATTTCAACAAAACTGCAATGATTAGCTCTCTTTCATCTTATTTATGCTTTATATCCCACCTGACATGACCTAGAACAAAGCACTCTCTTGTGACCCATTTCTGGTGAGAAAGTGCTTCCTGTTTTGGGCAATGTGGGGACTGGGTTAAATCAACTCCTCAAGACAGAAGCATCGATTTTATCATTTTTTAACTGAGAGCTTGTGGAAAATTGTTTTTCATCTTGTCTACATCCTGGCCATGCCAGCTCACATGACCTAGAACAAAACACTCTCTGGAGTCCCATTTCTAGTGAGAAAGTGCTTCCTGTTTTGGGCAATGTGGGAACTGGGTTAAATCATCTACTCAAAATAGAAGCACCATTTAACTTAATATGGCACCGATAGTTGATGGAAAATGTAATACTTTTTGCTTCTGATCTACATTCTTTATATCCCACCTGACATGACCTAGAACAAAGCACTCTCTTGTGACCCATTTCTGGTGAGAAAGTGCTTCCTGTTTTGGGCAATGTGGGGACTGGGTGAAATCAACTCTATAAGATAGAAGCATCAATTTTATCATTTTTTAACTGATAGCTTGTGGAAAATTGTTTTTCATCTTGTCTACATCCCGGCCATGCCAGCTGACATGACCTAGAACAAAGCACTCTCTGGAGTCCCATTTCTAGTGAGAAAGTGCTTCCTGTTTTGGGCAATGTGGGAACTGGGTTAAATCATCTACTCAAAATAGAAGCACCATTTAACTTAATATGGCACCGATAGTTGATGGAAAATGTAATACTTTTTGCTTCTGATCTACATTCTTTATACCCCACCTGACATGACCTAGAGAAAAGCACTCTCTGGAGTCCCATGTCTGGTGAGAAAGTGCTTCCTGTTTTGGGCAATGTGGAAACTAGGTTAAGTTTCCAGTCATCATTCAGCATGCCATAGTTTTCATGCTAACAATTCTATTTATTTTTAAGCTCAGTCAAAGAAGGTAACTTGACGTTGTCCAATCTTCTGTAATGGCAGTCTAGTTTGAGTAAAGGGGAGAGCCTAATAACTACATTCATTCACCACACAACTTTTTCCTAGAAGCCATTTCAAAAAGATTCAAAGTATGCAACACTCTAAACTCGGCACCATCCTGTGGAAAAAATAATTTGGGGACAGTGCTGTTGTGCTTGGGGCATTGTGAAGCCATAATCCCAGAGGCTGAATGGATCAGGCATCTTGCAAATCCAAACATTTTGAAAAGTAAAAAACGGTTATTATGAACCCATTTTTACTTTAATTCAGTTACCGTATTTTACCGCTTTAACTTGATTATTTTGGGGACAGAAATTCTATTTATGTGGGATTTTTAACATCAGACAAAATTGCTCTGCCAAACAACAGAATATGGACAGTGTTAAGTCAAGCCTTAGCCCTCAATTGCAAATTTTAAAGCAATGTATTTTTTTATTTGAACCCAAACCTCTATACTGTTGATACTTGATTCTTTACCCATTTTTGACAAATCCTTAATCCACAAGATTGACCTGAAAATGTCTTGAAGTACGCTTTTATAAATGAGTACCTTAATTCCTTGGCTTTTCATATTTTTTAAGGTTACAAATGTTCTATGTGACTAAGCTAATTTTTCATTTTTTAAATCATGGTCCATAGTATTTTCCAGTTTACACCTTTCAATAGAGGTTTCAGTTGCGCTCTATCATTGTTATGCTGAACTAGGAGCCTGCAAGATATGTTGATTGGGGACAACACCCGTTACCCCCACCCAGCACCCCAATTTGCATCCCTGTTGTTGACAGATAGGCCCTCCTCCCCCTGATTGGATAATAGGGCATATGTTTAGGGCTATAAAAGGGTTGGAAGTCAGTCTGCTTTCAGTGTGCTCTCGAACTTGTAGAGAAGATTTATCTGCTGACGGCAAGTTCAAGATATTAGGCAAGCAAAAAAATGGATCTCTCAAGACTTCCGGAATATGCTGACTTCAAACATCCAAGCTTAAATCACCCAGAACAAAGCATTCTCTTGTGTTGCATCTCTGGTAAGAAAGTGCTTCCTGTTTAGGGCAATGTGGGCTTTGGGTTACATCACGCAGCAAAGGAGGAAGCATTGCTCTTTAAATATTATTCTGTTATTTCAACAAAACTGCAATGATTAGCTCTCTTTCATCTTATTTATGCTTTATATCCCACCTGACATGACCTAGAACAAAGCACTCTCTTGTGACCCATTTCTGGTGAGAAAGTGCTTCCTGTTTTGGGCAATGTGGGGACTGGGTTAAATCAACTCCTCAAGACAGAAGCATCGATTTTATCATTTTTTAACTGAGAGCTTGTGGAAAATTGTTTTTCATCTTGTCTACATCCTGGCCATGCCAGCTCACATGACCTAGAACAAAACACTCTCTGGAGTCCCATTTCTAGTGAGAAAGTGCTTCCTGTTTTGGGCAATGTGGGAACTGGGTTAAATCATCTACTCAAAATAGAAGCACCATTTAACTTAATATGGCACCGATAGTTGATGGAAAATGTAATACTTTTTGCTTCTGATCTACATTCTTTATACCCCACCTGACATGACCTAGAGAAAAGCACTCTCTGGAGTCCCATGTCTGGTGAGAAAGTGCTTCCTGTTTTGGGCAATGTGGAAACTAGGTTAAGTTTCCAGTCATCGTTCAGCATGTCATAGTTTTCATGCTAACAATTCTATTTATTTTTAAGCTCAGTCAAAGAAGGTAACTTGACGTTGTCCAATCTTCTGTAATGGCAGTCTAGTTTGAGTAAAGGGGAGAGCCTAATAACTACATTCATTCACCACACAACTTTTTCCTAGAAGCCATTTCAAAAAGATTCAAAGTATGCAACACTCTAAACTCGGCACCATCCTGTGGAAAAAATAATTTGGGGACAGTGCTGTTGTGCTTGGGGCATTGTGAAGCCATAATCCCAGAGGCTGAATGGATCAGGCATCTTGCAAATCCAAACATTTTGAAAAGTAAAAAACGGTTATTATGAACCCATTTTTACTTTAATTCAGTTACCGTATTTTACCGCTTTAACTTGATTATTTTGGGGACAGAAATTCTATTTATGTGGGATTTTTAACATCAGACAAAATTGCTCTCCCAAACAACAGAATATGGACAGTGTTAAGTCAAGCCTTAGCCCTCAATTGCAAATTTTAAAGCAATGTATTTTTTTATTTGAACCCAAACCTCTATACTGTTGATACTTGATTCTTTACCCATTTTTGACAAATCCTTAATCCACAAGATTGACCTGAAAATGTCTTGAAGTACGCTTTTATAAATGAGTACCTTCATTCCTTGGCTTTTCATATTTTTTAAGGTTACAAATGTTCTATGTGACTAAGCTAATTTTTCATTTTTTAAATCATGGTCCATAGTATTTTCCAGTTTACACCTTTCAATAGAGGTTTCAGTTGCGCTCTATCATTGTTATGCTGAACTAGGAGCCTGCAAGATATGTTGATTGGGGACAACACCCGTTACCCCCACCCAGCACCCCAATTTGCATCCCTGTTGTTGACAGATAGGCCCTCCTCCCCCTGATTGGATAATAGGGCATATGTTTAGGGCTATAAAAGGGTTGGAAGTCAGTCTGCTTTCAGTGTGCTCTCGAACTTGTAGAGAAGATTTATCTGCTGACGGCAAGTTCAAGATATTAGGCAAGCAAAAAAATGGATCTCTCAAGACTTCCGGAATATGCTGACTTCAAACATCCAAGCTTAAATCACCCAGAACAAAGCATTCTCTTGTGTTGCATCTCTGGTAAGAAAGTGCTTCCTGTTTAGGGCAATGTGGGCTTTGGGTTACATCACGCAGCAAAGGAGGAAGCATTGCTCTTTAAATATTATTCTGTTATTTCAACAAAACTGCAATGATTAGCTCTCTTTCATCTTATTTATGCTTTATATCCCACCTGACATGACCTAGAACAAAGCACTCTCTTGTGACCCATTTCTGGTGAGAAAGTGCTTCCTGTTTTGGGCAATGTGGGGACTGGGTTAAATCAACTCCTCAAGACAGAAGCATCGATTTTATCATTTTTTAACTGAGAGCTTGTGGAAAATTGTTTTTCATCTTGTCTACATCCTGGCCATGCCAGCTCACATGACCTAGAACAAAGCACTCTCTGGAGTCCCATTTCTAGTGAGAAAGTGCTTCCTGTTTTGGGCAATGTGGGAACTGGGTTAAATCATCTACTCAAAATAGAAGCACCATTTAACTTAATATGGCACCGATAGTTGATGGAAAATGTAATACTTTTTGCTTCTGATCTACATTCTTTATATCCCACCTGACATGACCTAGAACAAAGCACTCTCTTGTGACCCATTTCTGGTGAGAAAGTGCTTCCTGTTTTGGGCAATGTGGGGACTGGGTGAAATCAACTCTATAAGATAGAAGCATCAATTTTATCATTTTTTAACTGATAGCTTGTGGAAAATTGTTTTTCATCTTGTCTACATCCCGGCCATGCCAGCTGACATGACCTAGAACAAAGCACTCTCTGGAGTCCCATTTCTAGTGAGAAAGTGCTTCCTGTTTTGGGCAATGTGGGAACTGGGTTAAATCATCTACTCAAAATAGAAGCACCATTTAACTTAATATGGCACCGATAGTTGATGGAAAATGTAATACTTTTTGCTTCTGATCTACATTCTTTATACCCCACCTGACATGACCTAGAGAAAAGCACTCTCTGGAGTCCCATGTCTGGTGAGAAAGTGCTTCCTGTTTTGGGCAATGTGGAAACTAGGTTAAGTTTCCAGTCATCGTTCAGCATGCCATAGTTTTCATGCTAACAATTCTATTTATTTTTAAGCTCAGTCAAAGAAGGTAACTTGACGTTGTCCAATCTTCTGTAATGGCAGTCTAGTTTGAGTAAAGGGGAGAGCCTAATAACTACATTCATTCACCACACAACTTTTTCCTAGAAGCCATTTCAAAAAGATTCAAAGTATGCAACACTCTAAACTCGGCACCATCCTGTGGAAAAAATAATTTGGGGACAGTGCTGTTGTGCTTGGGGCATTGTGAAGCCATAATCCCAGAGGCTGAATGGATCAGGCATCTTGCAAATCCAAACATTTTGAAAAGTAAAAAACGGTTATTATGAACCCATTTTTACTTTAATTCAGTTACCGTATTTTACCGCTTTAACTTGATTATTTTGGGGACAGAAATTCTATTTATGTGGGATTTTTAACATCAGACAAAATTGCTCTCCCAAACAACAGAATATGGACAGTGTTAAGTCAAGCCTTAGCCCTCAATTGCAAATTTTAAAGCAATGTATTTTTTTATTTGAACCCAAACCTCTATACTGTTGATACTTGATTCTTTACCCATTTTTGACAAATCCTTAATCCACAAAATTGACCTGAAAATGTCTTGAAGTACGCTTTTATAAATGAGTACCTTCATTCCTTGGCTTTTCATATTTTTTAAGGTTACAAATGTTTTATGTGACTAAGCTAATTTTTCATTTTTTAAATCATGGTCCATAGTATTTTCCAGTTTACACCTTTCAATAGAGGTTTCAGTTGCGCTCTATCATTGTTATGCTGAACTAGGAGCCTGCAAGATATGTTGATTGGGGACAACACCCGTTACCCCCACCCAGCACCCCAATTTGCATCCCTGTTGTTGACAGATAGGCCCTCCTCCCCCTGATTGGATAATAGGGCATATGTTTAGGGCTATAAAAGGGTTGGAAGTCAGTCTGCTTTCAGTGTGCTCTCGAACTTGTAGAGAAGATTTATCTGCTGACGGCAAGTTCAAGATATTAGGCAAGCAAAAAAATGGATCTCTCAAGACTTCCGGAATATGCTGACTTCAAACATCCAAGCTTAAATCACCCAGAACAAAGCATTCTCTTGTGTTGCATCTCTGGTAAGAAAGTGCTTCCTGTTTAGGGCAATGTGGGCTTTGGGTTACATCACGCAGCAAAGGAGGAAGCATTGCTCTTTAAATATTATTCTGTTATTTCAACAAAACTGCAATGATTAGCTCTCTTTCATCTTATTTATGCTTTATATCCCACCTGACATGACCTAGAACAAAGCACTCTCTTGTGACCCATTTCTGGTGAGAAAGTGCTTCCTGTTTTGGGCAATGTGGGGACTGGGTTAAATCAACTCCTCAAGACAGAAGCATCGATTTTATCATTTTTTAACTGAGAGCTTGTGGAAAATTGTTTTTCATCTTGTCTACATCCTGGCCATGCCAGCTCACATGACCTAGAACAAAACACTCTCTGGAGTCCCATTTCTAGTGAGAAAGTGCTTCCTGTTTTGGGCAATGTGGGAACTGGGTTAAATCATCTACTCAAAATAGAAGCACCATTTAACTTAATATGGCACCGATAGTTGATGGAAAATGTAATACTTTTTGCTTCTGATCTACATTCTTTATATCCCACCTGACATGACCTAGAACAAAGCACTCTCTTGTGACCCATTTCTGGTGAGAAAGTGCTTCCTGTTTTGGGCAATGTGGGGACTGGGTGAAATCAACTCTATAAGATAGAAGCATCAATTTTATCATTTTTTAACTGATAGCTTGTGGAAAATTGTTTTTCATCTTGTCTACATCCCGGCCATGCCAGCTGACATGACCTAGAACAAAGCACTCTCTGGAGTCCCATTTCTAGTGAGAAAGTGCTTCCTGTTTTGGGCAATGTGGGAACTGGGTTAAATCATCTACTCAAAATAGAAGCACCATTTAACTTAATATGGCACCGATAGTTGATGGAAAATGTAATACTTTTTGCTTCTGATCTACATTCTTTATACCCCACCTGACATGACCTAGAGAAAAGCACTCTCTGGAGTCCCATGTCTGGTGAGAAAGTGCTTCCTGTTTTGGGCAATGTGGAAACTAGGTTAAGTTTCCAGTCATCATTCAGCATGCCATAGTTTTCATGCTAACAATTCTATTTATTTTTAAGCTCAGTCAAAGAAGGTAACTTGACGTTGTCCAATCTTCTGTAATGGCAGTCTAGTTTGAGTAAAGGGGAGAGCCTAATAACTACATTCATTCACCACACAACTTTTTCCTAGAAGCCATTTCAAAAAGATTCAAAGTATGCAACACTCTAAACTCGGCACCATCCTGTGGAAAAAATAATTTGGGGACAGTGCTGTTGTGCTTGGGGCATTGTGAAGCCATAATCCCAGAGGCTGAATGGATCAGGCATCTTGCAAATCCAAACATTTTGAAAAGTAAAAAACGGTTATTATGAACCCATTTTTACTTTAATTCAGTTACCGTATTTTACCGCTTTAACTTGATTATTTTGGGGACAGAAATTCTATTTATGTGGGATTTTTAACATCAGACAAAATTGCTCTCCCAAACAACAGAATATGGACAGTGTTAAGTCAAGCCTTAGCCCTCAATTGCAAATTTTAAAGCAATGTATTTTTTGATTTGAACCCAAACCTCTATACTGTTGATACTTGATTCTTTACCCATTTTTGACAAATCCTTAATCCACAAGATTGACCTGAAAATGTCTTGAAGTACGCTTTTATAAATGAGTACCTTCATTCCTTGGCTTTTCATATTTTTTAAGGTTACAAATGTTCTATGTGGCTAAGCTAATTTTTCATTTTTTTAAATCATGGTCCATAGTATTTTCCAGTTTACACCTTTCAATAGAGGTTTCAGTTGAGCTCTATCATTGTTATGCTGAACTAGGAGCCTGCAAGATATGTTGATTGGGAACAACACCCGTTACCCCCACCCAGCACCCCAATTTGCATCCCTGTTGTTGACAGATAGGCCCTCCTCCCCCTGATTGGATAATAGGGCATATGTTTAGTGCTATAAAAGGGTTGGAAGTCAGTCTGCTTTCAGTGTGCTCTCGAACTTGTAGAGAAGATTTATCTGCTGACGGCAAGTTCAAGATATTAGGCAAGCAAAAAAATGGATCTCTCAAGACTTCCGGAATATGCTGACTTCAAACATCCAAGCTTAAATCACCCAGAACAAAGCATTCTCTTGTGTTGCATCTCTGGTAAGAAAGTGCTTCCTGTTTAGGGCAATGTGGGCTTTGGGTTACATCACGCAGCAAAGGAGGAAGCATTGCTCTTTAAATATTATTCTGTTATTTCAACAAAACTGCAATGATTAGCTCTCTTTCATCTTATTTATGCTTTATATCCCACCTGACATGACCTAGAACAAAGCACTCTCTTGTGACCCATTTCTGGTGAGAAAGTGCTTCCTGTTTTGGGCAATGTGGGGACTGGGTTAAATCAACTCCTCAAGACAGAAGCATCGATTTTATCATTTTTTAACTGAGAGCTTGTGGAAAATTGTTTTTCATCTTGTCTACATCCTGGCCATGCCAGCTCACATGACCTAGAACAAAGCACTCTCTGGAGTCCCATTTCTAGTGAGAAAGTGCTTCCTGTTTTGGGCAATGTGGGAACTGGGTTAAATCATCTACTCAAAATAGAAGCACCATTTAACTTAATATGGCACCGATAGTTGATGGAAAATGTAATACTTTTTGCTTCTGATCTACATTCTTTATATCCCACCTGACATGACCTAGAACAAAGCACTCTCTTGTGACCCATTTCTGGTGAGAAAGTGCTTCCTGTTTTGGGCAATGTGGGGACTGGGTGAAATCAACTCTATAAGATAGAAGCATCAATTTTATCATTTTTTAACTGATAGCTTGTGGAAAATTGTTTTTCATCTTGTCTACATCCCGGCCATGCCAGCTGACATGACCTAGAACAAAGCACTCTCTGGAGTCCCATTTCTAGTGAGAAAGTGCTTCCTGTTTTGGGCAATGTGGGAACTGGGTTAAATCATCTACTCAAAATAGAAGCACCATTTAACTTAATATGGCACCGATAGTTGATGGAAAATGTAATACTTTTTGCTTCTGATCTACATTCTTTATACCCCACCTGACATGACCTAGAGAAAAGCACTCTCTGGAGTCCCATGTCTGGTGAGAAAGTGCTTCCTGTTTTGGGCAATGTGGAAACTAGGTTAAGTTTCCAGTCATCGTTCAGCATGCCATAGTTTTCATGCTAACAATTCTATTTATTTTTAAGCTCAGTCAAAGAAGGTAACTTGACGTTGTCCAATCTTCTGTAATGGCAGTCTAGTTTGAGTAAAGGGGAGAGCCTAATAACTACATTCATTCACCACACAACTTTTTCCTAGAAGCCATTTCAGAAAGATTCAAAGTATGCAACACTCTAAACTCGGCACCATCCTGTGGAAAAAATAATTTGGGGACAGTGCTGTTGTGCTTGGGGCATTGTGAAGCCATAATCCCAGAGGCTGAATGGATCAGGCATCTTGCAAATCCAAACATTTTGAAAAGTAAAAAACGGTTATTATGAACCCATTTTTACTTTAATTCAGTTACCGTATTTTACCGCTTTAACTTGATTATTTTGGGGACAGAAATTCTATTTATGTGGGATTTTTAACATCAGACAAAATTGCTCTCCCAAACAACAGAATATGGACAGTGTTAAGTCAAGCCTTAGCCCTCAATTGCAAATTTTAAAGCAATGTATTTTTTTATTTGAACCCAAACCTCTATACTGTTGATACTTGATTCTTTACCCATTTTTGACAAATCCTTAATCCACAAGATTGACCTGAAAATGTCTTGAAGTACGCTTTTATAAATGAGTACCTTCATTCCTTGGCTTTTCATATTTTTTAAGGTTACAAATGTTTTATGTGACTAAGCTAATTTTTCATTTTTTAAATCATGGTCCATAGTATTTTCCAGTTTACACCTTTCAATAGAGGTTTCAGTTGCGCTCTATCATTGTTATGCTGAACTAGGAGCCTGCAAGATATGTTGATTGGGGACAACACCCGTTACCCCCACCCAGCACCCCAATTTGCATCCCTGTTGTTGACAGATAGGCCCTCCTCCCCCTGATTGGATAATAGGGCATATGTTTAGTGCTATAAAAGGGTTGGAAGTCAGTCTGCTTTCAGTGTGCTCTCGAACTTGTAGAGAAGATTTATCTGCTGACGGCAAGTTCAAGATATTAGGCAAGCAAAAAAATGGATCTCTCAAGACTTCCGGAATATGCTGACTTCAAACATCCAAGCTTAAATCACCCAGAACAAAGCATTCTCTTGTGTTGCATCTCTGGTAAGAAAGTGCTTCCTGTTTAGGGCAATGTGGGCTTTGGGTTACATCACGCAGCAAAGGAGGAAGCATTGCTCTTTAAATATTATTCTGTTATTTCAACAAAACTGCAATGATTAGCTCTCTTTCATCTTATTTATGCTTTATATCCCACCTGACATGACCTAGAACAAAGCACTCTCTTGTGACCCATTTCTGGTGAGAAAGTGCTTCCTGTTTTGGGCAATGTGGGGACTGGGTTAAATCAACTCCTCAAGACAGAAGCATCGATTTTATCATTTTTTAACTGAGAGCTTGTGGAAAATTGTTTTTCATCTTGTCTACATCCTGGCCATGCCAGCTCACATGACCTAGAACAAAGCACTCTCTGGAGTCCCATTTCTAGTGAGAAAGTGCTTCCTGTTTTGGGCAATGTGGGAACTGGGTTAAATCATCTACTCAAAATAGAAGCACCATTTAACTTAATATGGCACCGATAGTTGATGGAAAATGTAATACTTTTTGCTTCTGATCTACATTCTTTATATCCCACCTGACATGACCTAGAACAAAGCACTCTCTTGTGACCCATTTCTGGTGAGAAAGTGCTTCCTGTTTTGGGCAATGTGGGGACTGGGTGAAATCAACTCTATAAGATAGAAGCATCAATTTTATCATTTTTTAACTGATAGCTTGTGGAAAATTGTTTTTCATCTTGTCTACATCCCGGCCATGCCAGCTGACATGACCTAGAACAAAGCACTCTCTGGAGTCCCATTTCTAGTGAGAAAGTGCTTCCTGTTTTGGGCAATGTGGGAACTGGGTTAAATCATCTACTCAAAATAGAAGCACCATTTAACTTAATATGGCACCGATAGTTGATGGAAAATGTAATACTTTTTGCTTCTGATCTACATTCTTTATACCCCACCTGACATGACCTAGAGAAAAGCACTCTCTGGAGTCCCATGTCTGGTGAGAAAGTGCTTCCTGTTTTGGGCAATGTGGAAACTAGGTTAAGTTTCCAGTCATCGTTCAGCATGCCATAGTTTTCATGCTAACAATTCTATTTATTTTTAAGCTCAGTCAAAGAAGGTAACTTGACGTTGTCCAATCTTCTGTAATGGCAGTCTAGTTTGAGTAAAGGGGAGAGCCTAATAACTACATTCATTCACCACACAACTTTTTCCTAGAAGCCATTTCAAAAAGATTCAAAGTATGCAACACTCTAAACTCGGCACCATCCTGTGGAAAAAATAATTTGGGGACAGTGCTGTTGTGCTTGGGGCATTGTGAAGCCATAATCCCAGAGGCTGAATGGATCAGGCATCTTGCAAATCCAAACATTTTGAAAAGTAAAAAACGGTTATTATGAACCCATTTTTACTTTAATTCAGTTACCGTATTTTACCGCTTTAACTTGATTATTTTGGGGACAGAAATTCTATTTATGTGGGATTTTTAACATCAGACAAAATTGCTCTCCCAAACAACAGAATATGGACAGTGTTAAGTCAAGCCTTAGCCCTCAATTGCAAATTTTAAAGCAATGTATTTTTTTATTTGAACCCAAACCTCTATACTGTTGATACTTGATTCTTTACCCATTTTTGACAAATCCTTAATCCACAAGATTGACCTGAAAATGTCTTGAAGTACGCTTTTATAAATGAGTACCTTCATTCCTTGGCTTTTCATATTTTTTAAGGTTACAAATGTTTTATGTGACTAAGCTAATTTTTCATTTTTTAAATCATGGTCCATAGTATTTTCCAGTTTACACCTTTCAATAGAGGTTTCAGTTGCGCTCTATCATTGTTATGCTGAACTAGGAGCCTGCAAGATATGTTGATTGGGGACAACACCCGTTACCCCCACCCAGCACCCCAATTTGCATCCCTGTTGTTGACAGATAGGCCCTCCTCCCCCTGATTGGATAATAGGGCATATGTTTAGGGCTATAAAAGGGTTGGAAGTCAGTCTGCTTTCAGTGTGCTCTCGAACTTGTAGAGAAGATTTATCTGCTGACGGCAAGTTCAAGATATTAGGCAAGCAAAAAAATGGATCTCTCAAGACTTCCGGAATATGCTGACTTCAAACATCCAAGCTTAAATCACCCAGAACAAAGCATTCTCTTGTGTTGCATCTCTGGTAAGAAAGTGCTTCCTGTTTAGGGCAATGTGGGCTTTGGGTTACATCACGCAGCAAAGGAGGAAGCATTGCTCTTTAAATATTATTCTGTTATTTCAACAAAACTGCAATGATTAGCTCTCTTTCATCTTATTTATGCTTTATATCCCACCTGACATGACCTAGAACAAAGCACTCTCTTGTGACCCATTTCTGGTGAGAAAGTGCTTCCTGTTTTGGGCAATGTGGGGACTGGGTTAAATCAACTCCTCAAGACAGAAGCATCGATTTTATCATTTTTTAACTGAGAGCTTGTGGAAAATTGTTTTTCATCTTGTCTACATCCTGGCCATGCCAGCTCACATGACCTAGAACAAAACACTCTCTGGAGTCCCATTTCTAGTGAGAAAGTGCTTCCTGTTTTGGGCAATGTGGGAACTGGGTTAAATCATCTACTCAAAATAGAAGCACCATTTAACTTAATATGGCACCGATAGTTGATGGAAAATGTAATACTTTTTGCTTCTGATCTACATTCTTTATATCCCACCTGACATGACCTAGAACAAAGCACTCTCTTGTGACCCATTTCTGGTGAGAAAGTGCTTCCTGTTTTGGGCAATGTGGGGACTGGGTGAAATCAACTCTATAAGATAGAAGCATCAATTTTATCATTTTTTAACTGATAGCTTGTGGAAAATTGTTTTTCATCTTGTCTACATCCCGACCATGCCAGCTGACATGACCTAGAACAAAGCACTCTCTGGAGTCCCATTTCTAGTGAGAAAGTGCTTCCTGTTTTGGGCAATGTGGGAACTGGGTTAAATCATCTACTCAAAATAGAAGCACCATTTAACTTAATATGGCACCGATAGTTGATGGAAAATGTAATACTTTTTGCTTCTGATCTACATTCTTTATACCCCACCTGACATGACCTAGAGAAAAGCACTCTCTGGAGTCCCATGTCTGGTGAGAAAGTGCTTCCTGTTTTGGGCAATGTGGAAACTAGGTTAAGTTTCCAGTCATCATTCAGCATGCCATAGTTTTCATGCTAACAATTCTATTTATTTTTAAGCTCAGTCAAAGAAGGTAACTTGACGTTGTCCAATCTTCTGTAATGGCAGTCTAGTTTGAGTAAAGGGGAGAGCCTAATAACTACATTCATTCACCACACAACTTTTTCCTAGAAGCCATTTCAAAAAGATTCAAAGTATGCAACACTCTAAACTCGGCACCATCCTGTGGAAAAAATAATTTGGGGACAGTGCTGTTGTGCTTGGGGCATTGTGAAGCCATAATCCCAGAGGCTGAATGGATCAGGCATCTTGCAAATCCAAACATTTTGAAAAGTAAAAAACGGTTATTATGAACCCATTTTTACTTTAATTCAGTTACCGTATTTTACCGCTTTAACTTGATTATTTTGGGGACAGAAATTCTATTTATGTGGGATTTTTAACATCAGACAAAATTGCTCTCCCAAACAACAGAATATGGACAGTGTTAAGTCAAGCCTTAGCCCTCAATTGCAAATTTTAAAGCAATGTATTTTTTTATTTGAACCCAAACCTCTATACTGTTGATACTTGATTCTTTACCCATTTTTGACAAATCCTTAATCCACAAGATTGACCTGAAAATGTCTTGAAGTACGCTTTTATAAATGAGTACCTTCATTCCTTGGCTTTTCATATTTTTTAAGGTTACAAATGTTCTATGTGACTAAGCTAATTTTTCATTTTTTAAATCATGGTCCATAGTATTTTCCAGTTTACACCTTTCAATAGAGGTTTCAGTTGCGCTCTATCATTGTTATGCTGAACTAGGAGCCTGCAAGATATGTTGATTGGGGACAACACCCGTTACCCCCACCCAGCACCCCAATTTGCATCCCTGTTGTTGACAGATAGGCCCTCCTCCCCCTGATTGGATAATAGGGCATATGTTTAGTGCTATAAAAGGGTTGGAAGTCAGTCTGCTTTCAGTGTGCTCTCGAACTTGTAGAGAAGATTTATCTGCTGACGGCAAGTTCAAGATATTAGGCAAGCAAAAAAATGGATCTCTCAAGACTTCCGGAATATGCTGACTTCAAACATCCAAGCTTAAATCACCCAGAACAAAGCACTCTCTTGTGACCCATTTCTGGTGAGAAAGTGCTTCCTGTTTTGGGCAATGTGGGGACTGGGTTAAATCAACTCCTCAAGACAGAAGCATCGATTTTATCATTTTTTAACTGAGAGCTTGTGGAAAATTGTTTTTCATCTTGTCTACATCCTGCCATGCCAGCTCACATGACCTAGAACAAAACACTCTCTGGAGTCCCATTTCTAGTGAGAAAGTGCTTCCTGTTTTGGGCAATGTGGGAACTGGGTTAAATCATCTACTCAAAATAGAAGCACCATTTAACTTAATATGGCACCGATAGTTGATGGAAAATGTAATACTTTTTGCTTCTGATCTACATTCTTTATACCCCACCTGACATGACCTAGAGAAAAGCACTCTCTGGAGTCCCATGTCTGGTGAGAAAGTGCTTCCTGTTTTGGGCAATGTGGAAACTAGGTTAAGTTTCCAGTCATCGTTCAGCATGTCATAGTTTTCATGCTAACAATTCTATTTATTTTTAAGCTCAGTCAAAGAAGGTAACTTGACGTTGTCCAATCTTCTGTAATGGCAGTCTAGTTTGAGTAAAGGGGAGAGCCTAATAACTACATTCATTCACCACACAACTTTTTCCTAGAAGCCATTTCAAAAAGATTCAAAGTATGCAACACTCTAAACTCGGCACCATCCTGTGGAAAAAATAATTTGGGGACAGTGTTGTTGTGCTTGGGGCATTGTGAAGCCATAATCCCAGAGGCTGAATGGATCAGGCATCTTGCAAATCCAAACATTTTGAAAAGTAAAAAACGGTTATTATGAACCCATTTTTACTTTAATTCAGTTACCGTATTTTACCGCTTTAACTTGATTATTTTGGGGACAGAAATTCTATTTATGTGGGATTTTTAACATCAGACAAAATTGCTCTCCCAAACAACAGAATATGGACAGTGTTAAGTCAAGCCTTAGCCCTCAATTGCAAATTTTAAAGCAATGTATTTTTTTATTTGAACCCAAACCTCTATACTGTTGATACTTGATTCTTTACCCATTTTTGACAAATCCTTAATCCACAAGATTGACCTGAAAATGTCTTGAAGTACGCTTTTATAAATGAGTACCTTCATTCCTTGGCTTTTCATATTTTTTAAGGTTACAAATGTTCTATGTGACTAAGCTAATTTTTCATTTTTTAAATCATGGTCCATAGTATTTTCCAGTTTACACCTTTCAATAGAGGTTTCAGTTGCGCTCTATCATTGTTATGCTGAACTAGGAGCCTGCAAGATATGTTGATTGGGGACAACACCCGTTACCCCCACCCAGCACCCCAATTTGCATCCCTGTTGTTGACAGATAGGCCCTCCTCCCCCTGATTGGATAATAGGGCATATGTTTAGGGCTATAAAAGGGTTGGAAGTCAGTCTGCTTTCAGTGTGCTCTCGAACTTGTAGAGAAGATTTATCTGCTGACGGCAAGTTCAAGATATTAGGCAAGCAAAAAAATGGATCTCTCAAGACTTCCGGAATATGATGACTTCAAACATCCAAGCTTAAATCACCCAGAACAAAGCATTCTCTTGTGTTGCATCTCTGGTAAGAAAGTGCTTCCTGTTTAGGGCAATGTGGGCTTTGGGTTACATCACGCAGCAAAGGAGGAAGCATTGCTCTTTAAATATTATTCTGTTATTTCAACAAAACTGCAATGATTAGCTCTCTTTCATCTTATTTATGCTTTATATCCCACCTGACATGACCTAGAACAAAGCACTCTCTTGTGACCCATTTCTGGTGAGAAAGTGCTTCCTGTTTTGGGCAATGTGGGGACTGGGTTAAATCAACTCCTCAAGACAGAAGCATCGATTTTATCATTTTTTAACTGAGAGCTTGTGGAAAATTGTTTTTCATCTTGTCTACATCCTGGCCATGCCAGCTCACATGACCTAGAACAAAACACTCTCTGGAGTCCCATTTCTAGTGAGAAAGTGCTTCCTGTTTTGGGCAATGTGGGAACTGGGTTAAATCATCTACTCAAAATAGAAGCACCATTTAACTTAATATGGCACCGATAGTTGATGGAAAATGTAATACTTTTTGCTTCTGATCTACATTCTTTATACCCCACCTGACATGACCTAGAACAAAGCACTCTCTTGTGACCCATTTCTGGTGAGAAAGTGCTTCCTGTTTTGGGCAATGTGGGGACTGGGTCAAATCAACTCTATAAGATAGAAGCATCAATTTTATCATTTTTTAACTGATAGCTTGTGGAAAATTGTTTTTCATCTTGTCTACATCCCGGCCATGCCAGCTGACATGACCTAGAACAAAGCACTCTCTGGAGTCCCATTTCTAGTGAGAAAGTGCTTCCTGTTTTGGGCAATGTGGGAACTGGGTTAAATCATCTACTCAAAATAGAAGCACCATTTAACTTAATATGGCACCGATAGTTGATGGAAAATGTAATACTTTTTGCTTCTGATCTACATTCTTTATACCCCACCTGACATGACCTAGAGAAAAGCACTCTCTGGAGTCCCATGTCTGGTGAGAAAGTGCTTCCTGTTTTGGGCAATGTGGAAACTAGGTTAAGTTTCCAGTCATCGTTCAGCATGTCATAGTTTTCATGCTAACAATTCTATTTATTTTTAAGCTCAGTCAAAGAAGGTAACTTGACGTTGTCCAATCTTCTGTAATGGCAGTCTAGTTTGAGTAAAGGGGAGAGCCTAATAACTACATTCATTCACCACACAACTTTTTCCTAGAAGCCATTTCAAAAAGATTCAAAGTATGCAACACTCTAAACTCGGCACCATCCTGTGGAAAAAATAATTTGGGGACAGTGTTGTTGTGCTTGGGGCATTGTGAAGCCATAATCCCAGAGGCTGAATGGATCAGGCATCTTGCAAATCCAAACATTTTGAAAAGTAAAAAACGGTTATTATGAACCCATTTTTACTTTAATTCAGTTACCGTATTTTACCGCTTTAACTTGATTATTTTGGGGACAGAAATTCTATTTATGTGGGATTTTTAACATCAGACAAAATTGCTCTCCCAAACAACAGAATATGGACAGTGTTAAGTCAAGCCTTAGCCCTCAATTGCAAATTTTAAAGCAATGTATTTTTTTATTTGAACCCAAACCTCTATACTGTTGATACTTGATTCTTTACCCATTTTTGACAAATCCTTAATCCACAAGATTGACCTGAAAATGTCTTGAAGTACGCTTTTATAAATGAGTACCTTCATTCCTTGGCTTTTCATATTTTTTAAGGTTACAAATGTTCTATGTGACTAAGCTAATTTTTCATTTTTTAAATCATGGTCCATAGTATTTTCCAGTTTACACCTTTCAATAGAGGTTTCAGTTGCGCTCTATCATTGTTATGCTGAACTAGGAGCCTGCAAGATATGTTGATTGGGGACAACACCCGTTACCCCCACCCAGCACCCCAATTTGCATCCCTGTTGTTGACAGATAGGCCCTCCTCCCCCTGATTGGATAATAGGGCATATGTTTAGGGCTATAAAAGGGTTGGAAGTCAGTCTGCTTTCAGTGTGCTCTCGAACTTGTAGAGAAGATTTATCTGCTGACGGCAAGTTCAAGATATTAGGCAAGCAAAAAAATGGATCTCTCAAGACTTCCGGAATATGATGACTTCAAACATCCAAGCTTAAATCACCCAGAACAAAGCATTCTCTTGTGTTGCATCTCTGGTAAGAAAGTGCTTCCTGTTTAGGGCAATGTGGGCTTTGGGTTACATCACGCAGCAAAGGAGGAAGCATTGCTCTTTAAATATTATTCTGTTATTTCAACAAAACTGCAATGATTAGCTCTCTTTCATCTTATTTATGCTTTATATCCCACCTGACATGACCTAGAACAAAGCACTCTCTTGTGACCCATTTCTGGTGAGAAAGTGCTTCCTGTTTTGGGCAATGTGGGGACTGGGTTAAATCAACTCCTCAAGACAGAAGCATCGATTTTATCATTTTTTAACTGAGAGCTTGTGGAAAATTGTTTTTCATCTTGTCTACATCCTGGCCATGCCAGCTCACATGACCTAGAACAAAACACTCTCTGGAGTCCCATTTCTAGTGAGAAAGTGCTTCCTGTTTTGGGCAATGTGGGAACTGGGTTAAATCATCTACTCAAAATAGAAGCACCATTTAACTTAATATGGCACCGATAGTTGATGGAAAATGTAATACTTTTTGCTTCTGATCTACATTCTTTATACCCCACCTGACATGACCTAGAACAAAGCACTCTCTTGTGACCCATTTCTGGTGAGAAAGTGCTTCCTGTTTTGGGCAATGTGGGGACTGGGTCAAATCAACTCTATAAGATAGAAGCATCAATTTTATCATTTTTTAACTGATAGCTTGTGGAAAATTGTTTTTCATCTTGTCTACATCCCGGCCATGCCAGCTGACATGACCTAGAACAAAGCACTCTCTGGAGTCCCATTTCTAGTGAGAAAGTGCTTCCTGTTTTGGGCAATGTGGGAACTGGGTTAAATCATCTACTCAAAATAGAAGCACCATTTAACTTAATATGGCACCGATAGTTGATGGAAAATGTAATACTTTTTGCTTCTGATCTACATTCTTTATACCCCACCTGACATGACCTAGAGAAAAGCACTCTCTGGAGTCCCATGTCTGGTGAGAAAGTGCTTCCTGTTTTGGGCAATGTGGAAACTAGGTTAAGTTTCCAGTCATCGTTCAGCATGCCATAGTTTTCATGCTAACAATTCTATTTATTTTTAAGCTCAGTCAAAGAAGGTAACTTGACGTTGTCCAATCTTCTGTAATGGCAGTCTAGTTTGAGTAAAGGGGAGAGCCTAATAACTACATTCATTCACCACACAACTTTTTCCTAGAAGCCATTTCAAAAAGATTCAAAGTATGCAACACTCTAAACTCGGCACCATCCTGTGGAAAAAATAATTTGGGGACAGTGCTGTTGTGCTTGGGGCATTGTGAAGCCATAATCCCAGAGGCTGAATGGATCAGGCATCTTGCAAATCCAAACATTTTGAAAAGTAAAAAACGGTTATTATGAACCCATTTTTACTTTAATTCAGTTACCGTATTTTACCGCTTTAACTTGATTATTTTGGGGACAGAAATTCTATTTATGTGGGATTTTTAACATCAGACAAAATTGCTCTCCCAAACAACAGAATATGGACAGTGTTAAGTCAAGCCTTAGCCCTCAATTGCAAATTTTAAAGCAATGTATTTTTTGATTTGAACCCAAACCTCTATACTGTTGATACTTGATTCTTTACCCATTTTTGACAAATCCTTAATCCACAAGATTGACCTGAAAATGTCTTGAAGTACGCTTTTATAAATGAGTACCTTCATTCCTTGGCTTTTCATATTTTTTAAGGTTACAAATGTTCTATGTGACTAAGCTAATTTTTCATTTTTTAAATCATGGTCCATAGTATTTTCCAGTTTACACCTTTCAATAGAGGTTTCAGTTGCGCTCTATCAGTGTTATGCTGAACTAGAAGCCTGCAAGATATGTTGATTGGGGACAACACCCGTTACCCCCACCCAGCACCCCAATTTGCATCCCTGTTGTTGACAGATAGGCCCTCCTTCCCCTGATTGGATAATAGGGCATATGTTTAGGGCTATAAAAGGGTTGGAAGTCAGTCTGCTTTCAGTGTGCTCTCGAACTTGTAGAGAAGATTTATCTGCTGACGGCAAGTTCAAGATATTAGGCAAGCAAAAAAATGGATCTCTCAAGACTTCCGGAATATGCTGACTTCAAACATCCAAGCTTAAATCACCCAGAACAAAGCATTCTCTTGTGTTGCATCTCTGGTAAGAAAGTGCTTCCTGTTTAGGGCAATGTGGGCGTTGGGTTACATCACGCAGCAAAGGAGGAAGCATTGCTCTTTAAATATTATTCTGTTATTTCAACAAAACTGCAATGATTAGCTCTCTTTCATCTTATTTATGCTTTATATCCCACCTGACATGACCTAGAACAAAGCACTCTCTTGTGACCCATTTCTGGTGAGAAAGTGCTTCCTGTTTTGGGCAATGTGGGGACTGGGTTAAATCAACTCCTCAAGACAGAAGCATCGATTTTATCATTTTTTAACTGAGAGCTTGTGGAAAATTGTTTTTCATCTTGTCTACATCCTGGCCATGCCAGCTCACATGACCTAGAACAAAACACTCTCTGGAGTCCCATTTCTAGTGAGAAAGTGCTTCCTGTTTTGGGCAATGTGGGAACTGGGTTAAATCATCTACTCAAAATAGAAGCACCATTTAACTTAATATGGCACCGATAGTTGATGGAAAATGTAATACTTTTTGCTTCTGATCTACATTCTTTATACCCCACCTGACATGACCTAGAGAAAAGCACTCTCTGGAGTCCCATGTCTGGTGAGAAAGTGCTTCCTGTTTTGGGCAATGTGGAAACTAGGTTAAGTTTCCAGTCATCGTTCAGCATGTCATAGTTTTCATGCTAACAATTCTATTTATTTTTAAGCTCAGTCAAAGAAGGTAACTTGACGTTGTCCAATCTTCTGTAATGGCAGTCTAGTTTGAGTAAAGGGGAGAGCCTAATAACTACATTCATTCACCACACAACTTTTTCCTAGAAGCCATTTCAAAAAGATTCAAAGTATGCAACACTCTAAACTCGGCACCATCCTGTGGAAAAAATAATTTGGGGACAGTGTTGTTGTGCTTGGGGCATTGTGAAGCCATAATCCCAGAGGCTGAATGGATCAGGCATCTTGCAAATCCAAACATTTTGAAAAGTAAAAAACGGTTATTATGAACCCATTTTTACTTTAATTCAGTTACCGTATTTTACCGCTTTAACTTGATTATTTTGGGGACAGAAATTCTATTTATGTGGGATTTTTAACATCAGACAAAATTGCTCTCCCAAACAACAGAATATGGACAGTGTTAAGTCAAGCCTTAGCCCTCAATTGCAAATTTTAAAGCAATGTATTTTTTTATTTGAACCCAAACCTCTATACTGTTGATACTTGATTCTTTACCCATTTTTGACAAATCCTTAATCCACAAGATTGACCTGAAAATGTCTTGAAGTACGCTTTTATAAATGAGTACCTTCATTCCTTGGCTTTTCATATTTTTTAAGGTTACAAATGTTCTATGTGACTAAGCTAATTTTTCATTTTTTAAATCATGGTCCATAGTATTTTCCAGTTTACACCTTTCAATAGAGGTTTCAGTTGCGCTCTATCATTGTTATGCTGAACTAGGAGCCTGCAAGATATGTTGATTGGGGACAACACCCGTTACCCCCACCCAGCACCCCAATTTGCATCCCTGTTGTTGACAGATAGGCCCTCCTCCCCCTGATTGGATAATAGGGCATATGTTTAGGGCTATAAAAGGGTTGGAAGTCAGTCTGCTTTCAGTGTGCTCTCGAACTTGTAGAGAAGATTTATCTGCTGACGGCAAGTTCAAGATATTAGGCAAGCAAAAAAATGGATCTCTCAAGACTTCCGGAATATGATGACTTCAAACATCCAAGCTTAAATCACCCAGAACAAAGCATTCTCTTGTGTTGCATCTCTGGTAAGAAAGTGCTTCCTGTTTAGGGCAATGTGGGCTTTGGGTTACATCACGCAGCAAAGGAGGAAGCATTGCTCTTTAAATATTATTCTGTTATTTCAACAAAACTGCAATGATTAGCTCTCTTTCATCTTATTTATGCTTTATATCCCACCTGACATGACCTAGAACAAAGCACTCTCTTGTGACCCATTTCTGGTGAGAAAGTGCTTCCTGTTTTGGGCAATGTGGGGACTGGGTTAAATCAACTCCTCAAGACAGAAGCATCGATTTTATCATTTTTTAACTGAGAGCTTGTGGAAAATTGTTTTTCATCTTGTCTACATCCTGGCCATGCCAGCTCACATGACCTAGAACAAAACACTCTCTGGAGTCCCATTTCTAGTGAGAAAGTGCTTCCTGTTTTGGGCAATGTGGGAACTGGGTTAAATCATCTACTCAAAATAGAAGCACCATTTAACTTAATATGGCACCGATAGTTGATGG
This sequence comes from Gastrophryne carolinensis, assembly GCA_027917425.1. Classification (NCBI taxonomy): domain Eukaryota; kingdom Metazoa; phylum Chordata; class Amphibia; order Anura; family Microhylidae; genus Gastrophryne; species Gastrophryne carolinensis. The sequence continues at coordinate 81,755,800 of CM051238.1, read as the reverse complement.
AAAATGTAATACTTATTGCTTCTGATCTACATTCTTTATACCCCACCTGACATGACCTAGAACAAAGCACTCTCTTGTGACCCATTTCTGGTGAGAAAGTGCTTCCTGTTTTGGGCAATGTGGGGACTGGGTCAAATCAACTCTATAAGATAGAAGCATCAATTTTATCATTTTTTAACTGATAGCTTGTGGAAAATTGTTTTTCATCTTGTCTACATCCCGGCCATGCCAGCTGACATGACCTAGAACAAAGCACTCTCTGGAGTCCCATTTCTAGTGAGAAAGTGCTTCCTGTTTTGGGCAATGTGGGAACTGGGTTAAATCATCTACTCAAAATAGAAGCACCATTTAACTTAATATGGCACCGATAGTTGATGGAAAATGTAATACTTTTTGCTTCTGATCTACATTCTTTATACCCCACCTGACATGACCTAGAGAAAAGCACTCTCTGGAGTCCCATGTCTGGTGAGAAAGTGCTTCCTGTTTTGGGCAATGTGGAAACTAGGTTAAGTTTCCAGTCATCGTTCAGCATGCCATAGTTTTCATGCTAACAATTCTATTTATTTTTAAGCTCAGTCAAAGAAGGTAACTTGACGTTGTCCAATCTTCTGTAATGGCAGTCTAGTTTGAGTAAAGGGGAGAGCCTAATAACTACATTCATTCACCACACAACTTTTTCCTAGAAGCCATTTCAAAAAGATTCAAAGTATGCAACACTCTAAACTCGGCACCATCCTGTGGAAAAAATAATTTGGGGACAGTGCTGTTGTGCTTGGGGCATTGTGAAGCCATAATCCCAGAGGCTGAATGGATCAGGCATCTTGCAAATCCAAACATTTTGAAAAGTAAAAAACGGTTATTATGAACCCATTTTTACTTTAATTCAGTTACCGTATTTTACCGCTTTAACTTGATTATTTTGGGGACAGAAATTCTATTTATGTGGGATTTTTAACATCAGACAAAATTGCTCTCCCAAACAACAGAATATGGACAGTGTTAAGTCAAGCCTTAGCCCTCAATTGCAAATTTTAAAGCAATGTATTTTTTGATTTGAACCCAAACCTCTATACTGTTGATACTTGATTCTTTACCCATTTTTGACAAATCCTTAATCCACAAGATTGACCTGAAAATGTCTTGAAGTACGCTTTTATAAATGAGTACCTTCATTCCTTGGCTTTTCATATTTTTTAAGGTTACAAATGTTCTATGTGACTAAGCTAATTTTTCATTTTTTAAATCATGGTCCATAGTATTTTCCAGTTTACACCTTTCAATAGAGGTTTCAGTTGCGCTCTATCAGTGTTATGCTGAACTAGAAGCCTGCAAGATATGTTGATTGGGGACAACACCCGTTACCCCCACCCAGCACCCCAATTTGCATCCCTGTTGTTGACAGATAGGCCCTCCTCCCCCTGATTGGATAATAGGGCATATGTTTAGGGCTATAAAAGGGTTGGAAGTCAGTCTGCTTTCAGTGTGCTCTCGAACTTGTAGAGAAGATTTATCTGCTGACGGCAAGTTCAAGATATTAGGCAAGCAAAAAAATGGATCTCTCAAGACTTCCGGAATATGCTGACTTCAAACATCCAAGCTTAAATCACCCAGAACAAAGCATTCTCTTGTGTTGCATCTCTGGTAAGAAAGTGCTTCCTGTTTAGGGCAATGTGGGCTTTGGGTTACATCACGCAGCAAAGGAGGAAGCATTGCTCTTTAAATATTATTCTGTTATTTCAACAAAACTGCAATGATTAGCTCTCTTTCATCTTATTTATGCTTTATATCCCACCTGACATGACCTAGAACAAAGCACTCTCTTGTGACCCATTTCTGGTGAGAAAGTGCTTCCTGTTTTGGGCAATGTGGGGACTGGGTTAAATCAACTCCTCAAGACAGAAGCATCGATTTTATCATTTTTTAACTGAGAGCTTGTGGAAAATTGTTTTTCATCTTGTCTACATCCTGGCCATGCCAGCTCACATGACCTAGAACAAAACACTCTCTGGAGTCCCATTTCTAGTGAGAAAGTGCTTCCTGTTTTGGGCAATGTGGGAACTGGGTTAAATCATCTACTCAAAATAGAAGCACCATTTAACTTAATATGGCACCGATAGTTGATGGAAAATGTAATACTTTTTGCTTCTGATCTACATTCTTTATATCCCACCTGACATGACCTAGAACAAAGCACTCTCTTGTGACCCATTTCTGGTGAGAAAGTGCTTCCTGTTTTGGGCAATGTGGGGACTGGGTCAAATCAACTCTATAAGATAGAAGCATCAATTTTATCATTTTTTAACTGATAGCTTGTGGAAAATTGTTTTTCATCTTGTCTACATCCCGGCCATGCCAGCTGACATGACCTAGAACAAAGCACTCTCTGGAGTCCCATTTCTAGTGAGAAAGTGCTTCCTGTTTTGGGCAATGTGGGAACTGGGTTAAATCATCTACTCAAAATAGAAGCACCATTTAACTTAATATGGCACCGATAGTTGATGGAAAATGTAATACTTTTTGCTTCTGATCTACATTCTTTATACCCCACCTGACATGACCTAGAGAAAAGCACTCTCTGGAGTCCCATGTCTGGTGAGAAAGTGCTTCCTGTTTTGGGCAATGTGGAAACTAGGTTAAGTTTCCAGTCATCGTTCAGCATGCCATAGTTTTCATGCTAACAATTCTATTTATTTTTAAGCTCAGTCAAAGAAGGTAACTTGACGTTGTCCAATCTTCTGTAATGGCAGTCTAGTTTGAGTAAAGGGGAGAGCCTAATAACTACATTCATTCACCACACAACTTTTTCCTAGAAGCCATTTCAAAAAGATTCAAAGTATGCAACACTCTAAACTCGGCACCATCCTGTGGAAAAAATAATTTGGGGACAGTGCTGTTGTGCTTGGGGCATTGTGAAGCCATAATCCCAGAGGCTGAATGGATCAGGCATCTTGCAAATCCAAACATTTTGAAAAGTAAAAAACGGTTATTATGAACCCATTTTTACTTTAATTCAGTTACCGTATTTTACCGCTTTAACTTGATTATTTTGGGGACAGAAATTCTATTTATGTGGGATTTTTAACATCAGACAAAATTGCTCTCCCAAACAACAGAATATGGACAGTGTTAAGTCAAGCCTTAGCCCTCAATTGCAAATTTTAAAGCAATGTATTTTTTGATTTGAACCCAAACCTCTATACTGTTGATACTTGATTCTTTACCCATTTTTGACAAATCCTTAATCCACAAGATTGACCTGAAAATGTCTTGAAGTACGCTTTTATAAATGAGTACCTTCATTCCTTGGCTTTTCATATTTTTTAAGGTTACAAATGTTCTATGTGACTAAGCTAATTTTTCATTTTTTAAATCATGGTCCATAGTATTTTCCAGTTTACACCTTTCAATAGAGGTTTCAGTTGCGCTCTATCATTGTTATGCTGAACTAGGAGCCTGCAAGATATGTTGATTGGGGACAACACCCGTTACCCCCACCCAGCACCCCAATTTGCATCCCTGTTGTTGACAGATAGGCCCTCCTCCCCCTGATTGGATAATAGGGCATATGTTTAGGGCTATAAAAGGGTTGGAAGTCAGTCTGCTTTCAGTGTGCTCTCGAACTTGTAGAGAAGATTTATCTGCTGACGGCAAGTTCAAGATATTAGGCAAGCAAAAAAATGGATCTCTCAAGACTTCCGGAATATGCTGACTTCAAACATCCAAGCTTAAATCACCCAGAACAAAGCATTCTCTTGTGTTGCATCTCTGGTAAGAAAGTGCTTCCTGTTTAGGGCAATGTGGGCTTTGGGTTACATCACGCAGCAAAGGAGGAAGCATTGCTCTTTAAATATTATTCTGTTATTTCAACAAAACTGCAATGATTAGCTCTCTTTCATCTTATTTATGCTTTATATCCCACCTGACATGACCTAGAACAAAGCACTCTCTTGTGACCCATTTCTGGTGAGAAAGTGCTTCCTGTTTTGGGCAATGTGGGGACTGGGTTAAATCAACTCCTCAAGACAGAAGCATCGATTTTATCATTTTTTAACTGAGAGCTTGTGGAAAATTGTTTTTCATCTTGTCTACATCCTGGCCATGCCAGCTCACATGACCTAGAACAAAGCACTCTCTGGAGTCCCATTTCTAGTGAGAAAGTGCTTCCTGTTTTGGGCAATGTGGGAACTGGGTTAAATCATCTACTCAAAATAGAAGCACCATTTAACTTAATATGGCACCGATAGTTGATGGAAAATGTAATACTTTTTGCTTCTGATCTACATTCTTTATATCCCACCTGACATGACCTAGAACAAAGCACTCTCTTGTGACCCATTTCTGGTGAGAAAGTGCTTCCTGTTTTGGGCAATGTGGGGACTGGGTGAAATCAACTCTATAAGATAGAAGCATCAATTTTATCATTTTTTAACTGATAGCTTGTGGAAAATTGTTTTTCATCTTGTCTACATCCCGGCCATGCCAGCTGACATGACCTAGAACAAAGCACTCTCTGGAGTCCCATTTCTAGTGAGAAAGTGCTTCCTGTTTTGGGCAATGTGGGAACTGGGTTAAATCATCTACTCAAAATAGAAGCACCATTTAACTTAATATGGCACCGATAGTTGATGGAAAATGTAATACTTTTTGCTTCTGATCTGCATTCTTTATACCCCACCTGACATGACCTAGAGAAAAGCACTCTCTGGAGTCCCATGTCTGGTGAGAAAGTGCTTCCTGTTTTGGGCAATGTGGAAACTAGGTTAAGTTTCCAGTCATCGTTCAGCATGCCATAGTTTTCATGCTAACAATTCTATTTATTTTTAAGCTCAGTCAAAGAAGGTAACTTGACGTTGTCCAATCTTCTGTAATGGCAGTCTAGTTTGAGTAAAGGGGAGAGCCTAATAACTACATTCATTCACCACACAACTTTTTCCTAGAAGCCATTTCAAAAAGATTCAAAGTATGCAACACTCTAAACTCGGCACCATCCTGTGGAAAAAATAATTTGGGGACAGTGCTGTTGTGCTTGGGGCATTGTGAAGCCATAATCCCAGAGGCTGAATGGATCAGGCATCTTGCAAATCCAAACATTTTGAAAAGTAAAAAACGGTTATTATGAACCCATTTTTACTTTAATTCAGTTACCGTATTTTACCGCTTTAACTTGATTATTTTGGGGACAGAAATTCTATTTATGTGGGATTTTTAACATCAGACAAAATTGCTCTCCCAAACAACAGAATATGGACAGTGTTAAGTCAAGCCTTAGCCCTCAATTGCAAATTTTAAAGCAATGTATTTTTTTATTTGAACCCAAACCTCTATACTGTTGATACTTGATTCTTTACCCATTTTTGACAAATCCTTAATCCACAAGATTGACCTGAAAATGTCTTGAAGTACGCTTTTATAAATGAGTACCTTCATTCCTTGGCTTTTCATATTTTTTAAGGTTACAAATGTTCTATGTGACTAAGCTAATTTTTCATTTTTTAAATCATGGTCCATAGTATTTTCCAGTTTACACCTTTCAATAGAGGTTTCAGTTGCGCTCTATCATTGTTATGCTGAACTAGGAGCCTGCAAGATATGTTGATTGGGGACAACACCCGTTACCCCCACCCAGCACCCCAATTTGCATCCCTGTTGTTGACAGATAGGCCCTCCTCCCCCTGATTGGATAATAGGGCATATGTTTAGGGCTATAAAAGGGTTGGAAGTCAGTCTGCTTTCAGTGTGCTCTCGAACTTGTAGAGAAGATTTATCTGCTGACGGCAAGTTCAAGATATTAGGCAAGCAAAAAAATGGATCTCTCAAGACTTCCGGAATATGCTGACTTCAAACATCCAAGCTTAAATCACCCAGAACAAAGCATTCTCTTGTGTTGCATCTCTGGTAAGAAAGTGCTTCCTGTTTAGGGCAATGTGGGCTTTGGGTTACATCACGCAGCAAAGGAGGAAGCATTGCTCTTTAAATATTATTCTGTTATTTCAACAAAACTGCAATGATTAGCTCTCTTTCATCTTATTTATGCTTTATATCCCACCTGACATGACCTAGAACAAAGCACTCTCTTGTGACCCATTTCTGGTGAGAAAGTGCTTCCTGTTTTGGGCAATGTGGGGACTGGGTTAAATCAACTCCTCAAGACAGAAGCATTGATTTTATCATTTTTTAACTGAGAGCTTGTGGAAAATTGTTTTTCATCTTGTCTACATCCTGGCCATGCCAGCTCACATGACCTAGAACAAAACACTCTCTGGAGTCCCATTTCTAGTGAGAAAGTGCTTCCTGTTTTGGGCAATGTGGGAACTGGGTTAAATCATCTACTCAAAATAGAAGCACCATTTAACTTAATATGGCACCGATAGTTGATGGAAAATGTAATACTTTTTGCTTCTGATCTACATTCTTTATACCCCACCTGACATGACCTAGAACAAAGCACTCTCTTGTGACCCATTTCTGGTGAGAAAGTGCTTCCTGTTTTGGGCAATGTGGGGACTGGGTCAAATCAACTCTATAAGATAGAAGCATCAATTTTATCTTTTTTTAACTGATAGCTTGTGGAAAATTGTTTTTCATCTTGTCTACATCCCGGCCATGCCAGCTGACATGACCTAGAACAAAGCACTCTCTGGAGTCCCATTTCTAGTGAGAAAGTGCTTCCTGTTTTGGGCAATGTGGGAACTGGGTTAAATCATCTACTCAAAATAGAAGCACCATTTAACTTAATATGGCACCGATAGTTGATGGAAAATGTAATACTTTTTGCTTCTGATCTACATTCTTTATACCCCACCTGACATGACCTAGAGAAAAGCACTCTCTGGAGTCCCATGTCTGGTGAGAAAGTGCTTCCTGTTTTGGGCAATGTGGAAACTAGGTTAAGTTTCCAGTCATCGTTCAGCATGCCATAGTTTTCATGCTAACAATTCTATTTATTTTTAAGCTCAGTCAAAGAAGGTAACTTGACGTTGTCCAATCTTCTGTAATGGCAGTCTAGTTTGAGTAAAGGGGAGAGCCTAATAACTACATTCATTCACCACACAACTTTTTCCTAGAAGCCATTTCAAAAAGATTCAAAGTATGCAACACTCTAAACTCGGCACCATCCTGTGGAAAAAATAATTTGGGGACAGTGCTGTTGTGCTTGGGGCATTGTGAAGCCATAATCCCAGAGGCTGAATGGATCAGGCATCTTGCAAATCCAAACATTTTGAAAAGTAAAAAACGGTTATTATGAACCCATTTTTACTTTAATTCAGTTACCGTATTTTACCGCTTTAACTTGATTATTTTGGGGACAGAAATTCTATTTATGTGGGATTTTTAACATCAGACAAAATTGCTCTCCCAAACAACAGAATATGGACAGTGTTAAGTCAAGCCTTAGCCCTCAATTGCAAATTTTAAAGCAATGTATTTTTTGATTTGAACCCAAACCTCTATACTGTTGATACTTGATTCTTTACCCATTTTTGACAAATCCTTAATCCACAAGATTGACCTGAAAATGTCTTGAAGTACGCTTTTATAAATGAGTACCTTCATTCCTTGGCTTTTCATATTTTTTAAGGTTACAAATGTTCTATGTGACTAAGCTAATTTTTCATTTTTTAAATCATGGTCCATAGTATTTTCCAGTTTACACCTTTCAATAGAGGTTTCAGTTGCGCTCTATCATTGTTATGCTGAACTAGGAGCCTGCAAGATATGTTGATTGGGGACAACACCCGTTACCCCCACCCAGCACCCCAATTTGCATCCCTGTTGTTGACAGATAGGCCCTCCTCCCCCTGATTGGATAATAGGGCATATGTTTAGGGCTATAAAAGGGTTGGAAGTCAGTCTGCTTTCAGTGTGCTCTCGAACTTGTAGAGAAGATTTATCTGCTGACGGCAAGTTCAAGATATTAGGCAAGCAAAAAAATGGATCTCTCAAGACTTCCGGAATATGCTGACTTCAAACATCCAAGCTTAAATCACCCAGAACAAAGCATTCTCTTGTGTTGCATCTCTGGTAAGAAAGTGCTTCCTGTTTAGGGCAATGTGGGCTTTGGGTTACATCACGCAGCAAAGGAGGAAGCATTGCTCTTTAAATATTATTCTGTTATTTCAACAAAACTGCAATGATTAGCTCTCTTTCATCTTATTTATGCTTTATATCCCACCTGACATGACCTAGAACAAAGCACTCTCTTGTGACCCATTTCTGGTGAGAAAGTGCTTCCTGTTTTGGGCAATGTGGGGACTGGGTTAAATCAACTCCTCAAGACAGAAGCATCGATTTTATCATTTTTTAACTGAGAGCTTGTGGAAAATTGTTTTTCATCTTGTCTACATCCTGGCCATGCCAGCTCACATGACCTAGAACAAAACACTCTCTGGAGTCCCATTTCTAGTGAGAAAGTGCTTCCTGTTTTGGGCAATGTGGGAACTGGGTTAAATCATCTACTCAAAATAGAAGCACCATTTAACTTAATATGGCACCGATAGTTGATGGAAAATGTAATACTTTTTGCTTCTGATCTACATTCTTTATATCCCACCTGACATGACCTAGAACAAAGCACTCTCTTGTGACCCATTTCTGGTGAGAAAGTGCTTCCTGTTTTGGGCAATGTGGGGACTGGGTGAAATCAACTCTATAAGATAGAAGCATCAATTTTATCATTTTTTAACTGATAGCTTGTGGAAAATTGTTTTTCATCTTGTCTACATCCCGGCCATGCCAGCTGACATGACCTAGAACAAAGCACTCTCTGGAGTCCCATTTCTAGTGAGAAAGTGCTTCCTGTTTTGGGCAATGTGGGAACTGGGTTAAATCATCTACTCAAAATAGAAGCACCATTTAACTTAATATGGCACCGATAGTTGATGGAAAATGTAATACTTTTTGCTTCTGATCTACATTCTTTATACCCCACCTGACATGACCTAGAGAAAAGCACTCTCTGGAGTCCCATGTCTGGTGAGAAAGTGCTTCCTGTTTTGGGCAATGTGGAAACTAGGTTAAGTTTCCAGTCATCGTTCAGCATGCCATAGTTTTCATGCTAACAATTCTATTTATTTTTAAGCTCAGTCAAAGAAGGTAACTTGACGTTGTCCAATCTTCTGTAATGGCAGTCTAGTTTGAGTAAAGGGGAGAGCCTAATAACTACATTCATTCACCACACAACTTTTTCCTAGAAGCCATTTCAAAAAGATTCAAAGTATGCAACACTCTAAACTCGGCACCATCCTGTGGAAAAAATAATTTGGGGACAGTGCTGTTGTGCTTGGGGCATTGTGAAGCCATAATCCCAGAGGCTGAATGGATCAGGCATCTTGCAAATCCAAACATTTTGAAAAGTAAAAAACGGTTATTATGAACCCATTTTTACTTTAATTCAGTTACCATATTTTACCGCTTTAACTTGATTATTTTGGGGACAGAAATTCTATTTATGTGGGATTTTTAACATCAGACAAAATTGCTCTCCCAAACAACAGAATATGGACAGTGTTAAGTCAAGCCTTAGCCCTCAATTGCAAATTTTAAAGCAATGTATTTTTTGATTTGAACCCAAACCTCTATACTGTTGATACTTGATTCTTTACCCATTTTTGACAAATCCTTAATCCACAAGATTGACCTGAAAATGTCTTGAAGTACGCTTTTATAAATGAGTACCTTCATTCCTTGGCTTTTCATATTTTTTAAGGTTACAAATGTTCTATGTGACTAAGCTAATTTTTCATTTTTTAAATCATGGTCCATAGTATTTTCCAGTTTACACCTTTCAATAGAGGTTTCAGTTGCGCTCTATCATTGTTATGCTGAACTAGGAGCCTGCAAGATATGTTGATTGGGGACAACACCCGTTACCCCCACCCAGCACCCCAATTTGCATCCCTGTTGTTGACAGATAGGCCCTCCTCCCCCTGATTGGATAATAGGGCATATGTTTAGGGCTATAAAAGGGTTGGAAGTCAGTCTGCTTTCAGTGTGCTCTCGAACTTGTAGAGAAGATTTATCTGCTGACGGCAAGTTCAAGATATTAGGCAAGCAAAAAAATGGATCTCTCAAGACTTCCGGAATATGCTGACTTCAAACATCCAAGCTTAAATCACCCAGAACAAAGCATTCTCTTGTGTTGCATCTCTGGTAAGAAAGTGCTTCCTGTTTAGGGCAATGTGGGCTTTGGGTTACATCACGCAGCAAAGGAGGAAGCATTGCTCTTTAAATATTATTCTGTTATTTCAACAAAACTGCAATGATTAGCTCTCTTTCATCTTATTTATGCTTTATATCCCACCTGACATGACCTAGAACAAAGCACTCTCTTGTGACCCATTTCTGGTGAGAAAGTGCTTCCTGTTTTGGGCAATGTGGGGACTGGGTTAAATCAACTCCTCAAGACAGAAGCATCGATTTTATCATTTTTTAACTGAGAGCTTGTGGAAAATTGTTTTTCATCTTGTCTACATCCTGGCCATGCCAGCTCACATGACCTAGAACAAAACACTCTCTGGAGTCCCATTTCTAGTGAGAAAGTGCTTCCTGTTTTGGGCAATGTGGGAACTGGGTTAAATCATCTACTCAAAATAGAAGCACCATTTAACTTAATATGGCACCGATAGTTGATGGAAAATGTAATACTTTTTGCTTCTGATCTACATTCTTTATATCCCACCTGACATGACCTAGAACAAAGCACTCTCTTGTGACCCATTTCTGGTGAGAAAGTGCTTCCTGTTTTGGGCAATGTGGGGACTGGGTGAAATCAACTCTATAAGATAGAAGCATCAATTTTATCATTTTTTAACTGATAGCTTGTGGAAAATTGTTTTTCATCTTGTCTACATCCCGGCCATGCCAGCTGACATGACCTAGAACAAAGCACTCTCTGGAGTCCCATTTCTAGTGAGAAAGTGCTTCCTGTTTTGGGCAATGTGGGAACTGGGTTAAATCATCTACTCAAAATAGAAGCACCATTTAACTTAATATGGCACCGATAGTTGATGGAAAATGTAATACTTTTTGCTTCTGATCTACATTCTTTATACCCCACCTGACATGACCTAGAGAAAAGCACTCTCTGGAGTCCCATGTCTGGTGAGAAAGTGCTTCCTGTTTTGGGCAATGTGGAAACTAGGTTAAGTTTCCAGTCATCATTCAGCATGCCATAGTTTTCATGCTAATAATTCTATTTATTTTTAAGCTCAGTCAAAGAAGGTAACTTGACGTTGTCCAATCTTCTGTAATGGCAGTCTAGTTTGAGTAAAGGGGAGAGCCTAATAACTACATTCATTCACCACACAACTTTTTCCTAGAAGCCATTTCAAAAAGATTCAAAGTATGCAACACTCTAAACTCGGCACCATCCTGTGGAAAAAATAATTTGGGGACAGTGCTGTTGTGCTTGGGGCATTGTGAAGCCATAATCCCAGAGGCTGAATGGATCAGGCATCTTGCAAATCCAAACATTTTGAAAAGTAAAAAACGGTTATTATGAACCCATTTTTACTTTAATTCAGTTACCGTATTTTACCGCTTTAACTTGATTATTTTGGGGACAGAAATTCTATTTATGTGGGATTTTTAACATCAGACAAAATTGCTCTGCCAAACAACAGAATATGGACAGTGTTAAGTCAAGCCTTAGCCCTCAATTGCAAATTTTAAAGCAATGTATTTTTTTATTTGAACCCAAACCTCTATACTGTTGATACTTGATTCTTTACCCATTTTTGACAAATCCTTAATCCACAAGATTGACCTGAAAATGTCTTGAAGTACGCTTTTATAAATGAGTACCTTAATTCCTTGGCTTTTCATATTTTTTAAGGTTACAAATGTTCTATGTGACTAAGCTAATTTTTCATTTTTTAAATCATGGTCCATAGTATTTTCCAGTTTACACCTTTCAATAGAGGTTTCAGTTGCGCTCTATCATTGTTATGCTGAACTAGGAGCCTGCAAGATATGTTGATTGGGGACAACACCCGTTACCCCCACCCAGCACCCCAATTTGCATCCCTGTTGTTGACAGATAGGCCCTCCTCCCCCTGATTGGATAATAGGGCATATGTTTAGGGCTATAAAAGGGTTGGAAGTCAGTCTGCTTTCAGTGTGCTCTCGAACTTGTAGAGAAGATTTATCTGCTGACGGCAAGTTCAAGATATTAGGCAAGCAAAAAAATGGATCTCTCAAGACTTCCGGAATATGCTGACTTCAAACATCCAAGCTTAAATCACCCAGAACAAAGCATTCTCTTGTGTTGCATCTCTGGTAAGAAAGTGCTTCCTGTTTAGGGCAATGTGGGCTTTGGGTTACATCACGCAGCAAAGGAGGAAGCATTGCTCTTTAAATATTATTCTGTTATTTCAACAAAACTGCAATGATTAGCTCTCTTTCATCTTATTTATGCTTTATATCCCACCTGACATGACCTAGAACAAAGCACTCTCTTGTGACCCATTTCTGGTGAGAAAGTGCTTCCTGTTTTGGGCAATGTGGGGACTGGGTTAAATCAACTCCTCAAGACAGAAGCATCGATTTTATCATTTTTTAACTGAGAGCTTGTGGAAAATTGTTTTTCATCTTGTCTACATCCTGGCCATGCCAGCTCACATGACCTAGAACAAAACACTCTCTGGAGTCCCATTTCTAGTGAGAAAGTGCTTCCTGTTTTGGGCAATGTGGGAACTGGGTTAAATCATCTACTCAAAATAGAAGCACCATTTAACTTAATATGGCACCGATAGTTGATGGAAAATGTAATACTTTTTGCTTCTGATCTACATTCTTTATACCCCACCTGACATGACCTAGAGAAAAGCACTCTCTGGAGTCCCATGTCTGGTGAGAAAGTGCTTCCTGTTTTGGGCAATGTGGAAACTAGGTTAAGTTTCCAGTCATCGTTCAGCATGTCATAGTTTTCATGCTAACAATTCTATTTATTTTTAAGCTCAGTCAAAGAAGGTAACTTGACGTTGTCCAATCTTCTGTAATGGCAGTCTAGTTTGAGTAAAGGGGAGAGCCTAATAACTACATTCATTCACCACACAACTTTTTCCTAGAAGCCATTTCAAAAAGATTCAAAGTATGCAACACTCTAAACTCGGCACCATCCTGTGGAAAAAATAATTTGGGGACAGTGCTGTTGTGCTTGGGGCATTGTGAAGCCATAATCCCAGAGGCTGAATGGATCAGGCATCTTGCAAATCCAAACATTTTGAAAAGTAAAAAACGGTTATTATGAACCCATTTTTACTTTAATTCAGTTACCGTATTTTACCGCTTTAACTTGATTATTTTGGGGACAGAAATTCTATTTATGTGGGATTTTTAACATCAGACAAAATTGCTCTCCCAAACAACAGAATATGGACAGTGTTAAGTCAAGCCTTAGCCCTCAATTGCAAATTTTAAAGCAATGTATTTTTTTATTTGAACCCAAACCTCTATACTGTTGATACTTGATTCTTTACCCATTTTTGACAAATCCTTAATCCACAAGATTGACCTGAAAATGTCTTGAAGTACGCTTTTATAAATGAGTACCTTCATTCCTTGGCTTTTCATATTTTTTAAGGTTACAAATGTTCTATGTGACTAAGCTAATTTTTCATTTTTTAAATCATGGTCCATAGTATTTTCCAGTTTACACCTTTCAATAGAGGTTTCAGTTGCGCTCTATCATTGTTATGCTGAACTAGGAGCCTGCAAGATATGTTGATTGGGGACAACACCCGTTACCCCCACCCAGCACCCCAATTTGCATCCCTGTTGTTGACAGATAGGCCCTCCTCCCCCTGATTGGATAATAGGGCATATGTTTAGGGCTATAAAAGGGTTGGAAGTCAGTCTGCTTTCAGTGTGCTCTCGAACTTGTAGAGAAGATTTATCTGCTGACGGCAAGTTCAAGATATTAGGCAAGCAAAAAAATGGATCTCTCAAGACTTCCGGAATATGCTGACTTCAAACATCCAAGCTTAAATCACCCAGAACAAAGCATTCTCTTGTGTTGCATCTCTGGTAAGAAAGTGCTTCCTGTTTAGGGCAATGTGGGCTTTGGGTTACATCACGCAGCAAAGGAGGAAGCATTGCTCTTTAAATATTATTCTGTTATTTCAACAAAACTGCAATGATTAGCTCTCTTTCATCTTATTTATGCTTTATATCCCACCTGACATGACCTAGAACAAAGCACTCTCTTGTGACCCATTTCTGGTGAGAAAGTGCTTCCTGTTTTGGGCAATGTGGGGACTGGGTTAAATCAACTCCTCAAGACAGAAGCATCGATTTTATCATTTTTTAACTGAGAGCTTGTGGAAAATTGTTTTTCATCTTGTCTACATCCTGGCCATGCCAGCTCACATGACCTAGAACAAAGCACTCTCTGGAGTCCCATTTCTAGTGAGAAAGTGCTTCCTGTTTTGGGCAATGTGGGAACTGGGTTAAATCATCTACTCAAAATAGAAGCACCATTTAACTTAATATGGCACCGATAGTTGATGGAAAATGTAATACTTTTTGCTTCTGATCTACATTCTTTATATCCCACCTGACATGACCTAGAACAAAGCACTCTCTTGTGACCCATTTCTGGTGAGAAAGTGCTTCCTGTTTTGGGCAATGTGGGGACTGGGTGAAATCAACTCTATAAGATAGAAGCATCAATTTTATCATTTTTTAACTGATAGCTTGTGGAAAATTGTTTTTCATCTTGTCTACATCCCGGCCATGCCAGCTGACATGACCTAGAACAAAGCACTCTCTGGAGTCCCATTTCTAGTGAGAAAGTGCTTCCTGTTTTGGGCAATGTGGGAACTGGGTTAAATCATCTACTCAAAATAGAAGCACCATTTAACTTAATATGGCACCGATAGTTGATGGAAAATGTAATACTTTTTGCTTCTGATCTACATTCTTTATACCCCACCTGACATGACCTAGAGAAAAGCACTCTCTGGAGTCCCATGTCTGGTGAGAAAGTGCTTCCTGTTTTGGGCAATGTGGAAACTAGGTTAAGTTTCCAGTCATCGTTCAGCATGCCATAGTTTTCATGCTAACAATTCTATTTATTTTTAAGCTCAGTCAAAGAAGGTAACTTGACGTTGTCCAATCTTCTGTAATGGCAGTCTAGTTTGAGTAAAGGGGAGAGCCTAATAACTACATTCATTCACCACACAACTTTTTCCTAGAAGCCATTTCAAAAAGATTCAAAGTATGCAACACTCTAAACTCGGCACCATCTTGTGGAAAAAATAATTTGGGGACAGTGCTGTTGTGCTTGGGGCATTGTGAAGCCATAATCCCAGAGGCTGAATGGATCAGGCATCTTGCAAATCCAAACATTTTGAAAAGTAAAAAACGGTTATTATGAACCCATTTTTACTTTAATTCAGTTACCGTATTTTACCGCTTTAACTTGATTATTTTGGGGACAGAAATTCTATTTATGTGGGATTTTTAACATCAGACAAAATTGCTCTCCCAAACAACAGAATATGGACAGTGTTAAGTCAAGCCTTAGCCCTCAATTGCAAATTTTAAAGCAATGTATTTTTTTATTTGAACCCAAACCTCTATACTGTTGATACTTGATTCTTTACCCATTTTTGACAAATCCTTAATCCACAAGATTGACCTGAAAATGTCTTGAAGTACGCTTTTATAAATGAGTACCTTCATTCCTTGGCTTTTCATATTTTTTAAGGTTACAAATGTTCTATGTGACTAAGCTAATTTTTCATTTTTTAAATCATGGTCCATAGTATTTTCCAGTTTACACCTTTCAATAGAGGTTTCAGTTGCGCTCTATCATTGTTATGCTGAACTAGGAGCCTGCAAGATATGTTGATTGGGGACAACACCCGTTACCCCCACCCAGCACCCCAATTTGCATCCCTGTTGTTGACAGATAGGCCCTCCTCCCCCTGATTGGATAATAGGGCATATGTTTAGGGCTATAAAAGGGTTGGAAGTCAGTCTGCTTTCAGTGTGCTCTCGAACTTGTAGAGAAGATTTATCTGCTGACGGCAAGTTCAAGATATTAGGCAAGCAATAAATGGATCTCTCAAGACTTCCGGAATATGCTGACTTCAAACATCCAAGCTTAAATCACCCAGAACGAAGCATTCTCTTGTGTTGCATCTCTGGTAAGAAAGTGCTTCCTGTTTAGGGCAATGTGGGCTTTGGGTTACATCACGCAGCAAAGGAGGAAGCATTGCTCTTTAAATATTATTCTGTTATTTCAACAAAACTGCAATGATTAGCTCTCTTTCATCTTATTTATGCTTTATATCCCACCTGACATGACCTAGAACAAAGCACTCTCTTGTGACCCATTTCTGGTGAGAAAGTGCTTCCTGTTTTGGGCAATGTGGGGACTGGGTTAAATCAACTCCTCAAGACAGAAGCATCGATTTTATCATTTTTTAACTGAGAGCTTGTGGAAAATTGTTTTTCATCTTGTCTACATCCTGGCCATGCCAGCTCACATGACCTAGAACAAAACACTCTCTGGAGTCCCATTTCTAGTGAGAAAGTGCTTCCTGTTTTGGGCAATGTGGGAACTGGGTTAAATCATCTACTCAAAATAGAAGCACCATTTAACTTAATATGGCACCGATAGTTGATGGAAAATGTAATACTTTTTGCTTCTGATCTACATTCTTTATATCCCACCTGACATGACCTAGAACAAAGCACTCTCTTGTGACCCATTTCTGGTGAGAAAGTGCTTCCTGTTTTGGGCAATGTGGGGACTGGGTGAAATCAACTCTATAAGATAGAAGCATCAATTTTATCATTTTTTAACTGATAGCTTGTGGAAAATTGTTTTTCATCTTGTCTACATCCCGGCCATGCCAGCTGACATGACCTAGAACAAAGCACTCTCTGGAGTCCCATTTCTAGTGAGAAAGTGCTTCCTGTTTTGGGCAATGTGGGAACTGGGTTAAATCATCTACTCAAAATAGAAGCACCATTTAACTTAATATGGCACCGATAGTTGATGGAAAATGTAATACTTTTTGCTTCTGATCTACATTCTTTATACCCCACCTGACATGACCTAGAGAAAAGCACTCTCTGGAGTCCCATGTCTGGTGAGAAAGTGCTTCCTGTTTTGGGCAATGTGGAAACTAGGTTAAGTTTCCAGTCATCGTTCAGCATGCCATAGTTTTCATGCTAACAATTCTATTTATTTTTAAGCTCAGTCAAAGAAGGTAACTTGACGTTGTCCAATCTTCTGTAATGGCAGTCTAGTTTGAGTAAAGGGGAGAGCCTAATAACTACATTCATTCACCACACAACTTTTTCCTAGAAGCCATTTCAAAAAGATTCAAAGTATGCAACACTCTAAACTCGGCACCATCCTGTGGAAAAAATAATTTGGGGACAGTGCTGTTGTGCTTGGGGCATTGTGAAGCCATAATCCCAGAGGCTGAATGGATCAGGCATCTTGCAAATCCAAACATTTTGAAAAGTAAAAAACGGTTATTATGAACCCATTTTTACTTTAATTCAGTTACCGTATTTTACCGCTTTAACTTGATTATTTTGGGGACAGAAATTCTATTTATGTGGGATTTTTAACATCAGACAAAATTGCTCTCCCAAACAACAGAATATGGACAGTGTTAAGTCAAGCCTTAGCCCTCAATTGCAAATTTTAAAGCAATGTATTTTTTGATTTGAACCCAAACCTCTATACTGTTGATACTTGATTCTTTACCCATTTTTGACAAATCCTTAATCCACAAGATTGACCTGAAAATGTCTTGAAGTACGCTTTTATAAATGAGTACCTTCATTCCTTGGCTTTTCATATTTTTTAAGGTTACAAATGTTCTATGTGACTAAGCTAATTTTTCATTTTTTAAATCATGGTCCATAGTATTTTCCAGTTTACACCTTTCAATAGAGGTTTCAGTTGCGCTCTATCATTGTTATGCTGAACTAGGAGCCTGCAAGATATGTTGATTGGGGACAACACCCGTTACCCCCACCCAGCACCCCAATTTGCATCCCTGTTGTTGACAGATAGGCCCTCCTCCCCCTGATTGGATAATAGGGCATATGTTTAGGGCTATAAAAGGGTTGGAAGTCAGTCTGCTTTCAGTGTGCTCTCGAACTTGTAGAGAAGATTTATCTGCTGACGGCAAGTTCAAGATATTAGGCAAGCAAAAAAATGGATCTCTCAAGACTTCCGGAATATGCTGACTTCAAACATCCAAGCTTAAATCACCCAGAACAAAGCATTCTCTTGTGTTGCATCTCTGGTAAGAAAGTGCTTCCTGTTTAGGGCAATGTGGGCTTTGGGTTACATCACGCAGCAAAGGAGGAAGCATTGCTCTTTAAATATTATTCTGTTATTTCAACAAAACTGCAATGATTAGCTCTCTTTCATCTTATTTATGCTTTATATCCCACCTGACATGACCTAGAACAAAGCACTCTCTTGTGACCCATTTCTGGTGAGAAAGTGCTTCCTGTTTTGGGCAATGTGGGGACTGGGTTAAATCAACTCCTCAAGACAGAAGCATCGATTTTATCATTTTTTAACTGAGAGCTTGTGGAAAATTGTTTTTCATCTTGTCTACATCCTGGCCATGCCAGCTCACATGACCTAGAACAAAACACTCTCTGGAGTCCCATTTCTAGTGAGAAAGTGCTTCCTGTTTTGGGCAATGTGGGAACTGGGTTAAATCATCTACTCAAAATAGAAGCACCATTTAACTTAATATGGCACCGATAGTTGATGGAAAATGTAATACTTTTTGCTTCTGATCTACATTCTTTATATCCCACCTGACATGACCTAGAACAAAGCACTCTCTTGTGACCCATTTCTGGTGAGAAAGTGCTTCCTGTTTTGGGCAATGTGGGGACTGGGTGAAATCAACTCTATAAGATAGAAGCATCAATTTTATCATTTTTTAACTGATAGCTTGTGGAAAATTGTTTTTCATCTTGTCTACATCCCGGCCATGCCAGCTGACATGACCTAGAACAAAGCACTCTCTGGAGTCCCATTTCTAGTGAGAAAGTGCTTCCTGTTTTGGGCAATGTGGGAACTGGGTTAAATCATCTACTCAAAATAGAAGCACCATTTAACTTAATATGGCACCGATAGTTGATGGAAAATGTAATACTTTTTGCTTCTGATCTACATTCTTTATACCCCACCTGACATGACCTAGAGAAAAGCACTCTCTGGAGTCCCATGTCTGGTGAGAAAGTGCTTCCTGTTTTGGGCAATGTGGAAACTAGGTTAAGTTTCCAGTCATCATTCAGCATGCCATAGTTTTCATGCTAACAATTCTATTTATTTTTAAGCTCAGTCAAAGAAGGTAACTTGACGTTGTCCAATCTTCTGTAATGGCAGTCTAGTTTGAGTAAAGGGGAGAGCCTAATAACTACATTCATTCACCACACAACTTTTTCCTAGAAGCCATTTCAAAAAGATTCAAAGTATGCAACACTCTAAACTCGGCACCATCCTGTGGAAAAAATAATTTGGGGACAGTGCTGTTGTGCTTGGGGCATTGTGAAGCCATAATCCCAGAGGCTGAATGGATCAGGCATCTTGCAAATCCAAACATTTTGAAAAGTAAAAAACGGTTATTATGAACCCATTTTTACTTTAATTCAGTTACCGTATTTTACCGCTTTAACTTGATTATTTTGGGGACAGAAATTCTATTTATGTGGGATTTTTAACATCAGACAAAATTGCTCTGCCAAACAACAGAATATGGACAGTGTTAAGTCAAGCCTTAGCCCTCAATTGCAAATTTTAAAGCAATGTATTTTTTTATTTGAACCCAAACCTCTATACTGTTGATACTTGATTCTTTACCCATTTTTGACAAATCCTTAATCCACAAGATTGACCTGAAAATGTCTTGAAGTACGCTTTTATAAATGAGTACCTTAATTCCTTGGCTTTTCATATTTTTTAAGGTTACAAATGTTCTATGTGACTAAGCTAATTTTTCATTTTTTAAATCATGGTCCATAGTATTTTCCAGTTTACACCTTTCAATAGAGGTTTCAGTTGCGCTCTATCATTGTTATGCTGAACTAGGAGCCTGCAAGATATGTTGATTGGGGACAACACCCGTTACCCCCACCCAGCACCCCAATTTGCATCCCTGTTGTTGACAGATAGGCCCTCCTCCCCCTGATTGGATAATAGGGCATATGTTTAGGGCTATAAAAGGGTTGGAAGTCAGTCTGCTTTCAGTGTGCTCTCGAACTTGTAGAGAAGATTTATCTGCTGACGGCAAGTTCAAGATATTAGGCAAGCAAAAAAATGGATCTCTCAAGACTTCCGGAATATGCTGACTTCAAACATCCAAGCTTAAATCACCCAGAACAAAGCATTCTCTTGTGTTGCATCTCTGGTAAGAAAGTGCTTCCTGTTTAGGGCAATGTGGGCTTTGGGTTACATCACGCAGCAAAGGAGGAAGCATTGCTCTTTAAATATTATTCTGTTATTTCAACAAAACTGCAATGATTAGCTCTCTTTCATCTTATTTATGCTTTATATCCCACCTGACATGACCTAGAACAAAGCACTCTCTTGTGACCCATTTCTGGTGAGAAAGTGCTTCCTGTTTTGGGCAATGTGGGGACTGGGTTAAATCAACTCCTCAAGACAGAAGCATCGATTTTATCATTTTTTAACTGAGAGCTTGTGGAAAATTGTTTTTCATCTTGTCTACATCCTGGCCATGCCAGCTCACATGACCTAGAACAAAACACTCTCTGGAGTCCCATTTCTAGTGAGAAAGTGCTTCCTGTTTTGGGCAATGTGGGAACTGGGTTAAATCATCTACTCAAAATAGAAGCACCATTTAACTTAATATGGCACCGATAGTTGATGGAAAATGTAATACTTTTTGCTTCTGATCTACATTCTTTATACCCCACCTGACATGACCTAGAGAAAAGCACTCTCTGGAGTCCCATGTCTGGTGAGAAAGTGCTTCCTGTTTTGGGCAATGTGGAAACTAGGTTAAGTTTCCAGTCATCGTTCAGCATGTCATAGTTTTCATGCTAACAATTCTATTTATTTTTAAGCTCAGTCAAAGAAGGTAACTTGACGTTGTCCAATCTTCTGTAATGGCAGTCTAGTTTGAGTAAAGGGGAGAGCCTAATAACTACATTCATTCACCACACAACTTTTTCCTAGAAGCCATTTCAAAAAGATTCAAAGTATGCAACACTCTAAACTCGGCACCATCCTGTGGAAAAAATAATTTGGGGACAGTGCTGTTGTGCTTGGGGCATTGTGAAGCCATAATCCCAGAGGCTGAATGGATCAGGCATCTTGCAAATCCAAACATTTTGAAAAGTAAAAAACGGTTATTATGAACCCATTTTTACTTTAATTCAGTTACCGTATTTTACCGCTTTAACTTGATTATTTTGGGGACAGAAATTCTATTTATGTGGGATTTTTAACATCAGACAAAATTGCTCTCCCAAACAACAGAATATGGACAGTGTTAAGTCAAGCCTTAGCCCTCAATTGCAAATCTTAAAGCAATGTATTTTTTTATTTGAACCCAAACCTCTATACTGTTGATACTTGATTCTTTACCCATTTTTGACAAATCCTTAATCCACAAGATTGACCTGAAAATGTCTTGAAGTACGCTTTTATAAATGAGTACCTTCATTCCTTGGCTTTTCATATTTTTTAAGGTTACAAATGTTCTATGTGACTAAGCTAATTTTTCATTTTTTAAATCATGGTCCATAGTATTTTCCAGTTTACACCTTTCAATAGAGGTTTCAGTTGCGCTCTATCATTGTTATGCTGAACTAGGAGCCTGCAAGATATGTTGATTGGGGACAACACCCGTTACCCCCACCCAGCACCCCAATTTGCATCCCTGTTGTTGACAGATAGGCCCTCCCCCCCCTGATTGGATAATAGGGCATATGTTTAGGGCTATAAAAGGGTTGGAAGTCAGTCTGCTTTCAGTGTGCTCTCGAACTTGTAGAGAAGATTTATCTGCTGACGGCAAGTTCAAGATATTAGGCAAGCAAAAAAATGGATCTCTCAAGACTTCCGGAATATGCTGACTTCAAACATCCAAGCTTAAATCACCCAGAACAAAGCATTCTCTTGTGTTGCATCTCTGGTAAGAAAGTGCTTCCTGTTTAGGGCAATGTGGGCTTTGGGTTACATCACGCAGCAAAGGAGGAAGCATTGCTCTTTAAATATTATTCTGTTATTTCAACAAAACTGCAATGATTAGCTCTCTTTCATCTTATTTATGCTTTATATCCCACCTGACATGACCTAGAACAAAGCACTCTCTTGTGACCCATTTCTGGTGAGAAAGTGCTTCCTGTTTTGGGCAATGTGGGGACTGGGTTAAATCAACTCCTCAAGACAGAAGCATCGATTTTATCATTTTTTAACTGAGAGCTTGTGGAAAATTGTTTTTCATCTTGTCTACATCCTGGCCATGCCAGCTCACATGACCTAGAACAAAGCACTCTCTGGAGTCCCATTTCTAGTGAGAAAGTGCTTCCTGTTTTGGGCAATGTGGGAACTGGGTTAAATCATCTACTCAAAATAGAAGCACCATTTAACTTAATATGGCACCGATAGTTGATGGAAAATGTAATACTTTTTGCTTCTGATCTACATTCTTTATATCCCACCTGACATGACCTAGAACAAAGCACTCTCTTGTGACCCATTTCTGGTGAGAAAGTGCTTCCTGTTTTGGGCAATGTGGGGACTGGGTGAAATCAACTCTATAAGATAGAAGCATCAATTTTATCATTTTTTAACTGATAGCTTGTGGAAAATTGTTTTTCATCTTGTCTACATCCCGGCCATGCCAGCTGACATGACCTAGAACAAAGCACTCTCTGGAGTCCCATTTCTAGTGAGAAAGTGCTTCCTGTTTTGGGCAATGTGGGAACTGGGTTAAATCATCTACTCAAAATAGAAGCACCATTTAACTTAATATGGCACCGATAGTTGATGGAAAATGTAATACTTTTTGCTTCTGATCTACATTCTTTATACCCCACCTGACATGACCTAGAGAAAAGCACTCTCTGGAGTCCCATGTCTGGTGAGAAAGTGCTTCCTGTTTTGGGCAATGTGGAAACTAGGTTAAGTTTCCAGTCATCGTTCAGCATGCCATAGTTTTCATGCTAACAATTCTATTTATTTTTAAGCTCAGTCAAAGAAGGTAACTTGACGTTGTCCAATCTTCTGTAATGGCAGTCTAGTTTGAGTAAAGGGGAGAGCCTAATAACTACATTCATTCACCACACAACTTTTTCCTAGAAGCCATTTCAAAAAGATTCAAAGTATGCAACACTCTAAACTCGGCACCATCCTGTGGAAAAAATAATTTGGGGACAGTGCTGTTGTGCTTGGGGCATTGTGAAGCCATAATCCCAGAGGCTGAATGGATCAGGCATCTTGCAAATCCAAACATTTTGAAAAGTAAAAAACGGTTATTATGAACCCATTTTTACTTTAATTCAGTTACCGTATTTTACCGCTTTAACTTGATTATTTTGGGGACAGAAATTCTATTTATGTGGGATTTTTAACATCAGACAAAATTGCTCTCCCAAACAACAGAATATGGACAGTGTTAAGTCAAGCCTTAGCCCTCAATTGCAAATTTTAAAGCAATGTATTTTTTTATTTGAACCCAAACCTCTATACTGTTGATACTTGATTCTTTACCCATTTTTGACAAATCCTTAATCCACAAGATTGACCTGAAAATGTCTTGAAGTACGCTTTTATAAATGAGTACCTTCATTCCTTGGCTTTTCATATTTTTTAAGGTTACAAATGTTTTATGTGACTAAGCTAATTTTTCATTTTTTAAATCATGGTCCATAGTATTTTCCAGTTTACACCTTTCAATAGAGGTTTCAGTTGCGCTCTATCATTGTTATGCTGAACTAGGAGCCTGCAAGATATGTTGATTGGGGACAACACCCGTTACCCCCACCCAGCACCCCAATTTGCATCCCTGTTGTTGACAGATAGGCCCTCCTCCCCCTGATTGGATAATAGGGCATATGTTTAGGGCTATAAAAGGGTTGGAAGTCAGTCTGCTTTCAGTGTGCTCTCGAACTTGTAGAGAAGATTTATCTGCTGACGGCAAGTTCAAGATATTAGGCAAGCAAAAAAATGGATCTCTCAAGACTTCCGGAATATGCTGACTTCAAACATCCAAGCTTAAATCACCCAGAACAAAGCATTCTCTTGTGTTGCATCTCTGGTAAGAAAGTGCTTCCTGTTTAGGGCAATGTGGGCTTTGGGTTACATCACGCAGCAAAGGAGGAAGCATTGCTCTTTAAATATTATTCTGTTATTTCAACAAAACTGCAATGATTAGCTCTCTTTCATCTTATTTATGCTTTATATCCCACCTGACATGACCTAGAACAAAGCACTCTCTTGTGACCCATTTCTGGTGAGAAAGTGCTTCCTGTTTTGGGCAATGTGGGGACTGGGTTAAATCAACTCCTCAAGACAGAAGCATCGATTTTATCATTTTTTAACTGAGAGCTTGTGGAAAATTGTTTTTCATCTTGTCTACATCCTGGCCATGCCAGCTCACATGACCTAGAACAAAACACTCTCTGGAGTCCCATTTCTAGTGAGAAAGTGCTTCCTGTTTTGGGCAATGTGGGAACTGGGTTAAATCATCTACTCAAAATAGAAGCACCATTTAACTTAATATGGCACCGATAGTTGATGGAAAATGTAATACTTTTTGCTTCTGATCTACATTCTTTATATCCCACCTGACATGACCTAGAACAAAGCACTCTCTTGTGACCCATTTCTGGTGAGAAAGTGCTTCCTGTTTTGGGCAATGTGGGGACTGGGTGAAATCAACTCTATAAGATAGAAGCATCAATTTTATCATTTTTTAACTGATAGCTTGTGGAAAATTGTTTTTCATCTTGTCTACATCCCGGCCATGCCAGCTGACATGACCTAGAACAAAGCACTCTCTGGAGTCCCATTTCTAGTGAGAAAGTGCTTCCTGTTTTGGGCAATGTGGGAACTGGGTTAAATCATCTACTCAAAATAGAAGCACCATTTAACTTAATATGGCACCGATAGTTGATGGAAAATGTAATACTTTTTGCTTCTGATCTACATTCTTTATACCCCACCTGACATGACCTAGAGAAAAGCACTCTCTGGAGTCCCATGTCTGGTGAGAAAGTGCTTCCTGTTTTGGGCAATGTGGAAACTAGGTTAAGTTTCCAGTCATCGTTCAGCATGCCATAGTTTTCATGCTAACAATTCTATTTATTTTTAAGCTCAGTCAAAGAAGGTAACTTGACGTTGTCCAATCTTCTGTAATGGCAGTCTAGTTTGAGTAAAGGGGAGAGCCTAATAACTACATTCATTCACCACACAACTTTTTCCTAGAAGCCATTTCAAAAAGATTCAAAGTATGCAACACTCTAAACTCGGCACCATCCTGTGGAAAAAATAATTTGGGGACAGTGCTGTTGTGCTTGGGGCATTGTGAAGCCATAATCCCAGAGGCTGAATGGATCAGGCATCTTGCAAATCCAAACATTTTGAAAAGTAAAAAACGGTTATTATGAACCCATTTTTACTTTAATTCAGTTACCGTATTTTACCGCTTTAACTTGATTATTTTGGGGACAGAAATTCTATTTATGTGGGATTTTTAACATCAGACAAAATTGCTCTCCCAAACAACAGAATATGGACAGTGTTAAGTCAAGCCTTAGCCCTCAATTGCAAATTTTAAAGCAATGTATTTTTTTATTTGAACCCAAACCTCTATACTGTTGATACTTGATTCTTTACCCATTTTTGACAAATCCTTAATCCACAAGATTGACCTGAAAATGTCTTGAAGTACGCTTTTATAAATGAGTACCTTCATTCCTTGGCTTTTCATATTTTTTAAGGTTACAAATGTTCTATGTGACTAAGCTAATTTTTCATTTTTTAAATCATGGTCCATAGTATTTTCCAGTTTACACCTTTCAATAGAGGTTTCAGTTGCGCTCTATCATTGTTATGCTGAACTAGGAGCCTGCAAGATATGTTGATTGGGGACAACACCCGTTACCCCCACCCAGCACCCCAATTTGCATCCCTGTTGTTGACAGATAGGCCCTCCTCCCCCTGATTGGATAATAGGGCATATGTTTAGGGCTATAAAAGGGTTGGAAGTCAGTCTGCTTTCAGTGTGCTCTCGAACTTGTAGAGAAGATTTATCTGCTGACGGCAAGTTCAAGATATTAGGCAAGCAAAAAAATGGATCTCTCAAGACTTCCGGAATATGCTGACTTCAAACATCCAAGCTTAAATCACCCAGAACAAAGCATTCTCTTGTGTTGCATCTCTGGTAAGAAAGTGCTTCCTGTTTAGGGCAATGTGGGCTTTGGGTTACATCACGCAGCAAAGGAGGAAGCATTGCTCTTTAAATATTATTCTGTTATTTCAACAAAACTGCAATGATTAGCTCTCTTTCATCTTATTTATGCTTTATATCCCACCTGACATGACCTAGAACAAAGCACTCTCTTGTGACCCATTTCTGGTGAGAAAGTGCTTCCTGTTTTGGGCAATGTGGGGACTGGGTTAAATCAACTCCTCAAGACAGAAGCATCGATTTTATCATTTTTTAACTGAGAGCTTGTGGAAAATTGTTTTTCATCTTGTCTACATCCTGGCCATGCCAGCTCACATGACCTAGAACAAAGCACTCTCTGGAGTCCCATTTCTAGTGAGAAAGTGCTTCCTGTTTTGGGCAATGTGGGAACTGGGTTAAATCATCTACTCAAAATAGAAGCACCATTTAACTTAATATGGCACCGATAGTTGATGGAAAATGTAATACTTTTTGCTTCTGATCTACATTCTTTATATCCCACCTGACATGACCTAGAACAAAGCACTCTCTTGTGACCCATTTCTGGTGAGAAAGTGCTTCCTGTTTTGGGCAATGTGGGGACTGGGTGAAATCAACTCTATAAGATAGAAGCATCAATTTTATCATTTTTTAACTGATAGCTTGTGGAAAATTGTTTTTCATCTTGTCTACATCCCGGCCATGCCAGCTGACATGACCTAGAACAAAGCACTCTCTGGAGTCCCATTTCTAGTGAGAAAGTGCTTCCTGTTTTGGGCAATGTGGGAACTGGGTTAAATCATCTACTCAAAATAGAAGCACCATTTAACTTAATATGGCACCGATAGTTGATGGAAAATGTAATACTTTTTGCTTCTGATCTACATTCTTTATACCCCACCTGACATGACCTAGAGAAAAGCACTCTCTGGAGTCCCATGTCTGGTGAGAAAGTGCTTCCTGTTTTGGGCAATGTGGAAACTAGGTTAAGTTTCCAGTCATCGTTCAGCATGCCATAGTTTTCATGCTAACAATTCTATTTATTTTTAAGCTCAGTCAAAGAAGGTAACTTGACGTTGTCCAATCTTCTGTAATGGCAGTCTAGTTTGAGTAAAGGGGAGAGCCTAATAACTACATTCATTCACCACACAACTTTTTCCTAGAAGCCATTTCAAAAAGATTCAAAGTATGCAACACTCTAAACTCGGCACCATCCTGTGGAAAAAATAATTTGGGGACAGTGCTGTTGTGCTTGGGGCATTGTGAAGCCATAATCCCAGAGGCTGAATGGATCAGGCATCTTGCAAATCCAAACATTTTGAAAAGTAAAAAACGGTTATTATGAACCCATTTTTACTTTAATTCAGTTACCGTATTTTACCGCTTTAACTTGATTATTTTGGGGACAGAAATTCTATTTATGTGGGATTTTTAACATCAGACAAAATTGCTCTCCCAAACAACAGAATATGGACAGTGTTAAGTCAAGCCTTAGCCCTCAATTGCAAATTTTAAAGCAATGTATTTTTTTATTTGAACCCAAACCTCTATACTGTTGATACTTGATTCTTTACCCATTTTTGACAAATCCTTAATCCACAAGATTGACCTGAAAATGTCTTGAAGTACGCTTTTATAAATGAGTACCTTCATTCCTTGGCTTTTCATATTTTTTAAGGTTACAAATGTTTTATGTGACTAAGCTAATTTTTCATTTTTTAAATCATGGTCCATAGTATTTTCCAGTTTACACCTTTCAATAGAGGTTTCAGTTGCGCTCTATCATTGTTATGCTGAACTAGGAGCCTGCAAGATATGTTGATTGGGGACAACACCCGTTACCCCCACCCAGCACCCCAATTTGCATCCCTGTTGTTGACAGATAGGCCCTCCTCCCCCTGATTGGATAATAGGGCATATGTTTAGGGCTATAAAAGGGTTGGAAGTCAGTCTGCTTTCAGTGTGCTCTCGAACTTGTAGAGAAGATTTATCTGCTGACGGCAAGTTCAAGATATTAGGCAAGCAAAAAAATGGATCTCTCAAGACTTCCGGAATATGCTGACTTCAAACATCCAAGCTTAAATCACCCAGAACAAAGCATTCTCTTGTGTTGCATCTCTGGTAAGAAAGTGCTTCCTGTTTAGGGCAATGTGGGCTTTGGGTTACATCACGCAGCAAAGGAGGAAGCATTGCTCTTTAAATATTATTCTGTTATTTCAACAAAACTGCAATGATTAGCTCTCTTTCATCTTATTTATGCTTTATATCCCACCTGACATGACCTAGAACAAAGCACTCTCTTGTGACCCATTTCTGGTGAGAAAGTGCTTCCTGTTTTGGGCAATGTGGGGACTGGGTTAAATCAACTCCTCAAGACAGAAGCATCGATTTTATCATTTTTTAACTGAGAGCTTGTGGAAAATTGTTTTTCATCTTGTCTACATCCTGGCCATGCCAGCTCACATGACCTAGAACAAAACACTCTCTGGAGTCCCATTTCTAGTGAGAAAGTGCTTCCTGTTTTGGGCAATGTGGGAACTGGGTTAAATCATCTACTCAAAATAGAAGCACCATTTAACTTAATATGGCACCGATAGTTGATGGAAAATGTAATACTTTTTGCTTCTGATCTACATTCTTTATATCCCACCTGACATGACCTAGAACAAAGCACTCTCTTGTGACCCATTTCTGGTGAGAAAGTGCTTCCTGTTTTGGGCAATGTGGGGACTGGGTGAAATCAACTCTATAAGATAGAAGCATCAATTTTATCATTTTTTAACTGATAGCTTGTGGAAAATTGTTTTTCATCTTGTCTACATCCCGGCCATGCCAGCTGACATGACCTAGAACAAAGCACTCTCTGGAGTCCCATTTCTAGTGAGAAAGTGCTTCCTGTTTTGGGCAATGTGGGAACTGGGTTAAATCATCTACTCAAAATAGAAGCACCATTTAACTTAATATGGCACCGATAGTTGATGGAAAATGTAATACTTTTTGCTTCTGATCTACATTCTTTATACCCCACCTGACATGACCTAGAGAAAAGCACTCTCTGGAGTCCCATGTCTGGTGAGAAAGTGCTTCCTGTTTTGGGCAATGTGGAAACTAGGTTAAGTTTCCAGTCATCGTTCAGCATGCCATAGTTTTCATGCTAACAATTCTATTTATTTTTAAGCTCAGTCAAAGAAGGTAACTTGACGTTGTCCAATCTTCTGTAATGGCAGTCTAGTTTGAGTAAAGGGGAGAGCCTAATAACTACATTCATTCACCACACAACTTTTTCCTAGAAGCCATTTCAAAAAGATTCAAAGTATGCAACACTCTAAACTCGGCACCATCCTGTGGAAAAAATAATTTGGGGACAGTGCTGTTGTGCTTGGGGCATTGTGAAGCCATAATCCCAGAGGCTGAATGGATCAGGCATCTTGCAAATCCAAACATTTTGAAAAGTAAAAAACGGTTATTATGAACCCATTTTTACTTTAATTCAGTTACCGTATTTTACCGCTTTAACTTGATTATTTTGGGGACAGAAATTCTATTTATGTGGGATTTTTAACATCAGACAAAATTGCTCTCCCAAACAACAGAATATGGACAGTGTTAAGTCAAGCCTTAGCCCTCAATTGCAAATTTTAAAGCAATGTATTTTTTGATTTGAACCCAAACCTCTATACTGTTGATACTTGATTCTTTACCCATTTTTGACAAATCCTTAATCCACAAGATTGACCTGAAAATGTCTTGAAGTACGCTTTTATAAATGAGTACCTTCATTCCTTGGCTTTTCATATTTTTTAAGGTTACAAATGTTCTATGTGGCTAAGCTAATTTTTCATTTTTTAAATCATGGTCCATAGTATTTTCCAGTTTACACCTTTCAATAGAGGTTTCAGTTGAGCTCTATCATTGTTATGCTGAACTAGGAGCCTGCAAGATATGTTGATTGGGGACAACACCCGTTACCCCCACCCAGCACCCCAATTTGCATCCCTGTTGTTGACAGATAGGCCCTCCTCCCCCTGATTGGATAATAGGGCATATGTTTAGTGCTATAAAAGGGTTGGAAGTCAGTCTGCTTTCAGTGTGCTCTCGAACTTGTAGAGAAGATTTATCTGCTGACGGCAAGTTCAAGATATTAGGCAAGCAAAAAAATGGATCTCTCAAGACTTCCGGAATATGCTGACTTCAAACATCCAAGCTTAAATCACCCAGAACAAAGCATTCTCTTGTGTTGCATCTCTGGTAAGAAAGTGCTTCCTGTTTAGGGCAATGTGGGCTTTGGGTTACATCACGCAGCAAAGGAGGAAGCATTGCTCTTTAAATATTATTCTGTTATTTCAACAAAACTGCAATGATTAGCTCTCTTTCATCTTATTTATGCTTAATATCCCACCTGACATGACCTAGAACAAAGCACTCTCTTGTGACCCATTTCTGGTGAGAAAGTGCTTCCTGTTTTGGGCAATGTGGGGACTGGGTTAAATCAACTCCTCAAGACAGAAGCATCGATTTTATCATTTTTTAACTGAGAGCTTGTGGAAAATTGTTTTTCATCTTGTCTACATCCTGGCCATGCCAGCTCACATGACCTAGAACAAAGCACTCTCTGGAGTCCCATTTCTAGT
Source organism: Gastrophryne carolinensis (assembly GCA_027917425.1). Lineage (NCBI taxonomy): Eukaryota > Metazoa > Chordata > Amphibia > Anura > Microhylidae > Gastrophryne > Gastrophryne carolinensis. Next base: position 81,724,752 of record CM051238.1, on the reverse strand, counting down.
GAGAAAGTGCTTCCTGTTTTGGGCAATGTGGGAACTGGGTTAAATCATCTACTCAAAATAGAAGCACCATTTAACTTAATATGGCACCGATAGTTGATGGAAAATGTAATACTTTTTGCTTCTGATCTACATTCTTTATATCCCACCTGACATGACCTAGAACAAAGCACTCTCTTGTGACCCATTTCTGGTGAGAAAGTGCTTCCTGTTTTGGGCAATGTGGGGACTGGGTGAAATCAACTCTATAAGATAGAAGCATCAATTTTATCATTTTTTAACTGATAGCTTGTGGAAAATTGTTTTTCATCTTGTCTACATCCCGGCCATGCCAGCTGACATGACCTAGAACAAAGCACTCTCTGGAGTCCCATTTCTAGTGAGAAAGTGCTTCCTGTTTTGGGCAATGTGGGAACTGGGTTAAATCATCTACTCAAAATAGAAGCACCATTTAACTTAATATGGCACCGATAGTTGATGGAAAATGTAATACTTTTTGCTTCTGATCTACATTCTTTATACCCCACCTGACATGACCTAGAGAAAAGCACTCTCTGGAGTCCCATGTCTGGTGAGAAAGTGCTTCCTGTTTTGGGCAATGTGGAAACTAGGTTAAGTTTCCAGTCATCGTTCAGCATGCCATAGTTTTCATGCTAACAATTCTATTTATTTTTAAGCTCAGTCAAAGAAGGTAACTTGACGTTGTCCAATCTTCTGTAATGGCAGTCTAGTTTGAGTAAAGGGGAGAGCCTAATAACTACATTCATTCACCACACAACTTTTTCCTAGAAGCCATTTCAAAAAGATTCAAAGTATGCAACACTCTAAACTCGGCACCATCCTGTGGAAAAAATAATTTGGGGACAGTGCTGTTGTGCTTGGGGCATTGTGAAGCCATAATCCCAGAGGCTGAATGGATCAGGCATCTTGCAAATCCAAACATTTTGAAAAGTAAAAAACGGTTATTATGAACCCATTTTTACTTTAATTCAGTTACCGTATTTTACCGCTTTAACTTGATTATTTTGGGGACAGAAATACTATTTATGTGGGATTTTTAACATCAGACAAAATTGCTCTCCCAAACAACAGAATATGGACAGTGTTAAGTCAAGCCTTAGCCCTCAATTGCAAATTTTAAAGCAATGTATTTTTTTATTTGAACCCAAACCTCTATACTGTTGATACTTGATTCTTTACCCATTTTTGACAAATCCTTAATCCACAAGATTGACCTGAAAATGTCTTGAAGTACGCTTTTATAAATGAGTACCTTCATTCCTTGGCTTTTCATATTTTTTAAGGTTACAAATGTTCTATGTGACTAAGCTAATTTTTCATTTTTTAAATCATGGTCCATAGTATTTTCCAGTTTACACCTTTCAATAGAGGTTTCAGTTGCGCTCTATCATTGTTATGCTGAACTAGGAGCCTGCAAGATATGTTGATTGGGGACAACACCCGTTACCCCCACCCAGCACCCCAATTTGCATCCCTGTTGTTGACAGATAGGCCCTCCTCCCCCTGATTGGATAATAGGGCATATGTTTAGTGCTATAAAAGGGTTGGAAGTCAGTCTGCTTTCAGTGTGCTCTCGAACTTGTAGAGAAGATTTATCTGCTGACGGCAAGTTCAAGATATTAGGCAAGCAAAAAAATGGATCTCTCAAGACTTCCGGAATATGCTGACTTCAAACATCCAAGCTTAAATCACCCAGAACAAAGCATTCTCTTGTGTTGCATCTCTGGTAAGAAAGTGCTTCCTGTTTAGGGCAATGTGGGCTTTGGGTTACATCACGCAGCAAAGGAGGAAGCATTGCTCTTTAAATATTATTCTGTTATTTCAACAAAACTGCAATGATTAGCTCTCTTTCATCTTATTTATGCTTTATATCCCACCTGACATGACCTAGAACAAAGCACTCTCTTGTGACCCATTTCTGGTGAGAAAGTGCTTCCTGTTTTGGGCAATGTGGGGACTGGGTTAAATCAACTCCTCAAGACAGAAGCATCGATTTTATCATTTTTTAACTGAGAGCTTGTGGAAAATTGTTTTTCATCTTGTCTACATCCTGGCCATGCCAGCTCACATGACCTAGAACAAAGCACTCTCTGGAGTCCCATTTCTAGTGAGAAAGTGCTTCCTGTTTTGGGCAATGTGGGAACTGGGTTAAATCATCTACTCAAAATAGAAGCACCATTTAACTTAATATGGCACCGATAGTTGATGGAAAATGTAATACTTTTTGCTTCTGATCTACATTCTTTATATCCCACCTGACATGACCTAGAACAAAGCACTCTCTTGTGACCCATTTCTGGTGAGAAAGTGCTTCCTGTTTTGGGCAATGTGGGGACTGGGTGAAATCAACTCTATAAGATAGAAGCATCAATTTTATCATTTTTTAACTGATAGCTTGTGGAAAATTGTTTTTCATCTTGTCTACATCCCGGCCATGCCAGCTGACATGACCTAGAACAAAGCACTCTCTGGAGTCCCATTTCTAGTGAGAAAGTGCTTCCTGTTTTGGGCAATGTGGGAACTGGGTTAAATCATCTACTCAAAATAGAAGCACCATTTAACTTAATATGGCACCGATAGTTGATGGAAAATGTAATACTTTTTGCTTCTGATCTACATTCTTTATACCCCACCTGACATGACCTAGAGAAAAGCACTCTCTGGAGTCCCATGTCTGGTGAGAAAGTGCTTCCTGTTTTGGGCAATGTGGAAACTAGGTTAAGTTTCCAGTCATCGTTCAGCATGCCATAGTTTTCATGCTAACAATTCTATTTATTTTTAAGCTCAGTCAAAGAAGGTAACTTGACGTTGTCCAATCTTCTGTAATGGCAGTCTAGTTTGAGTAAAGGGGAGAGCCTAATAACTACATTCATTCACCACACAACTTTTTCCTAGAAGCCATTTCAAAAAGATTCAAAGTATGCAACACTCTAAACTCGGCACCATCCTGTGGAAAAAATAATTTGGGGACAGTGCTGTTGTGCTTGGGGCATTGTGAAGCCATAATCCCAGAGGCTGAATGGATCAGGCATCTTGCAAATCCAAACATTTTGAAAAGTAAAAAACGGTTATTATGAACCCATTTTTACTTTAATTCAGTTACCGTATTTTACCGCTTTAACTTGATTATTTTGGGGACAGAAATTCTATTTATGTGGGATTTTTAACATCAGACAAAATTGCTCTCCCAAACAACAGAATATGGACAGTGTTAAGTCAAGCCTTAGCCCTCAATTGCAAATTTTAAAGCAATGTATTTTTTTATTTGAACCCAAACCTCTATACTGTTGATACTTGATTCTTTACCCATTTTTGACAAATCCTTAATCCACAAGATTGACCTGAAAATGTCTTGAAGTACGCTTTTATAAATGAGTACCTTCATTCCTTGGCTTTTCATATTTTTTAAGGTTACAAATGTTTTATGTGACTAAGCTAATTTTTCATTTTTTAAATCATGGTCCATAGTATTTTCCAGTTTACACCTTTCAATAGAGGTTTCAGTTGCGCTCTATCATTGTTATGCTGAACTAGGAGCCTGCAAGATATGTTGATTGGGGACAACACCCGTTACCCCCACCCAGCACCCCAATTTGCATCCCTGTTGTTGACAGATAGGCCCTCCTCCCCCTGATTGGATAATAGGGCATATGTTTAGGGCTATAAAAGGGTTGGAAGTCAGTCTGCTTTCAGTGTGCTCTCGAACTTGTAGAGAAGATTTATCTGCTGACGGCAAGTTCAAGATATTAGGCAAGCAAAAAAATGGATCTCTCAAGACTTCCGGAATATGCTGACTTCAAACATCCAAGCTTAAATCACCCAGAACAAAGCATTCTCTTGTGTTGCATCTCTGGTAAGAAAGTGCTTCCTGTTTAGGGCAATGTGGGCTTTGGGTTACATCACGCAGCAAAGGAGGAAGCATTGCTCTTTAAATATTATTCTGTTATTTCAACAAAACTGCAATGATTAGCTCTCTTTCATCTTATTTATGCTTTATATCCCACCTGACATGACCTAGAACAAAGCACTCTCTTGTGACCCATTTCTGGTGAGAAAGTGCTTCCTGTTTTGGGCAATGTGGGGACTGGGTTAAATCAACTCCTCAAGACAGAAGCATCGATTTTATCATTTTTTAACTGAGAGCTTGTGGAAAATTGTTTTTCATCTTGTCTACATCCTGGCCATGCCAGCTCACATGACCTAGAACAAAACACTCTCTGGAGTCCCATTTCTAGTGAGAAAGTGCTTCCTGTTTTGGGCAATGTGGGAACTGGGTTAAATCATCTACTCAAAATAGAAGCACCATTTAACTTAATATGGCACCGATAGTTGATGGAAAATGTAATACTTTTTGCTTCTGATCTACATTCTTTATATCCCACCTGACATGACCTAGAACAAAGCACTCTCTTGTGACCCATTTCTGGTGAGAAAGTGCTTCCTGTTTTGGGCAATGTGGGGACTGGGTGAAATCAACTCTATAAGATAGAAGCATCAATTTTATCATTTTTTAACTGATAGCTTGTGGAAAATTGTTTTTCATCTTGTCTACATCCCGGCCATGCCAGCTGACATGACCTAGAACAAAGCACTCTCTGGAGTCCCATTTCTAGTGAGAAAGTGCTTCCTGTTTTGGGCAATGTGGGAACTGGGTTAAATCATCTACTCAAAATAGAAGCACCATTTAACTTAATATGGCACCGATAGTTGATGGAAAATGTAATACTTTTTGCTTCTGATCTACATTCTTTATACCCCACCTGACATGACCTAGAGAAAAGCACTCTCTGGAGTCCCATGTCTGGTGAGAAAGTGCTTCCTGTTTTGGGCAATGTGGAAACTAGGTTAAGTTTCCAGTCATCGTTCAGCATGCCATAGTTTTCATGCTAACAATTCTATTTATTTTTAAGCTCAGTCAAAGAAGGTAACTTGACGTTGTCCAATCTTCTGTAATGGCAGTCTAGTTTGAGTAAAGGGGAGAGCCTAATAACTACATTCATTCACCACACAACTTTTTCCTAGAAGCCATTTCAAAAAGATTCAAAGTATGCAACACTCTAAACTCGGCACCATCCTGTGGAAAAAATAATTTGGGGACAGTGCTGTTGTGCTTGGGGCATTGTGAAGCCATAATCCCAGAGGCTGAATGGATCAGGCATCTTGCAAATCCAAACATTTTGAAAAGTAAAAAACGGTTATTATGAACCCATTTTTACTTTAATTCAGTTACCGTATTTTACCGCTTTAACTTGATTATTTTGGGGACAGAAATTCTATTTATGTGGGATTTTTAACATCAGACAAAATTGCTCTCCCAAACAACAGAATATGGACAGTGTTAAGTCAAGCCTTAGCCCTCAATTGCAAATTTTAAAGCAATGTATTTTTTGATTTGAACCCAAACCTCTATACTGTTGATACTTGATTCTTTACCCATTTTTGACAAATCCTTAATCCACAAGATTGACCTGAAAATGTCTTGAAGTACGCTTTTATAAATGAGTACCTTCATTCCTTGGCTTTTCATATTTTTTAAGGTTACAAATGTTCTATGTGGCTAAGCTAATTTTTCATTTTTTAAATCATGGTCCATAGTATTTTCCAGTTTACACCTTTCAATAGAGGTTTCAGTTGAGCTCTATCATTGTTATGCTGAACTAGGAGCCTGCAAGATATGTTGATTGGGGACAACACCCGTTACCCCCACCCAGCACCCCAATTTGCATCCCTGTTGTTGACAGATAGGCCCTCCTCCCCCTGATTGGATAATAGGGCATATGTTTAGTGCTATAAAAGGGTTGGAAGTCAGTCTGCTTTCAGTGTGCTCTCGAACTTGTAGAGAAGATTTATCTGCTGACGGCAAGTTCAAGATATTAGGCAAGCAAAAAAATGGATCTCTCAAGACTTCCGGAATATGCTGACTTCAAACATCCAAGCTTAAATCACCCAGAACAAAGCATTCTCTTGTGTTGCATCTCTGGTAAGAAAGTGCTTCCTGTTTAGGGCAATGTGGGCTTTGGGTTACATCACGCAGCAAAGGAGGAAGCATTGCTCTTTAAATATTATTCTGTTATTTCAACAAAACTGCAATGATTAGCTCTCTTTCATCTTATTTATGCTTTATATCCCACCTGACATGACCTAGAACAAAGCACTCTCTTGTGACCCATTTCTGGTGAGAAAGTGCTTCCTGTTTTGGGCAATGTGGGGACTGGGTTAAATCAACTCCTCAAGACAGAAGCATCGATTTTATCATTTTTTAACTGAGAGCTTGTGGAAAATTGTTTTTCATCTTGTCTACATCCTGGCCATGCCAGCTCACATGACCTAGAACAAAGCACTCTCTGGAGTCCCATTTCTAGTGAGAAAGTGCTTCCTGTTTTGGGCAATGTGGGAACTGGGTTAAATCATCTACTCAAAATAGAAGCACCATTTAACTTAATATGGCACCGATAGTTGATGGAAAATGTAATACTTTTTGCTTCTGATCTACATTCTTTATATCCCACCTGACATGACCTAGAACAAAGCACTCTCTTGTGACCCATTTCTGGTGAGAAAGTGCTTCCTGTTTTGGGCAATGTGGGGACTGGGTGAAATCAACTCTATAAGATAGAAGCATCAATTTTATCATTTTTTAACTGATAGCTTGTGGAAAATTGTTTTTCATCTTGTCTACATCCCGGCCATGCCAGCTGACATGACCTAGAACAAAGCACTCTCTGGAGTCCCATTTCTAGTGAGAAAGTGCTTCCTGTTTTGGGCAATGTGGGAACTGGGTTAAATCATCTACTCAAAATAGAAGCACCATTTAACTTAATATGGCACCGATAGTTGATGGAAAATGTAATACTTTTTGCTTCTGATCTACATTCTTTATACCCCACCTGACATGACCTAGAGAAAAGCACTCTCTGGAGTCCCATGTCTGGTGAGAAAGTGCTTCCTGTTTTGGGCAATGTGGAAACTAGGTTAAGTTTCCAGTCATCGTTCAGCATGCCATAGTTTTCATGCTAACAATTCTATTTATTTTTAAGCTCAGTCAAAGAAGGTAACTTGACGTTGTCCAATCTTCTGTAATGGCAGTCTAGTTTGAGTAAAGGGGAGAGCCTAATAACTACATTCATTCACCACACAACTTTTTCCTAGAAGCCATTTCAAAAAGATTCAAAGTATGCAACACTCTAAACTCGGCACCATCCTGTGGAAAAAATAATTTGGGGACAGTGCTGTTGTGCTTGGGGCATTGTGAAGCCATAATCCCAGAGGCTGAATGGATCAGGCATCTTGCAAATCCAAACATTTTGAAAAGTAAAAAACGGTTATTATGAACCCATTTTTACTTTAATTCAGTTACCGTATTTTACCGCTTTAACTTGATTATTTTGGGGACAGAAATTCTATTTATGTGGGATTTTTAACATCAGACAAAATTGCTCTCCCAAACAACAGAATATGGACAGTGTTAAGTCAAGCCTTAGCCCTCAATTGCAAATTTTAAAGCAATGTATTTTTTTATTTGAACCCAAACCTCTATACTGTTGATACTTGATTCTTTACCCATTTTTGACAAATCCTTAATCCACAAGATTGACCTGAAAATGTCTTGAAGTACGCTTTTATAAATGAGTACCTTCATTCCTTGGCTTTTCATATTTTTTAAGGTTACAAATGTTTTATGTGACTAAGCTAATTTTTCATTTTTTAAATCATGGTCCATAGTATTTTCCAGTTTACACCTTTCAATAGAGGTTTCAGTTGCGCTCTATCATTGTTATGCTGAACTAGGAGCCTGCAAGATATGTTGATTGGGGACAACACCCGTTACCCCCACCCAGCACCCCAATTTGCATCCCTGTTGTTGACAGATAGGCCCTCCTCCCCCTGATTGGATAATAGGGCATATGTTTAGGGCTATAAAAGGGTTGGAAGTCAGTCTGCTTTCAGTGTGCTCTCGAACTTGTAGAGAAGATTTATCTGCTGACGGCAAGTTCAAGATATTAGGCAAGCAAAAAAATGGATCTCTCAAGACTTCCGGAATATGCTGACTTCAAACATCCAAGCTTAAATCACCCAGAACAAAGCATTCTCTTGTGTTGCATCTCTGGTAAGAAAGTGCTTCCTGTTTAGGGCAATGTGGGCTTTGGGTTACATCACGCAGCAAAGGAGGAAGCATTGCTCTTTAAATATTATTCTGTTATTTCAACAAAACTGCAATGATTAGCTCTCTTTCATCTTATTTATGCTTTATATCCCACCTGACATGACCTAGAACAAAGCACTCTCTTGTGACCCATTTCTGGTGAGAAAGTGCTTCCTGTTTTGGGCAATGTGGGGACTGGGTTAAATCAACTCCTCAAGACAGAAGCATCGATTTTATCATTTTTTAACTGAGAGCTTGTGGAAAATTGTTTTTCATCTTGTCTACATCCTGGCCATGCCAGCTCACATGACCTAGAACAAAACACTCTCTGGAGTCCCATTTCTAGTGAGAAAGTGCTTCCTGTTTTGGGCAATGTGGGAACTGGGTTAAATCATCTACTCAAAATAGAAGCACCATTTAACTTAATATGGCACCGATAGTTGATGGAAAATGTAATACTTTTTGCTTCTGATCTACATTCTTTATATCCCACCTGACATGACCTAGAACAAAGCACTCTCTTGTGACCCATTTCTGGTGAGAAAGTGCTTCCTGTTTTGGGCAATGTGGGGACTGGGTGAAATCAACTCTATAAGATAGAAGCATCAATTTTATCATTTTTTAACTGATAGCTTGTGGAAAATTGTTTTTCATCTTGTCTACATCCCGACCATGCCAGCTGACATGACCTAGAACAAAGCACTCTCTGGAGTCCCATTTCTAGTGAGAAAGTGCTTCCTGTTTTGGGCAATGTGGGAACTGGGTTAAATCATCTACTCAAAATAGAAGCACCATTTAACTTAATATGGCACCGATAGTTGATGGAAAATGTAATACTTTTTGCTTCTGATCTACATTCTTTATACCCCACCTGACATGACCTAGAGAAAAGCACTCTCTGGAGTCCCATGTCTGGTGAGAAAGTGCTTCCTGTTTTGGGCAATGTGGAAACTAGGTTAAGTTTCCAGTCATCATTCAGCATGCCATAGTTTTCATGCTAACAATTCTATTTATTTTTAAGCTCAGTCAAAGAAGGTAACTTGACGTTGTCCAATCTTCTGTAATGGCAGTCTAGTTTGAGTAAAGGGGAGAGCCTAATAACTACATTCATTCACCACACAACTTTTTCCTAGAAGCCATTTCAAAAAGATTCAAAGTATGCAACACTCTAAACTCGGCACCATCCTGTGGAAAAAATAATTTGGGGACAGTGTTGTTGTGCTTGGGGCATTGTGAAGCCATAATCCCAGAGGCTGAATGGATCAGGCATCTTGCAAATCCAAACATTTTGAAAAGTAAAAAACGGTTATTATGAACCCATTTTTACTTTAATTCAGTTACCGTATTTTACCGCTTTAACTTGATTATTTTGGGGACAGAAATTCTATTTATGTGGGATTTTTAACATCAGACAAAATTGCTCTCCCAAACAACAGAATATGGACAGTGTTAAGTCAAGCCTTAGCCCTCAATTGCAAATTTTAAAGCAATGTATTTTTTTATTTGAACCCAAACCTCTATACTGTTGATACTTGATTCTTTACCCATTTTTGACAAATCCTTAATCCACAAGATTGACCTGAAAATGTCTTGAAGTACGCTTTTATAAATGAGTACCTTCATTCCTTGGCTTTTCATATTTTTTAAGGTTACAAATGTTCTATGTGACTAAGCTAATTTTTCATTTTTTAAATCATGGTCCATAGTATTTTCCAGTTTACACCTTTCAATAGAGGTTTCAGTTGCGCTCTATCATTGTTATGCTGAACTAGGAGCCTGCAAGATATGTTGATTGGGGACAACACCCGTTACCCCCACCCAGCACCCCAATTTGCATCCCTGTTGTTGACAGATAGGCCCTCCTCCCCCTGATTGGATAATAGGGCATATGTTTAGTGCTATAAAAGGGTTGGAAGTCAGTCTGCTTTCAGTGTGCTCTCGAACTTGTAGAGAAGATTTATCTGCTGACGGCAAGTTCAAGATATTAGGCAAGCAAAAAAATGGATCTCTCAAGACTTCCGGAATATGCTGACTTCAAACATCCAAGCTTAAATCACCCAGAACAAAGCATTCTCTTGTGTTGCATCTCTGGTAAGAAAGTGCTTCCTGTTTAGGGCAATGTGGGCTTTGGGTTACATCACGCAGCAAAGGAGGAAGCATTGCTCTTTAAATATTATTCTGTTATTTCAACAAAACTGCAATGATTAGCTCTCTTTCATCTTATTTATGCTTTATATCCCACCTGACATGACCTAGAACAAAGCACTCTCTTGTGACCCATTTCTGGTGAGAAAGTGCTTCCTGTTTTGGGCAATGTGGGGACTGGGTTAAATCAACTCCTCAAGACAGAAGCATCGATTTTATCATTTTTTAACTGAGAGCTTGTGGAAAATTGTTTTTCATCTTGTCTACATCCTGGCCATGCCAGCTCACATGACCTAGAACAAAGCACTCTCTGGAGTCCCATTTCTAGTGAGAAAGTGCTTCCTGTTTTGGGCAATGTGGGAACTGGGTTAAATCATCTACTCAAAATAGAAGCACCATTTAACTTAATATGGCACCGATAGTTGATGGAAAATGTAATACTTTTTGCTTCTGATCTACATTCTTTATATCCCACCTGACATGACCTAGAACAAAGCACTCTCTTGTGACCCATTTCTGGTGAGAAAGTGCTTCCTGTTTTGGGCAATGTGGGGACTGGGTGAAATCAACTCTATAAGATAGAAGCATCAATTTTATCATTTTTTAACTGATAGCTTGTGGAAAATTGTTTTTCATCTTGTCTACATCCCGGCCATGCCAGCTGACATGACCTAGAACAAAGCACTCTCTGGAGTCCCATTTCTAGTGAGAAAGTGCTTCCTGTTTTGGGCAATGTGGGAACTGGGTTAAATCATCTACTCAAAATAGAAGCACCATTTAACTTAATATGGCACCGATAGTTGATGGAAAATGTAATACTTTTTGCTTCTGATCTACATTCTTTATACCCCACCTGACATGACCTAGAGAAAAGCACTCTCTGGAGTCCCATGTCTGGTGAGAAAGTGCTTCCTGTTTTGGGCAATGTGGAAACTAGGTTAAGTTTCCAGTCATCGTTCAGCATGCCATAGTTTTCATGCTAACAATTCTATTTATTTTTAAGCTCAGTCAAAGAAGGTAACTTGACGTTGTCCAATCTTCTGTAATGGCAGTCTAGTTTGAGTAAAGGGGAGAGCCTAATAACTACATTCATTCACCACACAACTTTTTCCTAGAAGCCATTTCAAAAAGATTCAAAGTATGCAACACTCTAAACTCGGCACCATCCTGTGGAAAAAATAATTTGGGGACAGTGCTGTTGTGCTTGGGGCATTGTGAAGCCATAATCCCAGAGGCTGAATGGATCAGGCATCTTGCAAATCCAAACATTTTGAAAAGTAAAAAACGGTTATTATGAACCCATTTTTACTTTAATTCAGTTACCGTATTTTACCGCTTTAACTTGATTATTTTGGGGACAGAAATTCTATTTATGTGGGATTTTTAACATCAGACAAAATTGCTCTCCCAAACAACAGAATATGGACAGTGTTAAGTCAAGCCTTAGCCCTCAATTGCAAATTTTAAAGCAATGTATTTTTTTATTTGAACCCAAACCTCTATACTGTTGATACTTGATTCTTTACCCATTTTTGACAAATCCTTAATCCACAAGATTGACCTGAAAATGTCTTGAAGTACGCTTTTATAAATGAGTACCTTCATTCCTTGGCTTTTCATATTTTTTAAGGTTACAAATGTTTTATGTGACTAAGCTAATTTTTCATTTTTTAAATCATGGTCCATAGTATTTTCCAGTTTACACCTTTCAATAGAGGTTTCAGTTGCGCTCTATCATTGTTATGCTGAACTAGGAGCCTGCAAGATATGTTGATTGGGGACAACACCCGTTACCCCCACCCAGCACCCCAATTTGCATCCCTGTTGTTGACAGATAGGCCCTCCTCCCCCTGATTGGATAATAGGGCATATGTTTAGGGCTATAAAAGGGTTGGAAGTCAGTCTGCTTTCAGTGTGCTCTCGAACTTGTAGAGAAGATTTATCTGCTGACGGCAAGTTCAAGATATTAGGCAAGCAAAAAAATGGATCTCTCAAGACTTCCGGAATATGCTGACTTCAAACATCCAAGCTTAAATCACCCAGAACAAAGCATTCTCTTGTGTTGCATCTCTGGTAAGAAAGTGCTTCCTGTTTAGGGCAATGTGGGCTTTGGGTTACATCACGCAGCAAAGGAGGAAGCATTGCTCTTTAAATATTATTCTGTTATTTCAACAAAACTGCAATGATTAGCTCTCTTTCATCTTATTTATGCTTTATATCCCACCTGACATGACCTAGAACAAAGCACTCTCTTGTGACCCATTTCTGGTGAGAAAGTGCTTCCTGTTTTGGGCAATGTGGGGACTGGGTTAAATCAACTCCTCAAGACAGAAGCATCGATTTTATCATTTTTTAACTGAGAGCTTGTGGAAAATTGTTTTTCATCTTGTCTACATCCTGGCCATGCCAGCTCACATGACCTAGAACAAAACACTCTCTGGAGTCCCATTTCTAGTGAGAAAGTGCTTCCTGTTTTGGGCAATGTGGGAACTGGGTTAAATCATCTACTCAAAATAGAAGCACCATTTAACTTAATATGGCACCGATAGTTGATGGAAAATGTAATACTTTTTGCTTCTGATCTACATTCTTTATATCCCACCTGACATGACCTAGAACAAAGCACTCTCTTGTGACCCATTTCTGGTGAGAAAGTGCTTCCTGTTTTGGGCAATGTGGGGACTGGGTGAAATCAACTCTATAAGATAGAAGCATCAATTTTATCATTTTTTAACTGATAGCTTGTGGAAAATTGTTTTTCATCTTGTCTACATCCCGACCATGCCAGCTGACATGACCTAGAACAAAGCACTCTCTGGAGTCCCATTTCTAGTGAGAAAGTGCTTCCTGTTTTGGGCAATGTGGGAACTGGGTTAAATCATCTACTCAAAATAGAAGCACCATTTAACTTAATATGGCACCGATAGTTGATGGAAAATGTAATACTTTTTGCTTCTGATCTACATTCTTTATACCCCACCTGACATGACCTAGAGAAAAGCACTCTCTGGAGTCCCATGTCTGGTGAGAAAGTGCTTCCTGTTTTGGGCAATGTGGAAACTAGGTTAAGTTTCCAGTCATCATTCAGCATGCCATAGTTTTCATGCTAACAATTCTATTTATTTTTAAGCTCAGTCAAAGAAGGTAACTTGACGTTGTCCAATCTTCTGTAATGGCAGTCTAGTTTGAGTAAAGGGGAGAGCCTAATAACTACATTCATTCACCACACAACTTTTTCCTAGAAGCCATTTCAAAAAGATTCAAAGTATGCAACACTCTAAACTCGGCACCATCCTGTGGAAAAAATAATTTGGGGACAGTGTTGTTGTGCTTGGGGCATTGTGAAGCCATAATCCCAGAGGCTGAATGGATCAGGCATCTTGCAAATCCAAACATTTTGAAAAGTAAAAAACGGTTATTATGAACCCATTTTTACTTTAATTCAGTTACCGTATTTTACCGCTTTAACTTGATTATTTTGGGGACAGAAATTCTATTTATGTGGGATTTTTAACATCAGACAAAATTGCTCTCCCAAACAACAGAATATGGACAGTGTTAAGTCAAGCCTTAGCCCTCAATTGCAAATTTTAAAGCAATGTATTTTTTTATTTGAACCCAAACCTCTATACTGTTGATACTTGATTCTTTACCCATTTTTGACAAATCCTTAATCCACAAGATTGACCTGAAAATGTCTTGAAGTACGCTTTTATAAATGAGTACCTTCATTCCTTGGCTTTTCATATTTTTTAAGGTTACAAATGTTCTATGTGACTAAGCTAATTTTTCATTTTTTAAATCATGGTCCATAGTATTTTCCAGTTTACACCTTTCAATAGAGGTTTCAGTTGCGCTCTATCATTGTTATGCTGAACTAGGAGCCTGCAAGATATGTTGATTGGGGACAACACCCGTTACCCCCACCCAGCACCCCAATTTGCATCCCTGTTGTTGACAGATAGGCCCTCCTCCCCCTGATTGGATAATAGGGCATATGTTTAGTGCTATAAAAGGGTTGGAAGTCAGTCTGCTTTCAGTGTGCTCTCGAACTTGTAGAGAAGATTTATCTGCTGACGGCAAGTTCAAGATATTAGGCAAGCAAAAAAATGGATCTCTCAAGACTTCCGGAATATGCTGACTTCAAACATCCAAGCTTAAATCACCCAGAACAAAGCATTCTCTTGTGTTGCATCTCTGGTAAGAAAGTGCTTCCTGTTTAGGGCAATGTGGGCTTTGGGTTACATCACGCAGCAAAGGAGGAAGCATTGCTCTTTAAATATTATTCTGTTATTTCAACAAAACTGCAATGATTAGCTCTCTTTCATCTTATTTATGCTTTATATCCCACCTGACATGACCTAGAACAAAGCTCTCTCTTGTGACCCATTTCTGGTGAGAAAGTGCTTCCTGTTTTGGGCAATGTGGGGACTGGGTTAAATCAACTCCTCAAGACAGAAGCATCGATTTTATCATTTTTTAACTGAGAGCTTGTGGAAAATTGTTTTTCATCTTGTCTACATCCTGGCCATGCCAGCTCACATGACCTAGAACAAAGCACTCTCTGGAGTCCCATTTCTAGTGAGAAAGTGCTTCCTGTTTTGGGCAATGTGGGAACTGGGTTAAATCATCTACTCAAAATAGAAGCACCATTTAACTTAATATGGCACCGATAGTTGATGGAAAATGTAATACTTTTTGCTTCTGATCTACATTCTTTATATCCCACCTGACATGACCTAGAACAAAGCACTCTCTTGTGACCCATTTCTGGTGAGAAAGTGCTTCCTGTTTTGGGCAATGTGGGGACTGGGTGAAATCAACTCTATAAGATAGAAGCATCAATTTTATCATTTTTTAACTGATAGCTTGTGGAAAATTGTTTTTCATCTTGTCTACATCCCGGCCATGCCAGCTGACATGACCTAGAACAAAGCACTCTCTGGAGTCCCATTTCTAGTGAGAAAGTGCTTCCTGTTTTGGGCAATGTGGGAACTGGGTTAAATCATCTACTCAAAATAGAAGCACCATTTAACTTAATATGGCACCGATAGTTGATGGAAAATGTAATACTTTTTGCTTCTGATCTACATTCTTTATACCCCACCTGACATGACCTAGAGAAAAGCACTCTCTGGAGTCCCATGTCTGGTGAGAAAGTGCTTCCTGTTTTGGGCAATGTGGAAACTAGGTTAAGTTTCCAGTCATCGTTCAGCATGCCATAGTTTTCATGCTAACAATTCTATTTATTTTTAAGCTCAGTCAAAGAAGGTAACTTGACGTTGTCCAATCTTCTGTAATGGCAGTCTAGTTTGAGTAAAGGGGAGAGCCTAATAACTACATTCATTCACCACACAACTTTTTCCTAGAAGCCATTTCAAAAAGATTCAAAGTATGCAACACTCTAAACTCGGCACCATCCTGTGGAAAAAATAATTTGGGGACAGTGCTGTTGTGCTTGGGGCATTGTGAAGCCATAATCCCAGAGGCTGAATGGATCAGGCATCTTGCAAATCCAAACATTTTGAAAAGTAAAAAACGGTTATTATGAACCCATTTTTACTTTAATTCAGTTACCGTATTTTACCGCTTTAACTTGATTATTTTGGGGACAGAAATTCTATTTATGTGGGATTTTTAACATCAGACAAAATTGCTCTCCCAAACAACAGAATATGGACAGTGTTAAGTCAAGCCTTAGCCCTCAATTGCAAATTTTAAAGCAATGTATTTTTTTATTTGAACCCAAACCTCTATACTGTTGATACTTGATTCTTTACCCATTTTTGACAAATCCTTAATCCACAAGATTGACCTGAAAATGTCTTGAAGTACGCTTTTATAAATGAGTACCTTCATTCCTTGGCTTTTCATATTTTTTAAGGTTACAAATGTTTTATGTGACTAAGCTAATTTTTCATTTTTTAAATCATGGTCCATAGTATTTTCCAGTTTACACCTTTCAATAGAGGTTTCAGTTGTGCTCTATCATTGTTATGCTGAACTAGGAGCCTGCAAGATATGTTGATTGGGGACAACACCCGTTACCCCCACCCAGCACCCCAATTTGCATCCCTGTTGTTGACAGATAGGCCCTCCTCCCCCTGATTGGATAATAGGGCATATGTTTAGTGCTATAAAAGGGTTGGAAGTCAGTCTGCTTTCAGTGTGCTCTCGAACTTGTAGAGAAGATTTATCTGCTGACGGCAAGTTCAAGATATTAGGCAAGCAAAAAAATGGATCTCTCAAGACTTCCGGAATATGCTGACTTCAAACATCCAAGCTTAAATCACCCAGAACAAAGCACTCTCTTGTGACCCATTTCTGGTGAGAAAGTGCTTCCTGTTTTGGGCAATGTGGGGACTGGGTTAAATCAATTCCTCAAGACAGAAGCATCGATTTTATCATTTTTTAACTGAGAGCTTGTGGAAAATTGTTTTTCATCTTGTCTACATCCTGGCCATGCCAGCTCACATGACCTAGAACAAAACACTCTCTGGAGTCCCATTTCTAGTGAGAAAGTGCTTCCTGTTTTGGGCAATGTGGGAACTGGGTTAAATCATCTACTCAAAATAGAAGCACCATTTAACTTAATATGGCACCGATAGTTGATGGAAAATGTAATACTTTTTGCTTCTGATCTACATTCTTTATACCCCACCTGACATGACCTAGAGAAAAGCACTCTCTGGAGTCCCATGTCTGGTGAGAAAGTGCTTCCTGTTTTGGGCAATGTGGAAACTAGGTTAAGTTTCCAGTCATCGTTCAGCATGTCATAGTTTTCATGCTAACAATTCTATTTATTTTTAAGCTCAGTCAAAGAAGGTAACTTGACGTTGTCCAATCTTCTGTAATGGCAGTCTAGTTTGAGTAAAGGGGAGAGCCTAATAACTACATTCATTCACCACACAACTTTTTCCTAGAAGCCATTTCAAAAAGATTCAAAGTATGCAACACTCTAAACTCGGCACCATCCTGTGGAAAAAATAATTTGGGGACAGTGCTGTTGTGCTTGGGGCATTGTGAAGCCATAATCCCAGAGGCTGAATGGATCAGGCATCTTGCAAATCCAAACATTTTGAAAAGTAAAAAACGGTTATTATGAACCCATTTTTACTTTAATTCAGTTACCGTATTTTACCGCTTTAACTTGATTATTTTGGGGACAGAAATTCTATTTATGTGGGATTTTTAACATCAGACAAAATTGCTCTCCCAAACAACAGAATATGGACAGTGTTAAGTCAAGCCTTAGCCCTCAATTGCAAATTTTAAAGCAATGTATTTTTTTATTTGAACCCAAACCTCTATACTGTTGATACTTGATTCTTTACCCATTTTTGACAAATCCTTAATCCACAAGATTGACCTGAAAATGTCTTGAAGTACGCTTTTATAAATGAGTACCTTCATTCCTTGGCTTTTCATATTTTTTAAGGTTACAAATGTTTTATGTGACTAAGCTAATTTTTCATTTTTTAAATCATGGTCCATAGTATTTTCCAGTTTACACCTTTCAATAGAGGTTTCAGTTGCGCTCTATCATTGTTATGCTGAACTAGGAGCCTGCAAGATATGTTGATTGGGGACAACACCCGTTACCCCCACCCAGCACCCCAATTTGCATCCCTGTTGTTGACAGATAGGCCCTCCTCCCCCTGATTGGATAATAGGGCATATGTTTAGGGCTATAAAAGGGTTGGAAGTCAGTCTGCTTTCAGTGTGCTCTCGAACTTGTAGAGAAGATTTATCTGCTGACGGCAAGTTCAAGATATTAGGCAAGCAAAAAAATGGATCTCTCAAGACTTCCGGAATATGCTGACTTCAAACATCCAAGCTTAAATCACCCAGAACAAAGCATTCTCTTGTGTTGCATCTCTGGTAAGAAAGTGCTTCCTGTTTAGGGCAATGTGGGCTTTGGGTTACATCACGCAGCAAAGGAGGAAGCATTGCTCTTTAAATATTATTCTGTTATTTCAACAAAACTGCAATGATTAGCTCTCTTTCATCTTATTTATGCTTTATATCCCACCTGACATGACCTAGAACAAAGCACTCTCTTGTGACCCATTTCTGGTGAGAAAGTGCTTCCTGTTTTGGGCAATGTGGGGACTGGGTTAAATCAACTCCTCAAGACAGAAGCATCGATTTTATCATTTTTTAACTGAGAGCTTGTGGAAAATTGTTTTTCATCTTGTCTACATCCTGGCCATGCCAGCTCACATGACCTAGAACAAAACACTCTCTGGAGTCCCATTTCTAGTGAGAAAGTGCTTCCTGTTTTGGGCAATGTGGGAACTGGGTTAAATCATCTACTCAAAATAGAAGCACCATTTAACTTAATATGGCACCGATAGTTGATGGAAAATGTAATACTTTTTGCTTCTGATCTACATTCTTTATATCCCACCTGACATGACCTAGAACAAAGCACTCTCTTGTGACCCATTTCTGGTGAGAAAGTGCTTCCTGTTTTGGGCAATGTGGGGACTGGGTGAAATCAACTCTATAAGATAGAAGCATCAATTTTATCATTTTTTAACTGATAGCTTGTGGAAAATTGTTTTTCATCTTGTCTACATCCCGACCATGCCAGCTGACATGACCTAGAACAAAGCACTCTCTGGAGTCCCATTTCTAGTGAGAAAGTGCTTCCTGTTTTGGGCAATGTGGGAACTGGGTTAAATCATCTACTCAAAATAGAAGCACCATTTAACTTAATATGGCACCGATAGTTGATGGAAAATGTAATACTTTTTGCTTCTGATCTACATTCTTTATACCCCACCTGACATGACCTAGAGAAAAGCACTCTCTGGAGTCCCATGTCTGGTGAGAAAGTGCTTCCTGTTTTGGGCAATGTGGAAACTAGGTTAAGTTTCCAGTCATCATTCAGCATGCCATAGTTTTCATGCTAACAATTCTATTTATTTTTAAGCTCAGTCAAAGAAGGTAACTTGACGTTGTCCAATCTTCTGTAATGGCAGTCTAGTTTGAGTAAAGGGGAGAGCCTAATAACTACATTCATTCACCACACAACTTTTTCCTAGAAGCCATTTCAAAAAGATTCAAAGTATGCAACACTCTAAACTCGGCACCATCCTGTGGAAAAAATAATTTGGGGACAGTGTTGTTGTGCTTGGGGCATTGTGAAGCCATAATCCCAGAGGCTGAATGGATCAGGCATCTTGCAAATCCAAACATTTTGAAAAGTAAAAAACGGTTATTATGAACCCATTTTTACTTTAATTCAGTTACCGTATTTTACCGCTTTAACTTGATTATTTTGGGGACAGAAATTCTATTTATGTGGGATTTTTAACATCAGACAAAATTGCTCTCCCAAACAACAGAATATGGACAGTGTTAAGTCAAGCCTTAGCCCTCAATTGCAAATTTTAAAGCAATGTATTTTTTTATTTGAACCCAAACCTCTATACTGTTGATACTTGATTCTTTACCCATTTTTGACAAATCCTTAATCCACAAGATTGACCTGAAAATGTCTTGAAGTACGCTTTTATAAATGAGTACCTTCATTCCTTGGCTTTTCATATTTTTTAAGGTTACAAATGTTCTATGTGACTAAGCTAATTTTTCATTTTTTAAATCATGGTCCATAGTATTTTCCAGTTTACACCTTTCAATAGAGGTTTCAGTTGCGCTCTATCATTGTTATGCTGAACTAGGAGCCTGCAAGATATGTTGATTGGGGACAACACCCGTTACCCCCACCCAGCACCCCAATTTGCATCCCTGTTGTTGACAGATAGGCCCTCCTCCCCCTGATTGGATAATAGGGCATATGTTTAGTGCTATAAAAGGGTTGGAAGTCAGTCTGCTTTCAGTGTGCTCTCGAACTTGTAG
Source organism: Gastrophryne carolinensis (assembly GCA_027917425.1). Taxonomy (NCBI): domain Eukaryota; kingdom Metazoa; phylum Chordata; class Amphibia; order Anura; family Microhylidae; genus Gastrophryne; species Gastrophryne carolinensis. The sequence continues at coordinate 81,704,579 of CM051238.1, read as the reverse complement.
AGAAGATTTATCTGCTGACGGCAAGTTCAAGATATTAGGCAAGCAAAAAAATGGATCTCTCAAGACTTCCGGAATATGCTGACTTCAAACATCCAAGCTTAAATCACCCAGAACAAAGCATTCTCTTGTGTTGCATCTCTGGTAAGAAAGTGCTTCCTGTTTAGGGCAATGTGGGCTTTGGGTTACATCACGCAGCAAAGGAGGAAGCATTGCTCTTTAAATATTATTCTGTTATTTCAACAAAACTGCAATGATTAGCTCTCTTTCATCTTATTTATGCTTTATATCCCACCTGACATGACCTAGAACAAAGCTCTCTCTTGTGACCCATTTCTGGTGAGAAAGTGCTTCCTGTTTTGGGCAATGTGGGGACTGGGTTAAATCAACTCCTCAAGACAGAAGCATCGATTTTATCATTTTTTAACTGAGAGCTTGTGGAAAATTGTTTTTCATCTTGTCTACATCCTGGCCATGCCAGCTCACATGACCTAGAACAAAGCACTCTCTGGAGTCCCATTTCTAGTGAGAAAGTGCTTCCTGTTTTGGGCAATGTGGGAACTGGGTTAAATCATCTACTCAAAATAGAAGCACCATTTAACTTAATATGGCACCGATAGTTGATGGAAAATGTAATACTTTTTGCTTCTGATCTACATTCTTTATATCCCACCTGACATGACCTAGAACAAAGCACTCTCTTGTGACCCATTTCTGGTGAGAAAGTGCTTCCTGTTTTGGGCAATGTGGGGACTGGGTGAAATCAACTCTATAAGATAGAAGCATCAATTTTATCATTTTTTAACTGATAGCTTGTGGAAAATTGTTTTTCATCTTGTCTACATCCCGGCCATGCCAGCTGACATGACCTAGAACAAAGCACTCTCTGGAGTCCCATTTCTAGTGAGAAAGTGCTTCCTGTTTTGGGCAATGTGGGAACTGGGTTAAATCATCTACTCAAAATAGAAGCACCATTTAACTTAATATGGCACCGATAGTTGATGGAAAATGTAATACTTTTTGCTTCTGATCTACATTCTTTATACCCCACCTGACATGACCTAGAGAAAAGCACTCTCTGGAGTCCCATGTCTGGTGAGAAAGTGCTTCCTGTTTTGGGCAATGTGGAAACTAGGTTAAGTTTCCAGTCATCGTTCAGCATGCCATAGTTTTCATGCTAACAATTCTATTTATTTTTAAGCTCAGTCAAAGAAGGTAACTTGACGTTGTCCAATCTTCTGTAATGGCAGTCTAGTTTGAGTAAAGGGGAGAGCCTAATAACTACATTCATTCACCACACAACTTTTTCCTAGAAGCCATTTCAAAAAGATTCAAAGTATGCAACACTCTAAACTCGGCACCATCCTGTGGAAAAAATAATTTGGGGACAGTGCTGTTGTGCTTGGGGCATTGTGAAGCCATAATCCCAGAGGCTGAATGGATCAGGCATCTTGCAAATCCAAACATTTTGAAAAGTAAAAAACGGTTATTATGAACCCATTTTTACTTTAATTCAGTTACCGTATTTTACCGCTTTAACTTGATTATTTTGGGGACAGAAATTCTATTTATGTGGGATTTTTAACATCAGACAAAATTGCTCTCCCAAACAACAGAATATGGACAGTGTTAAGTCAAGCCTTAGCCCTCAATTGCAAATTTTAAAGCAATGTATTTTTTGATTTGAACCCAAACCTCTATACTGTTGATACTTGATTCTTTACCCATTTTTGACAAATCCTTAATCCACAAGATTGACCTGAAAATGTCTTGAAGTACGCTTTTATAAATGAGTACCTTCATTCCTTGGCTTTTCATATTTTTTAAGGTTACAAATGTTTTATGTGACTAAGCTAATTTTTCATTTTTTAAATCATGGTCCATAGTATTTTCCAGTTTACACCTTTCAATAGAGGTTTCAGTTGTGCTCTATCATTGTTATGCTGAACTAGGAGCCTGCAAGATATGTTGATTGGGGACAACACCCGTTACCCCCACCCAGCACCCCAATTTGCATCCCTGTTGTTGACAGATAGGCCCTCCTCCCCCTGATTGGATAATAGGGCATATGTTTAGTGCTATAAAAGGGTTGGAAGTCAGTCTGCTTTCAGTGTGCTCTCGAACTTGTAGAGAAGATTTATCTGCTGACGGCAAGTTCAAGATATTAGGCAAGCAAAAAAATGGATCTCTCAAGACTTCCGGAATATGCTGACTTCAAACATCCAAGCTTAAATCACCCAGAACAAAGCACTCTCTTGTGACCCATTTCTGGTGAGAAAGTGCTTCCTGTTTTGGGCAATGTGGGGACTGGGTTAAATCAATTCCTCAAGACAGAAGCATCGATTTTATCATTTTTTAACTGAGAGCTTGTGGAAAATTGTTTTTCATCTTGTCTACATCCTGGCCATGCCAGCTCACATGACCTAGAACAAAACACTCTCTGGAGTCCCATTTCTAGTGAGAAAGTGCTTCCTGTTTTGGGCAATGTGGGAACTGGGTTAAATCATCTACTCAAAATAGAAGCACCATTTAACTTAATATGGCACCGATAGTTGATGGAAAATGTAATACTTTTTGCTTCTGATCTACATTCTTTATACCCCACCTGACATGACCTAGAGAAAAGCACTCTCTGGAGTCCCATGTCTGGTGAGAAAGTGCTTCCTGTTTTGGGCAATGTGGAAACTAGGTTAAGTTTCCAGTCATCGTTCAGCATGTCATAGTTTTCATGCTAACAATTCTATTTATTTTTAAGCTCAGTCAAAGAAGGTAACTTGACGTTGTCCAATCTTCTGTAATGGCAGTCTAGTTTGAGTAAAGGGGAGAGCCTAATAACTACATTCATTCACCACACAACTTTTTCCTAGAAGCCATTTCAAAAAGATTCAAAGTATGCAACACTCTAAACTCGGCACCATCCTGTGGAAAAAATAATTTGGGGACAGTGTTGTTGTGCTTGGGGCATTGTGAAGCCATAATCCCAGAGGCTGAATGGATCAGGCATCTTGCAAATCCAAACATTTTGAAAAGTAAAAAACGGTTATTATGAACCCATTTTTACTTTAATTCAGTTACCGTATTTTACCGCTTTAACTTGATTATTTTGGGGACAGAAATTCTATTTATGTGGGATTTTTAACATCAGACAAAATTGCTCTCCCAAACAACAGAATATGGACAGTGTTAAGTCAAGCCTTAGCCCTCAATTGCAAATTTTAAAGCAATGTATTTTTTTATTTGAACCCAAACCTCTATACTGTTGATACTTGATTCTTTACCCATTTTTGACAAATCCTTAATCCACAAGATTGACCTGAAAATGTCTTGAAGTACGCTTTTATAAATGAGTACCTTCATTCCTTGGCTTTTCATATTTTTTAAGGTTACAAATGTTCTATGTGACTAAGCTAATTTTTCATTTTTTAAATCATGGTCCATAGTATTTTCCAGTTTACACCTTTCAATAGAGGTTTCAGTTGCGCTCTATCATTGTTATGCTGAACTAGGAGCCTGCAAGATATGTTGATTGGGGACAACACCCGTTACCCCCACCCAGCACCCCAATTTGCATCCCTGTTGTTGACAGATAGGCCCTCCTCCCCCTGATTGGATAATAGGGCATATGTTTAGGGCTATAAAAGGGTTGGAAGTCAGTCTGCTTTCAGTGTGCTCTCGAACTTGTAGAGAAGATTTATCTGCTGACGGCAAGTTCAAGATATTAGGCAAGCAAAAAAATGGATCTCTCAAGACTTCCGGAATATGATGATTTCAAACATCCAAGCTTAAATCACCCAGAACAAAGCATTCTCTTGTGTTGCATCTCTGGTAAGAAAGTGCTTCCTGTTTAGGGCAATGTGGGCTTTGGGTTACATCACGCAGCAAAGGAGGAAGCATTGCTCTTTAAATATTATTCTGTTATTTCAACAAAACTGCAATGATTAGCTCTCTTTCATCTTATTTATGCTTTATATCCCACCTGACATGACCTAGAACAAAGCACTCTCTTGTGACCCATTTCTGGTGAGAAAGTGCTTCCTGTTTTGGGCAATGTGGGGACTGGGTTAAATCAACTCCTCAAGACAGAAGCATCGATTTTATCATTTTTTAACTGAGAGCTTGTGGAAAATTGTTTTTCATCTTGTCTACATCCTGGCCATGCCAGCTCACATGACCTAGAACAAAACACTCTCTGGAGTCCCATTTCTAGTGAGAAAGTGCTTCCTGTTTTGGGCAATGTGGGAACTGGGTTAAATCATCTACTCAAAATAGAAGCACCATTTAACTTAATATGGCACCGATAGTTGATGGAAAATGTAATACTTTTTGCTTCTGATCTACATTCTTTATATCCCACCTGACATGACCTAGAACAAAGCACTCTCTTGTGACCCATTTCTGGTGAGAAAGTGCTTCCTGTTTTGGGCAATGTGGGGACTGGGTGAAATCAACTCTATAAGATAGAAGCATCAATTTTATCATTTTTTAACTGATAGCTTGTGGAAAATTGTTTTTCATCTTGTCTACATCCCGGCCATGCCAGCTGACATGACCTAGAACAAAGCACTCTCTGGAGTCCCATTTCTAGTGAGAAAGTGCTTCCTGTTTTGGGCAATGTGGGAACTGGGTTAAATCATCTACTCAAAATAGAAGCACCATTTAACTTAATATGGCACCGATAGTTGATGGAAAATGTAATACTTTTTGCTTCTGATCTACATTCTTTATACCCCACCTGACATGACCTAGAGAAAAGCACTCTCTGGAGTCCCATGTCTGGTGAGAAAGTGCTTCCTGTTTTGGGCAATGTGGAAACTAGGTTAAGTTTCCAGTCATCGTTCAGCATGCCATAGTTTTCATGCTAACAATTCTATTTATTTTTAAGCTCAGTCAAAGAAGGTAACTTGACGTTGTCCAATCTTCTGTAATGGCAGTCTAGTTTGAGTAAAGGGGAGAGCCTAATAACTACATTCATTCACCACACAACTTTTTCCTAGAAGCCATTTCAAAAAGATTCAAAGTATGCAACACTCTAAACTCGGCACCATCCTGTGGAAAAAATAATTTGGGGACAGTGCTGTTGTGCTTGGGGCATTGTGAAGCCATAATCCCAGAGGCTGAATGGATCAGGCATCTTGCAAATCCAAACATTTTGAAAAGTAAAAAACGGTTATTATGAACCCATTTTTACTTTAATTCAGTTACCGTATTTTACCGCTTTAACTTGATTATTTTGGGGACAGAAATTCTATTTATGTGGGATTTTTAACATCAGACAAAATTGCTCTCCCAAACAACAGAATATGGACAGTGTTAAGTCAAGCCTTAGCCCTCAATTGCAAATTTTAAAGCAATGTATTTTTTGATTTGAACCCAAACCTCTATACTGTTGATACTTGATTCTTTACCCATTTTTGACAAATCCTTAATCCACAAGATTGACCTGAAAATGTCTTGAAGTACGCTTTTATAAATGAGTACCTTCATTCCTTGGCTTTTCATATTTTTTAAGGTTACAAATGTTCTATGTGACTAAGCTAATTTTTCATTTTTTAAATCATGGTCCATAGTATTTTCCAGTTTACACCTTTCAATAGAGGTTTCAGTTGCGCTCTATCATTGTTATGCTGAACTAGGAGCCTGCAAGATATGTTGATTGGGGACAACACCCGTTACCCCCACCCAGCACCCCAATTTGCATCCCTGTTGTTGACAGATAGGCCCTCCTCCCCCTGATTGGATAATAGGGCATATGTTTAGGGCTATAAAAGGGTTGGAAGTCAGTCTGCTTTCAGTGTGCTCTCGAACTTGTAGAGAAGATTTATCTGCTGACGGCAAGTTCAAGATATTAGGCAAGCAAAAAAATGGATCTCTCAAGACTTCCGGAATATGCTGACTTCAAACATCCAAGCTTAAATCACCCAGAACAAAGCATTCTCTTGTGTTGCATCTCTGGTAAGAAAGTGCTTCCTGTTTAGGGCAATGTGGGCTTTGGGTTACATCACGCAGCAAAGGAGGAAGCATTGCTCTTTAAATATTATTCTGTTATTTCAACAAAACTGCAATGATTAGCTCTCTTTCATCTTATTTATGCTTTATATCCCACCTGACATGACCTAGAACAAAGCACTCTCTTGTGACCCATTTCTGGTGAGAAAGTGCTTCCTGTTTTGGGCAATGTGGGGACTGGGTTAAATCAACTCCTCAAGACAGAAGCATCGATTTTATCATTTTTTAACTGAGAGCTTGTGGAAAATTGTTTTTCATCTTGTCTACATCCTGGCCATGCCAGCTCACATGACCTAGAACAAAACACTCTCTGGAGTCCCATTTCTAGTGAGAAAGTGCTTCCTGTTTTGGGCAATGTGGGAACTGGGTTAAATCATCTACTCAAAATAGAAGCACCATTTAACTTAATATGGCACCGATAGTTGATGGAAAATGTAATACTTTTTGCTTCTGATCTACATTCTTTATATCCCACCTGACATGACCTAGAACAAAGCACTCTCTTGTGACCCATTTCTGGTGAGAAAGTGCTTCCTGTTTTGGGCAATGTGGGGACTGGGTGAAATCAACTCTATAAGATAGAAGCATCAATTTTATCATTTTTTAACTGATAGCTTGTGGAAAATTGTTTTTCATCTTGTCTACATCCCGGCCATGCCAGCTGACATGACCTAGAACAAAGCACTCTCTGGAGTCCCATTTCTAGTGAGAAAGTGCTTCCTGTTTTGGGCAATGTGGGAACTGGGTTAAATCATCTACTCAAAATAGAAGCACCATTTAACTTAATATGGCACCGATAGTTGATGGAAAATGTAATACTTTTTGCTTCTGATCTACATTCTTTATACCCCACCTGACATGACCTAGAGAAAAGCACTCTCTGGAGTCCCATGTCTGGTGAGAAAGTGCTTCCTGTTTTGGGCAATGTGGAAACTAGGTTAAGTTTCCAGTCATCGTTCAGCATGCCATAGTTTTCATGCTAACAATTCTATTTATTTTTAAGCTCAGTCAAAGAAGGTAACTTGACGTTGTCCAATCTTCTGTAATGGCAGTCTAGTTTGAGTAAAGGGGAGAGCCTAATAACTACATTCATTCACCACACAACTTTTTCCTAGAAGCCATTTCAAAAAGATTCAAAGTATGCAACACTCTAAACTCGGCACCATCCTGTGGAAAAAATAATTTGGGGACAGTGCTGTTGTGCTTGGGGCATTGTGAAGCCATAATCCCAGAGGCTGAATGGATCAGGCATCTTGCAAATCCAAACATTTTGAAAAGTAAAAAACGGTTATTATGAACCCATTTTTACTTTAATTCAGTTACCGTATTTTACCGCTTTAACTTGATTATTTTGGGGACAGAAATTCTATTTATGTGGGATTTTTAACATCAGACAAAATTGCTCTCCCAAACAACAGAATATGGACAGTGTTAAGTCAAGCCTTAGCCCTCAATTGCAAATTTTAAAGCAATGTATTTTTTTATTTGAACCCAAACCTCTATACTGTTGATACTTGATTCTTTACCCATTTTTGACAAATCCTTAATCCACAAGATTGACCTGAAAATGTCTTGAAGTACGCTTTTATAAATGAGTACCTTCATTCCTTGGCTTTTCATATTTTTTAAGGTTACAAATGTTCTATGTGACTAAGCTAATTTTTCATTTTTTAAATCATGGTCCATAGTATTTTCCAGTTTACACCTTTCAATAGAGGTTTCAGTTGCGCTCTATCATTGTTATGCTGAACTAGGAGCCTGCAAGATATGTTGATTGGGGACAACACCCGTTACCCCCACCCAGCACCCCAATTTGCATCCCTGTTGTTGACAGATAGGCCCTCCTCCCCCTGATTGGATAATAGGGCATATGTTTAGGGCTATAAAAGGGTTGGAAGTCAGTCTGCTTTCAGTGTGCTCTCGAACTTGTAGAGAAGATTTATCTGCTGACGGCAAGTTCAAGATATTAGGCAAGCAAAAAAATGGATCTCTCAAGACTTCCGGAATATGCTGACTTCAAACATCCAAGCTTAAATCACCCAGAACAAAGCATTCTCTTGTGTTGCATCTCTGGTAAGAAAGTGCTTCCTGTTTAGGGCAATGTGGGCTTTGGGTTACATCACGCAGCAAAGGAGGAAGCATTGCTCTTTAAATATTATTCTGTTATTTCAACAAAACTGCAATGATTAGCTCTCTTTCATCTTATTTATGCTTTATATCCCACCTGACATGACCTAGAACAAAGCACTCTCTTGTGACCCATTTCTGGTGAGAAAGTGCTTCCTGTTTTGGGCAATGTGGGGACTGGGTTAAATCAACTCCTCAAGACAGAAGCATCGATTTTATCATTTTTTAACTGAGAGCTTGTGGAAAATTGTTTTTCATCTTGTCTACATCCTGGCCATGCCAGCTCACATGACCTAGAACAAAACACTCTCTGGAGTCCCATTTCTAGTGAGAAAGTGCTTCCTGTTTTGGGCAATGTGGGAACTGGGTTAAATCATCTACTCAAAATAGAAGCACCATTTAACTTAATATGGCACCGATAGTTGATGGAAAATGTAATACTTTTTGCTTCTGATCTACATTCTTTATATCCCACCTGACATGACCTAGAACAAAGCACTCTCTTGTGACCCATTTCTGGTGAGAAAGTGCTTCCTGTTTTGGGCAATGTGGGGACTGGGTGAAATCAACTCTATAAGATAGAAGCATCAATTTTATCATTTTTTAACTGATAGCTTGTGGAAAATTGTTTTTCATCTTGTCTACATCCCGGCCATGCCAGCTGACATGACCTAGAACAAAGCACTCTCTGGAGTCCCATTTCTAGTGAGAAAGTGCTTCCTGTTTTGGGCAATGTGGGAACTGGGTTAAATCATCTACTCAAAATAGAAGCACCATTTAACTTAATATGGCACCGATAGTTGATGGAAAATGTAATACTTTTTGCTTCTGATCTACATTCTTTATACCCCACCTGACATGACCTAGAGAAAAGCACTCTCTGGAGTCCCATGTCTGGTGAGAAAGTGCTTCCTGTTTTGGGCAATGTGGAAACTAGGTTAAGTTTCCAGTCATCATTCAGCATGCCATAGTTTTCATGCTAACAATTCTATTTATTTTTAAGCTCAGTCAAAGAAGGTAACTTGACGTTGTCCAATCTTCTGTAATGGCAGTCTAGTTTGAGTAAAGGGGAGAGCCTAATAACTACATTCATTCACCACACAACTTTTTCCTAGAAGCCATTTCAAAAAGATTCAAAGTATGCAACACTCTAAACTCGGCACCATCCTGTGGAAAAAATAATTTGGGGACAGTGCTGTTGTGCTTGGGGCATTGTGAAGCCATAATCCCAGAGGCTGAATGGATCAGGCATCTTGCAAATCCAAACATTTTGAAAAGTAAAAAACGGTTATTATGAACCCATTTTTACTTTAATTCAGTTACCGTATTTTACCGCTTTAACTTGATTATTTTGGGGACAGAAATTCTATTTATGTGGGATTTTTAACATCAGACAAAATTGCTCTGCCAAACAACAGAATATGGACAGTGTTAAGTCAAGCCTTAGCCCTCAATTGCAAATTTTAAAGCAATGTATTTTTTTATTTGAACCCAAACCTCTATACTATTGATACTTGATTCTTTACCCATTTTTGACAAATCCTTAATCCACAAGATTGACCTGAAAATGTCTTGAAGTACGCTTTTATAAATGAGTACCTTAATTCCTTGGCTTTTCATATTTTTTAAGGTTACAAATGTTCTATGTGACTAAGCTAATTTTTCATTTTTTAAATCATGGTCCATAGTATTTTCCAGTTTACACCTTTCAATAGAGGTTTCAGTTGCGCTCTATCATTGTTATGCTGAACTAGGAGCCTGCAAGATATGTTGATTGGGGACAACACCCGTTACCCCCACCCAGCACCCCAATTTGCATCCCTGTTGTTGACAGATAGGCCCTCCTCCCCCTGATTGGATAATAGGGCATATGTTTAGGGCTATAAAAGGGTTGGAAGTCAGTCTGCTTTCAGTGTGCTCTCGAACTTGTAGAGAAGATTTATCTGCTGACGGCAAGTTCAAGATATTAGGCAAGCAAAAAAATGGATCTCTCAAGACTTCCGGAATATGCTGACTTCAAACATCCAAGCTTAAATCACCCAGAACAAAGCATTCTCTTGTGTTGCATCTCTGGTAAGAAAGTGCTTCCTGTTTAGGGCAATGTGGGCTTTGGGTTACATCACGCAGCAAAGGAGGAAGCATTGCTCTTTAAATATTATTCTGTTATTTCAACAAAACTGCAATGATTAGCTCTCTTTCATCTTATTTATGCTTTATATCCCACCTGACATGACCTAGAACAAAGCACTCTCTTGTGACCCATTTCTGGTGAGAAAGTGCTTCCTGTTTTGGGCAATGTGGGGACTGGGTTAAATCAACTCCTCAAGACAGAAGCATCGATTTTATCATTTTTTAACTGAGAGCTTGTGGAAAATTGTTTTTCATCTTGTCTACATCCTGGCCATGCCAGCTCACATGACCTAGAACAAAACACTCTCTGGAGTCCCATTTCTAGTGAGAAAGTGCTTCCTGTTTTGGGCAATGTGGGAACTGGGTTAAATCATCTACTCAAAATAGAAGCACCATTTAACTTAATATGGCACCGATAGTTGATGGAAAATGTAATACTTTTTGCTTCTGATCTACATTCTTTATACCCCACCTGACATGACCTAGAGAAAAGCACTCTCTGGAGTCCCATGTCTGGTGAGAAAGTGCTTCCTGTTTTGGGCAATGTGGAAACTAGGTTAAGTTTCCAGTCATCGTTCAGCATGTCATAGTTTTCATGCTAACAATTCTATTTATTTTTAAGCTCAGTCAAAGAAGGTAACTTGACGTTGTCCAATCTTCTGTAATGGCAGTCTAGTTTGAGTAAAGGGGAGAGCCTAATAACTACATTCATTCACCACACAACTTTTTCCTAGAAGCCATTTCAAAAAGATTCAAAGTATGCAACACTCTAAACTCGGCACCATCCTGTGGAAAAAATAATTTGGGGACAGTGCTGTTGTGCTTGGGGCATTGTGAAGCCATAATCCCAGAGGCTGAATGGATCAGGCATCTTGCAAATCCAAACATTTTGAAAAGTAAAAAACGGTTATTATGAACCCATTTTTACTTTAATTCAGTTACCGTATTTTACCGCTTTAACTTGATTATTTTGGGGACAGAAATTCTATTTATGTGGGATTTTTAACATCAGACAAAATTGCTCTCCCAAACAACAGAATATGGACAGTGTTAAGTCAAGCCTTAGCCCTCAATTGCAAATTTTAAAGCAATGTATTTTTTGATTTGAACCCAAACCTCTATACTGTTGATACTTGATTCTTTACCCATTTTTGACAAATCCTTAATCCACAAGATTGACCTGAAAATGTCTTGAAGTACGCTTTTATAAATGAGTACCTTCATTCCTTGGCTTTTCATATTTTTTAAGGTTACAAATGTTCTATGTGACTAAGCTAATTTTTCATTTTTTAAATCATGGTCCATAGTATTTTCCAGTTTACACCTTTCAATAGAGGTTTCAGTTGCGCTCTATCAGTGTTATGCTGAACTAGAAGCCTGCAAGATATGTTGATTGGGGACAACACCCGTTACCCCCACCCAGCACCCCAATTTGCATCCCTGTTGTTGACAGATAGGCCCTCCTCCCCCTGATTGGATAATAGGGCATATGTTTAGGGCTATAAAAGGGTTGGAAGTCAGTCTGCTTTCAGTGTGCTCTCGAACTTGTAGAGAAGATTTATCTGCTGACGGCAAGTTCAAGATATTAGGCAAGCAAAAAAATGGATCTCTCAAGACTTCCGGAATATGCTGACTTCAAACATCCAAGCTTAAATCACCCAGAACAAAGCATTCTCTTGTGTTGCATCTCTGGTAAGAAAGTGCTTCCTGTTTAGGGCAATGTGGGCTTTGGGTTACATCACGCAGCAAAGGAGGAAGCATTGCTCTTTAAATATTATTCTGTTATTTCAACAAAACTGCAATGATTAGCTCTCTTTCATCTTATTTATGCTTTATATCCCACCTGACATGACCTAGAACAAAGCACTCTCTTGTGACCCATTTCTGGTGAGAAAGTGCTTCCTGTTTTGGGCAATGTGGGGACTGGGTTAAATCAACTCCTCAAGACAGAAGCATCGATTTTATCATTTTTTAACTGAGAGCTTGTGGAAAATTGTTTTTCATCTTGTCTACATCCTGGCCATGCCAGCTCACATGACCTAGAACAAAACACTCTCTGGAGTCCCATTTCTAGTGAGAAAGTGCTTCCTGTTTTGGGCAATGTGGGAACTGGGTTAAATCATCTACTCAAAATAGAAGCACCATTTAACTTAATATGGCACCGATAGTTGATGGAAAATGTAATACTTTTTGCTTCTGATCTACATTCTTTATATCCCACCTGACATGACCTAGAACAAAGCACTCTCTTGTGACCCATTTCTGGTGAGAAAGTGCTTCCTGTTTTGGGCAATGTGGGGACTGGGTCAAATCAACTCTATAAGATAGAAGCATCAATTTTATCATTTTTTAACTGATAGCTTGTGGAAAATTGTTTTTCATCTTGTCTACATCCCGGCCATGCCAGCTGACATGACCTAGAACAAAGCACTCTCTGGAGTCCCATTTCTAGTGAGAAAGTGCTTCCTGTTTTGGGCAATGTGGGAACTGGGTTAAATCATCTACTCAAAATAGAAGCACCATTTAACTTAATATGGCACCGATAGTTGATGGAAAATGTAATACTTTTTGCTTCTGATCTACATTCTTTATACCCCACCTGACATGACCTAGAGAAAAGCACTCTCTGGAGTCCCATGTCTGGTGAGAAAGTGCTTCCTGTTTTGGGCAATGTGGAAACTAGGTTAAGTTTCCAGTCATCGTTCAGCATGCCATAGTTTTCATGCTAACAATTCTATTTATTTTTAAGCTCAGTCAAAGAAGGTAACTTGACGTTGTCCAATCTTCTGTAATGGCAGTCTAGTTTGAGTAAAGGGGAGAGCCTAATAACTACATTCATTCACCACACAACTTTTTCCTAGAAGCCATTTCAAAAAGATTCAAAGTATGCAACACTCTAAACTCGGCACCATCCTGTGGAAAAAATAATTTGGGGACAGTGCTGTTGTGCTTGGGGCATTGTGAAGCCATAATCCCAGAGGCTGAATGGATCAGGCATCTTGCAAATCCAAACATTTTGAAAAGTAAAAAACGGTTATTATGAACCCATTTTTACTTTAATTCAGTTACCGTATTTTACCGCTTTAACTTGATTATTTTGGGGACAGAAATTCTATTTATGTGGGATTTTTAACATCAGACAAAATTGCTCTCCCAAACAACAGAATATGGACAGTGTTAAGTCAAGCCTTAGCCCTCAATTGCAAATTTTAAAGCAATGTATTTTTTGATTTGAACCCAAACCTCTATACTGTTGATACTTGATTCTTTACCCATTTTTGACAAATCCTTAATCCACAAGATTGACCTGAAAATGTCTTGAAGTACGCTTTTATAAATGAGTACCTTCATTCCTTGGCTTTTCATATTTTTTAAGGTTACAAATGTTCTATGTGACTAAGCTAATTTTTCATTTTTTAAATCATGGTCCATAGTATTTTCCAGTTTACACCTTTCAATAGAGGTTTCAGTTGCGCTCTATCATTGTTATGCTGAACTAGGAGCCTGCAAGATATGTTGATTGGGGACAACACCCGTTACCCCCACCCAGCACCCCAATTTGCATCCCTGTTGTTGACAGATAGGCCCTCCTCCCCCTGATTGGATAATAGGGCATATGTTTAGGGCTATAAAAGGGTTGGAAGTCAGTCTGCTTTCAGTGTGCTCTCGAACTTGTAGAGAAGATTTATCTGCTGACGGCAAGTTCAAGATATTAGGCAAGCAAAAAAATGGATCTCTCAAGACTTCCGGAATATGCTGACTTCAAACATCCAAGCTTAAATCACCCAGAACAAAGCATTCTCTTGTGTTGCATCTCTGGTAAGAAAGTGCTTCCTGTTTAGGGCAATGTGGGCTTTGGGTTACATCACGCAGCAAAGGAGGAAGCATTGCTCTTTAAATATTATTCTGTTATTTCAACAAAACTGCAATGATTAGCTCTCTTTCATCTTATTTATGCTTTATATCCCACCTGACATGACCTAGAACAAAGCACTCTCTTGTGACCCATTTCTGGTGAGAAAGTGCTTCCTGTTTTGGGCAATGTGGGGACTGGGTTAAATCAACTCCTCAAGACAGAAGCATCGATTTTATCATTTTTTAACTGAGAGCTTGTGGAAAATTGTTTTTCATCTTGTCTACATCCTGGCCATGCCAGCTCACATGACCTAGAACAAAGCACTCTCTGGAGTCCCATTTCTAGTGAGAAAGTGCTTCCTGTTTTGGGCAATGTGGGAACTGGGTTAAATCATCTACTCAAAATAGAAGCACCATTTAACTTAATATGGCACCGATAGTTGATGGAAAATGTAATACTTTTTGCTTCTGATCTACATTCTTTATATCCCACCTGACATGACCTAGAACAAAGCACTCTCTTGTGACCCATTTCTGGTGAGAAAGTGCTTCCTGTTTTGGGCAATGTGGGGACTGGGTGAAATCAACTCTATAAGATAGAAGCATCAATTTTATCATTTTTTAACTGATAGCTTGTGGAAAATTGTTTTTCATCTTGTCTACATCCCGGCCATGCCAGCTGACATGACCTAGAACAAAGCACTCTCTGGAGTCCCATTTCTAGTGAGAAAGTGCTTCCTGTTTTGGGCAATGTGGGAACTGGGTTAAATCATCTACTCAAAATAGAAGCACCATTTAACTTAATATGGCACCGATAGTTGATGGAAAATGTAATACTTTTTGCTTCTGATCTACATTCTTTATACCCCACCTGACATGACCTAGAGAAAAGCACTCTCTGGAGTCCCATGTCTGGTGAGAAAGTGCTTCCTGTTTTGGGCAATGTGGAAACTAGGTTAAGTTTCCAGTCATCGTTCAGCATGCCATAGTTTTCATGCTAACAATTCTATTTATTTTTAAGCTCAGTCAAAGAAGGTAACTTGACGTTGTCCAATCTTCTGTAATGGCAGTCTAGTTTGAGTAAAGGGGAGAGCCTAATAACTACATTCATTCACCACACAACTTTTTCCTAGAAGCCATTTCAAAAAGATTCAAAGTATGCAACACTCTAAACTCGGCACCATCCTGTGGAAAAAATAATTTGGGGACAGTGCTGTTGTGCTTGGGGCATTGTGAAGCCATAATCCCAGAGGCTGAATGGATCAGGCATCTTGCAAATCCAAACATTTTGAAAAGTAAAAAACGGTTATTATGAACCCATTTTTACTTTAATTCAGTTACCGTATTTTACCGCTTTAACTTGATTATTTTGGGGACAGAATTTATGTGGGATTTTTAACATCAGACAAAATTGCTCTCCCAAACAACAGAATATGGACAGTGTTAAGTCAAGCCTTAGCCCTCAATTGCAAATTTTAAAGCAATGTATTTTTTGATTTGAACCCAAACCTCTATACTGTTGATACTTGATTCTTTACCCATTTTTGACAAATCCTTAATCCACAAGATTGACCTGAAAATGTCTTGAAGTACGCTTTTATAAATGAGTACCTTCATTCCTTGGCTTTTCATATTTTTTAAGGTTACAAATGTTCTATGTGACTAAGCTAATTTTTCATTTTTTAAATCATGGTCCATAGTATTTTCCAGTTTACACCTTTCAATAGAGGTTTCAGTTGCGCTCTATCATTGTTATGCTGAACTAGGAGCCTGCAAGATATGTTGATTGGGGACAACACCCGTTACCCCCACCCAGCACCCCAATTTGCATCCCTGTTGTTGACAGATAGGCCCTCCTCCCCCTGATTGGATAATAGGGCATATGTTTAGGGCTATAAAAGGGTTGGAAGTCAGTCTGCTTTCAGTGTGCTCTCGAACTTGTAGAGAAGATTTATCTGCTGACGGCAAGTTCAAGATATTAGGCAAGCAAAAAAATGGATCTCTCAAGACTTCCGGAATATGCTGACTTCAAACATCCAAGCTTAAATCACCCAGAACAAAGCATTCTCTTGTGTTGCATCTCTGGTAAGAAAGTGCTTCCTGTTTAGGGCAATGTGGGCTTTGGGTTACATCACGCAGCAAAGGAGGAAGCATTGCTCTTTAAATATTATTCTGTTATTTCAACAAAACTGCAATGATTAGCTCTCTTTCATCTTATTTATGCTTTATATCCCACCTGACATGACCTAGAACAAAGCACTCTCTTGTGACCCATTTCTGGTGAGAAAGTGCTTCCTGTTTTGGGCAATGTGGGGACTGGGTTAAATCAACTCCTCAAGACAGAAGCATCGATTTTATCATTTTTTAACTGAGAGCTTGTGGAAAATTGTTTTTCATCTTGTCTACATCCTGGCCATGCCAGCTCACATGACCTAGAACAAAACACTCTCTGGAGT
Source organism: Gastrophryne carolinensis (assembly GCA_027917425.1). NCBI lineage: Eukaryota > Metazoa > Chordata > Amphibia > Anura > Microhylidae > Gastrophryne > Gastrophryne carolinensis. The sequence goes on along the minus strand of CM051238.1, from coordinate 81,688,008 downwards.
CCCATTTCTAGTGAGAAAGTGCTTCCTGTTTTGGGCAATGTGGGAACTGGGTTAAATCATCTACTCAAAATAGAAGCACCATTTAACTTAATATGGCACCGATAGTTGATGGAAAATGTAATACTTTTTGCTTCTGATCTACATTCTTTATATCCCACCTGACATGACCTAGAACAAAGCACTCTCTTGTGACCCATTTCTGGTGAGAAAGTGCTTCCTGTTTTGGGCAATGTGGGGACTGGGTGAAATCAACTCTATAAGATAGAAGCATCAATTTTATCATTTTTTAACTGATAGCTTGTGGAAAATTGTTTTTCATCTTGTCTACATCCCGGCCATGCCAGCTGACATGACCTAGAACAAAGCACTCTCTGGAGTCCCATTTCTAGTGAGAAAGTGCTTCCTGTTTTGGGCAATGTGGGAAATGGGTTAAATCATCTACTCAAAATAGAAGCACCATTTAACTTAATATGGCACCGATAGTTGATGGAAAATGTAATACTTTTTGCTTCTGATCTACATTCTTTATACCCCACCTGACATGACCTAGAGAAAAGCACTCTCTGGAGTCCCATGTCTGGTGAGAAAGTGCTTCCTGTTTTGGGCAATGTGGAAACTAGGTTAAGTTTCCAGTCATCATTCAGCATGCCATAGTTTTCATGCTAACAATTCTATTTATTTTTAAGCTCAGTCAAAGAAGGTAACTTGACGTTGTCCAATCTTCTGTAATGGCAGTCTAGTTTGAGTAAAGGGGAGAGCCTAATAACTACATTCATTCACCACACAACTTTTTCCTAGAAGCCATTTCAAAAAGATTCAAAGTATGCAACACTCTAAACTCGGCACCATCCTGTGGAAAAAATAATTTGGGGACAGTGCTGTTGTGCTTGGGGCATTGTGAAGCCATAATCCCAGAGGCTGAATGGATCAGGCATCTTGCAAATCCAAACATTTTGAAAAGTAAAAAACGGTTATTATGAACCCATTTTTACTTTAATTCAGTTACCGTATTTTACCGCTTTAACTTGATTATTTTGGGGACAGAAATTCTATTTATGTGGGATTTTTAACATCAGACAAAATTGCTCTGCCAAACAACAGAATATGGACAGTGTTAAGTCAAGCCTTAGCCCTCAATTGCAAATTTTAAAGCAATGTATTTTTTTATTTGAACCCAAACCTCTATACTATTGATACTTGATTCTTTACCCATTTTTGACAAATCCTTAATCCACAAGATTGACCTGAAAATGTCTTGAAGTACGCTTTTATAAATGAGTACCTTAATTCCTTGGCTTTTCATATTTTTTAAGGTTACAAATGTTCTATGTGACTAAGCTAATTTTTCATTTTTTAAATCATGGTCCATAGTATTTTCCAGTTTACACCTTTCAATAGAGGTTTCAGTTGCGCTCTATCATTGTTATGCTGAACTAGGAGCCTGCAAGATATGTTGATTGGGGACAACACCCGTTACCCCCACCCAGCACCCCAATTTGCATCCCTGTTGTTGACAGATAGGCCCTCCTCCCCCTGATTGGATAATAGGGCATATGTTTAGGGCTATAAAAGGGTTGGAAGTCAGTCTGCTTTCAGTGTGCTCTCGAACTTGTAGAGAAGATTTATCTGCTGACGGCAAGTTCAAGATATTAGGCAAGCAAAAAAATGGATCTCTCAAGACTTCCGGAATATGCTGACTTCAAACATCCAAGCTTAAATCACCCAGAACAAAGCATTCTCTTGTGTTGCATCTCTGGTAAGAAAGTGCTTCCTGTTTAGGGCAATGTGGGCTTTGGGTTACATCACGCAGCAAAGGAGGAAGCATTGCTCTTTAAATATTATTCTGTTATTTCAACAAAACTGCAATGATTAGCTCTCTTTCATCTTATTTATGCTTTATATCCCACCTGACATGACCTAGAACAAAGCACTCTCTTGTGACCCATTTCTGGTGAGAAAGTGCTTCCTGTTTTGGGCAATGTGGGGACTGGGTTAAATCAACTCCTCAAGACAGAAGCATCGATTTTATCATTTTTTAACTGAGAGCTTGTGGAAAATTGTTTTTCATCTTGTCTACATCCTGGCCATGCCAGCTCACATGACCTAGAACAAAACACTCTCTGGAGTCCCATTTCTAGTGAGAAAGTGCTTCCTGTTTTGGGCAATGTGGGAACTGGGTTAAATCATCTACTCAAAATAGAAGCACCATTTAACTTAATATGGCACCGATAGTTGATGGAAAATGTAATACTTTTTGCTTCTGATCTACATTCTTTATACCCCACCTGACATGACCTAGAGAAAAGCACTCTCTGGAGTCCCATGTCTGGTGAGAAAGTGCTTCCTGTTTTGGGCAATGTGGAAACTAGGTTAAGTTTCCAGTCATCGTTCAGCATGTCATAGTTTTCATGCTAACAATTCTATTTATTTTTAAGCTCAGTCAAAGAAGGTAACTTGACGTTGTCCAATCTTCTGTAATGGCAGTCTAGTTTGAGTAAAGGGGAGAGCCTAATAACTACATTCATTCACCACACAACTTTTTCCTAGAAGCCATTTCAAAAAGATTCAAAGTATGCAACACTCTAAACTCGGCACCATCCTGTGGAAAAAATAATTTGGGGACAGTGCTGTTGTGCTTGGGGCATTGTGAAGCCATAATCCCAGAGGCTGAATGGATCAGGCATCTTGCAAATCCAAACATTTTGAAAAGTAAAAAACGGTTATTATGAACCCATTTTTACTTTAATTCAGTTACCGTATTTTACCGCTTTAACTTGATTATTTTGGGGACAGAAATTCTATTTATGTGGGATTTTTAACATCAGACAAAATTGCTCTCCCAAACAACAGAATATGGACAGTGTTAAGTCAAGCCTTAGCCCTCAATTGCAAATTTTAAAGCAATGTATTTTTTTATTTGAACCCAAACCTCTATACTGTTGATACTTGATTCTTTACCCATTTTTGACAAATCCTTAATCCACAAGATTGACCTGAAAATGTCTTGAAGTACGCTTTTATAAATGAGTACCTTCATTCCTTGGCTTTTCATATTTTTTAAGGTTACAAATGTTCTATGTGACTAAGCTAATTTTTCATTTTTTAAATCATGGTCCATAGTATTTTCCAGTTTACACCTTTCAATAGAGGTTTCAGTTGCGCTCTATCATTGTTATGCTGAACTAGGAGCCTGCAAGATATGTTGATTGGGGACAACACCCGTTACCCCCACCCAGCACCCCAATTTGCATCCCTGTTGTTGACAGATAGGCCCTCCTCCCCCTGATTGGATAATAGGGCATATGTTTAGGGCTATAAAAGGGTTGGAAGTCAGTCTGCTTTCAGTGTGCTCTCGAACTTGTAGAGAAGATTTATCTGCTGACGGCAAGTTCAAGATATTAGGCAAGCAAAAAAATGGATCTCTCAAGACTTCCGGAATATGCTGACTTCAAACATCCAAGCTTAAATCACCCAGAACAAAGCATTCTCTTGTGTTGCATCTCTGGTAAGAAAGTGCTTCCTGTTTAGGGCAATGTGGGCTTTGGGTTACATCACGCAGCAAAGGAGGAAGCATTGCTCTTTAAATATTATTCTGTTATTTCAACAAAACTGCAATGATTAGCTCTCTTTCATCTTATTTATGCTTTATATCCCACCTGACATGACCTAGAACAAAGCACTCTCTTGTGACCCATTTCTGGTGAGAAAGTGCTTCCTGTTTTGGGCAATGTGGGGACTGGGTTAAATCAACTCCTCAAGACAGAAGCATCGATTTTATCATTTTTTAACTGAGAGCTTGTGGAAAATTGTTTTTCATCTTGTCTACATCCTGGCCATGCCAGCTCACATGACCTAGAACAAAGCACTCTCTGGAGTCCCATTTCTAGTGAGAAAGTGCTTCCTGTTTTGGGCAATGTGGGAACTGGGTTAAATCATCTACTCAAAATAGAAGCACCATTTAACTTAATATGGCACCGATAGTTGATGGAAAATGTAATACTTTTTGCTTCTGATCTACATTCTTTATATCCCACCTGACATGACCTAGAACAAAGCACTCTCTTGTGACCCATTTCTGGTGAGAAAGTGCTTCCTGTTTTGGGCAATGTGGGGACTGGGTGAAATCAACTCTATAAGATAGAAGCATCAATTTTATCATTTTTTAACTGATAGCTTGTGGAAAATTGTTTTTCATCTTGTCTACATCCCGGCCATGCCAGCTGACATGACCTAGAACAAAGCACTCTCTGGAGTCCCATTTCTAGTGAGAAAGTGCTTCCTGTTTTGGGCAATGTGGGAACTGGGTTAAATCATCTACTCAAAATAGAAGCACCATTTAACTTAATATGGCACCGATAGTTGATGGAAAATGTAATACTTTTTGCTTCTGATCTACATTCTTTATACCCCACCTGACATGACCTAGAGAAAAGCACTCTCTGGAGTCCCATGTCTGGTGAGAAAGTGCTTCCTGTTTTGGGCAATGTGGAAACTAGGTTAAGTTTCCAGTCATCGTTCAGCATGCCATAGTTTTCATGCTAACAATTCTATTTATTTTTAAGCTCAGTCAAAGAAGGTAACTTGACGTTGTCCAATCTTCTGTAATGGCAGTCTAGTTTGAGTAAAGGGGAGAGCCTAATAACTACATTCATTCACCACACAACTTTTTCCTAGAAGCCATTTCAAAAAGATTCAAAGTATGCAACACTCTAAACTCGGCACCATCCTGTGGAAAAAATAATTTGGGGACAGTGCTGTTGTGCTTGGGGCATTGTGAAGCCATAATCCCAGAGGCTGAATGGATCAGGCATCTTGCAAATCCAAACATTTTGAAAAGTAAAAAACGGTTATTATGAACCCATTTTTACTTTAATTCAGTTACCGTATTTTACCGCTTTAACTTGATTATTTTGGGGACAGAAATTCTATTTATGTGGGATTTTTAACATCAGACAAAATTGCTCTCCCAAACAACAGAATATGGACAGTGTTAAGTCAAGCCTTAGCCCTCAATTGCAAATTTTAAAGCAATGTATTTTTTTATTTGAACCCAAACCTCTATACTGTTGATACTTGATTCTTTACCCATTTTTGACAAATCCTTAATCCACAAGATTGACCTGAAAATGTCTTGAAGTACGCTTTTATAAATGAGTACCTTCATTCCTTGGCTTTTCATATTTTTTAAGGTTACAAATGTTCTATGTGACTAAGCTAATTTTTCATTTTTTAAATCATGGTCCATAGTATTTTCCAGTTTACACCTTTCAATAGAGGTTTCAGTTGCGCTCTATCATTGTTATGCTGAACTAGGAGCCTGCAAGATATGTTGATTGGGGACAACACCCGTTACCCCCACCCAGCACCCCAATTTGCATCCCTGTTGTTGACAGATAGGCCCTCCTCCCCCTGATTGGATAATAGGGCATATGTTTAGGGCTATAAAAGGGTTGGAAGTCAGTCTGCTTTCAGTGTGCTCTCGAACTTGTAGAGAAGATTTATCTGCTGACGGCAAGTTCAAGATATTAGGCAAGCAATAAATGGATCTCTCAAGACTTCCGGAATATGCTGACTTCAAACATCCAAGCTTAAATCACCCAGAACGAAGCATTCTCTTGTGTTGCATCTCTGGTAAGAAAGTGCTTCCTGTTTAGGGCAATGTGGGCTTTGGGTTACATCACGCAGCAAAGGAGGAAGCATTGCTCTTTAAATATTATTCTGTTATTTCAACAAAACTGCAATGATTAGCTCTCTTTCATCTTATTTATGCTTTATATCCCACCTGACATGACCTAGAACAAAGCACTCTCTTGTGACCCATTTCTGGTGAGAAAGTGCTTCCTGTTTTGGGCAATGTGGGGACTGGGTTAAATCAACTCCTCAAGACAGAAGCATCGATTTTATCATTTTTTAACTGAGAGCTTGTGGAAAATTGTTTTTCATCTTGTCTACATCCTGGCCATGCCAGCTCACATGACCTAGAACAAAACACTCTCTGGAGTCCCATTTCTAGTGAGAAAGTGCTTCCTGTTTTGGGCAATGTGGGAACTGGGTTAAATCATCTACTCAAAATAGAAGCACCATTTAACTTAATATGGCACCGATAGTTGATGGAAAATGTAATACTTTTTGCTTCTGATCTACATTCTTTATATCCCACCTGACATGACCTAGAACAAAGCACTCTCTTGTGACCCATTTCTGGTGAGAAAGTGCTTCCTGTTTTGGGCAATGTGGGGACTGGGTGAAATCAACTCTATAAGATAGAAGCATCAATTTTATCATTTTTTAACTGATAGCTTGTGGAAAATTGTTTTTCATCTTGTCTACATCCCGGCCATGCCAGCTGACATGACCTAGAACAAAGCACTCTCTGGAGTCCCATTTCTAGTGAGAAAGTGCTTCCTGTTTTGGGCAATGTGGGAACTGGGTTAAATCATCTACTCAAAATAGAAGCACCATTTAACTTAATATGGCACCGATAGTTGATGGAAAATGTAATACTTTTTGCTTCTGATCTACATTCTTTATACCCCACCTGACATGACCTAGAGAAAAGCACTCTCTGGAGTCCCATGTCTGGTGAGAAAGTGCTTCCTGTTTTGGGCAATGTGGAAACTAGGTTAAGTTTCCAGTCATCGTTCAGCATGCCATAGTTTTCATGCTAACAATTCTATTTATTTTTAAGCTCAGTCAAAGAAGGTAACTTGACGTTGTCCAATCTTCTGTAATGGCAGTCTAGTTTGAGTAAAGGGGAGAGCCTAATAACTACATTCATTCACCACACAACTTTTTCCTAGAAGCCATTTCAAAAAGATTCAAAGTATGCAACACTCTAAACTCGGCACCATCCTGTGGAAAAAATAATTTGGGGACAGTGCTGTTGTGCTTGGGGCATTGTGAAGCCATAATCCCAGAGGCTGAATGGATCAGGCATCTTGCAAATCCAAACATTTTGAAAAGTAAAAAACGGTTATTATGAACCCATTTTTACTTTAATTCAGTTACCGTATTTTACCGCTTTAACTTGATTATTTTGGGGACAGAAATTCTATTTATGTGGGATTTTTAACATCAGACAAAATTGCTCTCCCAAACAACAGAATATGGACAGTGTTAAGTCAAGCCTTAGCCCTCAATTGCAAATTTTAAAGCAATGTATTTTTTGATTTGAACCCAAACCTCTATACTGTTGATACTTGATTCTTTACCCATTTTTGACAAATCCTTAATCCACAAGATTGACCTGAAAATGTCTTGAAGTACGCTTTTATAAATGAGTACCTTCATTCCTTGGCTTTTCATATTTTTTAAGGTTACAAATGTTCTATGTGACTAAGCTAATTTTTCATTTTTTAAATCATGGTCCATAGTATTTTCCAGTTTACACCTTTCAATAGAGGTTTCAGTTGCGCTCTATCATTGTTATGCTGAACTAGGAGCCTGCAAGATATGTTGATTGGGGACAACACCCGTTACCCCCACCCAGCACCCCAATTTGCATCCCTGTTGTTGACAGATAGGCCCTCCTCCCCCTGATTGGATAATAGGGCATATGTTTAGGGCTATAAAAGGGTTGGAAGTCAGTCTGCTTTCAGTGTGCTCTCGAACTTGTAGAGAAGATTTATCTGCTGACGGCAAGTTCAAGATATTAGGCAAGCAAAAAAATGGATCTCTCAAGACTTCCGGAATATGCTGACTTCAAACATCCAAGCTTAAATCACCCAGAACAAAGCATTCTCTTGTGTTGCATCTCTGGTAAGAAAGTGCTTCCTGTTTAGGGCAATGTGGGCTTTGGGTTACATCACGCAGCAAAGGAGGAAGCATTGCTCTTTAAATATTATTCTGTTATTTCAACAAAACTGCAATGATTAGCTCTCTTTCATCTTATTTATGCTTTATATCCCACCTGACATGACCTAGAACAAAGCACTCTCTTGTGACCCATTTCTGGTGAGAAAGTGCTTCCTGTTTTGGGCAATGTGGGGACTGGGTTAAATCAACTCCTCAAGACAGAAGCATCGATTTTATCATTTTTTAACTGAGAGCTTGTGGAAAATTGTTTTTCATCTTGTCTACATCCTGGCCATGCCAGCTCACATGACCTAGAACAAAACACTCTCTGGAGTCCCATTTCTAGTGAGAAAGTGCTTCCTGTTTTGGGCAATGTGGGAACTGGGTTAAATCATCTACTCAAAATAGAAGCACCATTTAACTTAATATGGCACCGATAGTTGATGGAAAATGTAATACTTTTTGCTTCTGATCTACATTCTTTATATCCCACCTGACATGACCTAGAACAAAGCACTCTCTTGTGACCCATTTCTGGTGAGAAAGTGCTTCCTGTTTTGGGCAATGTGGGGACTGGGTGAAATCAACTCTATAAGATAGAAGCATCAATTTTATCATTTTTTAACTGATAGCTTGTGGAAAATTGTTTTTCATCTTGTCTACATCCCGGCCATGCCAGCTGACATGACCTAGAACAAAGCACTCTCTGGAGTCCCATTTCTAGTGAGAAAGTGCTTCCTGTTTTGGGCAATGTGGGAACTGGGTTAAATCATCTACTCAAAATAGAAGCACCATTTAACTTAATATGGCACCGATAGTTGATGGAAAATGTAATACTTTTTGCTTCTGATCTACATTCTTTATACCCCACCTGACATGACCTAGAGAAAAGCACTCTCTGGAGTCCCATGTCTGGTGAGAAAGTGCTTCCTGTTTTGGGCAATGTGGAAACTAGGTTAAGTTTCCAGTCATCGTTCAGCATGCCATAGTTTTCATGCTAACAATTCTATTTATTTTTAAGCTCAGTCAAAGAAGGTAACTTGACGTTGTCCAATCTTCTGTAATGGCAGTCTAGTTTGAGTAAAGGGGAGAGCCTAATAACTACATTCATTCACCACACAACTTTTTCCTAGAAGCCATTTCAAAAAGATTCAAAGTATGCAACACTCTAAACTCGGCACCATCCTGTGGAAAAAATAATTTGGGGACAGTGCTGTTGTGCTTGGGGCATTGTGAAGCCATAATCCCAGAGGCTGAATGGATCAGGCATCTTGCAAATCCAAACATTTTGAAAAGTAAAAAACGGTTATTATGAACCCATTTTTACTTTAATTCAGTTACCGTATTTTACCGCTTTAACTTGATTATTTTGGGGACAGAAATTCTATTTATGTGGGATTTTTAACATCAGACAAAATTGCTCTCCCAAACAACAGAATATGGACAGTGTTAAGTCAAGCCTTAGCCCTCAATTGCAAATTTTAAAGCAATGTATTTTTTTATTTGAACCCAAACCTCTATACTGTTGATACTTGATTCTTTACCCATTTTTGACAAATCCTTAATCCACAAGATTGACCTGAAAATGTCTTGAAGTACGCTTTTATAAATGAGTACCTTCATTCCTTGGCTTTTCATATTTTTTAAGGTTACAAATGTTTTATGTGACTAAGCTAATTTTTCATTTTTTAAATCATGGTCCATAGTATTTTCCAGTTTACACCTTTCAATAGAGGTTTCAGTTGCGCTCTATCATTGTTATGCTGAACTAGGAGCCTGCAAGATATGTTGATTGGGGACAACACCCGTTACCCCCACCCAGCACCCCAATTTGCATCCCTGTTGTTGACAGATAGGCCCTCCTCCCCCTGATTGGATAATAGGGCATATGTTTAGGGCTATAAAAGGGTTGGAAGTCAGTCTGCTTTCAGTGTGCTCTCGAACTTGTAGAGAAGATTTATCTGCTGACGGCAAGTTCAAGATATTAGGCAAGCAAAAAAATGGATCTCTCAAGACTTCCGGAATATGCTGACTTCAAACATCCAAGCTTAAATCACCCAGAACAAAGCATTCTCTTGTGTTGCATCTCTGGTAAGAAAGTGCTTCCTGTTTAGGGCAATGTGGGCTTTGGGTTACATCACGCAGCAAAGGAGGAAGCATTGCTCTTTAAATATTATTCTGTTATTTCAACAAAACTGCAATGATTAGCTCTCTTTCATCTTATTTATGCTTTATATCCCACCTGACATGACCTAGAACAAAGCACTCTCTTGTGACCCATTTCTGGTGAGAAAGTGCTTCCTGTTTTGGGCAATGTGGGGACTGGGTTAAATCAACTCCTCAAGACAGAAGCATCGATTTTATCATTTTTTAACTGAGAGCTTGTGGAAAATTGTTTTTCATCTTGTCTACATCCTGGCCATGCCAGCTCACATGACCTAGAACAAAACACTCTCTGGAGTCCCATTTCTAGTGAGAAAGTGCTTCCTGTTTTGGGCAATGTGGGAACTGGGTTAAATCATCTACTCAAAATAGAAGCACCATTTAACTTAATATGGCACCGATAGTTGATGGAAAATGTAATACTTTTTGCTTCTGATCTACATTCTTTATACCCCACCTGACATGACCTAGAGAAAAGCACTCTCTGGAGTCCCATGTCTGGTGAGAAAGTGCTTCCTGTTTTGGGCAATGTGGAAACTAGGTTAAGTTTCCAGTCATCGTTCAGCATGTCATAGTTTTCATGCTAACAATTCTATTTATTTTTAAGCTCAGTCAAAGAAGGTAACTTGACGTTGTCCAATCTTCTGTAATGGCAGTCTAGTTTGAGTAAAGGGGAGAGCCTAATAACTACATTCATTCACCACACAACTTTTTCCTAGAAGCCATTTCAAAAAGATTCAAAGTATGCAACACTCTAAACTCGGCACCATCCTGTGGAAAAAATAATTTGGGGACAGTGCTGTTGTGCTTGGGGCATTGTGAAGCCATAATCCCAGAGGCTGAATGGATCAGGCATCTTGCAAATCCAAACATTTTGAAAAGTAAAAAACGGTTATTATGAACCCATTTTTACTTTAATTCAGTTACCGTATTTTACCGCTTTAACTTGATTATTTTGGGGACAGAAATTCTATTTATGTGGGATTTTTAACATCAGACAAAATTGCTCTCCCAAACAACAGAATATGGACAGTGTTAAGTCAAGCCTTAGCCCTCAATTGCAAATTTTAAAGCAATGTATTTTTTGATTTGAACCCAAACCTCTATACTGTTGATACTTGATTCTTTACCCATTTTTGACAAATCCTTAATCCACAAGATTGACCTGAAAATGTCTTGAAGTACGCTTTTATAAATGAGTACCTTCATTCCTTGGCTTTTCATATTTTTTAAGGTTACAAATGTTCTATGTGGCTAAGCTAATTTTTCATTTTTTAAATCATGGTCCATAGTATTTTCCAGTTTACACCTTTCAATAGAGGTTTCAGTTGAGCTCTATCATTGTTATGCTGAACTAGGAGCCTGCAAGATATGTTGATTGGGGACAACACCCGTTACCCCCACCCAGCACCCCAATTTGCATCCCTGTTGTTGACAGATAGGCCCTCCTCCCCCTGATTGGATAATAGGGCATATGTTTAGTGCTATAAAAGGGTTGGAAGTCAGTCTGCTTTCAGTGTGCTCTCGAACTTGTAGAGAAGATTTATCTGCTGACGGCAAGTTCAAGATATTAGGCAAGCAAAAAAATGGATCTCTCAAGACTTCCGGAATATGCTGACTTCAAACATCCAAGCTTAAATCACCCAGAACAAAGCATTCTCTTGTGTTGCATCTCTGGTAAGAAAGTGCTTCCTGTTTAGGGCAATGTGGGCTTTGGGTTACATCACGCAGCAAAGGAGGAAGCATTGCTCTTTAAATATTATTCTGTTATTTCAACAAAACTGCAATGATTAGCTCTCTTTCATCTTATTTATGCTTTATATCCCACCTGACATGACCTAGAACAAAGCACTCTCTTGTGACCCATTTCTGGTGAGAAAGTGCTTCCTGTTTTGGGCAATGTGGGGACTGGGTTAAATCAACTCCTCAAGACAGAAGCATCGATTTTATCATTTTTTAACTGAGAGCTTGTGGAAAATTGTTTTTCATCTTGTCTACATCCTGGCCATGCCAGCTCACATGACCTAGAACAAAACACTCTCTGGAGTCCCATTTCTAGTGAGAAAGTGCTTCCTGTTTTGGGCAATGTGGGAACTGGGTTAAATCATCTACTCAAAATAGAAGCACCATTTAACTTAATATGGCACCGATAGTTGATGGAAAATGTAATACTTTTTGCTTCTGATCTACATTCTTTATATCCCACCTGACATGACCTAGAACAAAGCACTCTCTTGTGACCCATTTCTGGTGAGAAAGTGCTTCCTGTTTTGGGCAATGTGGGGACTGGGTGAAATCAACTCTATAAGATAGAAGCATCAATTTTATCATTTTTTAACTGATAGCTTGTGGAAAATTGTTTTTCATCTTGTCTACATCCCGACCATGCCAGCTGACATGACCTAGAACAAAGCACTCTCTGGAGTCCCATTTCTAGTGAGAAAGTGCTTCCTGTTTTGGGCAATGTGGGAACTGGGTTAAATCATCTACTCAAAATAGAAGCACCATTTAACTTAATATGGCACCGATAGTTGATGGAAAATGTAATACTTTTTGCTTCTGATCTACATTCTTTATACCCCACCTGACATGACCTAGAGAAAAGCACTCTCTGGAGTCCCATGTCTGGTGAGAAAGTGCTTCCTGTTTTGGGCAATGTGGAAACTAGGTTAAGTTTCCAGTCATCATTCAGCATGCCATAGTTTTCATGCTAACAATTCTATTTATTTTTAAGCTCAGTCAAAGAAGGTAACTTGACGTTGTCCAATCTTCTGTAATGGCAGTCTAGTTTGAGTAAAGGGGAGAGCCTAATAACTACATTCATTCACCACACAACTTTTTCCTAGAAGCCATTTCAAAAAGATTCAAAGTATGCAACACTCTAAACTCGGCACCATCCTGTGGAAAAAATAATTTGGGGACAGTGTTGTTGTGCTTGGGGCATTGTGAAGCCATAATCCCAGAGGCTGAATGGATCAGGCATCTTGCAAATCCAAACATTTTGAAAAGTAAAAAACGGTTATTATGAACCCATTTTTACTTTAATTCAGTTACCGTATTTTACCGCTTTAACTTGATTATTTTGGGGACAGAAATTCTATTTATGTGGGATTTTTAACATCAGACAAAATTGCTCTCCCAAACAACAGAATATGGACAGTGTTAAGTCAAGCCTTAGCCCTCAATTGCAAATTTTAAAGCAATGTATTTTTTTATTTGAACCCAAACCTCTATACTGTTGATACTTGATTCTTTACCCATTTTTGACAAATCCTTAATCCACAAGATTGACCTGAAAATGTCTTGAAGTACGCTTTTATAAATGAGTACCTTCATTCCTTGGCTTTTCATATTTTTTAAGGTTACAAATGTTCTATGTGACTAAGCTAATTTTTCATTTTTTAAATCATGGTCCATAGTATTTTCCAGTTTACACCTTTCAATAGAGGTTTCAGTTGCGCTCTATCATTGTTATGCTGAACTAGGAGCCTGCAAGATATGTTGATTGGGGACAACACCCGTTACCCCCACCCAGCACCCCAATTTGCATCCCTGTTGTTGACAGATAGGCCCTCCTCCCCCTGATTGGATAATAGGGCATATGTTTAGTGCTATAAAAGGGTTGGAAGTCAGTCTGCTTTCAGTGTGCTCTCGAACTTGTAGAGAAGATTTATCTGCTGACGGCAAGTTCAAGATATTAGGCAAGCAAAAAAATGGATCTCTCAAGACTTCCGGAATATGCTGACTTCAAACATCCAAGCTTAAATCACCCAGAACAAAGCATTCTCTTGTGTTGCATCTCTGGTAAGAAAGTGCTTCCTGTTTAGGGCAATGTGGGCTTTGGGTTACATCACGCAGCAAAGGAGGAAGCATTGCTCTTTAAATATTATTCTGTTATTTCAACAAAACTGCAATGATTAGCTCTCTTTCATCTTATTTATGCTTTATATCCCACCTGACATGACCTAGAACAAAGCACTCTCTTGTGACCCATTTCTGGTGAGAAAGTGCTTCCTGTTTTGGGCAATGTGGGGACTGGGTTAAATCAACTCCTCAAGACAGAAGCATCGATTTTATCATTTTTTAACTGAGAGCTTGTGGAAAATTGTTTTTCATCTTGTCTACATCCTGGCCATGCCAGCTCACATGACCTAGAACAAAGCACTCTCTGGAGTCCCATTTCTAGTGAGAAAGTGCTTCCTGTTTTGGGCAATGTGGGAACTGGGTTAAATCATCTACTCAAAATAGAAGCACCATTTAACTTAATATGGCACCGATAGTTGATGGAAAATGTAATACTTTTTGCTTCTGATCTATATTCTTTATATCCCACCTGACATGACCTAGAACAAAGCACTCTCTTGTGACCCATTTCTGGTGAGAAAGTGCTTCCTGTTTTGGGCAATGTGGGGACTGGGTGAAATCAACTCTATAAGATAGAAGCATCAATTTTATCATTTTTTAACTGATAGCTTGTGGAAAATTGTTTTTCATCTTGTCTACATCCCGGCCATGCCAGCTGACATGACCTAGAACAAAGCACTCTCTGGAGTCCCATTTCTAGTGAGAAAGTGCTTCCTGTTTTGGGCAATGTGGGAACTGGGTTAAATCATCTACTCAAAATAGAAGCACCATTTAACTTAATATGGCACCGATAGTTGATGGAAAATGTAATACTTTTTGCTTCTGATCTACATTCTTTATACCCCACCTGACATGACCTAGAGAAAAGCACTCTCTGGAGTCCCATGTCTGGTGAGAAAGTGCTTCCTGTTTTGGGCAATGTGGAAACTAGGTTAAGTTTCCAGTCATCGTTCAGCATGCCATAGTTTTCATGCTAACAATTCTATTTATTTTTAAGCTCAGTCAAAGAAGGTAACTTGACGTTGTCCAATCTTCTGTAATGGCAGTCTAGTTTGAGTAAAGGGGAGAGCCTAATAACTACATTCATTCACCACACAACTTTTTCCTAGAAGCCATTTCAAAAAGATTCAAAGTATGCAACACTCTAAACTCGGCACCATCCTGTGGAAAAAATAATTTGGGGACAGTGCTGTTGTGCTTGGGGCATTGTGAAGCCATAATCCCAGAGGCTGAATGGATCAGGCATCTTGCAAATCCAAACATTTTGAAAAGTAAAAAACGGTTATTATGAACCCATTTTTACTTTAATTCAGTTACCGTATTTTACCGCTTTAACTTGATTATTTTGGGGACAGAAATTCTATTTATGTGGGATTTTTAACATCAGACAAAATTGCTCTCCCAAACAACAGAATATGGACAGTGTTAAGTCAAGCCTTAGCCCTCAATTGCAAATTTTAAAGCAATGTATTTTTTGATTTGAACCCAAACCTCTATACTGTTGATACTTGATTCTTTACCCATTTTTGACAAATCCTTAATCCACAAGATTGACCTGAAAATGTCTTGAAGTACGCTTTTATAAATGAGTACCTTCATTCCTTGGCTTTTCATATTTTTTAAGGTTACAAATGTTTTATGTGACTAAGCTAATTTTTCATTTTTTAAATCATGGTCCATAGTATTTTCCAGTTTACACCTTTCAATAGAGGTTTCAGTTGCGCTCTATCATTGTTATGCTGAACTAGGAGCCTGCAAGATATGTTGATTGGGGACAACACCCGTTACCCCCACCCAGCACCCCAATTTGCATCCCTGTTGTTGACAGATAGGCCCTCCTCCCCCTGATTGGATAATAGGGCATATGTTTAGGGCTATAAAAGGGTTGGAAGTCAGTCTGCTTTCAGTGTGCTCTCGAACTTGTAGAGAAGATTTATCTGCTGACGGCAAGTTCAAGATATTAGGCAAGCAAAAAAATGGATCTCTCAAGACTTCCGGAATATGCTGACTTCAAACATCCAAGCTTAAATCACCCAGAACAAAGCATTCTCTTGTGTTGCATCTCTGGTAAGAAAGTGCTTCCTGTTTAGGGCAATGTGGGCTTTGGGTTACATCACGCAGCAAAGGAGGAAGCATTGCTCTTTAAATATTATTCTGTTATTTCAACAAAACTGCAATGATTAGCTCTCTTTCATCTTATTTATGCTTTATATCCCACCTGACATGACCTAGAACAAAGCACTCTCTTGTGACCCATTTCTGGTGAGAAAGTGCTTCCTGTTTTGGGCAATGTGGGGACTGGGTTAAATCAACTCCTCAAGACAGAAGCATCGATTTTATCATTTTTTAACTGAGAGCTTGTGGAAAATTGTTTTTCATCTTGTCTACATCCTGGCCATGCCAGCTCACATGACCTAGAACAAAACACTCTCTGGAGTCCCATTTCTAGTGAGAAAGTGCTTCCTGTTTTGGGCAATGTGGGAACTGGGTTAAATCATCTACTCAAAATAGAAGCACCATTTAACTTAATATGGCACCGATAGTTGATGGAAAATGTAATACTTTTTGCTTCTGATCTACATTCTTTATATCCCACCTGACATGACCTAGAACAAAGCACTCTCTTGTGACCCATTTCTGGTGAGAAAGTGCTTCCTGTTTTGGGCAATGTGGGGACTGGGTGAAATCAACTCTATAAGATAGAAGCATCAATTTTATCATTTTTTAACTGATAGCTTGTGGAAAATTGTTTTTCATCTTGTCTACATCCCGACCATGCCAGCTGACATGACCTAGAACAAAGCACTCTCTGGAGTCCCATTTCTAGTGAGAAAGTGCTTCCTGTTTTGGGCAATGTGGGAACTGGGTTAAATCATCTACTCAAAATAGAAGCACCATTTAACTTAATATGGCACCGATAGTTGATGGAAAATGTAATACTTTTTGCTTCTGATCTACATTCTTTATACCCCACCTGACATGACCTAGAGAAAAGCACTCTCTGGAGTCCCATGTCTGGTGAGAAAGTGCTTCCTGTTTTGGGCAATGTGGAAACTAGGTTAAGTTTCCAGTCATCATTCAGCATGCCATAGTTTTCATGCTAACAATTCTATTTATTTTTAAGCTCAGTCAAAGAAGGTAACTTGACGTTGTCCAATCTTCTGTAATGGCAGTCTAGTTTGAGTAAAGGGGAGAGCCTAATAACTACATTCATTCACCACACAACTTTTTCCTAGAAGCCATTTCAAAAAGATTCAAAGTATGCAACACTCTAAACTCGGCACCATCCTGTGGAAAAAATAATTTGGGGACAGTGTTGTTGTGCTTGGGGCATTGTGAAGCCATAATCCCAGAGGCTGAATGGATCAGGCATCTTGCAAATCCAAACATTTTGAAAAGTAAAAAACGGTTATTATGAACCCATTTTTACTTTAATTCAGTTACCGTATTTTACCGCTTTAACTTGATTATTTTGGGGACAGAAATTCTATTTATGTGGGATTTTTAACATCAGACAAAATTGCTCTCCCAAACAACAGAATATGGACAGTGTTAAGTCAAGCCTTAGCCCTCAATTGCAAATTTTAAAGCAATGTATTTTTTTATTTGAACCCAAACCTCTATACTGTTGATACTTGATTCTTTACCCATTTTTGACAAATCCTTAATCCACAAGATTGACCTGAAAATGTCTTGAAGTACGCTTTTATAAATGAGTACCTTCATTCCTTGGCTTTTCATATTTTTTAAGGTTACAAATGTTCTATGTGACTAAGCTAATTTTTCATTTTTTAAATCATGGTCCATAGTATTTTCCAGTTTACACCTTTCAATAGAGGTTTCAGTTGCGCTCTATCATTGTTATGCTGAACTAGGAGCCTGCAAGATATGTTGATTGGGGACAACACCCGTTACCCCCACCCAGCACCCCAATTTGCATCCCTGTTGTTGACAGATAGGCCCTCCTCCCCCTGATTGGATAATAGGGCATATGTTTAGTGCTATAAAAGGGTTGGAAGTCAGTCTGCTTTCAGTGTGCTCTCGAACTTGTAGAGAAGATTTATCTGCTGACGGCAAGTTCAAGATATTAGGCAAGCAAAAAAATGGATCTCTCAAGACTTCCGGAATATGCTGACTTCAAACATCCAAGCTTAAATCACCCAGAACAAAGCATTCTCTTGTGTTGCATCTCTGGTAAGAAAGTGCTTCCTGTTTAGGGCAATGTGGGCTTTGGGTTACATCACGCAGCAAAGGAGGAAGCATTGCTCTTTAAATATTATTCTGTTATTTCAACAAAACTGCAATGATTAGCTCTCTTTCATCTTATTTATGCTTTATATCCCACCTGACATGACCTAGAACAAAGCTCTCTCTTGTGACCCATTTCTGGTGAGAAAGTGCTTCCTGTTTTGGGCAATGTGGGGACTGGGTTAAATCAACTCCTCAAGACAGAAGCATCGATTTTATCATTTTTTAACTGAGAGCTTGTGGAAAATTGTTTTTCATCTTGTCTACATCCTGGCCATGCCAGCTCACATGACCTAGAACAAAGCACTCTCTGGAGTCCCATTTCTAGTGAGAAAGTGCTTCCTGTTTTGGGCAATGTGGGAACTGGGTTAAATCATCTACTCAAAATAGAAGCACCATTTAACTTAATATGGCACCGATAGTTGATGGAAAATGTAATACTTTTTGCTTCTGATCTACATTCTTTATATCCCACCTGACATGACCTAGAACAAAGCACTCTCTTGTGACCCATTTCTGGTGAGAAAGTGCTTCCTGTTTTGGGCAATGTGGGGACTGGGTGAAATCAACTCTATAAGATAGAAGCATCAATTTTATCATTTTTTAACTGATAGCTTGTGGAAAATTGTTTTTCATCTTGTCTACATCCCGGCCATGCCAGCTGACATGACCTAGAACAAAGCACTCTCTGGAGTCCCATTTCTAGTGAGAAAGTGCTTCCTGTTTTGGGCAATGTGGGAACTGGGTTAAATCATCTACTCAAAATAGAAGCACCATTTAACTTAATATGGCACCGATAGTTGATGGAAAATGTAATACTTTTTGCTTCTGATCTACATTCTTTATACCCCACCTGACATGACCTAGAGAAAAGCACTCTCTGGAGTCCCATGTCTGGTGAGAAAGTGCTTCCTGTTTTGGGCAATGTGGAAACTAGGTTAAGTTTCCAGTCATCGTTCAGCATGCCATAGTTTTCATGCTAACAATTCTATTTATTTTTAAGCTCAGTCAAAGAAGGTAACTTGACGTTGTCCAATCTTCTGTAATGGCAGTCTAGTTTGAGTAAAGGGGAGAGCCTAATAACTACATTCATTCACCACACAACTTTTTCCTAGAAGCCATTTCAAAAAGATTCAAAGTATGCAACACTCTAAACTCGGCACCATCCTGTGGAAAAAATAATTTGGGGACAGTGCTGTTGTGCTTGGGGCATTGTGAAGCCATAATCCCAGAGGCTGAATGGATCAGGCATCTTGCAAATCCAAACATTTTGAAAAGTAAAAAACGGTTATTATGAACCCATTTTTACTTTAATTCAGTTACCGTATTTTACCGCTTTAACTTGATTATTTTGGGGACAGAAATTCTATTTATGTGGGATTTTTAACATCAGACAAAATTGCTCTCCCAAACAACAGAATATGGACAGTGTTAAGTCAAGCCTTAGCCCTCAATTGCAAATTTTAAAGCAATGTATTTTTTTATTTGAACCCAAACCTCTATACTGTTGATACTTGATTCTTTACCCATTTTTGACAAATCCTTAATCCACAAGATTGACCTGAAAATGTCTTGAAGTACGCTTTTATAAATGAGTACCTTCATTCCTTGGCTTTTCATATTTTTTAAGGTTACAAATGTTCTATGTGACTAAGCTAATTTTTCATTTTTTAAATCATGGTCCATAGTATTTTCCAGTTTACACCTTTCAATAGAGGTTTCAGTTGCGCTCTATCATTGTTATGCTGAACTAGGAGCCTGCAAGATATGTTGATTGGGGACAACACCCGTTACCCCCACCCAGCACCCCAATTTGCATCCCTGTTGTTGACAGATAGGCCCTCCTCCCCCTGATTGGATAATAGGGCATATGTTTAGTGCTATAAAAGGGTTGGAAGTCAGTCTGCTTTCAGTGTGCTCTCGAACTTGTAGAGAAGATTTATCTGCTGACGGCAAGTTCAAGATATTAGGCAAGCAAAAAAATGGATCTCTCAAGACTTCCGGAATATGCTGACTTCAAACATCCAAGCTTAAATCACCCAGAACAAAGCATTCTCTTGTGTTGCATCTCTGGTAAGAAAGTGCTTCCTGTTTAGGGCAATGTGGGCTTTGGGTTACATCACGCAGCAAAGGAGGAAGCATTGCTCTTTAAATATTATTCTGTTATTTCAACAAAACTGCAATGATTAGCTCTCTTTCATCTTATTTATGCTTTATATCCCACCTGACATGACCTAGAACAAAGCACTCTCTTGTGACCCATTTCTGGTGAGAAAGTGCTTCCTGTTTTGGGCAATGTGGGGACTGGGTTAAATCAACTCCTCAAGACAGAAGCATCGATTTTATCATTTTTTAACTGAGAGCTTGTGGAAAATTGTTTTTCATCTTGTCTACATCCTGGCCATGCCAGCTCACATGACCTAGAACAAAGCACTCTCTGGAGTCCCATTTCTAGTGAGAAAGTGCTTCCTGTTTTGGGCAATGTGGGAACTGGGTTAAATCATCTACTCAAAATAGAAGCACCATTTAACTTAATATGGCACCGATAGTTGATGGAAAATGTAATACTTTTTGCTTCTGATCTACATTCTTTATATCCCACCTGACATGACCTAGAACAAAGCACTCTCTTGTGACCCATTTCTGGTGAGAAAGTGCTTCCTGTTTTGGGCAATGTGGGGACTGGGTGAAATCAACTCTATAAGATAGAAGCATCAATTTTATCATTTTTTAACTGATAGCTTGTGGAAAATTGTTTTTCATCTTGTCTACATCCCGGCCATGCCAGCTGACATGACCTAGAACAAAGCACTCTCTGGAGTCCCATTTCTAGTGAGAAAGTGCTTCCTGTTTTGGGCAATGTGGGAACTGGGTTAAATCATCTACTCAAAATAGAAGCACCATTTAACTTAATATGGCACCGATAGTTGATGGAAAATGTAATACTTTTTGCTTCTGATCTACATTCTTTATACCCCACCTGACATGACCTAGAGAAAAGCACTCTCTGGAGTCCCATGTCTGGTGAGAAAGTGCTTCCTGTTTTGGGCAATGTGGAAACTAGGTTAAGTTTCCAGTCATCGTTCAGCATGCCATAGTTTTCATGCTAACAATTCTATTTATTTTTAAGCTCAGTCAAAGAAGGTAACTTGACGTTGTCCAATCTTCTGTAATGGCAGTCTAGTTTGAGTAAAGGGGAGAGCCTAATAACTACATTCATTCACCACACAACTTTTTCCTAGAAGCCATTTCAAAAAGATTCAAAGTATGCAACACTCTAAACTCGGCACCATCCTGTGGAAAAAATAATTTGGGGACAGTGCTGTTGTGCTTGGGGCATTGTGAAGCCATAATCCCAGAGGCTGAATGGATCAGGCATCTTGCAAATCCAAACATTTTGAAAAGTAAAAAACGGTTATTATGAACCCATTTTTACTTTAATTCAGTTACCGTATTTTACCGCTTTAACTTGATTATTTTGGGGACAGAAATTCTATTTATGTGGGATTTTTAACATCAGACAAAATTGCTCTCCCAAACAACAGAATATGGACAGTGTTAAGTCAAGCCTTAGCCCTCAATTGCAAATTTTAAAGCAATGTATTTTTTGATTTGAACCCAAACCTCTATACTGTTGATACTTGATTCTTTACCCATTTTTGACAAATCCTTAATCCACAAGATTGACCTGAAAATGTCTTGAAGTACGCTTTTATAAATGAGTACCTTCATTCCTTGGCTTTTCATATTTTTTAAGGTTACAAATGTTCTATGTGGCTAAGCTAATTTTTCATTTTTTTAAATCATGGTCCATAGTATTTTCCAGTTTACACCTTTCAATAGAGGTTTCAGTTGAGCTCTATCATTGTTATGCTGAACTAGGAGCCTGCAAGATATGTTGATTGGGGACAACACCCGTTACCCCCACCCAGCACCCCAATTTGCATCCCTGTTGTTGACAGATAGGCCCTCCTCCCCCTGATTGGATAATAGGGCATATGTTTAGTGCTATAAAAGGGTTGGAAGTCAGTCTGCTTTCAGTGTGCTCTCGAACTTGTAGAGAAGATTTATCTGCTGACGGCAAGTTCAAGATATTAGGCAAGCAAAAAAATGGATCTCTCAAGACTTCCGGAATATGCTGACTTCAAACATCCAAGCTTAAATCACCCAGAACAAAGCATTCTCTTGTGTTGCATCTCTGGTAAGAAAGTGCTTCCTGTTTAGGGCAATGTGGGCTTTGGGTTACATCACGCAGCAAAGGAGGAAGCATTGCTCTTTAAATATTATTCTGTTATTTCAACAAAACTGCAATGATTAGCTCTCTTTCATCTTATTTATGCTTTATATCCCACCTGACATGACCTAGAACAAAGCACTCTCTTGTGACCCATTTCTGGTGAGAAAGTGCTTCCTGTTTTGGGCAATGTGGGGACTGGGTTAAATCAACTCCTCAAGACAGAAGCATCGATTTTATCATTTTTTAACTGAGAGCTTGTGGAAAATTGTTTTTCATCTTGTCTACATCCTGGCCATGCCAGCTCACATGACCTAGAACAAAGCACTCTCTGGAGTCCCATTTCTAGTGAGAAAGTGCTTCCTGTTTTGGGCAATGTGGGAACTGGGTTAAATCATCTACTCAAAATAGAAGCACCATTTAACTTAATATGGCACCGATAGTTGATGGAAAATGTAATACTTTTTGCTTCTGATCTACATTCTTTATATCCCACCTGACATGACCTAGAACAAAGCACTCTCTTGTGACCCATTTCTGGTGAGAAAGTGCTTCCTGTTTTGGGCAATGTGGGGACTGGGTGAAATCAACTCTATAAGATAGAAGCATCAATTTTATCATTTTTTAACTGATAGCTTGTGGAAAATTGTTTTTCATCTTGTCTACATCCCGGCCATGCCAGCTGACATGACCTAGAACAAAGCACTCTCTGGAGTCCCATTTCTAGTGAGAAAGTGCTTCCTGTTTTGGGCAATGTGGGAACTGGGTTAAATCATCTACTCAAAATAGAAGCACCATTTAACTTAATATGGCACCGATAGTTGATGGAAAATGTAATACTTTTTGCTTCTGATCTACATTCTTTATACCCCACCTGACATGACCTAGAGAAAAGCACTCTCTGGAGTCCCATGTCTGGTGAGAAAGTGCTTCCTGTTTTGGGCAATGTGGAAACTAGGTTAAGTTTCCAGTCATCGTTCAGCATGCCATAGTTTTCATGCTAACAATTCTATTTATTTTTAAGCTCAGTCAAAGAAGGTAACTTGACGTTGTCCAATCTTCTGTAATGGCAGTCTAGTTTGAGTAAAGGGGAGAGCCTAATAACTACATTCATTCACCACACAACTTTTTCCTAGAAGCCATTTCAAAAAGATTCAAAGTATGCAACACTCTAAACTCGGCACCATCCTGTGGAAAAAATAATTTGGGGACAGTGCTGTTGTGCTTGGGGCATTGTGAAGCCATAATCCCAGAGGCTGAATGGATCAGGCATCTTGCAAATCCAAACATTTTGAAAAGTAAAAAACGGTTATTATGAACCCATTTTTACTTTAATTCAGTTACCGTATTTTACCGCTTTAACTTGATTATTTTGGGGACAGAAATTCTATTTATGTGGGATTTTTAACATCAGACAAAATTGCTCTCCCAAACAACAGAATATGGACAGTGTTAAGTCAAGCCTTAGCCCTCAATTGCAAATTTTAAAGCAATGTATTTTTTTATTTGAACCCAAACCTCTATACTGTTGATACTTGATTCTTTACCCATTTTTGACAAATCCTTAATCCACAAGATTGACCTGAAAATGTCTTGAAGTACGCTTTTATAAATGAGTACCTTCATTCCTTGGCTTTTCATATTTTTTAAGGTTACAAATGTTTTATGTGACTAAGCTAATTTTTCATTTTTTAAATCATGGTCCATAGTATTTTCCAGTTTACACCTTTCAATAGAGGTTTCAGTTGCGCTCTATCATTGTTATGCTGAACTAGGAGCCTGCAAGATATGTTGATTGGGGACAACACCCGTTACCCCCACCCAGCACCCCAATTTGCATCCCTGTTGTTGACAGATAGGCCCTCCTCCCCCTGATTGGATAATAGGGCATATGTTTAGTGCTATAAAAGGGTTGGAAGTCAGTCTGCTTTCAGTGTGCTCTCGAACTTGTAGAGAAGATTTATCTGCTGACGGCAAGTTCAAGATATTAGGCAAGCAAAAAAATGGATCTCTCAAGACTTCCGGAATATGCTGACTTCAAACATCCAAGCTTAAATCACCCAGAACAAAGCATTCTCTTGTGTTGCATCTCTGGTAAGAAAGTGCTTCCTGTTTAGGGCAATGTGGGCTTTGGGTTACATCACGCAGCAAAGGAGGAAGCATTGCTCTTTAAATATTATTCTGTTATTTCAACAAAACTGCAATGATTAGCTCTCTTTCATCTTATTTATGCTTTATATCCCACCTGACATGACCTAGAACAAAGCACTCTCTTGTGACCCATTTCTGGTGAGAAAGTGCTTCCTGTTTTGGGCAATGTGGGGACTGGGTTAAATCAACTCCTCAAGACAGAAGCATCGATTTTATCATTTTTTAACTGAGCTTGTGGAAAATTGTTTTTCATCTTGTCTACATCCTGGCCATGCCAGCTCACATGACCTAGAACAAAGCACTCTCTGGAGTCCCATTTCTAGTGAGAAAGTGCTTCCTGTTTTGGGCAATGTGGGAACTGGGTTAAATCATCTACTCAAAATAGAAGCACCATTTAACTTAATATGGCACCGATAGTTGATGGAAAATGTAATACTTTTTGCTTCTGATCTACATTCTTTATATCCCACCTGACATGACCTAGAACAAAGCACTCTCTTGTGACCCATTTCTGGTGAGAAAGTGCTTCCTGTTTTGGGCAATGTGGGGACTGGGTGAAATCAACTCTATAAGATAGAAGCATCAATTTTATCATTTTTTAACTGATAGCTTGTGGAAAATTGTTTTTCATCTTGTCTACATCCCGGCCATGCCAGCTGACATGACCTAGAACAAAGTACTCTCTGGAGTCCCATTTCTAGTGAGAAAGTGCTTCCTGTTTTGGGCAATGTGGGAACTGGGTTAAATCATCTACTCAAAATAGAAGCACCATTTAACTTAATATGGCACCGATAGTTGATGGAAAATGTAATACTTTTTGCTTCTGATCTACATTCTTTATACCCCACCTGACATGACCTAGAGAAAAGCACTCTCTGGAGTCCCATGTCTGGTGAGAAAGTGCTTCCTGTTTTGGGCAATGTGGAAACTAGGTTAAGTTTCCAGTCATCGTTCAGCATGCCATAGTTTTCATGCTAACAATTCTATTTATTTTTAAGCTCAGTCAAAGAAGGTAACTTGACGTTGTCCAATCTTCTGTAATGGCAGTCTAGTTTGAGTAAAGGGGAGAGCCTAATAACTACATTCATTCACCACACAACTTTTTCCTAGAAGCCATTTCAAAAAGATTCAAAGTATGCAACACTCTAAACTCGGCACCATCCTGTGGAAAAAATAATTTGGGGACAGTGCTGTTGTGCTTGGGGCATTGTGAAGCCATAATCCCAGAGGCTGAATGGATCAGGCATCTTGCAAATCCAAACATTTTGAAAAGTAAAAAACGGTTATTATGAACCCATTTTTACTTTAATTCAGTTACCGTATTTTACCGCTTTAACTTGATTATTTTGGGGACAGAAATTCTATTTATGTGGGATTTTTAACATCAGACAAAATTGCTCTCCCAAACAACAGAATATGGACAGTGTTAAGTCAAGCCTTAGCCCTCAATTGCAAATTTTAAAGCAATGTATTTTTTTATTTGAACCCAAACCTCTATACTGTTGATACTTGATTCTTTACCCATTTTTGACAAATCCTTAATCCACAAGATTGACCTGAAAATGTCTTGAAGTACGCTTTTATAAATGAGTACCTTCATTCCTTGGCTTTTCATATTTTTTAAGGTTACAAATGTTTTATGTGACTAAGCTAATTTTTCATTTTTTAAATCATGGTCCATAGTATTTTCCAGTTTACACCTTTCAATAGAGGTTTCAGTTGCGCTCTATCATTGTTATGCTGAACTAGGAGCCTGCAAGATATGTTGATTGGGGACAACACCCGTTACCCCCACCCAGCACCCCAATTTGCATCCCTGTTGTTGACAGATAGGCCCTCCTCCCCCTGATTGGATAATAGGGCATATGTTTAGGGCTATAAAAGGGTTGGAAGTCAGTCTGCTTTCAGTGTGCTCTCGAACTTGTAGAGAAGATTTATCTGCTGACGGCAAGTTCAAGATATTAGGCAAGCAAAAAAATGGATCTCTCAAGACTTCCGGAATATGCTGACTTCGAACATCCAAGCTTAAATCACACAGAAAAAAGCATTCTCTTGTGTTGCATCTCTGGTAAGAAAGTGCTTCCTGTTTAGGGCAATGTGGGCTTTGGGTTACATCACGCAGCAAAGGAGGAAGCATTGCTCTTTAAATATTATTCTGTTATTTCAACAAAACTGCAATGATTAGCTCTCTTTCATCTTATTTATGCTTTATATCCCACCTGACATGACCTAGAACAAAGCACTCTCTTGTGACCCATTTCTGGTGAGAAAGTGCTTCCTGTTTTGGGCAATGTGGGGACTGGGTTAAATCAACTCCTCAAGACAGAAGCATCGATTTTATCATTTTTTAACTGAGAGCTTGTGGAAAATTGTTTTTCATCTTGTCTACATCCTGGCCATGCCAGCTCACATGACCTAGAACAAAACACTCTCTGGAGTCCCATTTCTAGTGAGAAAGTGCTTCCTGTTTTGGGCAATGTGGGAACTGGGTTAAATCATCTACTCAAAATAGAAGCACCATTTAACTTAATATGGCACCGATAGTTGATGGAAAATGTAATACTTTTTGCTTCTGATCTACATTCTTTATATCCCACCTGACATGACCTAGAACAAAGCACTCTCTTGTGACCCATTTCTGGTGAGAAAGTGCTTCCTGTTTTGGGCAATGTGGGGACTGGGTGAAATCAACTCTATAAGATAGAAGCATCAATTTTATCATTTTTTAACTGATAGCTTGTGGAAAATTGTTTTTCATCTTGTCTACATCCCGACCATGCCAGCTGACATGACCTAGAACAAAGCACTCTCTGGAGTCCCATTTCTAGTGAGAAAGTGCTTCCTGTTTTGGGCAATGTGGGAACTGGGTTAAATCATCTACTCAAAATAGAAGCACCATTTAACTTAATATGGCACCGATAGTTGATGGAAAATGTAATACTTTTTGCTTCTGATCTACATTCTTTATACCCCACCTGACATGACCTAGAGAAAAGCACTCTCTGGAGTCCCATGTCTGGTGAGAAAGTGCTTCCTGTTTTGGGCAATGTGGAAACTAGGTTAAGTTTCCAGTCATCGTTCAGCATGCCATAGTTTTCATGCTAACAATTCTATTTATTTTTAAGCTCAGTCAAAGAAGGTAACTTGACGTTGTCCAATCTTCTGTAATGGCAGTCTAGTTTGAGTAAAGGGGAGAGCCTAATAACTACATTCATTCACCACACAACTTTTTCCTAGAAGCCATTTCAAAAAGATTCAAAGTATGCAACACTCTAAACTCGGCACCATCCTGTGGAAAAAATAATTTGGGGACAGTGCTGTTGTGCTTGGGGCATTGTGAAGCCATAATCCCAGAGGCTGAATGGATCAGGCATCTTGCAAATCCAAACATTTTGAAAAGTAAAAAACGGTTATTATGAACCCATTTTTACTTTAATTCAGTTACCGTATTTTACCGCTTTAACTTGATTATTTTGGGGACAGAAATTCTATTTATGTGGGATTTTTAACATCAGACAAAATTGCTCTCCCAAACAACAGAATATGGACAGTGTTAAGTCAAGCCTTAGCCCTCAATTGCAAATTTTAAAGCAATGTATTTTTTTATTTGAACCCAAACCTCTATACTGTTGATACTTGATTCTTTACCCATTTTTGACAAATCCTTAATCCACAAGATTGACCTGAAAATGTCTTGAAGTACGCTTTTATAAATGAGTACCTTCATTCCTTGGCTTTTCATATTTTTTAAGGTTACAAATGTTTTATGTGACTAAGCTAATTTTTCATTTTTTAAATCATGGTCCATAGTATTTTCCAGTTTACACCTTTCAATAGAGGTTTCAGTTGCGCTCTATCATTGTTATGCTGAACTAGGAGCCTGCAAGATATGTTGATTGGGGACAACACCCGTTACCCCCACCCAGCACCCCAATTTGCATCCCTGTTGTTGACAGATAGGCCCTCCTCCCCCTGATTGGATAATAGGGCATATGTTTAGGGCTATAAAAGGGTTGGAAGTCAGTCTGCTTTCAGTGTGCTCTCGAACTTGTAGAGAAGATTTATCTGCTGACGGCAAGTTCAAGATATTAGGCAAGCAAAAAAATGGATCTCTCAAGACTTCCGGAATATGCTGACTTCGAACATCCAAGCTTAAATCACACAGAAAAAAGCATTCTCTTGTGTTGCATCTCTGGTAAGAAAGTGCTTCCTGTTTAGGGCAATGTGGGCTTTGGGTTACATCACGCAGCAAAGGAGGAAGCATTGCTCTTTAAATATTATTCTGTTATTTCAACAAAACTGCAATGATTAGCTCTCTTTCATCTTATTTATGCTTTATATCCCACCTGACATGACCTAGAACAAAGCACTCTCTTGTGACCCATTTCTGGTGAGAAAGTGCTTCCTGTTTTGGGCAATGTGGGGACTGGGTTAAATCAACTCCTCAAGACAGAAGCATCGATTTTATCATTTTTTAACTGAGAGCTTGTGGAAAATTGTTTTTCATCTTGTCTACATCCTGGCCATGCCAGCTCACATGACCTAGAACAAAGCACTCTCTGGAGTCCCATTTCTAGTGAGAAAGTGCTTCCTGTTTTGGGCAATGTGGGAACTGGGTTAAATCATCTACTCAAAATAGAAGCACCATTTAACTTAATATGGCACCGATAGTTGATGGAAAATGTAATACTTTTTGCTTCTGATCTACATTCTTTATATCCCACCTGACATGACCTAGAACAAAGCACTCTCTTGTGACCCATTTCTGGTGAGAAAGTGCTTCCTGTTTTGGGCAATGTGGGGACTGGGTGAAATCAACTCTATAAGATAGAAGCATCAATTTTATCATTTTTTAACTGATAGCTTGTGGAAAATTGTTTTTCATCTTGTCTACATCCCGGCCATGCCAGCTGACATGACCTAGAACAAAGCACTCTCTGGAGTCCCATTTCTAGTGAGAAAGTGCTTCCTGTTTTGGGCAATGTGGGAACTGGGTTAAATCATCTACTCAAAATAGAAGCACCATTTAACTTAATATGGCACCGATAGTTGATGGAAAATGTAATACTTTTTGCTTCTGATCTACATTCTTTATACCCCACCTGACATGACCTAGAGAAAAGCACTCTCTGGAGTCCCATGTCTGGTGAGAAAGTGCTTCCTGTTTTGGGCAATGTGGAAACTAGGTTAAGTTTCCAGTCATCGTTCAGCATGCCATAGTTTTCATGCTAACAATTCTATTTATTTTTAAGCTCAGTCAAAGAAGGTAACTTGACGTTGTCCAATCTTCTGTAATGGCAGTCTAGTTTGAGTAAAGGGGAGAGCCTAATAACTACATTCATTCACCACACAACTTTTTCCTAGAAGCCATTTCAAAAAGATTCAAAGTATGCAACACTCTAAACTCGGCACCATCCTGTGGAAAAAATAATTTGGGGACAGTGCTGTTGTGCTTGGGGCATTGTGAAGCCATAATCCCAGAGGCTGAATGGATCAGGCATCTTGCAAATCCAAACATTTTGAAAAGTAAAAAACGGTTATTATGAACCCATTTTTACTTTAATTCAGTTACCGTATTTTACCGCTTTAACTTGATTATTTTGGGGACAGAAATTCTATTTATGTGGGATTTTTAACATCAGACAAAATTGCTCTCCCAAACAACAGAATATGGACAGTGTTAAGTCAAGCCTTAGCCCTCAATTGCAAATTTTAAAGCAATGTATTTTTTTATTTGAACCCAAACCTCTATACTGTTGATACTTGATTCTTTACCCATTTTTGACAAATCCTTAATCCACAAGATTGACCTGAAAATGTCTTGAAGTACGCTTTTATAAATGAGTACCTTCATTCCTTGGCTTTTCATATTTTTTAAGGTTACAAATGTTTTATGTGACTAAGCTAATTTTTCATTTTTTAAATCATGGTCCATAGTATTTTCCAGTTTACACCTTTCAATAGAGGTTTCAGTTGCGCTCTATCATTGTTATGCTGAACTAGGAGCCTGCAAGATATGTTGATTGGGGACAACACCCGTTACCCCCACCCAGCACCCCAATTTGCATCCCTGTTGTTGACAGATAGGCCCTCCTCCCCCTGATTGGATAATAGGGCATATGTTTAGGGCTATAAAAGGGTTGGAAGTCAGTCTGCTTTCAGTGTGCTCTCGAACTTGTAGAGAAGATTTATCTGCTGACGGCAAGTTCAAGATATTAGGCAAGCAAAAAAATGGATCTCTCAAGACTTCCGGAATATGCTGACTTCAAACATCCAAGCTTAAATCACCCAGAACAAAGCACTCTCTTGTGACCCATTTCTGGTGAGAAAGTGCTTCCTGTTTTGGGCAATGTGGGGACTGGGTTAAATCAACTCCTCAAGACAGAAGCATCGATTTTATCATTTTTTAACTGAGAGCTTGTGGAAAATTGTTTTTCATCTTGTCTACATCCTGGCCATGCCAGCTCACATGACCTAGAACAAAACACTCTCTGGAGTCCCATTTCTAGTGAGAAAGTGCTTCCTGTTTTGGGCAATGTGGGAACTGGGTTAAATCATCTACTCAAAATAGAAGCACCATTTAACTTAATATGGCACCGATAGTTGATGGAAAATGTAATACTTTTTGCTTCTGATCTACATTCTTTATACCCCACCTGACATGACCTAGAGAAAAGCACTCTCTGGAGTCCCATGTCTGGTGAGAAAGTGCTTCCTGTTTTGGGCAATGTGGAAACTAGGTTAAGTTTCCAGTCATCGTTCAGCATGTCATAGTTTTCATGCTAACAATTCTATTTATTTTTAAGCTCAGTCAAAGAAGGTAACTTGACGTTGTCCAATCTTCTGTAATGGCAGTCTAGTTTGAGTAAAGGGGAGAGCCTAATAACTACATTCATTCACCACACAACTTTTTCCTAGAAGCCATTTCAAAAAGATTCAAAGTATGCAACACTCTAAACTCGGCACCATCCTGTGGAAAAAATAATTTGGGGACAGTGTTGTTGTGCTTGGGGCATTGTGAAGCCATAATCCCAGAGGCTGAATGGATCAGGCATCTTGCAAATCCAAACATTTTGAAAAGTAAAAAACGGTTATTATGAACCCATTTTTACTTTAATTCAGTTACCGTATTTTACCGCTTTAACTTGATTATTTTGGGGACAGAAATTCTATTTATGTGGGATTTTTAACATCAGACAAAATTGCTCTCCCAAACAACAGAATATGGACAGTGTTAAGTCAAGCCTTAGCCCTCAATTGCAAATTTTAAAGCAATGTATTTTTTTATTTGAACCCAAACCTCTATACTGTTGATACTTGATTCTTTACCCATTTTTGACAAATCCTTAATCCACAAGATTGACCTGAAAATGTCTTGAAGTACGCTTTTATAAATGAGTACCTTCATTCCTTGGCTTTTCATATTTTTTAAGGTTACAAATGTTCTATGTGACTAAGCTAATTTTTCATTTTTTAAATCATGGTCCATAGTATTTTCCAGTTTACACCTTTCAATAGAGGTTTCAGTTGCGCTCTATCATTGTTATGCTGAACTAGGAGCCTGCAAGATATGTTGATTGGGGACAACACCCGTTACCCCCACCCAGCACCCCAATTTGCATCCCTGTTGTTGACAGATAGGCCCTCCTCCCCCTGATTGGATAATAGGGCATATGTTTAGGGCTATAAAAGGGTTGGAAGTCAGTCTGCTTTCAGTGTGCTCTCGAACTTGTAGAGAAGATTTATCTGCTGACGGCAAGTTCAAGATATTAGGCAAGCAAAAAAATGGATCTCTCAAGACTTCCGGAATATGATGACTTCAAACATCCAAGCTTAAATCACCCAGAACAAAGCATTCTCTTGTGTTGCATCTCTGGTAAGAAAGTGCTTCCTGTTTAGGGCAATGTGGGCTTTGGGTTACATCACGCAGCAAAGGAGGAAGCATTGCTCTTTAAATATTATTCTGTTATTTCAACAAAACTGCAATGATTAGCTCTCTTTCATCTTATTTATGCTTTATATCCCACCTGACATGACCTAGAACAAAGCACTCTCTTGTGACCCATTTCTGGTGAGAAAGTGCTTCCTGTTTTGGGCAATGTGGGGACTGGGTTAAATCAACTCCTCAAGACAGAAGCATCGATTTTATCATTTTTTAACTGAGAGCTTGTGGAAAATTGTTTTTCATCTTGTCTACATCCTGGCCATGCCAGCTCACATGACCTAGAACAAAACACTCTCTGGAGTCCCATTTCTAGTGAGAAAGTGCTTCCTGTTTTGGGCAATGTGGGAACTGGGTTAAATCATCTACTCAAAATAGAAGCACCATTTAACTTAATATGGCACCGATAGTTGATGGAAAATGTAATACTTTTTGCTTCTGATCTACATTCTTTATACCCCACCTGACATGACCTAGAACAAAGCACTCTCTTGTGACCCATTTCTGGTGAGAAAGTGCTTCCTGTTTTGGGCAATGTGGGGACTGGGTGAAATCAACTCTATAAGATAGAAGCATCAATTTTATCATTTTTTAACTGATAGCTTGTGGAAAATTGTTTTTCATCTTGTCTACATCCCGGCCATGCCAGCTGACATGACCTAGAACAAAGCACTCTCTGGAGTCCCATTTCTAGTGAGAAAGTGCTTCCTGTTTTGGGCAATGTGGGAACTGGGTTAAATCATCTACTCAAAATAGAAGCACCATTTAACTTAATATGGCACCGATAGTTGATGGAAAATGTAATACTTTTTGCTTCTGATCTACATTCTTTATACCCCACCTGACATGACCTAGAGAAAAGCACTCTCTGGAGTCCCATGTCTGGTGAGAAAGTGCTTCCTGTTTTGGGCAATGTGGAAACTAGGTTAAGTTTCCAGTCATCGTTCAGCATGCCATAGTTTTCATGCTAACAATTCTATTTATTTTTAAGCTCAGTCAAAGAAGGTAACTTGACGTTGTCCAATCTTCTGTAATGGCAGTCTAGTTTGAGTAAAGGGGAGAGCCTAATAACTACATTCATTCACCACACAACTTTTTCCTAGAAGCCATTTCAAAAAGATTCAAAGTATGCAACACTCTAAACTCGGCACCATCCTGTGGAAAAAATAATTTGGGGACAGTGCTGTTGTGCTTGGGGCATTGTGAAGCCATAATCCCAGAGGCTGAATGGATCAGGCATCTTGCAAATCCAAACATTTTGAAAAGTAAAAAACGGTTATTATGAACCCATTTTTACTTTAATTCAGTTACCGTATTTTACCGCTTTAACTTGATTATTTTGGGGACAGAAATTCTATTTATGTGGGATTTTTAACATCAGACAAAATTGCTCTCCCAAACAACAGAATATGGACAGTGTTAAGTCAAGCCTTAGCCCTCAATTGCAAATTTTAAAGCAATGTATTTTTTGATTTGAACCCAAACCTCTATACTGTTGATACTTGATTCTTTACCCATTTTTGACAAATCCTTAATCCACAAGATTGACCTGAAAATGTCTTGAAGTACGCTTTTATAAATGAGTACCTTCATTCCTTGGCTTTTCATATTTTTTAAGGTTACAAATGTTCTATGTGACTAAGCTAATTTTTCATTTTTTAAATCATGGTCCATAGTATTTTCCAGTTTACACCTTTCAATAGAGGTTTCAGTTGCGCTCTATCAGTGTTATGCTGAACTAGAAGCCTGCAAGATATGTTGATTGGGGACAACACCCGTTACCCCCACCCAGCACCCCAATTTGCATCCCTGTTGTTGACAGATAGGCCCTCCTCCCCCTGATTGGATAATAGGGCATATGTTTAGGGCTATAAAAGAGTTGGAAGTCAGTCTGCTTTCAGTGTGCTCTCGAACTTGTAGAGAAGATTTATCTGCTGACGGCAAGTTCAAGATATTAGGCAAGCAAAAAAATGGATCTCTCAAGACTTCCGGAATATGCTGACTTCAAACATCCAAGCTTAAATCACCCAGAACAAAGCATTCTCTTGTGTTGCATCTCTGGTAAGAAAGTGCTTCCTGTTTAGGGCAATGTGGGCTTTGGGTTACATCACGCAGCAAAGGAGGAAGCATTGCTCTTTAAATATTATTCTGTTATTTCAACAAAACTGCAATGATTAGCTCTCTTTCATCTTATTTATGCTTTATATCCCACCTGACATGACCTAGAACAAAGCACTCTCTTGTGACCCATTTCTGGTGAGAAAGTGCTTCCTGTTTTGGGCAATGTGGGGACTGGGTTAAATCAACTCCTCAAGACAGAAGCATCGATTTTATCATTTTTTAACTGAGAGCTTGTGGAAAATTGTTTTTCATCTTGTCTACATCCTGGCCATGCCAGCTCACATGACCTAGAACAAAACACTCTCTGGAGTCCCATTTCTAGTGAGAAAGTGCTTCCTGTTTTGGGCAATGTGGGAACTGGGTTAAATCATCTACTCAAAATAGAAGCACCATTTAACTTAATATGGCACCGATAGTTGATGGAAAATGTAATACTTTTTGCTTCTGATCTACATTCTTTATATCCCACCTGACATGACCTAGAACAAAGCACTCTCTTGTGACCCATTTCTGGTGAGAAAGTGCTTCCTGTTTTGGGCAATGTGGGGACTGGGTCAAATCAACTCTATAAGATAGAAGCATCAATTTTATCATTTTTTAACTGATAGCTTGTGGAAAATTGTTTTTCATCTTGTCTACATCCCGGCCATGCCAGCTGACATGACCTAGAACAAAGCACTCTCTGGAGTCCCATTTCTAGTGAGAAAGTGCTTCCTGTTTTGGGCAATGTGGGAACTGGGTTAAATCATCTACTCAAAATAGAAGCACCATTTAACTTAATATGGCACCGATAGTTGATGGAAAATGTAATACTTTTTGCTTCTGATCTACATTCTTTATACCCCACCTGACATGACCTAGAGAAAAGCACTCTCTGGAGTCCCATGTCTGGTGAGAAAGTGCTTCCTGTTTTGGGCAATGTGGAAACTAGGTTAAGTTTCCAGTCATCGTTCAGCATGCCATAGTTTTCATGCTAACAATTCTATTTATTTTTAAGCTCAGTCAAAGAAGGTAACTTGACGTTGTCCAATCTTCTGTAATGGCAGTCTAGTTTGAGTAAAGGGGAGAGCCTAATAACTACATTCATTCACCACACAACTTTTTCCTAGAAGCCATTTCAAAAAGATTCAAAGTATGCAACACTCTAAACTCGGCACCATCCTGTGGAAAAAATAATTTGGGGACAGTGCTGTTGTGCTTGGGGCATTGTGAAGCCATAATCCCAGAGGCTGAATGGATCAGGCATCTTGCAAATCCAAACATTTTGAAAAGTAAAAAACGGTTATTATGAACCCATTTTTACTTTAATTCAGTTACCGTATTTTACCGCTTTAACTTGATTATTTTGGGGACAGAAATTCTATTTATGTGGGATTTTTAACATCAGACAAAATTGCTCTCCCAAACAACAGAATATGGACAGTGTTAAGTCAAGCCTTAGCCCTCAATTGCAAATTTTAAAGCAATGTATTTTTTGATTTGAACCCAAACCTCTATACTGTTGATACTTGATTCTTTACCCATTTTTGACAAATCCTTAATCCACAAGATTGACCTGAAAATGTCTTGAAGTACGCTTTTATAAATGAGTACCTTCATTCCTTGGCTTTTCATATTTTTTAAGGTTACAAATGTTCTATGTGACTAAGCTAATTTTTCATTTTTTAAATCATGGTCCATAGTATTTTCCAGTTTACACCTTTCAATAGAGGTTTCAGTTGCGCTCTATCATTGTTATGCTGAACTAGGAGCCTGCAAGATATGTTGATTGGGGACAACACCCGTTACCCCCACCCAGCACCCCAATTTGCATCCCTGTTGTTGACAGATAGGCCCTCCTCCCCCTGATTGGATAATAGGGCATATGTTTAGGGCTATAAAAGGGTTGGAAGTCAGTCTGCTTTCAGTGTGCTCTCGAACTTGTAGAGAAGATTTATCTGCTGACGGCAAGTTCAAGATATTAGGCAAGCAAAAAAATGGATCTCTCAAGACTTCCGGAATATGCTGACTTCAAACATCCAAGCTTAAATCACCCAGAACAAAGCATTCTCTTGTGTTGCATCTCTGGTAAGAAAGTGCTTCCTGTTTAGGGCAATGTGGGCTTTGGGTTACATCACGCAGCAAAGGAGGAAGCATTGCTCTTTAAATATTATTCTGTTATTTCAACAAAACTGCAATGATTAGCTCTCTTTCATCTTATTTATGCTTTATATCCCACCTGACATGACCTAGAACAAAGCACTCTCTTGTGACCCATTTCTGGTGAGAAAGTGCTTCCTGTTTTGGGCAATGTGGGGACTGGGTTAAATCAACTCCTCAAGACAGAAGCATCGATTTTATCATTTTTTAACTGAGAGCTTGTGGAAAATTGTTTTTCATCTTGTCTACATCCTGGCCATGCCAGCTCACATGACCTAGAACAAAGCACTCTCTGGAGTCCCATTTCTAGTGAGAAAGTGCTTCCTGTTTTGGGCAATGTGGGAACTGGGTTAAATCATCTACTCAAAATAGAAGCACCATTTAACTTAATATGGCACCGATAGTTGATGGAAAATGTAATACTTTTTGCTTCTGATCTACATTCTTTATATCCCACCTGACATGACCTAGAACAAAGCACTCTCTTGTGACCCATTTCTGGTGAGAAAGTGCTTCCTGTTTTGGGCAATGTGGGGACTGGGTGAAATCAACTCTATAAGATAGAAGCATCAATTTTATCATTTTTTAACTGATAGCTTGTGGAAAATTGTTTTTCATCTTGTCTACATCCCGGCCATGCCAGCTGACATGACCTAGAACAAAGCACTCTCTGGAGTCCCATTTCTAGTGAGAAAGTGCTTCCTGTTTTGGGCAATGTGGGAACTGGGTTAAATCATCTACTCAAAATAGAAGCACCATTTAACTTAATATGGCACCGATAGTTGATGGAAAATGTAATACTTTTTGCTTCTGATCTGCATTCTTTATACCCCACCTGACATGACCTAGAGAAAAGCACTCTCTGGAGTCCCATGTCTGGTGAGAAAGTGCTTCCTGTTTTGGGCAATGTGGAAACTAGGTTAAGTTTCCAGTCATCGTTCAGCATGCCATAGTTTTCATGCTAACAATTCTATTTATTTTTAAGCTCAGTCAAAGAAGGTAACTTGACGTTGTCCAATCTTCTGTAATGGCAGTCTAGTTTGAGTAAAGGGGAGAGCCTAATAACTACATTCATTCACCACACAACTTTTTCCTAGAAGCCATTTCAAAAAGATTCAAAGTATGCAACACTCTAAACTCGGCACCATCCTGTGGAAAAAATAATTTGGGGACAGTGCTGTTGTGCTTGGGGCATTGTGAAGCCATAATCCCAGAGGCTGAATGGATCAGGCATCTTGCAAATCCAAACATTTTGAAAAGTAAAAAACGGTTATTATGAACCCATTTTTACTTTAATTCAGTTACCGTATTTTACCGCTTTAACTTGATTATTTTGGGGACAGAAATTCTATTTATGTGGGATTTTTAACATCAGACAAAATTGCTCTCCCAAACAACAGAATATGGACAGTGTTAAGTCAAGCCTTAGTCCTCAATTGCAAATTTTAAAGCAATGTATTTTTTTATTTGAACCCAAACCTCTATACTGTTGATACTTGATTCTTTACCCATTTTTGACAAATCCTTAATCCACAAGATTGACCTGAAAATGTCTTGAAGTACGCTTTTATAAATGAGTACCTTCATTCCTTGGCTTTTCATATTTTTTAAGGTTACAAATGTTCTATGTGACTAAGCTAATTTTTCATTTTTTAAATCATGGTCCATAGTATTTTCCAGTTTACACCTTTCAATAGAGGTTTCAGTTGCGCTCTATCATTGTTATGCTGAACTAGGAGCCTGCAAGATATGTTGATTGGGGACAACACCCGTTACCCCCACCCAGCACCCCAATTTGCATCCCTGTTGTTGACAGATAGGCCCTCCTCCCCCTGATTGGATAATAGGGCATATGTTTAGGGCTATAAAAGGGTTGGAAGTCAGTCTGCTTTCAGTGTGCTCTCGAACTTGTAGAGAAGATTTATCTGCTGACGGCAAGTTCAAGATATTAGGCAAGCAAAAAAATGGATCTCTCAAGACTTCCGGAATATGCTGACTTCAAACATCCAAGCTTAAATCACCCAGAACAAAGCATTCTCTTGTGTTGCATCTCTGGTAAGAAAGTGCTTCCTGTTTAGGGCAATGTGGGCTTTGGGTTACATCACGCAGCAAAGGAGGAAGCATTGCTCTTTAAATATTATTCTGTTATTTCAACAAAACTGCAATGATTAGCTCTCTTTCATCTTATTTATGCTTTATATCCCACCTGACATGACCTAGAACAAAGCACTCTCTTGTGACCCATTTCTGGTGAGAAAGTGCTTCCTGTTTTGGGCAATGTGGGGACTGGGTTAAATCAACTCCTCAAGACAGAAGCATTGATTTTATCATTTTTTAACTGAGAGCTTGTGGAAAATTGTTTTTCATCTTGTCTACATCCTGGCCATGCCAGCTCACATGACCTAGAACAAAACACTCTCTGGAGTCCCATTTCTAGTGAGAAAGTGCTTCCTGTTTTGGGCAATGTGGGAACTGGGTTAAATCATCTACTCAAAATAGAAGCACCATTTAACTTAATATGGCACCGATAGTTGATGGAAAATGTAATACTTTTTGCTTCTGATCTACATTCTTTATACCCCACCTGACATGACCTAGAACAAAGCACTCTCTTGTGACCCATTTCTGGTGAGAAAGTGCTTCCTGTTTTGGGCAATGTGGGGACTGGGTCAAATCAACTCTATAAGATAGAAGCATCAATTTTATCTTTTTTTAACTGATAGCTTGTGGAAAATTGTTTTTCATCTTGTCTACATCCCGGCCATGCCAGCTGACATGACCTAGAACAAAGCACTCTCTGGAGTCCCATTTCTAGTGAGAAAGTGCTTCCTGTTTTGGGCAATGTGGGAACTGGGTTAAATCATCTACTCAAAATAGAAGCACCATTTAACTTAATATGGCACCGATAGTTGATGGAAAATGTAATACTTTTTGCTTCTGATCTACATTCTTTATACCCCACCTGACATGACCTAGAGAAAAGCACTCTCTGGAGTCCCATGTCTGGTGAGAAAGTGCTTCCTGTTTTGGGCAATGTGGAAACTAGGTTAAGTTTCCAGTCATCGTTCAGCATGCCATAGTTTTCATGCTAACAATTCTATTTATTTTTAAGCTCAGTCAAAGAAGGTAACTTGACGTTGTCCAATCTTCTGTAATGGCAGTCTAGTTTGAGTAAAGGGGAGAGCCTAATAACTACATTCATTCACCACACAACTTTTTCCTAGAAGCCATTTCAAAAAGATTCAAAGTATGCAACACTCTAAACTCGGCACCATCCTGTGGAAAAAATAATTTGGGGACAGTGCTGTTGTGCTTGGGGCATTGTGAAGCCATAATCCCAGAGGCTGAATGGATCAGGCATCTTGCAAATCCAAACATTTTGAAAAGTAAAAAACGGTTATTATGAACCCATTTTTACTTTAATTCAGTTACCGTATTTTACCGCTTTAACTTGATTATTTTGGGGACAGAAATTCTATTTATGTGGGATTTTTAACATCAGACAAAATTGCTCTCCCAAACAACAGAATATGGACAGTGTTAAGTCAAGCCTTAGCCCTCAATTGCAAATTTTAAAGCAATGTATTTTTTGATTTGAACCCAAACCTCTATACTGTTGATACTTGATTCTTTACCCATTTTTGACAAATCCTTAATCCACAAGATTGACCTGAAAATGTCTTGAAGTACGCTTTTATAAATGAGTACCTTCATTCCTTGGCTTTTCATATTTTTTAAGGTTACAAATGTTCTATGTGACTAAGCTAATTTTTCATTTTTTAAATCATGGTCCATAGTATTTTCCAGTTTACACCTTTCAATAGAGGTTTCAGTTGCGCTCTATCATTGTTATGCTGAACTAGGAGCCTGCAAGATATGTTGATTGGGGACAACACCCGTTACCCCCACCCAGCACCCCAATTTGCATCCCTGTTGTTGACAGATAGGCCCTCCTCCCCCTGATTGGATAATAGGGCATATGTTTAGGGCTATAAAAGGGTTGGAAGTCAGTCTGCTTTCAGTGTGCTCTCGAACTTGTAGAGAAGATTTATCTGCTGACGGCAAGTTCAAGATATTAGGCAAGCAAAAAAATGGATCTCTCAAGACTTCCGGAATATGCTGACTTCAAACATCCAAGCTTAAATCACCCAGAACAAAGCATTCTCTTGTGTTGCATCTCTGGTAAGAAAGTGCTTCCTGTTTAGGGCAATGTGGGCTTTGGGTTACATCACGCAGCAAAGGAGGAAGCATTGCTCTTTAAATATTATTCTGTTATTTCAACAAAACTGCAATGATTAGCTCTCTTTCATCTTATTTATGCTTTATATCCCACCTGACATGACCTAGAACAAAGCACTCTCTTGTGACCCATTTCTGGTGAGAAAGTGCTTCCTGTTTTGGGCAATGTGGGGACTGGGTTAAATCAACTCCTCAAGACAGAAGCATCGATTTTATCATTTTTTAACTGAGAGCTTGTGGAAAATTGTTTTTCATCTTGTCTACATCCTGGCCATGCCAGCTCACATGACCTAGAACAAAACACTCTCTGGAGTCCCATTTCTAGTGAGAAAGTGCTTCCTGTTTTGGGCAATGTGGGAACTGGGTTAAATCATCTACTCAAAATAGAAGCACCATTTAACTTAATATGGCACCGATAGTTGATGGAAAATGTAATACTTTTTGCTTCTGATCTACATTCTTTATATCCCACCTGACATGACCTAGAACAAAGCACTCTCTTGTGACCCATTTCTGGTGAGAAAGTGCTTCCTGTTTTGGGCAATGTGGGGACTGGGTGAAATCAACTCTATAAGATAGAAGCATCAATTTTATCATTTTTTAACTGATAGCTTGTGGAAAATTGTTTTTCATCTTGTCTACATCCCGGCCATGCCAGCTGACATGACCTAGAACAAAGCACTCTCTGGAGTCCCATTTCTAGTGAGAAAGTGCTTCCTGTTTTGGGCAATGTGGGAACTGGGTTAAATCATCTACTCAAAATAGAAGCACCATTTAACTTAATATGGCACCGATAGTTGATGGAAAATGTAATACTTTTTGCTTCTGATCTACATTCTTTATACCCCACCTGACATGACCTAGAGAAAAGCACTCTCTGGAGTCCCATGTCTGGTGAGAAAGTGCTTCCTGTTTTGGGCAATGTGGAAACTAGGTTAAGTTTCCAGTCATCGTTCAGCATGCCATAGTTTTCATGCTAACAATTCTATTTATTTTTAAGCTCAGTCAAAGAAGGTAACTTGACGTTGTCCAATCTTCTGTAATGGCAGTCTAGTTTGAGTAAAGGGGAGAGCCTAATAACTACATTCATTCACCACACAACTTTTTCCTAGAAGCCATTTCAAAAAGATTCAAAGTATGCAACACTCTAAACTCGGCACCATCCTGTGGAAAAAATAATTTGGGGACAGTGCTGTTGTGCTTGGGGCATTGTGAAGCCATAATCCCAGAGGCTGAATGGATCAGGCATCTTGCAAATCCAAACATTTTGAAAAGTAAAAAACGGTTATTATGAACCCATTTTTACTTTAATTCAGTTACCGTATTTTACCGCTTTAACTTGATTATTTTGGGGACAGAAATTCTATTTATGTGGGATTTTTAACATCAGACAAAATTGCTCTCCCAAACAACAGAATATGGACAGTGTTAAGTCAAGCCTTAGCCCTCAATTGCAAATTTTAAAGCAATGTATTTTTTGATTTGAACCCAAACCTCTATACTGTTGATACTTGATTCTTTACCCATTTTTGACAAATCCTTAATCCACAAGATTGACCTGAAAATGTCTTGAAGTACGCTTTTATAAATGAGTACCTTCATTCCTTGGCTTTTCATATTTTTTAAGGTTACAAATGTTCTATGTGACTAAGCTAATTTTTCATTTTTTAAATCATGGTCCATAGTATTTTCCAGTTTACACCTTTCAATAGAGGTTTCAGTTGCGCTCTATCATTGTTATGCTGAACTAGGAGCCTGCAAGATATGTTGATTGGGGACAACACCCGTTACCCCCACCCAGCACCCCAATTTGCATCCCTGTTGTTGACAGATAGGCCCTCCTCCCCCTGATTGGATAATAGGGCATATGTTTAGGGCTATAAAAGGGTTGGAAGTCAGTCTGCTTTCAGTGTGCTCTCGAACTTGTAGAGAAGATTTATCTGCTGACGGCAAGTTCAAGATATTAGGCAAGCAAAAAAATGGATCTCTCAAGACTTCCGGAATATGCTGACTTCAAACATCCAAGCTTAAATCACCCAGAACAAAGCATTCTCTTGTGTTGCATCTCTGGTAAGAAAGTGCTTCCTGTTTAGGGCAATGGGGGCTTTGGGTTACATCACGCAGCAAAGGAGGAAGCATTGCTCTTTAAATATTATTCTGTTATTTCAACAAAACTGCAATGATTAGCTCTCTTTCATCTTATTTATGCTTTATATCCCACCTGACATGACCTAGAACAAAGCACTCTCTTGTGACCCATTTCTGGTGAGAAAGTGCTTCCTGTTTTGGGCAATGTGGGGACTGGGTTAAATCAACTCCTCAAGACAGAAGCATCGATTTTATCATTTTTTAACTGAGAGCTTGTGGAAAATTGTTTTTCATCTTGTCTACATCCTGGCCATGCCAGCTCACATGACCTAGAACAAAACACTCTCTGGAGTCCCATTTCTAGTGAGAAAGTGCTTCCTGTTTTGGGCAATGTGGGAACTGGGTTAAATCATCTACTCAAAATAGAAGCACCATTTAACTTAATATGGCACCGATAGTTGATGGAAAATGTAATACTTTTTGCTTCTGATCTACATTCTTTATATCCCACCTGACATGACCTAGAACAAAGCACTCTCTTGTGACCCATTTCTGGTGAGAAAGTGCTTCCTGTTTTGGGCAATGTGGGGACTGGGTGAAATCAACTCTATAAGATAGAAGCATCAATTTTATCATTTTTTAACTGATAGCTTGTGGAAAATTGTTTTTCATCTTGTCTACATCCCGGCCATGCCAGCTGACATGACCTAGAACAAAGCACTCTCTGGAGTCCCATTTCTAGTGAGAAAGTGCTTCCTGTTTTGGGCAATGTGGGAACTGGGTTAAATCATCTACTCAAAATAGAAGCACCATTTAACTTAATATGGCACCGATAGTTGATGGAAAATGTAATACTTTTTGCTTCTGATCTACATTCTTTATACCCCACCTGACATGACCTAGAGAAAAGCACTCTCTGGAGTCCCATGTCTGGTGAGAAAGTGCTTCCTGTTTTGGGCAATGTGGAAACTAGGTTAAGTTTCCAGTCATCATTCAGCATGCCATAGTTTTCATGCTAACAATTCTATTTATTTTTAAGCTCAGTCAAAGAAGGTAACTTGACGTTGTCCAATCTTCTGTAATGGCAGTCTAGTTTGAGTAAAGGGGAGAGCCTAATAACTACATTCATTCACCACACAACTTTTTCCTAGAAGCCATTTCAAAAAGATTCAAAGTATGCAACACTCTAAAC
The DNA here is from genome assembly GCA_027917425.1 of Gastrophryne carolinensis. Classification (NCBI taxonomy): domain Eukaryota; kingdom Metazoa; phylum Chordata; class Amphibia; order Anura; family Microhylidae; genus Gastrophryne; species Gastrophryne carolinensis. The sequence goes on along the minus strand of CM051238.1, from coordinate 81,643,833 downwards.
TCGGCACCATCCTGTGGAAAAAATAATTTGGGGACAGTGCTGTTGTGCTTGGGGCATTGTGAAGCCATAATCCCAGAGGCTGAATGGATCAGGCATCTTGCAAATCCAAACATTTTGAAAAGTAAAAAACGGTTATTATGAACCCATTTTTACTTTAATTCAGTTACCGTATTTTACCGCTTTAACTTGATTATTTTGGGGACAGAAATTCTATTTATGTGGGATTTTTAACATCAGACAAAATTGCTCTGCCAAACAACAGAATATGGACAGTGTTAAGTCAAGCCTTAGCCCTCAATTGCAAATTTTAAAGCAATGTATTTTTTTATTTGAACCCAAACCTCTATACTGTTGATACTTGATTCTTTACCCATTTTTGACAAATCCTTAATCCACAAGATTGACCTGAAAATGTCTTGAAGTACGCTTTTATAAATGAGTACCTTAATTCCTTGGCTTTTCATATTTTTTAAGGTTACAAATGTTCTATGTGACTAAGCTAATTTTTCATTTTTTAAATCATGGTCCATAGTATTTTCCAGTTTACACCTTTCAATAGAGGTTTCAGTTGCGCTCTATCATTGTTATGCTGAACTAGGAGCCTGCAAGATATGTTGATTGGGGACAACACCCGTTACCCCCACCCAGCACCCCAATTTGCATCCCTGTTGTTGACAGATAGGCCCTCCTCCCCCTGATTGGATAATAGGGCATATGTTTAGGGCTATAAAAGGGTTGGAAGTCAGTCTGCTTTCAGTGTGCTCTCGAACTTGTAGAGAAGATTTATCTGCTGACGGCAAGTTCAAGATATTAGGCAAGCAAAAAAATGGATCTCTCAAGACTTCCGGAATATGCTGACTTCAAACATCCAAGCTTAAATCACCCAGAACAAAGCATTCTCTTGTGTTGCATCTCTGGTAAGAAAGTGCTTCCTGTTTAGGGCAATGTGGGCTTTGGGTTACATCACGCAGCAAAGGAGGAAGCATTGCTCTTTAAATATTATTCTGTTATTTCAACAAAACTGCAATGATTAGCTCTCTTTCATCTTATTTATGCTTTATATCCCACCTGACATGACCTAGAACAAAGCACTCTCTTGTGACCCATTTCTGGTGAGAAAGTGCTTCCTGTTTTGGGCAATGTGGGGACTGGGTTAAATCAACTCCTCAAGACAGAAGCATCGATTTTATCATTTTTTAACTGAGAGCTTGTGGAAAATTGTTTTTCATCTTGTCTACATCCTGGCCATGCCAGCTCACATGACCTAGAACAAAACACTCTCTGGAGTCCCATTTCTAGTGAGAAAGTGCTTCCTGTTTTGGGCAATGTGGGAACTGGGTTAAATCATCTACTCAAAATAGAAGCACCATTTAACTTAATATGGCACCGATAGTTGATGGAAAATGTAATACTTTTTGCTTCTGATCTACATTCTTTATACCCCACCTGACATGACCTAGAGAAAAGCACTCTCTGGAGTCCCATGTCTGGTGAGAAAGTGCTTCCTGTTTTGGGCAATGTGGAAACTAGGTTAAGTTTCCAGTCATCGTTCAGCATGTCATAGTTTTCATGCTAACAATTCTATTTATTTTTAAGCTCAGTCAAAGAAGGTAACTTGACGTTGTCCAATCTTCTGTAATGGCAGTCTAGTTTGAGTAAAGGGGAGAGCCTAATAACTACATTCATTCACCACACAACTTTTTCCTAGAAGCCATTTCAAAAAGATTCAAAGTATGCAACACTCTAAACTCGGCACCATCCTGTGGAAAAAATAATTTGGGGACAGTGCTGTTGTGCTTGGGGCATTGTGAAGCCATAATCCCAGAGGCTGAATGGATCAGGCATCTTGCAAATCCAAACATTTTGAAAAGTAAAAAACGGTTATTATGAACCCATTTTTACTTTAATTCAGTTACCGTATTTTACCGCTTTAACTTGATTATTTTGGGGACAGAAATTCTATTTATGTGGGATTTTTAACATCAGACAAAATTGCTCTCCCAAACAACAGAATATGGACAGTGTTAAGTCAAGCCTTAGCCCTCAATTGCAAATTTTAAAGCAATGTATTTTTTTATTTGAACCCAAACCTCTATACTGTTGATACTTGATTCTTTACCCATTTTTGACAAATCCTTAATCCACAAGATTGACCTGAAAATGTCTTGAAGTACGCTTTTATAAATGAGTACCTTCATTCCTTGGCTTTTCATATTTTTTAAGGTTACAAATGTTCTATGTGACTAAGCTAATTTTTCATTTTTTAAATCATGGTCCATAGTATTTTCCAGTTTACACCTTTCAATAGAGGTTTCAGTTGCGCTCTATCATTGTTATGCTGAACTAGGAGCCTGCAAGATATGTTGATTGGGGACAACACCCGTTACCCCCACCCAGCACCCCAATTTGCATCCCTGTTGTTGACAGATAGGCCCTCCTCCCCCTGATTGGATAATAGGGCATATGTTTAGGGCTATAAAAGGGTTGGAAGTCAGTCTGCTTTCAGTGTGCTCTCGAACTTGTAGAGAAGATTTATCTGCTGACGGCAAGTTCAAGATATTAGGCAAGCAAAAAAATGGATCTCTCAAGACTTCCGGAATATGCTGACTTCAAACATCCAAGCTTAAATCACCCAGAACAAAGCATTCTCTTGTGTTGCATCTCTGGTAAGAAAGTGCTTCCTGTTTAGGGCAATGTGGGCTTTGGGTTACATCACGCAGCAAAGGAGGAAGCATTGCTCTTTAAATATTATTCTGTTATTTCAACAAAACTGCAATGATTAGCTCTCTTTCATCTTATTTATGCTTTATATCCCACCTGACATGACCTAGAACAAAGCACTCTCTTGTGACCCATTTCTGGTGAGAAAGTGCTTCCTGTTTTGGGCAATGTGGGGACTGGGTTAAATCAACTCCTCAAGACAGAAGCATCGATTTTATCATTTTTTAACTGAGAGCTTGTGGAAAATTGTTTTTCATCTTGTCTACATCCTGGCCATGCCAGCTCACATGACCTAGAACAAAGCACTCTCTGGAGTCCCATTTCTAGTGAGAAAGTGCTTCCTGTTTTGGGCAATGTGGGAACTGGGTTAAATCATCTACTCAAAATAGAAGCACCATTTAACTTAATATGGCACCGATAGTTGATGGAAAATGTAATACTTTTTGCTTCTGATCTACATTCTTTATATCCCACCTGACATGACCTAGAACAAAGCACTCTCTTGTGACCCATTTCTGGTGAGAAAGTGCTTCCTGTTTTGGGCAATGTGGGGACTGGGTGAAATCAACTCTATAAGATAGAAGCATCAATTTTATCATTTTTTAACTGATAGCTTGTGGAAAATTGTTTTTCATCTTGTCTACATCCCGGCCATGCCAGCTGACATGACCTAGAACAAAGCACTCTCTGGAGTCCCATTTCTAGTGAGAAAGTGCTTCCTGTTTTGGGCAATGTGGGAACTGGGTTAAATCATCTACTCAAAATAGAAGCACCATTTAACTTAATATGGCACCGATAGTTGATGGAAAATGTAATACTTTTTGCTTCTGATCTACATTCTTTATACCCCACCTGACATGACCTAGAGAAAAGCACTCTCTGGAGTCCCATGTCTGGTGAGAAAGTGCTTCCTGTTTTGGGCAATGTGGAAACTAGGTTAAGTTTCCAGTCATCGTTCAGCATGCCATAGTTTTCATGCTAACAATTCTATTTATTTTTAAGCTCAGTCAAAGAAGGTAACTTGACGTTGTCCAATCTTCTGTAATGGCAGTCTAGTTTGAGTAAAGGGGAGAGCCTAATAACTACATTCATTCACCACACAACTTTTTCCTAGAAGCCATTTCAAAAAGATTCAAAGTATGCAACACTCTAAACTCGGCACCATCCTGTGGAAAAAATAATTTGGGGACAGTGCTGTTGTGCTTGGGGCATTGTGAAGCCATAATCCCAGAGGCTGAATGGATCAGGCATCTTGCAAATCCAAACATTTTGAAAAGTAAAAAACGGTTATTATGAACCCATTTTTACTTTAATTCAGTTACCGTATTTTACCGCTTTAACTTGATTATTTTGGGGACAGAAATTCTATTTATGTGGGATTTTTAACATCAGACAAAATTGCTCTCCCAAACAACAGAATATGGACAGTGTTAAGTCAAGCCTTAGCCCTCAATTGCAAATTTTAAAGCAATGTATTTTTTTATTTGAACCCAAACCTCTATACTGTTGATACTTGATTCTTTACCCATTTTTGACAAATCCTTAATCCACAAGATTGACCTGAAAATGTCTTGAAGTACGCTTTTATAAATGAGTACCTTCATTCCTTGGCTTTTCATATTTTTTAAGGTTACAAATGTTCTATGTGACTAAGCTAATTTTTCATTTTTTAAATCATGGTCCATAGTATTTTCCAGTTTACACCTTTCAATAGAGGTTTCAGTTGCGCTCTATCATTGTTATGCTGAACTAGGAGCCTGCAAGATATGTTGATTGGGGACAACACCCGTTACCCCCACCCAGCACCCCAATTTGCATCCCTGTTGTTGACAGATAGGCCCTCCTCCCCCTGATTGGATAATAGGGCATATGTTTAGGGCTATAAAAGGGTTGGAAGTCAGTCTGCTTTCAGTGTGCTCTCGAACTTGTAGAGAAGATTTATCTGCTGACGGCAAGTTCAAGATATTAGGCAAGCAATAAATGGATCTCTCAAGACTTCCGGAATATGCTGACTTCAAACATCCAAGCTTAAATCACCCAGAACGAAGCATTCTCTTGTGTTGCATCTCTGGTAAGAAAGTGCTTCCTGTTTAGGGCAATGTGGGCTTTGGGTTACATCACGCAGCAAAGGAGGAAGCATTGCTCTTTAAATATTATTCTGTTATTTCAACAAAACTGCAATGATTAGCTCTCTTTCATCTTATTTATGCTTTATATCCCACCTGACATGACCTAGAACAAAGCACTCTCTTGTGACCCATTTCTGGTGAGAAAGTGCTTCCTGTTTTGGGCAATGTGGGGACTGGGTTAAATCAACTCCTCAAGACAGAAGCATCGATTTTATCATTTTTTAACTGAGAGCTTGTGGAAAATTGTTTTTCATCTTGTCTACATCCTGGCCATGCCAGCTCACATGACCTAGAACAAAGCACTCTCTGGAGTCCCATTTCTAGTGAGAAAGTGCTTCCTGTTTTGGGCAATGTGGGAACTGGGTTAAATCATCTACTCAAAATAGAAGCACCATTTAACTTAATATGGCACCGATAGTTGATGGAAAATGTAATACTTTTTGCTTCTGATCTACATTCTTTATATCCCACCTGACATGACCTAGAACAAAGCACTCTCTTGTGACCCATTTCTGGTGAGAAAGTGCTTCCTGTTTTGGGCAATGTGGGGACTGGGTGAAATCAACTCTATAAGATAGAAGCATCAATTTTATCATTTTTTAACTGATAGCTTGTGGAAAATTGTTTTTCATCTTGTCTACATCCCGGCCATGCCAGCTGACATGACCTAGAACAAAGCACTCTCTGGAGTCCCATTTCTAGTGAGAAAGTGCTTCCTGTTTTGGGCAATGTGGGAACTGGGTTAAATCATCTACTCAAAATAGAAGCACCATTTAACTTAATATGGCACCGATAGTTGATGGAAAATGTAATACTTTTTGCTTCTGATCTACATTCTTTATACCCCACCTGACATGACCTAGAGAAAAGCACTCTCTGGAGTCCCATGTCTGGTGAGAAAGTGCTTCCTGGTTTGGGCAATGTGGAAACTAGGTTAAGTTTCCAGTCATCGTTCAGCATGCCATAGTTTTCATGCTAACAATTCTATTTATTTTTAAGCTCAGTCAAAGAAGGTAACTTGACGTTGTCCAATCTTCTGTAATGGCAGTCTAGTTTGAGTAAAGGGGAGAGCCTAATAACTACATTCATTCACCACACAACTTTTTCCTAGAAGCCATTTCAAAAAGATTCAAAGTATGCAACACTCTAAACTCGGCACCATCCTGTGGAAAAAATAATTTGGGGACAGTGCTGTTGTGCTTGGGGCATTGTGAAGCCATAATCCCAGAGGCTGAATGGATCAGGCATCTTGCAAATCCAAACATTTTGAAAAGTAAAAAACGGTTATTATGAACCCATTTTTACTTTAATTCAGTTACCGTATTTTACCGCTTTAACTTGATTATTTTGGGGACAGAAATTCTATTTATGTGGGATTTTTAACATCAGACAAAATTGCTCTCCCAAACAACAGAATATGGACAGTGTTAAGTCAAGCCTTAGCCCTCAATTGCAAATTTTAAAGCAATGTATTTTTTGATTTGAACCCAAACCTCTATACTGTTGATACTTGATTCTTTACCCATTTTTGACAAATCCTTAATCCACAAGATTGACCTGAAAATGTCTTGAAGTACGCTTTTATAAATGAGTACCTTCATTCCTTGGCTTTTCATATTTTTTAAGGTTACAAATGTTCTATGTGACTAAGCTAATTTTTCATTTTTTAAATCATGGTCCATAGTATTTTCCAGTTTACACCTTTCAATAGAGGTTTCAGTTGCGCTCTATCATTGTTATGCTGAACTAGGAGCCTGCAAGATATGTTGATTGGGGACAACACCCGTTACCCCCACCCAGCACCCCAATTTGCATCCCTGTTGTTGACAGATAGGCCCTCCTCCCCCCTGATTGGATAATAGGGCATATGTTTAGGGCTATAAAAGGGTTGGAAGTCAGTCTGCTTTCAGTGTGCTCTCGAACTTGTAGAGAAGATTTATCTGCTGACGGCAAGTTCAAGATATTAGGCAAGCAAAAAAATGGATCTCTCAAGACTTCCGGAATATGCTGACTTCAAACATCCAAGCTTAAATCACCCAGAACAAAGCATTCTCTTGTGTTGCATCTCTGGTAAGAAAGTGCTTCCTGTTTAGGGCAATGTGGGCTTTGGGTTACATCACGCAGCAAAGGAGGAAGCATTGCTCTTTAAATATTATTCTGTTATTTCAACAAAACTGCAATGATTAGCTCTCTTTCATCTTATTTATGCTTTATATCCCACCTGACATGACCTAGAACAAAGCACTCTCTTGTGACCCATTTCTGGTGAGAAAGTGCTTCCTGTTTTGGGCAATGTGGGGACTGGGTTAAATCAACTCCTCAAGACAGAAGCATCGATTTTATCATTTTTTAACTGAGAGCTTGTGGAAAATTGTTTTTCATCTTGTCTACATCCTGGCCATGCCAGCTCACATGACCTAGAACAAAACACTCTCTGGAGTCCCATTTCTAGTGAGAAAGTGCTTCCTGTTTTGGGCAATGTGGGAACTGGGTTAAATCATCTACTCAAAATAGAAGCACCATTTAACTTAATATGGCACCGATAGTTGATGGAAAATGTAATACTTTTTGCTTCTGATCTACATTCTTTATATCCCACCTGACATGACCTAGAACAAAGCACTCTCTTGTGACCCATTTCTGGTGAGAAAGTGCTTCCTGTTTTGGGCAATGTGGGGACTGGGTGAAATCAACTCTATAAGATAGAAGCATCAATTTTATCATTTTTTAACTGATAGCTTGTGGAAAATTGTTTTTCATCTTGTCTACATCCCGGCCATGCCAGCTGACATGACCTAGAACAAAGCACTCTCTGGAGTCCCATTTCTAGTGAGAAAGTGCTTCCTGTTTTGGGCAATGTGGGAACTGGGTTAAATCATCTACTCAAAATAGAAGCACCATTTAACTTAATATGGCACCGATAGTTGATGGAAAATGTAATACTTTTTGCTTCTGATCTACATTCTTTATACCCCACCTGACATGACCTAGAGAAAAGCACTCTCTGGAGTCCCATGTCTGGTGAGAAAGTGCTTCCTGTTTTGGGCAATGTGGAAACTAGGTTAAGTTTCCAGTCATCATTCAGCATGCCATAGTTTTCATGCTAACAATTCTATTTATTTTTAAGCTCAGTCAAAGAAGGTAACTTGACGTTGTCCAATCTTCTGTAATGGCAGTCTAGTTTGAGTAAAGGGGAGAGCCTAATAACTACATTCATTCACCACACAACTTTTTCCTAGAAGCCATTTCAAAAAGATTCAAAGTATGCAACACTCTAAACTCGGCACCATCCTGTGGAAAAAATAATTTGGGGACAGTGCTGTTGTGCTTGGGGCATTGTGAAGCCATAATCCCAGAGGCTGAATGGATCAGGCATCTTGCAAATCCAAACATTTTGAAAAGTAAAAAACGGTTATTATGAACCCATTTTTACTTTAATTCAGTTACCGTATTTTACCGCTTTAACTTGATTATTTTGGGGACAGAAATTCTATTTATGTGGGATTTTTAACATCAGACAAAATTGCTCTGCCAAACAACAGAATATGGACAGTGTTAAGTCAAGCCTTAGCCCTCAATTGCAAATTTTAAAGCAATGTATTTTTTTATTTGAACCCAAACCTCTATACTGTTGATACTTGATTCTTTACCCATTTTTGACAAATCCTTAATCCACAAGATTGACCTGAAAATGTCTTGAAGTACGCTTTTATAAATGAGTACCTTAATTCCTTGGCTTTTCATATTTTTTAAGGTTACAAATGTTCTATGTGACTAAGCTAATTTTTCATTTTTTAAATCATGGTCCATAGTATTTTCCAGTTTACACCTTTCAATAGAGGTTTCAGTTGCGCTCTATCATTGTTATGCTGAACTAGGAGCCTGCAAGATATGTTGATTGGGGACAACACCCGTTACCCCCACCCAGCACCCCAATTTGCATCCCTGTTGTTGACAGATAGGCCCTCCTCCCCCTGATTGGATAATAGGGCATATGTTTAGGGCTATAAAAGGGTTGGAAGTCAGTCTGCTTTCAGTGTGCTCTCGAACTTGTAGAGAAGATTTATCTGCTGACGGCAAGTTCAAGATATTAGGCAAGCAAAAAAATGGATCTCTCAAGACTTCCGGAATATGCTGACTTCAAACATCCAAGCTTAAATCACCCAGAACAAAGCATTCTCTTGTGTTGCATCTCTGGTAAGAAAGTGCTTCCTGTTTAGGGCAATGTGGGCTTTGGGTTACATCACGCAGCAAAGGAGGAAGCATTGCTCTTTAAATATTATTCTGTTATTTCAACAAAACTGCAATGATTAGCTCTCTTTCATCTTATTTATGCTTTATATCCCACCTGACATGACCTAGAACAAAGCACTCTCTTGTGACCCATTTCTGGTGAGAAAGTGCTTCCTGTTTTGGGCAATGTGGGGACTGGGTTAAATCAACTCCTCAAGACAGAAGCATCGATTTTATCATTTTTTAACTGAGAGCTTGTGGAAAATTGTTTTTCATCTTGTCTACATCCTGGCCATGCCAGCTCACATGACCTAGAACAAAACACTCTCTGGAGTCCCATTTCTAGTGAGAAAGTGCTTCCTGTTTTGGGCAATGTGGGAACTGGGTTAAATCATCTACTCAAAATAGAAGCACCATTTAACTTAATATGGCACCGATAGTTGATGGAAAATGTAATACTTTTTGCTTCTGATCTACATTCTTTATACCCCACCTGACATGACCTAGAGAAAAGCACTCTCTGGAGTCCCATGTCTGGTGAGAAAGTGCTTCCTGTTTTGGGCAATGTGGAAACTAGGTTAAGTTTCCAGTCATCGTTCAGCATGTCATAGTTTTCATGCTAACAATTCTATTTATTTTTAAGCTCAGTCAAAGAAGGTAACTTGACGTTGTCCAATCTTCTGTAATGGCAGTCTAGTTTGAGTAAAGGGGAGAGCCTAATAACTACATTCATTCACCACACAACTTTTTCCTAGAAGCCATTTCAAAAAGATTCAAAGTATGCAACACTCTAAACTCGGCACCATCCTGTGGAAAAAATAATTTGGGGACAGTGCTGTTGTGCTTGGGGCATTGTGAAGCCATAATCCCAGAGGCTGAATGGATCAGGCATCTTGCAAATCCAAACATTTTGAAAAGTAAAAAACGGTTATTATGAACCCATTTTTACTTTAATTCAGTTACCGTATTTTACCGCTTTAACTTGATTATTTTGGGGACAGAAATTCTATTTATGTGGGATTTTTAACATCAGACAAAATTGCTCTCCCAAACAACAGAATATGGACAGTGTTAAGTCAAGCCTTAGCCCTCAATTGCAAATTTTAAAGCAATGTATTTTTTTATTTGAACCCAAACCTCTATACTGTTGATACTTGATTCTTTACCCATTTTTGACAAATCCTTAATCCACAAGATTGACCTGAAAATGTCTTGAAGTACGCTTTTATAAATGAGTACCTTCATTCCTTGGCTTTTCATATTTTTTAAGGTTACAAATGTTCTATGTGACTAAGCTAATTTTTCATTTTTTAAATCATGGTCCATAGTATTTTCCAGTTTACACCTTTCAATAGAGGTTTCAGTTGCGCTCTATCATTGTTATGCTGAACTAGGAGCCTGCAAGATATGTTGATTGGGGACAACACCCGTTACCCCCACCCAGCACCCCAATTTGCATCCCTGTTGTTGACAGATAGGCCCTCCTCCCCCTGATTGGATAATAGGGCATATGTTTAGGGCTATAAAAGGGTTGGAAGTCAGTCTGCTTTCAGTGTGCTCTCGAACTTGTAGAGAAGATTTATCTGCTGACGGCAAGTTCAAGATATTAGGCAAGCAAAAAAATGGATCTCTCAAGACTTCCGGAATATGCTGACTTCAAACATCCAAGCTTAAATCACCCAGAACAAAGCATTCTCTTGTGTTGCATCTCTGGTAAGAAAGTGCTTCCTGTTTAGGGCAATGTGGGCTTTGGGTTACATCACGCAGCAAAGGAGGAAGCATTGCTCTTTAAATATTATTCTGTTATTTCAACAAAACTGCAATGATTAGCTCTCTTTCATCTTATTTATGCTTTATATCCCACCTGACATGACCTAGAACAAAGCACTCTCTTGTGACCCATTTCTGGTGAGAAAGTGCTTCCTGTTTTGGGCAATGTGGGGACTGGGTTAAATCAACTCCTCAAGACAGAAGCATCGATTTTATCATTTTTTAACTGAGAGCTTGTGGAAAATTGTTTTTCATCTTGTCTACATCCTGGCCATGCCAGCTCACATGACCTAGAACAAAACACTCTCTGGAGTCCCATTTCTAGTGAGAAAGTGCTTCCTGTTTTGGGCAATGTGGGAACTGGGTTAAATCATCTACTCAAAATAGAAGCACCATTTAACTTAATATGGCACCGATAGTTGATGGAAAATGTAATACTTTTTGCTTCTGATCTACATTCTTTATACCCCACCTGACATGACCTAGAACAAAGCACTCTCTTGTGACCCATTTCTGGTGAGAAAGTGCTTCCTGTTTTGGGCAATGTGGGGACTGGGTGAAATCAACTCTATAAGATAGAAGCATCAATTTTATCATTTTTTAACTGATAGCTTGTGGAAAATTGTTTTTCATCTTGTCTACATCCCGGCCATGCCAGCTGACATGACCTAGAACAAAGCACTCTCTGGAGTCCCATTTCTAGTGAGAAAGTGCTTCCTGTTTTGGGCAATGTGGGAACTGGGTTAAATCATCTACTCAAAATAGAAGCACCATTTAACTTAATATGGCACCGATAGTTGATGGAAAATGTAATACTTTTTGCTTCTGATCTACATTCTTTATACCCCACCTGACATGACCTAGAGAAAAGCACTCTCTGGAGTCCCATGTCTGGTGAGAAAGTGCTTCCTGTTTTGGGCAATGTGGAAACTAGGTTAAGTTTCCAGTCATCGTTCAGCATGCCATAGTTTTCATGCTAACAATTCTATTTATTTTTAAGCTCAGTCAAAGAAGGTAACTTGACGTTGTCCAATCTTCTGTAATGGCAGTCTAGTTTGAGTAAAGGGGAGAGCCTAATAACTACATTCATTCACCACACAACTTTTTCCTAGAAGCCATTTCAAAAAGATTCAAAGTATGCAACACTCTAAACTCGGCACCATCCTGTGGAAAAAATAATTTGGGGACAGTGCTGTTGTGCTTGGGGCATTGTGAAGCCATAATCCCAGAGGCTGAATGGATCAGGCATCTTGCAAATCCAAACATTTTGAAAAGTAAAAAACGGTTATTATGAACCCATTTTTACTTTAATTCAGTTACCGTATTTTACCGCTTTAACTTGATTATTTTGGGGACAGAAATTCTATTTATGTGGGATTTTTAACATCAGACAAAATTGCTCTCCCAAACAACAGAATATGGACAGTGTTAAGTCAAGCCTTAGCCCTCAATTGCAAATTTTAAAGCAATGTATTTTTTGATTTGAACCCAAACCTCTATACTGTTGATACTTGATTCTTTACCCATTTTTGACAAATCCTTAATCCACAAGATTGACCTGAAAATGTCTTGAAGTACGCTTTTATAAATGAGTACCTTCATTCCTTGGCTTTTCATATTTTTTAAGGTTACAAATGTTCTATGTGACTAAGCTAATTTTTCATTTTTTAAATCATGGTCCATAGTATTTTCCAGTTTACACCTTTCAATAGAGGTTTCAGTTGCGCTCTATCAGTGTTATGCTGAACTAGAAGCCTGCAAGATATGTTGATTGGGGACAACACCCGTTACCCCCACCCAGCACCCCAATTTGCATCCCTGTTGTTGACAGATAGGCCCTCCTCCCCCTGATTGGATAATAGGGCATATGTTTAGGGCTATAAAAGGGTTGGAAGTCAGTCTGCTTTCAGTGTGCTCTCGAACTTGTAGAGAAGATTTATCTGCTGACGGCAAGTTCAAGATATTAGGCAAGCAAAAAAATGGATCTCTCAAGACTTCCGGAATATGCTGACTTCAAACATCCAAGCTTAAATCACCCAGAACAAAGCATTCTCTTGTGTTGCATCTCTGGTAAGAAAGTGCTTCCTGTTTAGGGCAATGTGGGCTTTGGGTTACATCACGCAGCAAAGGAGGAAGCATTGCTCTTTAAATATTATTCTGTTATTTCAACAAAACTGCAATGATTAGCTCTCTTTCATCTTATTTATGCTTTATATCCCACCTGACATGACCTAGAACAAAGCACTCTCTTGTGACCCATTTCTGGTGAGAAAGTGCTTCCTGTTTTGGGCAATGTGGGGACTGGGTTAAATCAACTCCTCAAGACAGAAGCATCGATTTTATCATTTTTTAACTGAGAGCTTGTGGAAAATTGTTTTTCATCTTGTCTACATCCTGGCCATGCCAGCTCACATGACCTAGAACAAAACACTCTCTGGAGTCCCATTTCTAGTGAGAAAGTGCTTCCTGTTTTGGGCAATGTGGGAACTGGGTTAAATCATCTACTCAAAATAGAAGCACCATTTAACTTAATATGGCACCGATAGTTGATGGAAAATGTAATACTTTTTGCTTCTGATCTACATTCTTTATATCCCACCTGACATGACCTAGAACAAAGCACTCTCTTGTGACCCATTTCTGGTGAGAAAGTGCTTCCTGTTTTGGGCAATGTGGGGACTGGGTCAAATCAACTCTATAAGATAGAAGCATCAATTTTATCATTTTTTAACTGATAGCTTGTGGAAAATTGTTTTTCATCTTGTCTACATCCCGGCCATGCCAGCTGACATGACCTAGAACAAAGCACTCTCTGGAGTCCCATTTCTAGTGAGAAAGTGCTTCCTGTTTTGGGCAATGTGGGAACTGGGTTAAATCATCTACTCAAAATAGAAGCACCATTTAACTTAATATGGCACCGATAGTTGATGGAAAATGTAATACTTTTTGCTTCTGATCTACATTCTTTATACCCCACCTGACATGACCTAGAGAAAAGCACTCTCTGGAGTCCCATGTCTGGTGAGAAAGTGCTTCCTGTTTTGGGCAATGTGGAAACTAGGTTAAGTTTCCAGTCATCGTTCAGCATGCCATAGTTTTCATGCTAACAATTCTATTTATTTTTAAGCTCAGTCAAAGAAGGTAACTTGACGTTGTCCAATCTTCTGTAATGGCAGTCTAGTTTGAGTAAAGGGGAGAGCCTAATAACTACATTCATTCACCACACAACTTTTTCCTAGAAGCCATTTCAAAAAGATTCAAAGTATGCAACACTCTAAACTCGGCACCATCCTGTGGAAAAAATAATTTGGGGACAGTGCTGTTGTGCTTGGGGCATTGTGAAGCCATAATCCCAGAGGCTGAATGGATCAGGCATCTTGCAAATCCAAACATTTTGAAAAGTAAAAAACGGTTATTATGAACCCATTTTTACTTTAATTCAGTTACCGTATTTTACCGCTTTAACTTGATTATTTTGGGGACAGAAATTCTATTTATGTGGGATTTTTAACATCAGACAAAATTGCTCTCCCAAACAACAGAATATGGACAGTGTTAAGTCAAGCCTTAGCCCTCAATTGCAAATTTTAAAGCAATGTATTTTTTGATTTGAACCCAAACCTCTATACTGTTGATACTTGATTCTTTACCCATTTTTGACAAATCCTTAATCCACAAGATTGACCTGAAAATGTCTTGAAGTACGCTTTTATAAATGAGTACCTTCATTCCTTGGCTTTTCATATTTTTTAAGGTTACAAATGTTCTATGTGACTAAGCTAATTTTTCATTTTTTAAATCATGGTCCATAGTATTTTCCAGTTTACACCTTTCAATAGAGGTTTCAGTTGCGCTCTATCATTGTTATGCTGAACTAGGAGCCTGCAAGATATGTTGATTGGGGACAACACCCGTTACCCCCACCCAGCACCCCAATTTGCATCCCTGTTGTTGACAGATAGGCCCTCCTCCCCCTGATTGGATAATAGGGCATATGTTTAGGGCTATAAAAGGGTTGGAAGTCAGTCTGCTTTCAGTGTGCTCTCGAACTTGTAGAGAAGATTTATCTGCTGACGGCAAGTTCAAGATATTAGGCAAGCAAAAAAATGGATCTCTCAAGACTTCCGGAATATGCTGACTTCAAACATCCAAGCTTAAATCACCCAGAACAAAGCATTCTCTTGTGTTGCATCTCTGGTAAGAAAGTGCTTCCTGTTTAGGGCAATGTGGGCTTTGGGTTACATCACGCAGCAAAGGAGGAAGCATTGCTCTTTAAATATTATTCTGTTATTTCAACAAAACTGCAATGATTAGCTCTCTTTCATCTTATTTATGCTTTATATCCCACCTGACATGACCTAGAACAAAGCACTCTCTTGTGACCCATTTCTGGTGAGAAAGTGCTTCCTGTTTTGGGCAATGTGGGGACTGGGTTAAATCAACTCCTCAAGACAGAAGCATCGATTTTATCATTTTTTAACTGAGAGCTTGTGGAAAATTGTTTTTCATCTTGTCTACATCCTGGCCATGCCAGCTCACATGACCTAGAACAAAGCACTCTCTGGAGTCCCATTTCTAGTGAGAAAGTGCTTCCTGTTTTGGGCAATGTGGGAACTGGGTTAAATCATCTACTCAAAATAGAAGCACCATTTAACTTAATATGGCACCGATAGTTGATGGAAAATGTAATACTTTTTGCTTCTGATCTACATTCTTTATATCCCACCTGACATGACCTAGAACAAAGCACTCTCTTGTGACCCATTTCTGGTGAGAAAGTGCTTCCTGTTTTGGGCAATGTGGGGACTGGGTGAAATCAACTCTATAAGATAGAAGCATCAATTTTATCATTTTTTAACTGATAGCTTGTGGAAAATTGTTTTTCATCTTGTCTACATCCCGGCCATGCCAGCTGACATGACCTAGAACAAAGCACTCTCTGGAGTCCCATTTCTAGTGAGAAAGTGCTTCCTGTTTTGGGCAATGTGGGAACTGGGTTAAATCATCTACTCAAAATAGAAGCACCATTTAACTTAATATGGCACCGATAGTTGATGGAAAATGTAATACTTTTTGCTTCTGATCTGCATTCTTTATACCCCACCTGACATGACCTAGAGAAAAGCACTCTCTGGAGTCCCATGTCTGGTGAGAAAGTGCTTCCTGTTTTGGGCAATGTGGAAACTAGGTTAAGTTTCCAGTCATCGTTCAGCATGCCATAGTTTTCATGCTAACAATTCTATTTATTTTTAAGCTCAGTCAAAGAAGGTAACTTGACGTTGTCCAATCTTCTGTAATGGCAGTCTAGTTTGAGT
Source organism: Gastrophryne carolinensis (assembly GCA_027917425.1). Classification (NCBI taxonomy): domain Eukaryota; kingdom Metazoa; phylum Chordata; class Amphibia; order Anura; family Microhylidae; genus Gastrophryne; species Gastrophryne carolinensis. The sequence continues at coordinate 81,627,665 of CM051238.1, read as the reverse complement.
AAAGGGGAGAGCCTAATAACTACATTCATTCACCACACAACTTTTTCCTAGAAGCCATTTCAAAAAGATTCAAAGTATGCAACACTCTAAACTCGGCACCATCCTGTGGAAAAAATAATTTGGGGACAGTGCTGTTGTGCTTGGGGCATTGTGAAGCCATAATCCCAGAGGCTGAATGGATCAGGCATCTTGCAAATCCAAACATTTTGAAAAGTAAAAAACGGTTATTATGAACCCATTTTTACTTTAATTCAGTTACCGTATTTTACCGCTTTAACTTGATTATTTTGGGGACAGAAATTCTATTTATGTGGGATTTTTAACATCAGACAAAATTGCTCTCCCAAACAACAGAATATGGACAGTGTTAAGTCAAGCCTTAGCCCTCAATTGCAAATTTTAAAGCAATGTATTTTTTTATTTGAACCCAAACCTCTATACTGTTGATACTTGATTCTTTACCCATTTTTGACAAATCCTTAATCCACAAGATTGACCTGAAAATGTCTTGAAGTACGCTTTTATAAATGAGTACCTTCATTCCTTGGCTTTTCATATTTTTTAAGGTTACAAATGTTCTATGTGACTAAGCTAATTTTTCATTTTTTAAATCATGGTCCATAGTATTTTCCAGTTTACACCTTTCAATAGAGGTTTCAGTTGCGCTCTATCATTGTTATGCTGAACTAGGAGCCTGCAAGATATGTTGATTGGGGACAACACCCGTTACCCCCACCCAGCACCCCAATTTGCATCCCTGTTGTTGACAGATAGGCCCTCCTCCCCCTGATTGGATAATAGGGCATATGTTTAGGGCTATAAAAGGGTTGGAAGTCAGTCTGCTTTCAGTGTGCTCTCGAACTTGTAGAGAAGATTTATCTGCTGACGGCAAGTTCAAGATATTAGGCAAGCAAAAAAATGGATCTCTCAAGACTTCCGGAATATGCTGACTTCAAACATCCAAGCTTAAATCACCCAGAACAAAGCATTCTCTTGTGTTGCATCTCTGGTAAGAAAGTGCTTCCTGTTTAGGGCAATGTGGGCTTTGGGTTACATCACGCAGCAAAGGAGGAAGCATTGCTCTTTAAATATTATTCTGTTATTTCAACAAAACTGCAATGATTAGCTCTCTTTCATCTTATTTATGCTTTATATCCCACCTGACATGACCTAGAAAAAAGCACTCTCTTGTGACCCATTTCTGGTGAGAAAGTGCTTCCTGTTTTGGGCAATGTGGGGACTGGGTTAAATCAACTCCTCAAGACAGAAGCATCGATTTTATCATTTTTTAACTGAGAGCTTGTGGAAAATTGTTTTTCATCTTGTCTACATCCTGGCCATGCCAGCTCACATGACCTAGAACAAAACACTCTCTGGAGTCCCATTTCTAGTGAGAAAGTGCTTCCTGTTTTGGGCAATGTGGGAACTGGGTTAAATCATCTACTCAAAATAGAAGCACCATTTAACTTAATATGGCACCGATAGTTGATGGAAAATGTAATACTTTTTGCTTCTGATCTACATTCTTTATACCCCACCTGACATGACCTAGAGAAAAGCACTCTCTGGAGTCCCATGTCTGGCTAGAAAGTGCTTCCTGTTTTGGGCAATGTGGAAACTAGGTTAAGTTTCCAGTCATCGTTCAGCATGTCATAGTTTTCATGCTAACAATTCTATTTATTTTTAAGCTCAGTCAAAGAAGGTAACTTGACGTTGTCCAATCTTCTGTAATGGCAGTCTAGTTTGAGTAAAGGGGAGAGCCTAATAACTACATTCATTCACCACACAACTTTTTCCTAGAAGCCATTTCAAAAAGATTCAAAGTATGCAACACTCTAAACTCGGCACCATCCTGTGGAAAAAATAATTTGGGGACAGTGCTGTTGTGCTTGGGGCATTGTAAAGCCATAATCCCAGAGGCTGAATGGATCAGGCATCTTGCAAATCCAAACATTTTGAAAAGTAAAAAACGGTTATTATGAACCCATTTTTACTTTAATTCAGTTACCGTATTTTACCGCTTTAACTTGATTATTTTGGGGACAGAAATTCTATTTATGTGGGATTTTTAACATCAGACAAAATTGCTCTCCCAAACAACAGAATATGGACAGTGTTAAGTCAAACCTTAGCCCTCAATTGCAAATTTTAAAGCAATGTATTTTTTTATTTGAACCCAAACCTCTATACTGTTGATACTTGATTCTTTACCCATTTTTGACAAATCCTTAATCCACAAGATTGACCTGAAAATGTCTTGAAGTACGCTTTTATAAATGAGTACCTTCATTCCTTGGCTTTTCATATTTTTTAAGGTTACAAATGTTCTATGTGACTAAGCTAATTTTTCATTTTTTAAATCATGGTCCATAGTATTTTCCAGTTTACACCTTTCAATAGAGGTTTCAGTTGCGCTCTATCATTGTTATGCTGAACTAGGAGCCTGCAAGATATGTTGATTGGGGACAACACCCGTTACCCCCACCCAGCACCCCAATTTGCATCCCTGTTGTTGACAGATAGGCCCTCCTCCCCCTGATTGGATAATAGGGCATATGTTTAGGGCTATAAAAGGGTTGGAAGTCAGTCTGCTTTCAGTGTGCTCTCGAACTTGTAGAGAAGATTTATCTGCTGACGGCAAGTTCAAGATATTAGGCAAGCAAAAAAATGGATCTCTCAAGACTTCCGGAATATGCTGACTTCAAACATCCAAGCTTAAATCACCCAGAACAAAGCATTCTCTTGTGTTGCATCTCTGGTAAGAAAGTGCTTCCTGTTTAGGGCAATGTGGGCTTTGGGTTACATCACGCAGCAAAGGAGGAAGCATTGCTCTTTAAATATTATTCTGTTATTTCAACAAAACTGCAATGATTAGCTCTCTTTCATCTTATTTATGCTTTATATCCCACCTGACATGACCTAGAACAAAGCACTCTCTTGTGACCCATTTCTGGTGAGAAAGTGCTTCCTGTTTTGGGCAATGTGGGGACTGGGTTAAATCAACTCCTCAAGACAGAAGCATCGATTTTATCATTTTTTAACTGAGAGCTTGTGGAAAATTGTTTTTCATCTTGTCTACATCCTGGCCATGCCAGCTCACATGACCTAGAACAAAACACTCTCTGGAGTCCCATTTCTAGTGAGAAAGTGCTTCCTGTTTTGGGCAATGTGGGAACTGGGTTAAATCATCTACTCAAAATAGAAGCACCATTTAACTTAATATGGCACCGATAGTTGATGGAAAATGTAATACTTTTTGCTTCTGATCTACATTCTTTATATCCCACCTGACATGACCTAGAACAAAGCACTCTATTGTGACCCATTTCTGGTGAGAAAGTGCTTCCTGTTTTGGGCAATGTGGGGACTGGGTGAAATCAACTCTATAAGATAGAAGCATCAATTTTATCATTTTTTAACTGATAGCTTGTGGAAAATTGTTTTTCATCTTGTCTACATCCCGGCCATGCCAGCTGACATGACCTAGAACAAAGCACTCTCTGGAGTCCCATTTCTAGTGAGAAAGTGCTTCCTGTTTTGGGCAATGTGGGAACTGGGTTAAATCATCTACTCAAAATAGAAGCACCATTTAACTTAATATGGCACCGATAGTTGATGGAAAATGTAATACTTTTTGCTTCTGATCTACATTCTTTATACCCCACCTGACATGACCTAGAGAAAAGCACTCTCTGGAGTCCCATGTCTGGTGAGAAAGTGCTTCCTGTTTTGGGCAATGTGGAAACTAGGTTAAGTTTCCAGTCATCATTCAGCATGCCATAGTTTTCATGCTAACAATTCTATTTATTTTTAAGCTCAGTCAAAGAAGGTAACTTGACGTTGTCCAATCTTCTGTAATGGCAGTCTAGTTTGAGTAAAGGGGAGAGCCTAATAACTACATTCATTCACCACACAACTTTTTCCTAGAAGCCATTTCAAAAAGATTCAAAGTATGCAACACTCTAAACTCGGCACCATCCTGTGGAAAAAATAATTTGGGGACAGTGCTGTTGTGCTTGGGGCATTGTGAAGCCATAATCCCAGAGGCTGAATGGATCAGGCATCTTGCAAATCCAAACATTTTGAAAAGTAAAAAACGGTTATTATGAACCCATTTTTACTTTAATTCAGTTACCGTATTTTACCGCTTTAACTTGATTATTTTGGGGACAGAAATTCTATTTATGTGGGATTTTTAACATCAGACAAAATTGCTCTCCCAAACAACAGAATATGGACAGTGTTAAGTCAAGCCTTAGCCCTCAATTGCAAATTTTAAAGCAATGTATTTTTTGATTTGAACCCAAACCTCTATACTGTTGATACTTGATTCTTTACCCATTTTTGACAAATCCTTAATCCACAAGATTGACCTGAAAATGTCTTGAAGTACGCTTTTATAAATGTGTACCTTCATTCCTTGGCTTTTCATATTTTTTAAGGTTACAAATGTTCTATGTGACTAAGCTAATTTTTCATTTTTTAAATCATGGTCCATAGTATTTTCCAGTTTACACCTTTCAATAGAGGTTTCAGTTGCGCTCTATCATTGTTATGCTGAACTAGGAGCCTGCAAGATATGTTGATTGGGGACAACACCCGTTACCCCCACCCAGCACCCCAATTTGCATCCCTGTTGTTGACAGATAGGCCCTCCTCCCCCTGATTGGATAATAGGGCATATGTTTAGGGCTATAAAAGGGTTGGAAGTCAGTCTGCTTTCAGTGTGCTCTCGAACTTGTAGAGAAGATTTATCTGCTGACGGCAAGTTCAAGATATTAGGCAAGCAAAAAAATGGATCTCTCAAGACTTCCGGAATATGCTGACTTCAAACATCCAAGCTTAAATCACCCAGAACAAAGCATTCTCTTGTGTTGCATCTCTGGTAAGAAAGTGCTTCCTGTTTAGGGCAATGTGGGCTTTGGGTTACATCACGCAGCAAAGGAGGAAGCATTGCTCTTTAAATATTATTCTGTTATTTCAACAAAACTGCAATGATTAGCTCTCTTTCATCTTATTTATGCTTTATATCCCACCTGACATGACCTAGAAAAAAGCACTCTCTTGTGACCCATTTCTGGTGAGAAAGTGCTTCCTGTTTTGGGCAATGTGGGGACTGGGTTAAATCAACTCCTCAAGACAGAAGCATCGATTTTATCATTTTTTAACTGAGAGCTTGTGGAAAATTGTTTTTCATCTTGTCTACATCCTGGCCATGCCAGCTCACATGACCTAGAACAAAACACTCTCTGGAGTCCCATTTCTAGTGAGAAAGTGCTTCCTGTTTTGGGCAATGTGGGAACTGGGTTAAATCATCTACTCAAAATAGAAGCACCATTTAACTTAATATGGCACCGATAGTTGATGGAAAATGTAATACTTTTTGCTTCTGATCTACATTCTTTATACCCCACCTGACATGACCTAGAGAAAAGCACTCTCTGGAGTCCCATGTCTGGCTAGAAAGTGCTTCCTGTTTTGGGCAATGTGGAAACTAGGTTAAGTTTCCAGTCATCGTTCAGCATGTCATAGTTTTCATGCTAACAATTCTATTTATTTTTAAGCTCAGTCAAAGAAGGTAACTTGACGTTGTCCAATCTTCTGTAATGGCAGTCTAGTTTGAGTAAAGGGGAGAGCCTAATAACTACATTCATTCACCACACAACTTTTTCCTAGAAGCCATTTCAAAAAGATTCAAAGTATGCAACACTCTAAACTCAGCACCATCCTGTGGAAAAAATAATTTGGGGACAGTGCTGTTGTGCTTGGGGCATTGTAAAGCCATAATCCCAGAGGCTGAATGGATCAGGCATCTTGCAAATCCAAACATTTTGAAAAGTAAAAAACGGTTATTATGAACCCATTTTTACTTTAATTCAGTTACCGTATTTTACCGCTTTAACTTGATTATTTTGGGGACAGAAATTCTATTTATGTGGGATTTTTAACATCAGACAAAATTGCTCTCCCAAACAACAGAATATGGACAGTGTTAAGTCAAACCTTAGCCCTCAATTGCAAATTTTAAAGCAATGTATTTTTTTATTTGAACCCAAACCTCTATACTGTTGATACTTGATTCTTTACCCATTTTTGACAAATCCTTAATCCACAAGATTGACCTGAAAATGTCTTGAAGTACGCTTTTATAAATGAGTACCTTCATTCCTTGGCTTTTCATATTTTTTAAGGTTACAAATGTTCTATGTGACTAAGCTAATTTTTCATTTTTTAAATCATGGTCCATAGTATTTTCCAGTTTACACCTTTCAATAGAGGTTTCAGTTGCGCTCTATCATTGTTATGCTGAACTAGGAGCCTGCAAGATATGTTGATTGGGGACAACACCCGTTACCCCCACCCAGCACCCCAATTTGCATCCCTGTTGTTGACAGATAGGCCCTCCTCCCCCTGATTGGATAATAGGGCATATGTTTAGGGCTATAAAAGGGTTGGAAGTCAGTCTGCTTTCAGTGTGCTCTCGAACTTGTAGAGAAGATTTATCTGCTGACGGCAAGTTCAAGATATTAGGCAAGCAAAAAAATGGATCTCTCAAGACTTCCGGAATATGCTGACTTCAAACATCCAAGCTTAAATCACCCAGAACAAAGCATTCTCTTGTGTTGCATCTCTGGTAAGAAAGTGCTTCCTGTTTAGGGCAATGTGGGCTTTGGGTTACATCACGCAGCAAAGGAGGAAGCATTGCTCTTTAAATATTATTCTGTTATTTCAACAAAACTGCAATGATTAGCTCTCTTTCATCTTATTTATGCTTTATATCCCACCTGACATGACCTAGAACAAAGCACTCTCTTGTGACCCATTTCTGGTGAGAAAGTGCTTCCTGTTTTGGGCAATGTGGGGACTGGGTTAAATCAACTCCTCAAGACAGAAGCATCGATTTTATCATTTTTTAACTGAGAGCTTGTGGAAAATTGTTTTTCATCTTGTCTACATCCTGGCCATGCCAGCTCACATGACCTAGAATAAAACACTCTCTGGAGTCCCATTTCTAGTGAGAAAGTGCTTCCTGTTTTGGGCAATGTGGGAACTGGGTTAAATCATCTACTCAAAATAGAAGCACCATTTAACTTAATATGGCACCGATAGTTGATGGAAAATGTAATACTTTTTGCTTCTGATCTACATTCTTTATATCCCACCTGACATGACCTAGAACAAAGCACTCTCTTGTGACCCATTTCTGGTGAGAAAGTGCTTCCTGTTTTGGGCAATGTGGGGACTGGGTGAAATCAACTCTATAAGATAGAAGCATCAATTTTATCATTTTTTAACTGATAGCTTGTGGAAAATTGTTTTTCATCTTGTCTACATCCCGGCCATGCCAGCTGACATGACCTAGAACAAAGCACTCTCTGGAGTCCCATTTCTAGTGAGAAAGTGCTTCCTGTTTTGGGCAATGTGGGAACTGGGTTAAATCATCTACTCAAAATAGAAGCACCATTTAACTTAATATGGCACCGATAGTTGATGGAAAATGTAATACTTTTTGCTTCTGATCTACATTCTTTATACCCCACCTGACATGACCTAGAGAAAAGCACTCTCTGGAGTCCCATGTCTGGTGAGAAAGTGCTTCCTGTTTTGGGCAATGTGGAAACTAGGTTAAGTTTCCAGTCATCGTTCAGCATGCCATAGTTTTCATGCTAACAATTCTATTTATTTTTAAGCTCAGTCAAAGAAGGTAACTTGACGTTGTCCAATCTTCTGTAATGGCAGTCTAGTTTGAGTAAAGGGGAGAGCCTAATAACTACATTCATTCACCACACAACTTTTTCCTAGAAGCCATTTCAAAAAGATTCAAAGTATGCAACACTCTAAACTCGGCACCATCCTGTGGAAAAAATAATTTGGGGACAGTGCTGTTGTGCTTGGGGCATTGTGAAGCCATAATCCCAGAGGCTGAATGGATCAGGCATCTTGCAAATCCAAACATTTTGAAAAGTAAAAAACGGTTATTATGAACCCATTTTTACTTTAATTCAGTTACCGTATTTTACCGCTTTAACTTGATTATTTTGGGGACAGAAATTCTATTTATGTGGGATTTTTAACATCAGACAAAATTGCTCTCCCAAACAACAGAATATGGACAGTGTTAAGTCAAGCCTTAGCCCTCAATTGCAAATTTTAAAGCAATGTATTTTTTTATTTGAACCCAAACCTCTATACTGTTGATACTTGATTCTTTACCCATTTTTGACAAATCCTTAATCCACAAGATTGACCTGAAAATGTCTTGAAGTACGCTTTTATAAATGAGTACCTTCATTCCTTGGCTTTTCATATTTTTTAAGGTTACAAATGTTCTATGTGACTAAGCTAATTTTTCATTTTTTAAATCATGGTCCATAGTATTTTCCAGTTTACACCTTTCAATAGAGGTTTCAGTTGCGCTCTATCATTGTTATGCTGAACTAGGAGCCTGCAAGATATGTTGATTGGGGACAACACCCGTTACCCCCACCCAGCACCCCAATTTGCATCCCTGTTGTTGACAGATAGGCCCTCCTCCCCCTGATTGGATAATAGGGCATATGTTTAGGGCTATAAAAGGGTTGGAAGTCAGTCTGCTTTCAGTGTGCTCTCGAACTTGTAGAGAAGATTTATCTGCTGACGGCAAGTTCAAGATATTAGGCAAGCAAAAAAATGGATCTCTCAAGACTTCCGGAATATGCTGACTTCAAACATCCAAGCTTAAATCACCCAGAACAAAGCATTCTCTTGTGTTGCATCTCTGGTAAGAAAGTGCTTCCTGTTTAGGGCAATGTGGGCTTTGGGTTACATCACGCAGCAAAGGAGGAAGCATTGCTCTTTAAATATTATTCTGTTATTTCAACAAAACTGCAATGATTAGCTCTCTTTCATCTTATTTATGCTTTATATCCCACCTGACATGACCTAGAACAAAGCACTCTCTTGTGACCCATTTCTGGTGAGAAAGTGCTTCCTGTTTTGGGCAATGTGGGGACTGGGTTAAATCAACTCCTCAAGACAGAAGCATCGATTTTATCATTTTTTAACTGAGAGCTTGTGGAAAATTGTTTTTCATCTTGTCTACATCCTGGCCATGCCAGCTCACATGACCTAGAACAAAACACTCTCTGGAGTCCCATTTCTAGTGAGAAAGTGCTTCCTGTTTTGGGCAATGTGGGAACTGGGTTAAATCATCTACTCAAAATAGAAGCACCATTTAACTTAATATGGCACCGATAGTTGATGGAAAATGTAATACTTTTTGCTTCTGATCTACATTCTTTATATCCCACCTGACATGACCTAGAACAAAGCACTCTCTTGTGACCCATTTCTGGTGAGAAAGTGCTTCCTGTTTTGGGCAATGTGGGGACTGGGTGAAATCAACTCTATAAGATAGAAGCATCAATTTTATCATTTTTTAACTGATAGCTTGTGGAAAATTGTTTTTCATCTTGTCTACATCCCGGCCATGCCAGCTGACATGACCTAGAACAAAGCACTCTCTGGAGTCCCATTTCTAGTGAGAAAGTGCTTCCTGTTTTGGGCAATGTGGGAACTGGGTTAAATCATCTACTCAAAATAGAAGCACCATTTAACTTAATATGGCACCGATAGTTGATGGAAAATGTAATACTTTTTGCTTCTGATCTACATTCTTTATACCCCACCTGACATGACCTAGAGAAAAGCACTCTCTGGAGTCCCATGTCTGGTGAGAAAGTGCTTCCTGTTTTGGGCAATGTGGAAACTAGGTTAAGTTTCCAGTCATCGTTCAGCATGCCATAGTTTTCATGCTAACAATTCTATTTATTTTTAAGCTCAGTCAAAGAAGGTAACTTGACGTTGTCCAATCTTCTGTAATGGCAGTCTAGTTTGAGTAAAGGGGAGAGCCTAATAACTACATTCATTCACCACACAACTTTTTCCTAGAAGCCATTTCAAAAAGATTCAAAGTATGCAACACTCTAAACTCGGCACCATCCTGTGGAAAAAATAATTTGGGGACAGTGCTGTTGTGCTTGGGGCATTGTGAAGCCATAATCCCAGAGGCTGAATGGATCAGGCATCTTGCAAATCCAAACATTTTGAAAAGTAAAAAACGGTTATTATGAACCCATTTTTACTTTAATTCAGTTACCGTATTTTACCGCTTTAACTTGATTATTTTGGGGACAGAAATTCTATTTATGTGGGATTTTTAACATCAGACAAAATTGCTCTCCCAAACAACAGAATATGGACAGTGTTAAGTCAAGCCTTAGCCCTCAATTGCAAATTTTAAAGCAATGTATTTTTTTATTTGAACCCAAACCTCTATACTGTTGATACTTGATTCTTTACCCATTTTTGACAAATCCTTAATCCACAAGATTGACCTGAAAATGTCTTGAAGTACGCTTTTATAAATGAGTACCTTCATTCCTTGGCTTTTCATATTTTTTAAGGTTACAAATGTTCTATGTGACTAAGCTAATTTTTCATTTTTTAAATCATGGTCCATAGTATTTTCCAGTTTACACCTTTCAATAGAGGTTTCAGTTGCGCTCTATCATTGTTATGCTGAACTAGGAGCCTGCAAGATATGTTGATTGGGGACAACACCCGTTACCCCCACCCAGCACCCCAATTTGCATCCCTGTTGTTGACAGATAGGCCCTCCTCCCCCTGATTGGATAATAGGGCATATGTTTAGGGCTATAAAAGGGTTGGAAGTCAGTCTGCTTTCAGTGTGCTCTCGAACTTGTAGAGAAGATTTATCTGCTGACGGCAAGTTCAAGATATTAGGCAAGCAAAAAAATGGATCTCTCAAGACTTCCGGAATATGCTGACTTCAAACATCCAAGCTTAAATCACCCAGAACAAAGCATTCTCTTGTGTTGCATCTCTGGTAAGAAAGTGCTTCCTGTTTAGGGCAATGTGGGCTTTGGGTTACATCACGCAGCAAAGGAGGAAGCATTGCTCTTTAAATATTATTCTGTTATTTCAACAAAACTGCAATGATTAGCTCTCTTTCATCTTATTTATGCTTTATATCCCACCTGACATGACCTAGAACAAAGCACTCTCTTGTGACCCATTTCTGGTGAGAAAGTGCTTCCTGTTTTGGGCAATGTGGGGACTGGGTTAAATCAACTCCTCAAGACAGAAGCATCGATTTTATCATTTTTTAACTGAGAGCTTGTGGAAAATTGTTTTTCATCTTGTCTACATCCTGGCCATGCCAGCTCACATGACCTAGAACAAAACACTCTCTGGAGTCCCATTTCTAGTGAGAAAGTGCTTCCTGTTTTGGGCAATGTGGGAACTGGGTTAAATCATCTACTCAAAATAGAAGCACCATTTAACTTAATATGGCACCGATAGTTGATGGAAAATGTAATACTTTTTGCTTCTGATCTACATTCTTTATACCCCACCTGACATGACCTAGAACAAAGCACTCTCTTGTGACCCATTTCTGGTGAGAAAGTGCTTCCTGTTTTGGGCAATGTGGGGACTGGGTCAAATCAACTCTATAAGATAGAAGCATCAATTTTATCATTTTTTAACTGATAGCTTGTGGAAAATTGTTTTTCATCTTGTCTACATCCCGGCCATGCCAGCTGACATGACCTAGAACAAAGCACTCTCTGGAGTCCCATTTCTAGTGAGAAAGTGCTTCCTGTTTTGGGCAATGTGGGAACTGGGTTAAATCATCTACTCAAAATAGAAGCACCATTTAACTTAATATGGCACCGATAGTTGATGGAAAATGTAATACTTTTTGCTTCTGATCTACATTCTTTATACCCCACCTGACATGACCTAGAGAAAAGCACTCTCTGGAGTCCCATGTCTGGTGAGAAAGTGCTTCCTGTTTTGGGCAATGTGGAAACTAGGTTAAGTTTCCAGTCATCGTTCAGCATGCCATAGTTTTCATTCTAACAATTCTATTTATTTTTAAGCTCAGTCAAAGAAGGTAACTTGACGTTGTCCAATCTTCTGTAATGGCAGTCTAGTTTGAGTAAAGGGGAGAGCCTAATAACTACATTCATTCACCACACAACTTTTTCCTAGAAGCCATTTCAAAAAGATTCAAAGTATGCAACACTCTAAACTCGGCACCATCCTGTGGAAAAAATAATTTGGGGACAGTGCTGTTGTGCTTGGGGCATTGTGAAGCCATAATCCCAGAGGCTGAATGGATCAGGCATCTTGCAAATCCAAACATTTTGAAAAGTAAAAAACGGTTATTATGAACCCATTTTTACTTTAATTCAGTTACCGTATTTTACCGCTTTAACTTGATTATTTTGGGGACAGAAATTCTATTTATGTGGGATTTTTAACATCAGACAAAATTGCTCTCCCAAACAACAGAATATGGACAGTGTTAAGTCAAGCCTTAGCCCTCAATTGCAAATTTTAAAGCAATGTATTTTTTTATTTGAACCCAAACCTCTATACTGTTGATACTTGATTCTTTACCCATTTTTGACAAATCCTTAATCCACAAGATTGACCTGAAAATGTCTTGAAGTACGCTTTTATAAATGAGTACCTTCATTCCTTGGCTTTTCATATTTTTTAAGGTTACAAATGTTCTATGTGACTAAGCTAATTTTTCATTTTTTAAATCATGGTCCATAGTATTTTCCAGTTTACACCTTTCAATAGAGGTTTCAGTTGCGCTCTATCATTGTTATGCTGAACTAGGAGCCTGCAAGATATGTTGATTGGGGACAACACCCGTTACCCCCACCCAGCACCCCAATTTGCATCCCTGTTGTTGACAGATAGGCCCTCCTCCCCCTGATTGGATAATAGGGCATATGTTTAGGGCTATAAAAGGGTTGGAAGTCAGTCTGCTTTCAGTGTGCTCTCGAACTTGTAGAGAAGATTTATCTGCTGACGGCAAGTTCAAGATATTAGGCAAGCAAAAAAATGGATCTCTCAAGACTTCCGGAATATGCTGACTTCAAACATCCAAGCTTAAATCACCCAGAACAAAGCATTCTCTTGTGTTGCATCTCTGGTAAGAAAGTGCTTCCTGTTTAGGGCAATGTGGGCTTTGGGTTACATCACGCAGCAAAGGAGGAAGCATTGCTCTTTAAATATTATTCTGTTATTTCAACAAAACTGCAATGATTAGCTCTCTTTCATCTTATTTATGCTTTATATCCCACCTGACATGACCTAGAACAAAGCACTCTCTTGTGACCCATTTCTGGTGAGAAAGTGCTTCCTGTTTTGGGCAATGTGGGGACTGGGTTAAATCAACTCCTCAAGACAGAAGCATCGATTTTATCATTTTTTAACTGAGAGCTTGTGGAAAATTGTTTTTCATCTTGTCTACATCCTGGCCATGCCAGCTCACATGACCTAGAACAAAACACTCTCTGGAGTCCCATTTCTAGTGAGAAAGTGCTTCCTGTTTTGGGCAATGTGGGAACTGGGTTAAATCATCTACTCAAAATAGAAGCACCATTTAACTTAATATGGCACCGATAGTTGATGGAAAATGTAATACTTTTTGCTTCTGATCTACATTCTTTATATCCCACCTGACATGACCTAGAACAAAGCACTCTCTTGTGACCCATTTCTGGTGAGAAAGTGCTTCCTGTTTTGGGCAATGTGGGGACTGGGTGAAATCAACTCTATAAGATAGAAGCATCAATTTTATCATTTTTTAACTGATAGCTTGTGGAAAATTGTTTTTCATCTTGTCTACATCCCGGCCATGCCAGCTGACATGACCTAGAACAAAGCACTCTCTGGAGTCCCATTTCTAGTGAGAAAGTGCTTCCTGTTTTGGGCAATGTGGGAACTGGGTTAAATCATCTACTCAAAATAGAAGCACCATTTAACTTAATATGGCACCGATAGTTGATGGAAAATGTAATACTTTTTGCTTCTGATCTACATTCTTTATACCCCACCTGACATGACCTAGAGAAAAGCACTCTCTGGAGTCCCATGTCTGGTGAGAAAGTGCTTCCTGTTTTGGGCAATGTGGAAACTAGGTTAAGTTTCCAGTCATCGTTCAGCATGCCATAGTTTTCATGCTAACAATTCTATTTATTTTTAAGCTCAGTCAAAGAAGGTAACTTGACGTTGTCCAATCTTCTGTAATGGCAGTCTAGTTTGAGTAAAGGGGAGAGCCTAATAACTACATTCATTCACCACACAACTTTTTCCTAGAAGCCATTTCAAAAAGATTCAAAGTATGCAACACTCTAAACTCGGCACCATCCTGTGGAAAAAATAATTTGGGGACAGTGCTGTTGTGCTTGGGGCATTGTGAAGCCATAATCCCAGAGGCTGAATGGATCAGGCATCTTGCAAATCCAAACATTTTGAAAAGTAAAAAACGGTTATTATGAACCCATTTTTACTTTAATTCAGTTACCGTATTTTACCGCTTTAACTTGATTATTTTGGGGACAGAAATTCTATTTATGTGGGATTTTTAACATCAGACAAAATTGCTCTCCCAAACAACAGAATATGGAAAGTGTTAAGTCAAGCCTTAGCCCTCAATTGCAAATTTTAAAGCAATGTATTTTTTGATTTGAACCCAAACCTCTATACTGTTGATACTTGATTCTTTACCCATTTTTGACAAATCCTTAATCCACAAGATTGACCTGAAAATGTCTTGAAGTACGCTTTTATAAATGAGTACCTTCATTCCTTGGCTTTTCATATTTTTTAAGGTTACAAATGTTCTATGTGACTAAGCTAATTTTTCATTTTTTAAATCATGGTCCATAGTATTTTCCAGTTTACACCTTTCAATAGAGGTTTCAGTTGCGCTCTATCATTGTTATGCTGAACTAGGAGCCTGCAAGATATGTTGATTGGGGACAACACCCGTTACCCCCACCCAGCACCCCAATTTGCATCCCTGTTGTTGACAGATAGGCCCTCCTCCCCCTGATTGGATAATAGGGCATATGTTTAGGGCTATAAAAGGGTTGGAAGTCAGTCTGCTTTCAGTGTGCTCTCGAACTTGTAGAGAAGATTTATCTGCTGACGGCAAGTTCAAGATATTAGGCAAGCAAAAAAATGGATCTCTCAAGACTTCCGGAATATGCTGACTTCAAACATCCAAGCTTAAATCACCCAGAACAAAGCATTCTCTTGTGTTGCATCTCTGGTAAGAAAGTGCTTCCTGTTTAGGGCAATGTGGGCTTTGGGTTACATCACGCAGCAAAGGAGGAAGCATTGCTCTTTAAATATTATTCTGTTATTTCAACAAAACTGCAATGATTAGCTCTCTTTCATCTTATTTATGCTTTATATCCCACCTGACATGACCTAGAACAAAGCACTCTCTTGTGACCCATTTCTGGTGAGAAAGTGCTTCCTGTTTTGGGCAATGTGGGGACTGGGTTAAATCAACTCCTCAAGACAGAAGCATCGATTTTATCATTTTTTAACTGAGAGCTTGTGGAAAATTGTTTTTCATCCTGTCTACATCCTGGCCATGCCAGCTCACATGACCTAGAACAAAACACTCTCTGGAGTCCCATTTCTAGTGAGAAAGTGCTTCCTGTTTTGGGCAATGTGGGAACTGGGTTAAATCATCTACTCAAAATAGAAGCACCATTTAACTTAATATGGCACCGATAGTTGATGGAAAATGTAATACTTTTTGCTTCTGATCTACATTCTTTATATCCCACCTGACATGACCTAGAACAAAGCACTCTCTTGTGACCCATTTCTGGTGAGAAAGTGCTTCCTGTTTTGGGCAATGTGGGGACTGGGTGAAATCAACTCTATAAGATAGAAGCATCAATTTTATCATTTTTTAACTGATAGCTTGTGGAAAATTGTTTTTCATCTTGTCTACATCCCGGCCATGCCAGCTGACATGACCTAGAACAAAGCACTCTCTGGAGTCCCATTTCTAGTGAGAAAGTGCTTCCTGTTTTGGGCAATGTGGGAACTGGGTTAAATCATCTACTCAAAATAGAAGCACCATTTAACTTAATATGGCACCGATAGTTGATGGAAAATGTAATACTTTTTGCTTCTGATCTACATTCTTTATACCCCACCTGACATGACCTAGAGAAAAGCACTCTCTGGAGTCCCATGTCTGGTGAGAAAGTGCTTCCTGTTTTGGGCAATGTGGAAACTAGGTTAAGTTTCCAGTCATCGTTCAGCATGCCATAGTTTTCATTCTAACAATTCTATTTATTTTTAAGCTCAGTCAAAGAAGGTAACTTGACGTTGTCCAATCTTCTGTAATGGCAGTCTAGTTTGAGTAAAGGGGAGAGCCTAATAACTACATTCATTCACCACACAACTTTTTCCTAGAAGCCATTTCAAAAAGATTCAAAGTATGCAACACTCTAAACTCGGCACCATCCTGTGGAAAAAATAATTTGGGGACAGTGCTGTTGTGCTTGGGGCATTGTGAAGCCATAATCCCAGAGGCTGAATGGATCAGGCATCTTGCAAATCCAAACATTTTGAAAAGTAAAAAACGGTTATTATGAACCCATTTTTACTTTAATTCAGTTACCGTATTTTACCGCTTTAACTTGATTATTTTGGGGACAGAAATTCTATTTATGTGGGATTTTTAACATCAGACAAAATTGCTCTCCCAAACAACAGAATATGGACAGTGTTAAGTCAAGCCTTAGCCCTCAATTGCAAATTTTAAAGCAATGTATTTTTTTATTTGAACCCAAACCTCTATACTGTTGATACTTGATTCTTTACCCATTTTTGACAAATCCTTAATCCACAAGATTGACCTGAAAATGTCTTGAAGTACGCTTTTATAAATGAGTACCTTCATTCCTTGGCTTTTCATATTTTTTAAGGTTACAAATGTTCTATGTGACTAAGCTAATTTTTCATTTTTTAAATCATGGTCCATAGTATTTTCCAGTTTACACCTTTCAATAGAGGTTTCAGTTGCGCTCTATCATTGTTATGCTGAACTAGGAGCCTGCAAGATATGTTGATTGGGGACAACACCCGTTACCCCCACCCAGCACCCCAATTTGCATCCCTGTTGTTGACAGATAGGCCCTCCTCCCCCTGATTGGATAATAGGGCATATGTTTAGGGCTATAAAAGGGTTGGAAGTCAGTCTGCTTTCAGTGTGCTCTCGAACTTGTAGAGAAGATTTATCTGCTGACGGCAAGTTCAAGATATTAGGCAAGCAAAAAAATGGATCTCTCAAGACTTCCGGAATATGCTGACTTCAAACATCCAAGCTTAAATCACCCAGAACAAAGCATTCTCTTGTGTTGCATCTCTGGTAAGAAAGTGCTTCCTGTTTAGGGCAATGTGGGCTTTGGGTTACATCACGCAGCAAAGGAGGAAGCATTGCTCTTTAAATATTATTCTGTTATTTCAACAAAACTGCAATGATTAGCTCTCTTTCATCTTATTTATGCTTTATATCCCACCTGACATGACCTAGAACAAAGCACTCTCTTGTGACCCATTTCTGGTGAGAAAGTGCTTCCTGTTTTGGGCAATGTGGGGACTGGGTTAAATCAACTCCTCAAGACAGAAGCATCGATTTTATCATTTTTTAACTGAGAGCTTGTGGAAAATTGTTTTTCATCTTGTCTACATCCTGGCCATGCCAGCTCACATGACCTAGAATAAAACACTCTCTGGAGTCCCATTTCTAGTGAGAAAGTGCTTCCTGTTTTGGGCAATGTGGGAACTGGGTTAAATCATCTACTCAAAATAGAAGCACCATTTAACTTAATATGGCACCGATAGTTGATGGAAAATGTAATACTTTTTGCTTCTGATCTACATTCTTTATATCCCACCTGACATGACCTAGAACAAAGCACTCTCTTGTGACCCATTTCTGGTGAGAAAGTGCTTCCTGTTTTGGGCAATGTGGGGACTGGGTGAAATCAACTCTATAAGATAGAAGCATCAATTTTATCATTTTTTAACTGATAGCTTGTGGAAAATTGTTTTTCATCTTGTCTACATCCCGGCCATGCCAGCTGACATGACCTAGAACAAAGCACTCTCTGGAGTCCCATTTCTAGTGAGAAAGTGCTTCCTGTTTTGGGCAATGTGGGAACTGGGTTAAATCATCTACTCAAAATAGAAGCACCATTTAACTTAATATGGCACCGATAGTTGATGGAAAATGTAATACTTTTTGCTTCTGATCTACATTCTTTATACCCCACCTGACATGACCTAGAGAAAAGCACTCTCTGGAGTCCCATGTCTGGTGAGAAAGTGCTTCCTGTTTTGGGCAATGTAGAAACTAGGTTAAGTTTCCAGTCATCGTTCAGCATGCCATAGTTTTCATTCTAACAATTCTATTTATTTTTAAGCTCAGTCAAAGAAGGTAACTTGACGTTGTCCAATCTTCTGTAATGGCAGTCTAGTTTGAGTAAAGGGGAGAGCCTAATAACTACATTCATTCACCACACAACTTTTTCCTAGAAGCCATTTCAAAAAGATTCAAAGTATGCAACACTCTAAACTCGGCACCATCCTGTGGAAAAAATAATTTGGGGACAGTGCTGTTGTGCTTGGGGCATTGTGAAGCCATAATCCCAGAGGCTGAATGGATCAGGCATCTTGCAAATCCAAACATTTTGAAAAGTAAAAAACGGTTATTATGAACCCATTTTTACTTTAATTCAGTTACCGTATTTTACCGCTTTAACTTGATTATTTTGGGGACAGAAATTCTATTTATGTGGGATTTTTAACATCAGACAAAATTGCTCTCCCAAACAACAGAATATGGACAGTGTTAAGTCAAGCCTTAGCCCTCAATTGCAAATTTTAAAGCAATGTATTTTTTTATTTGAACCCAAACCTCTATACTGTTGATACTTGATTCTTTACCCATTTTTGACAAATCCTTAATCCACAAGATTGACCTGAAAATGTCTTGAAGTACGCTTTTATAAATGAGTACCTTCATTCCTTGGCTTTTCATATTTTTTAAGGTTACAAATGTTCTATGTGACTAAGCTAATTTTTCATTTTTTAAATCATGGTCCATAGTATTTTCCAGTTTACACCTTTCAATAGAGGTTTCAGTTGCGCTCTATCATTGTTATGCTGAACTAGGAGCCTGCAAGATATGTTGATTGGGGACAACACCCGTTACCCCCACCCAGCACCCCAATTTGCATCCCTGTTGTTGACAGATAGGCCCTCCTCCCCCTGATTGGATAATAGGGCATATGTTTAGGGCTATAAAAGGGTTGGAAGTCAGTCTGCTTTCAGTGTGCTCTCGAACTTGTAGAGAAGATTTATCTGCTGACGGCAAGTTCAAGATATTAGGCAAGCAAAAAAATGGATCTCTCAAGACTTCCGGAATATGCTGACTTCAAACATCCAAGCTTAAATCACCCAGAACAAAGCATTCTCTTGTGTTGCATCTCTGGTAAGAAAGTGCTTCCTGTTTAGGGCAATGTGGGCTTTGGGTTACATCACGCAGCAAAGGAGGAAGCATTGCTCTTTAAATATTATTCTGTTATTTCAACAAAACTGCAATGATTAGCTCTCTTTCATCTTATTTATGCTTTATATCCCACCTGACATGACCTAGAACAAAGCACTCTCTTGTGACCCATTTCTGGTGAGAAAGTGCTTCCTGTTTTGGGCAATGTGGGGACTGGGTTAAATCAACTCCTCAAGACAGAAGCATCGATTTTATCATTTTTTAACTGAGAGCTTGTGGAAAATTGTTTTTCATCTTGTCTACATCCTGGCCATGCCAGCTCACATGACCTAGAACAAAACACTCTCTGGAGTCCCATTTCTAGTGAGAAAGTGCTTCCTGTTTTGGGCAATGTGGGAACTGGGTTAAATCATCTACTCAAAATAGAAGCACCATTTAACTTAATATGGCACCGATAGTTGATGGAAAATGTAATACTTTTTGCTTCTGATCTACATTCTTTATATCCCACCTGACATGACCTAGAACAAAGCACTCTCTTGTGACCCATTTCTGGTGAGAAAGTGCTTCCTGTTTTGGGCAATGTGGGGACTGGGTGAAATCAACTCTATAAGATAGAAGCATCAATTTTATCATTTTTTAACTGATAGCTTGTGGAAAATTGTTTTTCATCTTGTCTACATCCCGGCCATGCCAGCTGACATGACCTAGAACAAAGCACTCTCTGGAGTCCCATTTCTAGTGAGAAAGTGCTTCCTGTTTTGGGCAATGTGGGAACTGGGTTAAATCATCTACTCAAAATAGAAGCACCATTTAACTTAATATGGCACCGATAGTTGATGGAAAATGTAATACTTTTTGCTTCTGATCTACATTCTTTATACCCCACCTGACATGACCTAGAGAAAAGCACTCTCTGGAGTCCCATGTCTGGTGAGAAAGTGCTTCCTGTTTTGGGCAATGTGGAAACTAGGTTAAGTTTCCAGTCATCGTTCAGCATGCCATAGTTTTCATGCTAACAATTCTATTTATTTTTAAGCTCAGTCAAAGAAGGTAACTTGACGTTGTCCAATCTTCTGTAATGGCAGTCTAGTTTGAGTAAAGGGGAGAGCCTAATAACTACATTCATTCACCACACAACTTTTTCCTAGAAGCCATTTCAAAAAGATTCAAAGTATGCAACACTCTAAACTCGGCACCATCCTGTGGAAAAAATAATTTGGGGACAGTGCTGTTGTGCTTGGGGCATTGTGAAGCCATAATCCCAGAGGCTGAATGGATCAGGCATCTTGCAAATCCAAACATTTTGAAAAGTAAAAAACGGTTATTATGAACCCATTTTTACTTTAATTCAGTTACCGTATTTTACCGCTTTAACTTGATTATTTTGGGGACAGAAATTCTATTTATGTGGGATTTTTAACATCAGACAAAATTGCTCTCCCAAACAACAGAATATGGACAGTGTTAAGTCAAGCCTTAGCCCTCAATTGCAAATTTTAAAGCAATGTATTTTTTTATTTGAACCCAAACCTCTATACTGTTGATACTTGATTCTTTACCCATTTTTGACAAATCCTTAATCCACAAGATTGACCTGAAAATGTCTTGAAGTACGCTTTTATAAATGAGTACCTTCATTCCTTGGCTTTTCATATTTTTTAAGGTTACAAATGTTCTATGTGACTAAGCTAATTTTTCATTTTTTAAATCATGGTCCATAGTATTTTCCAGTTTACACCTTTCAATAGAGGTTTCAGTTGCGCTCTATCATTGTTATGCTGAACTAGGAGCCTGCAAGATATGTTGATTGGGGACAACACCCGTTACCCCCACCCAGCACCCCAATTTGCATCCCTGTTGTTGACAGATAGGCCCTCCTCCCCCTGATTGGATAATAGGGCATATGTTTAGGGCTATAAAAGGGTTGGAAGTCAGTCTGCTTTCAGTGTGCTCTCGAACTTGTAGAGAAGATTTATCTGCTGACGGCAAGTTCAAGATATTAGGCAAGCAAAAAAATGGATCTCTCAAGACTTCCGGAATATGCTGACTTCAAACATCCAAGCTTAAATCACCCAGAACAAAGCATTCTCTTGTGTTGCATCTCTGGTAAGAAAGTGCTTCCTGTTTAGGGCAATGTGGGCTTTGGGTTACATCACGCAGCAAAGGAGGAAGCATTGCTCTTTAAATATTATTCTGTTATTTCAACAAAACTGCAATGATTAGCTCTCTTTCATCTTATTTATGCTTTATATCCCACCTGACATGACCTAGAACAAAGCACTCTCTTGTGACCCATTTCTGGTGAGAAAGTGCTTCCTGTTTTGGGCAATGTGGGGACTGGGTTAAATCAACTCCTCAAGACAGAAGCATCGATTTTATCATTTTTTAACTGAGAGCTTGTGGAAAATTGTTTTTCATCTTGTCTACATCCTGGCCATGCCAGCTCACATGACCTAGAACAAAACACTCTCTGGAGTCCCATTTCTAGTGAGAAAGTGCTTCCTGTTTTGGGCAATGTGGGAACTGGGTTAAATCATCTACTCAAAATAGAAGCACCATTTAACTTAATATGGCACCGATAGTTGATGGAAAATGTAATACTTTTTGCTTCTGATCTACATTCTTTATACCCCACCTGACATGACCTAGAACAAAGCACTCTCTTGTGACCCATTTCTGGTGAGAAAGTGCTTCCTGTTTTGGGCAATGTGGGGACTGGGTCAAATCAACTCTATAAGATAGAAGCATCAATTTTATCATTTTTTAACTGATAGCTTGTGGAAAATTGTTTTTCATCTTGTCTACATCCCGGCCATGCCAGCTGACATGACCTAGAACAAAGCACTCTCTGGAGTCCCATTTCTAGTGAGAAAGTGCTTCCTGTTTTGGGCAATGTGGGAACTGGGTTAAATCATCTACTCAAAATAGAAGCACCATTTAACTTAATATGGCACCGATAGTTGATGGAAAATGTAATACTTTTTGCTTCTGATCTACATTCTTTATACCCCACCTGACATGACCTAGAGAAAAGCACTCTCTGGAGTCCCATGTCTGGTGAGAAAGTGCTTCCTGTTTTGGGCAATGTGGAAACTAGGTTAAGTTTCCAGTCATCGTTCAGCATGCCATAGTTTTCATTCTAACAATTCTATTTATTTTTAAGCTCAGTCAAAGAAGGTAACTTGACGTTGTCCAATCTTCTGTAATGGCAGTCTAGTTTGAGTAAAGGGGAGAGCCTAATAACTACATTCATTCACCACACAACTTTTTCCTAGAAGCCATTTCAAAAAGATTCAAAGTATGCAACACTCTAAACTCGGCACCATCCTGTGGAAAAAATAATTTGGGGACAGTGCTGTTGTGCTTGGGGCATTGTGAAGCCATAATCCCAGAGGCTGAATGGATCAGGCATCTTGCAAATCCAAACATTTTGAAAAGTAAAAAACGGTTATTATGAACCCATTTTTACTTTAATTCAGTTACCGTATTTTACCGCTTTAACTTGATTATTTTGGGGACAGAAATTCTATTTATGTGGGATTTTTAACATCAGACAAAATTGCTCTCCCAAACAACAGAATATGGACAGTGTTAAGTCAAGCCTTAGCCCTCAATTGCAAATTTTAAAGCAATGTATTTTTTTATTTGAACCCAAACCTCTATACTGTTGATACTTGATTCTTTACCCATTTTTGACAAATCCTTAATCCACAAGATTGACCTGAAAATGTCTTGAAGTACGCTTTTATAAATGAGTACCTTCATTCCTTGGCTTTTCATATTTTTTAAGGTTACAAATGTTTTATGTGACTAAGCTAATTTTTCATTTTTTAAATCATGGTCCATAGTATTTTCCAGTTTACACCTTTCAATAGAGGTTTCAGTTGCGCTCTATCATTGTTATGCTGAACTAGGAGCCTGCAAGATATGTTGATTGGGGACAACACCCGTTACCCCCACCCAGCACCCCAATTTGCATCCCTGTTGTTGACAGATAGGCCCTCCTCCCCCTGATTGGATAATAGGGCATATGTTTAGGGCTATAAAAGGGTTGGAAGTCAGTCTGCTTTCAGTGTGCTCTCGAACTTGTAGAGAAGATTTATCTGCTGACGGAAAGTTCAAGATATTAGGCAAGCAAAAAAATGGATCTCTCAAGACTTCCGGAATATGCTGACTTCAAACATCCAAGCTTAAATCACCCAGAACAAAGCATTCTCTTGTGTTGCATCTCTGGTAAGAAAGTGCTTCCTGTTTAGGGCAATGTGGGCTTTGGGTTACATCACGCAGCAAAGGAGGAAGCATTGCTCTTTAAATATTATTCTGTTATTTCAACAAAACTGCAATGATTAGCTCTCTTTCATCTTATTTATGCTTTATATCCCACCTGACATGACCTAGAACAAAGCACTCTCTTGTGACCCATTTCTGGTGAGAAAGTGCTTCCTGTTTTGGGCAATGTGGGGACTGGGTTAAATCAACTCCTCAAGACAGAAGCATCGATTTTATCATTTTTTAACTGAGAGCTTGTGGAAAATTGTTTTTCATCTTGTCTACATCCTGGCCATGCCAGCTCACATGACCTAGAACAAAACACTCTCTGGAGTCCCATTTCTAGTGAGAAAGTGCTTCCTGTTTTGGGCAATGTGGGAACTGGGTTAAATCATCTACTCAAAATAGAAGCACCATTTAACTTAATATGGCACCGATAGTTGATGGAAAATGTAATACTTTTTGCTTCTGATCTACATTCTTTATACCCCACCTGACATGACCTAGAACAAAGCACTCTCTTGTGACCCATTTCTGGTGAGAAAGTGCTTCCTGTTTTGGGCAATGTGGGGACTGGGTCAAATCAACTCTATAAGATAGAAGCATCAATTTTATCATTTTTTAACTGATAGCTTGTGGAAAATTGTTTTTCATCTTGTCTACATCCCGGCCATGCCAGCTGACATGACCTAGAACAAAGCACTCTCTGGAGTCCCATTTCTAGTGAGAAAGTGCTTCCTGTTTTGGGCAATGTGGGAACTGGGTTAAATCATCTACTCAAAATAGAAGCACCATTTAACTTAATATGGCACCGATAGTTGATGGAAAATGTAATACTTTTTGCTTCTGATCTACATTCTTTATACCCCACCTGACATGACCTAGAGAAAAGCACTCTCTGGAGTCCCATGTCTGGTGAGAAAGTGCTTCCTGTTTTGGGCAATGTGGAAACTAGGTTAAGTTTCCAGTCATCGTTCAGCATGCCATAGTTTTCATTCTAACAATTCTATTTATTTTTAAGCTCAGTCAAAGAAGGTAACTTGACGTTGTCCAATCTTCTGTAATGGCAGTCTAGTTTGAGTAAAGGGGAGAGCCTAATAACTACATTCATTCACCACACAACTTTTTCCTAGAAGCCATTTCAAAAAGATTCAAAGTATGCAACACTCTAAACTCGGCACCATCCTGTGGAAAAAATAATTTGGGGACAGTGCTGTTGTGCTTGGGGCATTGTGAAGCCATAATCCCAGAGGCTGAATGGATCAGGCATCTTGCAAATCCAAACATTTTGAAAAGTAAAAAACGGTTATTATGAACCCATTTTTACTTTAATTCAGTTACCGTATTTTACCGCTTTAACTTGATTATTTTGGGGACAGAAATTCTATTTATGTGGGATTTTTAACATCAGACAAAATTGCTCTCCCAAACAACAGAATATGGACAGTGTTAAGTCAAGCCTTAGCCCTCAATTGCAAATTTTAAAGCAATGTATTTTTTTATTTGAACCCAAACCTCTATACTGTTGATACTTGATTCTTTACCCATTTTTGACAAATCCTTAATCCACAAGATTGACCTGAAAATGTCTTGAAGTACGCTTTTATAAATGAGTACCTTCATTCCTTGGCTTTTCATATTTTTTAAGGTTACAAATGTTCTATGTGACTAAGCTAATTTTTCATTTTTTAAATCATGGTCCATAGTATTTTCCAGTTTACACCTTTCAATAGAGGTTTCAGTTGCGCTCTATCATTGTTATGCTGAACTAGGAGCCTGCAAGATATGTTGATTGGGGACAACACCCATTACCCCCACCCAGCACCCCAATTTGCATCCCTGTTGTTGACAGATAGGCCCTCCTCCCCCTGATTGGATAATAGGGCATATGTTTAGGGCTATAAAAGGGTTGGAAGTCAGTCTGCTTTCAGTGTGCTCTCGAACTTGTAGAGAAGATTTATCTGCTGACGGCAAGTTCAAGATATTAGGCAAGCAAAAAAATGGATCTCTCAAGACTTCCGGAATATGCTGACTTCAAACATCCAAGCTTAAATCACCCAGAACAAAGCATTCTCTTGTGTTGCATCTCTGGTAAGAAAGTGCTTCCTGTTTAGGGCAATGTGGGCTTTGGGTTACATCACGCAGCAAAGGAGGAAGCATTGCTCTTTAAATATTATTCTGTTATTTCAACAAAACTGCAATGATTAGCTCTCTTTCATCTTATTTATGCTTTATATCCCACCTGACATGACCTAGAACAAAGCACTCTCTTGTGACCCATTTCTGGTGAGAAAGTGCTTCCTGTTTTGGGCAATGTGGGGACTGGGTTAAATCAACTCCTCAAGACAGAAGCATCGATTTTATCATTTTTTAACTGAGAGCTTGTGGAAAATTGTTTTTCATCTTGTCTACATCCTGGCCATGCCAGCTCACATGACCTAGAACAAAACACTCTCTGGAGTCCCATTTCTAGTGAGAAAGTGCTTCCTGTTTTGGGCAATGTGGGAACTGGGTTAAATCATCTACTCAAAATAGAAGCACCATTTAACTTAATATGGCACCGATAGTTGATGGAAAATGTAATACTTTTTGCTTCTGATCTACATTCTTTATATCCCACCTGACATGACCTAGAACAAAGCACTCTCTTGTGACCCATTTCTGGTGAGAAAGTGCTTCCTGTTTTGGGCAATGTGGGGACTGGGTGAAATCAACTCTATAAGATAGAAGCATCAATTTTATCATTTTTTAACTGATAGCTTGTGGAAAATTGTTTTTCATCTTGTCTACATCCCGGCCATGCCAGCTGACATGACCTAGAACAAAGCACTCTCTGGAGTCCCATTTCTAGTGAGAAAGTGCTTCCTGTTTTGGGCAATGTGGGAACTGGGTTAAATCATCTACTCAAAATAGAAGCACCATTTAACTTAATATGGCACCGATAGTTGATGGAAAATGTAATACTTTTTGCTTCTGATCTACATTCTTTATACCCCACCTGACATGACCTAGAGAAAAGCACTCTCTGGAGTCCCATGTCTGGTGAGAAAGTGCTTCCTGTTTTGGGCAATGTGGAAACTAGGTTAAGTTTCCAGTCATCGTTCAGCATGCCATAGTTTTCATGCTAACAATTCTATTTATTTTTAAGCTCAGTCAAAGAAGGTAACTTGACGTTGTCCAATCTTCTGTAATGGCAGTCTAGTTTGAGTAAAGGGGAGAGCCTAATAACTACATTCATTCACCACACAACTTTTTCCTAGAAGCCATTTCAAAAAGATTCAAAGTATGCAACACTCTAAACTCGGCACCATCCTGTGGAAAAAATAATTTGGGGACAGTGCTGTTGTGCTTGGGGCATTGTGAAGCCATAATCCCAGAGGCTGAATGGATCAGGCATCTTGCAAATCCAAACATTTTGAAAAGTAAAAAACGGTTATTATGAACCCATTTTTACTTTAATTCAGTTACCGTATTTTACCGCTTTAACTTGATTATTTTGGGGACAGAAATTCTATTTATGTGGGATTTTTAACATCAGACAAAATTGCTCTCCCAAACAACAGAATATGGAAAGTGTTAAGTCAAGCCTTAGCCCTCAATTGCAAATTTTAAAGCAATGTATTTTTTGATTTGAACCCAAACCTCTATACTGTTGATACTTGATTCTTTACCCATTTTTGACAAATCCTTAATCCACAAGATTGACCTGAAAATGTCTTGAAGTACGCTTTTATAAATGAGTACCTTCATTCCTTGGCTTTTCATATTTTTTAAGGTTACAAATGTTCTATGTGACTAAGCTAATTTTTCATTTTTTAAATCATGGTCCATAGTATTTTCCAGTTTACACCTTTCAATAGAGGTTTCAGTTGCGCTCTATCATTGTTATGCTGAACTAGGAGCCTGCAAGATATGTTGATTGGGGACAACACCCGTTACCCCCACCCAGCACCCCAATTTGCATCCCTGTTGTTGACAGATAGGCCCTCCTCCCCCTGATTGGATAATAGGGCATATGTTTAGGGCTATAAAAGGGTTGGAAGTCAGTCTGCTTTCAGTGTGCTCTCGAACTTGTAGAGAAGATTTATCTGCTGACGGCAAGTTCAAGATATTAGGCAAGCAAAAAAATGGATCTCTCAAGACTTCCGGAATATGCTGACTTCAAACATCCAAGCTTAAATCACCCAGAACAAAGCATTCTCTTGTGTTGCATCTCTGGTAAGAAAGTGCTTCCTGTTTAGGGCAATGTGGGCTTTGGGTTACATCACGCAGCAAAGGAGGAAGCATTGCTCTTTAAATATTATTCTGTTATTTCAACAAAACTGCAATGATTAGCTCTCTTTCATCTTATTTATGCTTTATATCCCACCTGACATGACCTAGAACAAAGCACTCTCTTGTGACCCATTTCTGGTGAGAAAGTGCTTCCTGTTTTGGGCAATGTGGGGACTGGGTTAAATCAACTCCTCAAGACAGAAGCATCGATTTTATCATTTTTTAACTGAGAGCTTGTGGAAAATTGTTTTTCATCTTGTCTACATCCTGGCCATGCCAGCTCACATGACCTAGAACAAAGCACTCTCTGGAGTCCCATTTCTAGTGAGAAAGTGCTTCCTGTTTTGGGCAATGTGGGAACTGGGTTAAATCATCTACTCAAAATAGAAGCACCATTTAACTTAATATGGCACCGATAGTTGATGGAAAATGTAATACTTTTTGCTTCTGATCTACATTCTTTATATCCCACCTGACATGACCTAGAACAAAGCACTCTCTTGTGACCCATTTCTGGTGAGAAAGTGCTTCCTGTTTTGGGCAATGTGGGGACTGGGTGAAATCAACTCTATAAGATAGAAGCATCAATTTTATCATTTTTTAACTGATAGCTTGTGGAAAATTGTTTTTCATCTTGTCTACATCCCGGCCATGCCAGCTGACATGACCTAGAACAAAGCACTCTCTGGAGTCCCATTTCTAGTGAGAAAGTGCTTCCTGTTTTGGGCAATGTGGGAACTGGGTTAAATCATCTACTCAAAATAGAAGCACCATTTAACTTAATATGGCACCGATAGTTGATGGAAAATGTAATACTTTTTGCTTCTGATCTACATTCTTTATACCCCACCTGACATGACCTAGAGAAAAGCACTCTCTGGAGTCCCATGTCTGGTGAGAAAGTGCTTCCTGTTTTGGGCAATGTGGAAACTAGGTTAAGTTTCCAGTCATCGTTCAGCATGCCATAGTTTTCATGCTAACAATTCTATTTATTTTTAAGCTCAGTCAAAGAAGGTAACTTGACGTTGTCCAATCTTCTGTAATGGCAGTCTAGTTTGAGTAAAGGGGAGAGCCTAATAACTACATTCATTCACCACACAACTTTTTCCTAGAAGCCATTTCAAAAAGATTCAAAGTATGCAACACTCTAAACTCGGCACCATCCTGTGGAAAAAATAATTTGGGGACAGTGCTGTTGTGCTTGGGGCATTGTGAAGCCATAATCCCAGAGGCTGAATGGATCAGGCATCTTGCAAATCCAAACATTTTGAAAAGTAAAAAACGGTTATTATGAACCCATTTTTACTTTAATTCAGTTACCGTATTTTACCGCTTTAACTTGATTATTTTGGGGACAGAAATTCTATTTATGTGGGATTTTTAACATCAGACAAAATTGCTCTCCCAAACAACAGAATATGGAAAGTGTTAAGTCAAGCCTTAGCCCTCAATTGCAAATTTTAAAGCAATGTATTTTTTGATTTGAACCCAAACCTCTATACTGTTGATACTTGATTCTTTACCCATTTTTGACAAATCCTTAATCCACAAGATTGACCTGAAAATGTCTTGAAGTACGCTTTTATAAATGAGTACCTTCATTCCTTGGCTTTTCATATTTTTTAAGGTTACAAATGTTCTATGTGACTAAGCTAATTTTTCATTTTTTAAATCATGGTCCATAGTATTTTCCAGTTTACACCTTTCAATAGAGGTTTCAGTTGCGCTCTATCATTGTTATGCTGAACTAGGAGCCTGCAAGATATGTTGATTGGGGACAACACCCGTTACCCCCACCCAGCACCCCAATTTGCATCCCTGTTGTTGACAGATAGGCCCTCCTCCCCCTGATTGGATAATAGGGCATATGTTTAGGGCTATAAAAGGGTTGGAAGTCAGTCTGCTTTCAGTGTGCTCTCGAACTTGTAGAGAAGATTTATCTGCTGACGGCAAGTTCAAGATATTAGGCAAGCAAAAAAATGGATCTCTCAAGACTTCCGGAATATGCTGACTTCAAACATCCAAGCTTAAATCACCCAGAACAAAGCATTCTCTTGTGTTGCATCTCTGGTAAGAAAGTGCTTCCTGTTTAGGGCAATGTGGGCTTTGGGTTACATCACGCAGCAAAGGAGGAAGCATTGCTCTTTAAATATTATTCTGTTATTTCAACAAAACTGCAATGATTAGCTCTCTTTCATCTTATTTATGCTTTATATCCCACCTGACATGACCTAGAACAAAGCACTCTCTTGTGACCCATTTCTGGTGAGAAAGTGCTTCCTGTTTTGGGCAATGTGGGGACTGGGTTAAATCAACTCCTCAAGACAGAAGCATCGATTTTATCATTTTTTAACTGAGAGCTTGTGGAAAATTGTTTTTCATCCTGTCTACATCCTGGCCATGCCAGCTCACATGACCTAGAACAAAACACTCTCTGGAGTCCCATTTCTAGTGAGAAAGTGCTTCCTGTTTTGGGCAATGTGGGAACTGGGTTAAATCATCTACTCAAAATAGAAGCACCATTTAACTTAATATGGCACCGATAGTTGATGGAAAATGTAATACTTTTTGCTTCTGATCTACATTCTTTATATCCCACCTGACATGACCTAGAACAAAGCACTCTCTTGTGACCCATTTCTGGTGAGAAAGTGCTTCCTGTTTTGGGCAATGTGGGGACTGGGTGAAATCAACTCTATAAGATAGAAGCATCAATTTTATCATTTTTTAACTGATAGCTTGTGGAAAATTGTTTTTCATCTTGTCTACATCCCGGCCATGCCAGCTGACATGACCTAGAACAAAGCACTCTCTGGAGTCCCATTTCTAGTGAGAAAGTGCTTCCTGTTTTGGGCAATGTGGGAACTGGGTTAAATCATCTACTCAAAATAGAAGCACCATTTAACTTAATATGGCACCGATAGTTGATGGAAAATGTAATACTTTTTGCTTCTGATCTACATTCTTTATACCCCACCTGACATGACCTAGAGAAAAGCACTCTCTGGAGTCCCATGTCTGGTGAGAAAGTGCTTCCTGTTTTGGGCAATGTGGAAACTAGGTTAAGTTTCCAGTCATCGTTCAGCATGCCATAGTTTTCATTCTAACAATTCTATTTATTTTTAAGCTCAGTCAAAGAAGGTAACTTGACGTTGTCCAATCTTCTGTAATGGCAGTCTAGTTTGAGTAAAGGGGAGAGCCTAATAACTACATTCATTCACCACACAACTTTTTCCTAGAAGCCATTTCAAAAAGATTCAAAGTATGCAACACTCTAAACTCGGCACCATCCTGTGGAAAAAATAATTTGGGGACAGTGCTGTTGTGCTTGGGGCATTGTGAAGCCATAATCCCAGAGGCTGAATGGATCAGGCATCTTGCAAATCCAAACATTTTGAAAAGTAAAAAACGGTTATTATGAACCCATTTTTACTTTAATTCAGTTACCGTATTTTACCGCTTTAACTTGATTATTTTGGGGACAGAAATTCTATTTATGTGGGATTTTTAACATCAGACAAAATTGCTCTCCCAAACAACAGAATATGGACAGTGTTAAGTCAAGCCTTAGCCCTCAATTGCAAATTTTAAAGCAATGTATTTTTTTATTTGAACCCAAACCTCTATACTGTTGATACTTGATTCTTTACCCATTTTTGACAAATCCTTAATCCACAAGATTGACCTGAAAATGTCTTGAAGTACGCTTTTATAAATGAGTACCTTCATTCCTTGGCTTTTCATATTTTTTAAGGTTACAAATGTTCTATGTGACTAAGCTAATTTTTCATTTTTTAAATCATGGTCCATAGTATTTTCCAGTTTACACCTTTCAATAGAGGTTTCAGTTGCGCTCTATCATTGTTATGCTGAACTAGGAGCCTGCAAGATATGTTGATTGGGGACAACACCCGTTACCCCCACCCAGCACCCCAATTTGCATCCCTGTTGTTGACAGATAGGCCCTCCTCCCCCTGATTGGATAATAGGGCATATGTTTAGGGCTATAAAAGGGTTGGAAGTCAGTCTGCTTTCAGTGTGCTCTCGAACTTGTAGAGAAGATTTATCTGCTGACGGAAAGTTCAAGATATTAGGCAAGCAAAAAAATGGATCTCTCAAGACTTCCGGAATATGCTGACTTCAAACATCCAAGCTTAAATCACCCAGAACAAAGCATTCTCTTGTGTTGCATCTCTGGTAAGAAAGTGCTTCCTGTTTAGGGCAATGTGGGCTTTGGGTTACATCACGCAGCAAAGGAGGAAGCATTGCTCTTTAAATATTATTCTGTTATTTCAACAAAACTGCAATGATTAGCTCTCTTTCATCTTATTTATGCTTTATATCCCACCTGACATGACCTAGAACAAAGCACTCTCTTGTGACCCATTTCTGGTGAGAAAGTGCTTCCTGTTTTGGGCAATGTGGGGACTGGGTTAAATCAACTCCTCAAGACAGAAGCATCGATTTTATCATTTTTTAACTGAGAGCTTGTGGAAAATTGTTTTTCATCTTGTCTACATCCTGGCCATGCCAGCTCACATGACCTAGAACAAAACACTCTCTGGAGTCCCATTTCTAGTGAGAAAGTGCTTCCTGTTTTGGGCAATGTGGGAACTGGGTTAAATCATCTACTCAAAATAGAAGCACCATTTAACTTAATATGGCACCGATAGTTGATGGAAAATGTAATACTTTTTGCTTCTGATCTACATTCTTTATATCCCACCTGACATGACCTAGAACAAAGCACTCTCTTGTGACCCATTTCTGGTGAGAAAGTGCTTCCTGTTTTGGGCAATGTGGGGACTGGGTCAAATCAACTCTATAAGATAGAAGCATCAATTTTATCATTTTTTAACTGATAGCTTGTGGAAAATTGTTTTTCATCTTGTCTACATCCCGGCCATGCCAGCTGACATGACCTAGAACAAAGCACTCTCTGGAGTCCCATTTCTAGTGAGAAAGTGCTTCCTGTTTTGGGCAATGTGGGAACTGGGTTAAATCATCTACTCAAAATAGAAGCACCATTTAACTTAATATGGCACCGATAGTTGATGGAAAATGTAATACTTTTTGCTTCTGATCTACATTCTTTATACCCCACCTGACATGACCTAGAGAAAAGCACTCTCTGGAGTCCCATGTCTGGTGAGAAAGTGCTTCCTGTTTTGGGCAATGTGGAAACTAGGTTAAGTTTCCAGTCATCATTCAGCATGCCATAGTTTTCATGCTAACAATTCTATTTATTTTTAAGCTCAGTCAAAGAAGGTAACTTGACGTTGTCCAATCTTCTGTAATGGCAGTCTAGTTTGAGTAAAGGGGAGAGCCTAATAACTACATTCATTCACCACACAACTTTTTCCTAGAAGCCATTTCAAAAAGATTCAAAGTATGCAACACTCTAAACTCGGCACCATCCTGTGGAAAAAATAATTTGGGGACAGTGCTGTTGTGCTTGGGGCATTGTGAAGCCATAATCCCAGAGGCTGAATGGATCAGTCATCTTGCAAATCCAAACATTTTGAAAAGTAAAAAACGGTTATTATGAACCCATTTTTACTTTAATTCAGTTACCGTATTTTACCGCTTTAACTTGATTATTTTGGGGACAGAAATTCTATTTATGTGGGATTTTTAACATCAGACAAAATTGCTCTCCCAAACAACAGAATATGGACAGTGTTAAGTCAAGCCTTAGCCCTCAATTGCAAATTTTAAAGCAATGTATTTTTTTATTTGAACCCAAACCTCTATACTGTTGATACTTGATTCTTTACCCATTTTTGACAAATCCTTAATCCACAAGATTGACCTGAAAATGTCTTGAAGTACGCTTTTATAAATGAGTACCTTCATTCCTTGGCTTTTCATATTTTTTAAGGTTACAAATGTTCTATGTGACTAAGCTAATTTTTCATTTTTTAAATCATGGTCCATAGTATTTTCCAGTTTACACCTTTCAATAGAGGTTTCAGTTGCGCTCTATCATTGTTATGCTGAACTAGGAGCCTGCAAGATATGTTGATTGGGGACAACACCCGTTACCCCCACCCAGCACCCCAATTTGCATCCCTGTTGTTGACAGATAGGCCCTCCTCCCCCTGATTGGATAATAGGGCATATGTTTAGGGCTATAAAAGGGTTGGAAGTCAGTCTGCTTTCAGTGTGCTCTCGAACTTGTAGAGAAGATTTATCTGCTGACGGCAAGTTCAAGATATTAGGCAAGCAAAAAAATGGATCTCTCAAGACTTCCGGAATATGCTGACTTCAAACATCCAAGCTTAAATCACCCAGAACAAAGCATTCTCTTGTGTTGCATCTCTGGTAAGAAAGTGCTTCCTGTTTAGGGCAATGTGGGCTTTGGGTTACATCACGCAGCAAAGGAGGAAGCATTGCTCTTTAAATATTATTCTGTTATTTCAACAAAACTGCAATGATTAGCTCTCTTTCATCTTATTTATGCTTTATATCCCACCTGACATGACCTAGAACAAAGCACTCTCTTGTGACCCATTTCTGGTGAGAAAGTGCTTCCTGTTTTGGGCAATGTGGGGACTGGGTTAAATCAACTCCTCAAGACAGAAGCATCGATTTTATCATTTTTTAACTGAGAGCTTGTGGAAAATTGTTTTTCATCTTGTCTACATCCTGGCCATGCCAGCTCACATGACCTAGAACAAAACACTCTCTGGAGTCCCATTTCTAGTGAGAAAGTGCTTCCTGTTTTGGGCAATGTGGGAACTGGGTTAAATCATCTACTCAAAATAGAAGCACCATTTAACTTAATATGGCACCGATAGTTGATGGAAAATGTAATACTTTTTGCTTCTGATCTACATTCTTTATACCCCACCTGACATGACCTAGAACAAAGCACTCTCTTGTGACCCATTTCTGGTGAGAAAGTGCTTCCTGTTTTGGGCAATGTGGGGACTGGGTCAAATCAACTCTATAAGATAGAAGCATCAATTTTATCATTTTTTAACTGATAGCTTGTGGAAAATTGTTTTTCATCTTGTCTACATCCCGGCCATGCCAGCTGACATGACCTAGAACAAAGCACTCTCTGGAGTCCCATTTCTAGTGAGAAAGTGCTTCCTGTTTTGGGCAATGTGGGAACTGGGTTAAATCATCTACTCAAAATAGAAGCACCATTTAACTTAATATGGCACCGATAGTTGATGGAAAATGTAATACTTTTTGCTTCTGATCTACATTCTTTATACCCCACCTGACATGACCTAGAGAAAAGCACTCTCTGGAGTCCCATGTCTGGTGAGAAAGTGCTTCCTGTTTTGGGCAATGTGGAAACTAGGTTAAGTTTCCAGTCATCGTTCAGCATGCCATAGTTTTCATTCTAACAATTCTATTTATTTTTAAGCTCAGTCAAAGAAGGTAACTTGACGTTGTCCAATCTTCTGTAATGGCAGTCTAGTTTGAGTAAAGGGGAGAGCCTAATAACTACATTCATTCACCACACAACTTTTTCCTAGAAGCCATTTCAAAAAGATTCAAAGTATGCAACACTCTAAACTCGGCACCATCCTGTGGAAAAAATAATTTGGGGACAGTGCTGTTGTGCTTGGGGCATTGTGAAGCCATAATCCCAGAGGCTGAATGGATCAGGCATCTTGCAAATCCAAACATTTTGAAAAGTAAAAAACGGTTATTATGAACCCATTTTTACTTTAATTCAGTTACCGTATTTTACCGCTTTAACTTGATTATTTTGGGGACAGAAATTCTATTTATGTGGGATTTTTAACATCAGACAAAATTGCTCTCCCAAACAACAGAATATGGACAGTGTTAAGTCAAGCCTTAGCCCTCAATTGCAAATTTTAAAGCAATGTATTTTTTTATTTGAACCCAAACCTCTATACTGTTGATACTTGATTCTTTACCCATTTTTGACAAATCCTTAATCCACAAGATTGACCTGAAAATGTCTTGAAGTACGCTTTTATAAATGAGTACCTTCATTCCTTGGCTTTTCATATTTTTTAAGGTTACAAATGTTCTATGTGACTAAGCTAATTTTTCATTTTTTAAATCATGGTCCATAGTATTTTCCAGTTTACACCTTTCAATAGAGGTTTCAGTTGCGCTCTATCATTGTTATGCTGAACTAGGAGCCTGCAAGATATGTTGATTGGGGACAACACCCGTTACCCCCACCCAGCACCCCAATTTGCATCCCTGTTGTTGACAGATAGGCCCTCCTCCCCCTGATTGGATAATAGGGCATATGTTTAGGGCTATAAAAGGGTTGGAAGTCAGTCTGCTTTCAGTGTGCTCTCGAACTTGTAGAGAAGATTTATCTGCTGACGGCAAGTTCAAGATATTAGGCAAGCAAAAAAATGGATCTCTCAAGACTTCCGGAATATGCTGACTTCAAACATCCAAGCTTAAATCACCCAGAACAAAGCATTCTCTTGTGTTGCATCTCTGGTAAGAAAGTGCTTCCTGTTTAGGGCAATGTGGGCTTTGGGTTACATCACGCAGCAAAGGAGGAAGCATTGCTCTTTAAATATTATTCTGTTATTTCAACAAAACTGCAATGATTAGCTCTCTTTCATCTTATTTATGCTTTATATCCCACCTGACATGACCTAGAACAAAGCACTCTCTTGTGACCCATTTCTGGTGAGAAAGTGCTTCCTGTTTTGGGCAATGTGGGGACTGGGTTAAATCAACTCCTCAAGACAGAAGCATCGATTTTATCATTTTTTAACTGAGAGCTTGTGGAAAATTGTTTTTCATCTTGTCTACATCCTGGCCATGCCAGCTCACATGACCTAGAACAAAACACTCTCTGGAGTCCCATTTCTAGTGAGAAAGTGCTTCCTGTTTTGGGCAATGTGGGAACTGGGTTAAATCATCTACTCAAAATAGAAGCACCATTTAACTTAATATGGCACCGATAGTTGATGGAAAATGTAATACTTTTTGCTTCTGATCTACATTCTTTATATCCCACCTGACATGACCTAGAACAAAGCACTCTCTTGTGACCCATTTCTGGTGAGAAAGTGCTTCCTGTTTTGGGCAATGTGGGGACTGGGTCAAATCAACTCTATAAGATAGAAGCATCAATTTTATCATTTTTTAACTGATAGCTTGTGGAAAATTGTTTTTCATCTTGTCTACATCCCGGCCATGCCAGCTGACATGACCTAGAACAAAGCACTCTCTGGAGTCCCATTTCTAGTGAGAAAGTGCTTCCTGTTTTGGGCAATGTGGGAACTGGGTTAAATCATCTACTCAAAATAGAAGCACCATTTAACTTAATATGGCACCGATAGTTGATGGAAAATGTAATACTTTTTGCTTCTGATCTACATTCTTTATACCCCACCTGACATGACCTAGAGAAAAGCACTCTCTGGAGTCCCATGTCTGGTGAGAAAGTGCTTCCTGTTTTGGGCAATGTGGAAACTAGGTTAAGTTTCCAGTCATCATTCAGCATGCCATAGTTTTCATGCTAACAATTCTATTTATTTTTAAGCTCAGTCAAAGAAGGTAACTTGACGTTGTCCAATCTTCTGTAATGGCAGTCTAGTTTGAGTAAAGGGGAGAGCCTAATAACTACATTCATTCACCACACAACTTTTTCCTAGAAGCCATTTCAAAAAGATTCAAAGTATGCAACACTCTAAACTCGGCACCATCCTGTGGAAAAAATAATTTAGGGACAGTGCTGTTGTGCTTGGGGCATTGTGAAGCCATAATCCCAGAGGCTGAATGGATCAGGCATCTTGCAAATCCAAACATTTTGAAAAGTAAAAAACGGTTATTATGAACCCATTTTTACTTTAATTCAGTTACCGTATTTTACCGCTTTAACTTGATTATTTTGGGGACAGAAATTCTATTTATGTGGGATTTTTAACATCAGACAAAATTGCTCTCCCAAACAACAGAATATGGACAGTGTTAAGTCAAGCCTTAGCCCTCAATTGCAAATTTTAAAGCAATGTATTTTTTGATTTGAACCCAAACCTCTATACTGTTGATACTTGATTCTTTACCCATTTTTGACAAATCCTTAATCCACAAGATTGACCTGAAAATGTCTTGAAGTACGCTTTTATAAATGAGTACCTTCATTCCTTGGCTTTTCATATTTTTTAAGGTTACAAATGTTCTATGTGACTAAGCTAATTTTTCATTTTTTAAATCATGGTCCATAGTATTTTCCAGTTTACACCTTTCAATAGAGGTTTCAGTTGCGCTCTATCATTGTTATGCTGAACTAGGAGCCTGCAAGATATGTTGATTGGGGACAACACCCGTTACCCCCACCCAGCACCCCAATTTGCATCCCTGTTGTTGACAGATAGGCCCTCCTCCCCCTGATTGGATAATAGGGCATATGTTTAGGGCTATAAAAGGGTTGGAAGTCAGTCTGCTTTCAGTGTGCTCTCGAACTCGTAGAGAAGATTTATCTGCTGACGGCAAGTTCAAGATATTAGGCAAGCAAAAAAATGGATCTCTCAAGACTTCCGGAATATGCTGACTTCAAACATCCAAGCTTAAATCACCCAGAACAAAGCATTCTCTTGTGTTGCATCTCTGGTAAGAAAGTGCTTCCTGTTTAGGGCAATGTGGGCTTTGGGTTACATCACGCAGCAAAGGAGGAAGCATTGCTCTTTAAATATTATTCTGTTATTTCAACAAAACTGCAATGATTAGCTCTCTTTCATCTTATTTATGCTTTATATCCCACCTGACATGACCTAGAACAAAGCACTCTCTTGTGACCCATTTCTGGTGAGAAAGTGCTTCCTGTTTTGGGCAATGTGGGGACTGGGTTAAATCAACTCCTCAAGACAGAAGCATCGATTTTATCATTTTTTAACTGAGAGCTTGTGGAAAATTGTTTTTCATCTTGTCTACATCCTGGCCATGCCAGCTCACATGACCTAGAACAAAACACTCTCTGGAGTCCCATTTCTAGTGAGAAAGTGCTTCCTGTTTTGGGCAATGTGGGAACTGGGTTAAATCATCTACTCAAAATAGAAGCACCATTTAACTTAATATGGCACCGATAGTTGATGGAAAATGTAATACTTTTTGCTTCTGATCTACATTCTTTATACCCCACCTGACATGACCTAGAGAAAAGCACTCTCTGGAGTCCCATGTCTGGCTAGAAAGTGCTTCCTGTTTTGGGCAATGTGGAAACTAGGTTAAGTTTCCAGTCATCGTTCAGCATGTCATAGTTTTCATGCTAACAATTCTATTTTTTTTTAAGCTCAGTCAAAGAAGGTAACTTGACGTTGTCCAATCTTCTGTAATGGCAGTCTAGTTTGAGTAAAGGGGAGAGCCTAATAACTACATTCATTCACCACACAACTTTTTCCTAGAAGCCATTTCAAAAAGATTCAAAGTATGCAACACTCTAAACTCGGCACCATCCTGTGGAAAAAATAATTTGGGGACAGTGCTGTTGTGCTTGGGGCATTGTGAAGCCATAATCCCAGAGGCTGAATGGATCAGGCATCTTGCAAATCCAAACATTTTGAAAAGTAAAAAACGGTTATTATGAACCCATTTTTACTTTAATTCAGTTACCGTATTTTACCGCTTTAACTTGATTATTTTGGGGACAGAAATTCTATTTATGTGGGATTTTTAACATCAGACAAAATTGCTCTCCCAAACAACAGAATATGGACAGTGTTAAGTCAAGCCTTAGCCCTCAATTGCAAATTTTAAAGCAATGTATTTTTTTATTTGAACCCAAACCTCTATACTGTTGATACTTGATTCTTTACCCATTTTTGACAAATCCTTAATCCACAAGATTGACCTGAAAATGTCTTGAAGTACGCTTTTATAAATGAGTACCTTCATTCCTTGGCTTTTCATATTTTTTAAGGTTACAAATGTTCTATGTGACTAAGCTAATTTTTCATTTTTTAAATCATGGTCCATAGTATTTTCCAGTTTACACCTTTCAATAGAGGTTTCAGTTGCGCTCTATCATTGTTATGCTGAACTAGGAGCCTGCAAGATATGTTGATTGGGGACAACACCCGTTACCCCCACCCAGCACCCCAATTTGCATCCCTGTTGTTGACAGATAGGCCCTCCTCCCCCTGAT
The DNA here is from genome assembly GCA_027917425.1 of Gastrophryne carolinensis. NCBI lineage: Eukaryota > Metazoa > Chordata > Amphibia > Anura > Microhylidae > Gastrophryne > Gastrophryne carolinensis. The sequence continues at coordinate 81,587,595 of CM051238.1, read as the reverse complement.
TGGATAATAGGGCATATGTTTAGGGCTATAAAAGGGTTGGAAGTCAGTCTGCTTTCAGTGTGCTCTCGAACTTGTAGAGAAGATTTATCTGCTGACGGCAAGTTCAAGATATTAGGCAAGCAAAAAAATGGATCTCTCAAGACTTCCGGAATATGCTGACTTCAAACATCCAAGCTTAAATCACCCAGAACAAAGCATTCTCTTGTGTTGCATCTCTGGTAAGAAAGTGCTTCCTGTTTAGGGCAATGTGGGCTTTGGGTTACATCACGCAGCAAAGGAGGAAGCATTGCTCTTTAAATATTATTCTGTTATTTCAACAAAACTGCAATGATTAGCTCTCTTTCATCTTATTTATGCTTTATATCCCACCTGACATGACCTAGAACAAAGCACTCTCTTGTGACCCATTTCTGGTGAGAAAGTGCTTCCTGTTTTGGGCAATGTGGGGACTGGGTTAAATCAACTCCTCAAGACAGAAGCATCGATTTTATCATTTTTTAACTGAGAGCTTGTGGAAAATTGTTTTTCATCTTGTCTACATCCTGGCCATGCCAGCTCACATGACCTAGAACAAAACACTCTCTGGAGTCCCATTTCTAGTGAGAAAGTGCTTCCTGTTTTGGGCAATGTGGGAACTGGGTTAAATCATCTACTCAAAATAGAAGCACCATTTAACTTAATATGGCACCGATAGTTGATGGAAAATGTAATACTTTTTGCTTCTGATCTACATTCTTTATATCCCACCTGACATGACCTAGAACAAAGCACTCTCTTGTGACCCATTTCTGGTGAGAAAGTGCTTCCTGTTTTGGGCAATGTGGGGACTGGGTGAAATCAACTCTATAAGATAGAAGCATCAATTTTATCATTTTTTAACTGATAGCTTGTGGAAAATTGTTTTTCATCTTGTCTACATCCCGGCCATGCCAGCTGACATGACCTAGAACAAAGCACTCTCTGGAGTCCCATTTCTAGTGAGAAAGTGCTTCCTGTTTTGGGCAATGTGGGAACTGGGTTAAATCATCTACTCAAAATAGAAGCACCATTTAACTTAATATGGCACCGATAGTTGATGGAAAATGTAATACTTTTTGCTTCTGATCTACATTCTTTATACCCCACCTGACATGACCTAGAGAAAAGCACTCTCTGGAGTCCCATGTCTGGTGAGAAAGTGCTTCCTGTTTTGGGCAATGTGGAAACTAGGTTAAGTTTCCAGTCATCGTTCAGCATGCCATAGTTTTCATGCTAACAATTCTATTTATTTTTAAGCTCAGTCAAAGAAGGTAACTTGACGTTGTCCAATCTTCTGTAATGGCAGTCTAGTTTGAGTAAAGGGGAGAGCCTAATAACTACATTCATTCACCACACAACTTTTTCCTAGAAGCCATTTCAAAAAGATTCAAAGTATGCAACACTCTAAACTCGGCACCATCCTGTGGAAAAAATAATTTGGGGACAGTGCTGTTGTGCTTGGGGCATTGTGAAGCCATAATCCCAGAGGCTGAATGGATCAGGCATCTTGCAAATCCAAACATTTTGAAAAGTAAAAAACGGTTATTATGAACCCATTTTTACTTTAATTCAGTTACCGTATTTTACCGCTTTAACTTGATTATTTTGGGGACAGAAATTCTATTTATGTGGGATTTTTAACATCAGACAAAATTGCTCTCCCAAACAACAGAATATGGACAGTGTTAAGTCAAGCCTTAGCCCTCAATTGCAAATTTTAAAGCAATGTATTTTTTTATTTGAACCCAAACCTCTATACTGTTGATACTTGATTCTTTACCCATTTTTGACAAATCCTTAATCCACAAGATTGACCTGAAAATGTCTTGAAGTACGCTTTTATAAATGAGTACCTTCATTCCTTGGCTTTTCATATTTTTTAAGGTTACAAATGTTCTATGTGACTAAGCTAATTTTTCATTTTTTAAATCATGGTCCATAGTATTTTCCAGTTTACACCTTTCAATAGAGGTTTCAGTTGCGCTCTATCATTGTTATGCTGAACTAGGAGCCTGCAAGATATGTTGATTGGGGACAACACCCGTTACCCCCACCCAGCACCCCAATTTGCATCCCTGTTGTTGACAGATAGGCCCTCCTCCCCCTGATTGGATAATAGGGCATATGTTTAGGGCTATAAAAGGGTTGGAAGTCAGTCTGCTTTCAGTGTGCTCTCGAACTTGTAGAGAAGATTTATCTGCTGACGGCAAGTTCAAGATATTAGGCAAGCAAAAAAATGGATCTCTCAAGACTTCCGGAATATGCTGACTTCAAACATCCAAGCTTAAATCACCCAGAACAAAGCATTCTCTTGTGTTGCATCTCTGGTAAGAAAGTGCTTCCTGTTTAGGGCAATGTGGGCTTTGGGTTACATCACGCAGCAAAGGAGGAAGCATTGCTCTTTAAATATTATTCTGTTATTTCAACAAAACTGCAATGATTAGCTCTCTTTCATCTTATTTATGCTTTATATCCCACCTGACATGACCTAGAACAAAGCACTCTCTTGTGACCCATTTCTGGTGAGAAAGTGCTTCCTGTTTTGGGCAATGTGGGGACTGGGTTAAATCAACTCCTCAAGACAGAAGCATCGATTTTATCATTTTTTAACTGAGAGCTTGTGGAAAATTGTTTTTCATCTTGTCTACATCCTGGCCATGCCAGCTCACATGACCTAGAACAAAACACTCTCTGGAGTCCCATTTCTAGTGAGAAAGTGCTTCCTGTTTTGGGCAATGTGGGAACTGGGTTAAATCATCTACTCAAAATAGAAGCACCATTTAACTTAATATGGCACCGATAGTTGATGGAAAATGTAATACTTTTTGCTTCTGATCTACATTCTTTATATCCCACCTGACATGACCTAGAACAAAGCACTCTCTTGTGACCCATTTCTGGTGAGAAAGTGCTTCCTGTTTTGGGCAATGTGGGGACTGGGTGAAATCAACTCTATAAGATAGAAGCATCAATTTTATCATTTTTTAACTGATAGCTTGTGGAAAATTGTTTTTCATCTTGTCTACATCCTGGCCATGCCAGCTCACATGACCTAGAACAAAGCACTCTCTGGAGTCCCATTTCTAGTGAGAAAGTGCTTCCTGTTTTGGGCAATGTGGGAACTGGGTTAAATCATCTACTCAAAATAGAAGCACCATTTAACTTAATATGGCACCGATAGTTGATGGAAAATGTAATACTTTTTGCTTCTGATCTACATTCTTTATACCCCACCTGACATGACCTAGAGAAAAGCACTCTCTGGAGTCCCATGTCTGGCTAGAAAGTGCTTCCTGTTTTGGGCAATGTGGAAACTAGGTTAAGTTTCCAGTCATCGTTCAGCATGTCATAGTTTTCATGCTAACAATTCTATTTATTTTTAAGCTCAGTCAAAGAAGGTAACTTGACGTTGTCCAATCTTCTGTAATGGCAGTCTAGTTTGAGTAAAGGGGAGAGCCTAATAACTACATTCATTCACCACACAACTTTTTCCTAGAAGCCATTTCAAAAAGATTCAAAGTATGCAACACTCTAAACTCGGCACCATCCTGTGGAAAAAATAATTTGGGGACAGTGCTGTTGTGCTTGGGGCATTGTGAAGCCATAATCCCAGAGGCTGAATGGATCAGGCATCTTGCAAATCCAAACATTTTGAAAAGTAAAAAACGGTTATTATGAACCCATTTTTACTTTAATTCAGTTACCGTATTTTACCGCTTTAACTTGATTATTTTGGGGACAGAAATTCTATTTATGTGGGATTTTTAACATCAGACAAAATTGCTCTCCCAAACAACAGAATATGGACAGTGTTAAGTCAAGCCTTAGCCCTCAATTGCAAATTTTAAAGCAATGTATTTTTTTATTTGAACCCAAACCTCTATACTGTTGATACTTGATTCTTTACCCATTTTTGACAAATCCTTAATCCACAAGATTGACCTGAAAATGTCTTGAAGTACGCTTTTATAAATGAGTACCTTCATTCCTTGGCTTTTCATATTTTTTAAGGTTACAAATGTTCTATGTGACTAAGCTAATTTTTCATTTTTTAAATCATGGTCCATAGTATTTTCCAGTTTACACCTTTCAATAGAGGTTTCAGTTGCGCTCTATCATTGTTATGCTGAACTAGGAGCCTGCAAGATATGTTGATTGGGGACAACACCCGTTACCCCCACCCAGCACCCCAATTTGCATCCCTGTTGTTGACAGATAGGCCCTCCTCCCCCTGATTGGATAATAGGGCATATGTTTAGGGCTATAAAAGGGTTGGAAGTCAGTCTGCTTTCAGTGTGCTCTCGAACTTGTAGAGAAGATTTATCTGCTGACGGCAAGTTCAAGATATTAGGCAAGCAAAAAAATGGATCTCTCAAGACTTCCGGAATATGCTGACTTCAAACATCCAAGCTTAAATCACCCAGAACAAAGCATTCTCTTGTGTTGCATCTCTGGTAAGAAAGTGCTTCCTGTTTAGGGCAATGTGGGCTTTGGGTTACATCACGCAGCAAAGGAGGAAGCATTGCTCTTTAAATATTATTCTGTTATTTCAACAAAACTGCAATGATTAGCTCTCTTTCATCTTAATTATGCTTTATATCCCACCTGACATGACCTAGAACAAAGCACTCTCTTGTGACCCATTTCTGGTGAGAAAGTGCTTCCTGTTTTGGGCAATGTGGGGACTGGGTTAAATCAACTCCTCAAGACAGAAGCATCGATTTTATCATTTTTTAACTGAGAGCTTGTGGAAAATTGTTTTTCATCTTGTCTACATCCTGGCCATGCCAGCTCACATGACCTAGAACAAAACACTCTCTGGAGTCCCATTTCTAGTGAGAAAGTGCTTCCTGTTTTGGGCAATGTGGGAACTGGGTTAAATCATCTACTCAAAATAGAAGCACCATTTAACTTAATATGGCACCGATAGTTGATGGAAAATGTAATACTTTTTGCTTCTGATCTACATTCTTTATATCCCACCTGACATGACCTAGAACAAAGCACTCTCTTGTGACCCATTTCTGGTGAGAAAGTGCTTCCTGTTTTGGGCAATGTGGGGACTGGGTGAAATCAACTCTATAAGATAGAAGCATCAATTTTATCATTTTTTAACTGATAGCTTGTGGAAAATTGTTTTTCATCTTGTCTACATCCCGGCCATGCCAGCTGACATGACCTAGAACAAAGCACTCTCTGGAGTCCCATTTCTAGTGAGAAAGTGCTTCCTGTTTTGGGCAATGTGGGAACTGGGTTAAATCATCTACTCAAAATAGAAGCACCATTTAACTTAATATGGCACCGATAGTTGATGGAAAATGTAATACTTTTTGCTTCTGATCTACATTCTTTATACCCCACCTGACATGACCTAGAGAAAAGCACTCTCTGGAGTCCCATGTCTGGTGAGAAAGTGCTTCCTGTTTTGGGCAATGTGGAAACTAGGTTAAGTTTCCAGTCATCGTTCAGCATGCCATAGTTTTCATGCTAACAATTCTATTTATTTTTAAGCTCAGTCAAAGAAGGTAACTTGACGTTGTCCAATCTTCTGTAATGGCAGTCTAGTTTGAGTAAAGGGGAGAGCCTAATAACTACATTCATTCACCACACAACTTTTTCCTAGAAGCCATTTCAAAAAGATTCAAAGTATGCAACACTCTAAACTCGGCACCATCCTGTGGAAAAAATAATTTGGGGACAGTGCTGTTGTGCTTGGGGCATTGTGAAGCCATAATCCCAGAGGCTGAATGGATCAGGCATCTTGCAAATCCAAACATTTTGAAAAGTAAAAATTGGTTATTATGAACCCATTTTTACTTTAATTCAGTTACCGTATTTTACCGCTTTAACTTGATTATTTTGGGGACAGAAATTCTATTTATGTGGGATTTTTAACATCAGACAAAATTGCTCTCCCAAACAACAGAATATGGACAGTGTTAAGTCAAGCCTTAGCCCTCAATTGCAAATTTTAAAGCAATGTATTTTTTTATTTGAACCCAAACCTCTATACTGTTGATACTTGATTCTTTACCCATTTTTGACAAATCCTTAATCCACAAGATTGACCTGAAAATGTCTTGAAGTACACTTTTATAAATGAGTACCTTCATTCCTTGGCGTTTCATATTTTTTAAGGTTACAAATGTTCTATGTGACTAAGCTAATTTTTCATTTTTTAAATCATGGTCCATAGTATTTTCCAGTTTACACCTTTCAATAGAGGTTTCAGTTGAGCTCTATCATTGTTATGCTGAACTAGGAGCCTGCAAGATATGTTGATTGGGGTCAACACCCATTACCCCCACCCAGCACCCCAATTTGCATCCCTGTTGTTGACAGATAAGCCCTCCTCCCCTTGATTGGATAATAGGGCATATGTTTAGGGCTATAAAAGGGTTGGAAGTCAGTCTGCTTTCAGTGTGCTCTCGAACTTGTAGAGAAGATTTATATGCTGACGGCAAGTTCAAGATATTAGGCAAGCAAAAAAATGGATCTCTCAAGACTTCCGGAATATGCTGACTTCAAACATCCAAGCTTAAATCACCCAGAACAAAGCATTCTCTTGTGTTGCATCTCTGGTAAGAAAGTGCTTCCTGTTTAGGGCAATGTGGGCTTTGGGTTACATCACGCAGCAAAGGAGGAAGCATTGCTCTTTAAATATTATTCTGTTATTTCAACAAAACTGCAATGATTAGCTCTCTTTCATCCTATTTATGCTTTATATCCCACCTGACATGACCTAGAACAAAGCACTCTCTTGTGACCCATTTCTGGTGAGAAAGTGCTTCCTGTTTTGGGCAATGTGGGGACTGGGTTAAATCAACTCCTCAAGACAGAAGCATCGATTTTATCATTTTTTAACTGAGAGCTTGTGGAAAATTGTTTTTCATCTTGTCTACATCCTGGCCATGCCAGCTCACATGACCTAGAACAAAACACTCTCTGGAGTCCCATTTCTAGTGAGAAAGTGCTTCCTGTTTTGGGCAATGTGGGAACTGGGTTAAATCATCTACTCAAAATAGAAGCACCATTTAACTTAATATGGCACCGATAGTTGATGGAAAATGTAATACTTTTTGCTTCTGATCTACATTCTTTATATCCCACCTGACATGACCTAGAACAAAGCACTCTCTTGTGACCCATTTCTGGTGAGAAAGTGCTTCCTGTTTTGGGCAATGTGGGGACTGGGTGAAATCAACTCTATAAGATAGAAGCATCAATTTTATCATTTTTTAACTGATAGCTTGTGGAAAATTGTTTTTCATCTTGTCTACATCCCGGCCATGCCAGCTGACATGACCTAGAACAAAGCACTCTCTGGAGTCCCATTTCTAGTGAGAAAGTGCTTCCTGTTTTGGGCAATGTGGGAACTGGGTTAAATCATCTACTCAAAATAGAAGCACCATTTAACTTAATATGGCACCGATAGTTGATGGAAAATGTAATACTTTTTGCTTCTGATCTACATTCTTTATACCCCACCTGACATGACCTAGAGAAAAGCACTCTCTGGAGTCCCATGTCTGGTGAGAAAGTGCTTCCTGTTTTGGGCAATGTGGAAACTAGGTTAAGTTTCCAGTCATCGTTCAGCATGCCATAGTTTTCATGCTAACAATTCTATTTATTTTTAAGCTCAGTCAAAGAAGGTAACTTGACGTTGTCCAATCTTCTGTAATGGCAGTCTAGTTTGAGTAAAGGGGAGAGCCTAATAACTACATTCATTCACCACACAACTTTTTCCTAGAAGCCATTTCAAAAAGATTCAAAGTATGCAACACTCTAAACTCGGCACCATCCTGTGGAAAAAATAATTTGGGGACAGTGCTGTTGTGCTTGGGGCATTGTGAAGCCATAATCCCAGAGGCTGAATGGATCAGGCATCTTGCAAATCCAAACATTTTGAAAAGTAAAAAACGGTTATTATGAACCCATTTTTACTTTAATTCAGTTACCGTATTTTACCGCTTTAACTTGATTATTTTGGGGACAGAAATTCTATTTATGTGGGATTTTTAACATCAGACAAAATTGCTCTCCCAAACAACAGAATATGGACAGTGTTAAGTCAAGCCTTAGCCCTCAATTGCAAATTTTAAAGCAATGTATTTTTTTATTTGAACCCAAACCTCTATACTGTTGATACTTGATTCTTTACCCATTTTTGACAAATCCTTAATCCACAAGATTGACCTGAAAATGTCTTGAAGTACGCTTTTATAAATGAGTACCTTCATTCCTTGGCGTTTCATATTTTTAAGGTTACAAATGTTCTATGTGACTAAGCTAATTTTTCATTTTTTAAATCATGGTCCATAGTATTTTCCAGTTTACACCTTTCAATAGAGGTTTCAGTTGAGCTCTATCATTGTTATGCTAAACTAGGAGCCTGCAAGATATGTTGATTGGGGTCAACACCCATTACCCCCACCCAGCACCCCAATTTGCATCCCTGTTGTTGACAGATAAGCCCTCCTCCCCCTGATTGGATAATAGGGCATATGTTTAGGGCTATAAAAGGGTTGAAAGTCAGTCTGCTTTCAGTGTGCTCTCGAACTTGTAGAGAAGATTTATATGCTGACGGCAAGTTCAAGATATTAGGCAAGCAAAAAAATGGATCTCTCAAGACTTCCGGAATATGCTGACTTCAAACATCCAAGCTTAAATCACCCAGAACAAAGCATTCTCTTGTGTTGCATCTCTGGTAAGAAAGTGCTTCCTGTTTAGGGCAATGTGGGCTTTGGGTTACATCACGCAGCAAAGGAGGAAGCATTGCTCTTTAAATATTATTCTGTTATTTCAACAAAACTGCAATGATTAGCTCTCTTTCATCTTATTTATGCTTTATATCCCACCTGACATGACCTAGAACAAAGCACTCTCTTGTGACCCATTTCTGGTGAGAAAGTGCTTCCTGTTTTGGGCAATGTGGGGACTGGGTTAAATCAACTCCTCAAGACAGAAGCATCGATTTTATCATTTTTTAACTGAGAGCTTGTGGAAAATTGTTTTTCATCTTGTCTACATCCTGGCCATGCCAGCTCACATGACCTAGAACAAAACACTCTCTGGAGTCCCATTTCTAGTGAGAAAGTGCTTCCTGTTTTGGGCAATGTGGGAACTGGGTTAAATCATCTACTCAAAATAGAAGCACCATTTAACTTAATATGGCACCGATAGTTGATGGAAAATGTAATACTTTTTGCTTCTGATCTACATTCTTTATATCCCACCTGACATGACCTAGAACAAAGCACTCTCTTGTGACCCATTTCTGGTGAGAAAGTGCTTCCTGTTTTGGGCAATGTGGGGACTGGGTGAAATCAACTCTATAAGATAGAAGCATCAATTTTATCATTTTTTAACTGATAGCTTGTGGAAAATTGTTTTTCATCTTGTCTACATCCCGGCCATGCCAGCTGACATGACCTAGAACAAAGCACTCTCTGGAGTCCCATTTCTAGTGAGAAAGTGCTTCCTGTTTTGGGCAATGTGGGAACTGGGTTAAATCATCTACTCAAAATAGAAGCACCATTTAACTTAATATGGCACCGATAGTTGATGGAAAATGTAATACTTTTTGCTTCTGATCTACATTCTTTATACCCCACCTGACATGACCTAGAGAAAAGCACTCTCTGGAGTACCATGTCTGGTGAGAAAGTGCTTCCTGTTTTGGGCAATGTGGAAACTAGGTTAAGTTTCCAGTCATCGTTCAGCATGCCATAGTTTTCATGCTAACAATTCTATTTATTTTTAAGCTCAGTCAAAGAAGGTAACTTGACGTTGTCCAATCTTCTGTAATGGCAGTCTAGTTTGAGTAAAGGGGAGAGCCTAATAACTACTTTCATTCACCACACAACTTTTTCCTAGAAGCCATTTCAAAAAGATTCAAAGTATGCAACACTCTAAACTCGGCACCATCCTGTGGAAAAAATAATTTGGGGACAGTGCTGTTGTGCTTGGGGCATTGTGAAGTCATAATCCCAGAGGCTGAATGGATCAGGCATCTTGCAAATCCAAACATTTTGAAAAGTAAAAAACGGTTATTATGAACCCATTTTTACTTTAATTCAGTTACCGTATTTTACCGCTTTAACTTGATTATTTTGGGGACAGAAATTCTATTTATGTGGGATTTTTAACATCAGACAAAATTGCTCTCCCAAACAACAGAATATGGACAGTGTTAAGTCAAGCCTTAGCCCTCAATTGCAAATTTTAAAGCAATGTATTTTTTGATTTGAACCCAAACCTCTATACTGTTGATACTTGATTCTTTACCCATTTTTGACAAATCCTTAATCCACAAGATTGACCTGAAAATGTCTTGAAGTACGCTTTTATAAATGAGTACCTTCATTCCTTGGCTTTTCATATTTTTTAAGGTTACAAATGTTCTATGTGATTAAGCTAATTTTTCATTTTTTAAATCATGGTCCATAGTATTTTCCAGTTTACACCTTTCAATAGAGGTTTCAGTTGAGCTCTATCATTGTTATGCTGAACTAGGAGCCTGCAAGATATGTTGATTGGGGACAACACCCGTTACCCCCACCCAGCACCCCAATTTGCATCCCTGTTGTTGACAGATAGGCCCTCCTCCCCCTGATTGGATAATAGGGCATATGTTTAGGGCTATAAAAGGGTTGGAAGTCAGTCTGCTTTCAGTGTGCTCTCGAACTTGTAGAGAAGATTTATATGCTGACGGCAAGTTCAAGATATTAGGCAAGCAAAAAAATGGATCTCTCAAGACTTCCGGAATATGCTGACTTCAAACATCCAAGCTTAAATCACCCAGAACAAAGCATTCTCTTGTGTTGCATCTCTGGTAAGAAAGTGCTTCCTGTTTAGGGCAATGTGGGCTTTGGGTTACATCACGCAGCAAAGGAGGAAGCATTGCTCTTTAAATATTATTCTGTTATTTCAACAAAACTGCAATGATTAGCTCTCTTTCATCTTATTTATGCTTTATATCCCACCTGACATGACCTAGAACAAAGCACTCTCTTGTGACCCATTTCTGGTGAGAAAGTGCTTCCTGTTTTGGGCAATGTGGGGACTGGGTTAAATGAACTCCTCAAGACAGAAGCATCAATTTTATCATTTTTTAACTGATAGCTTGTGGAAAATTGTTTTTCATCTTGTCTACATCCCGGCCATGCCAGCTGACATGACCTAGAACAAAGCACTCTCTGGAGTCCCATTTCTAGTGAGAAAGTGCTTCCTGTTTTGGGCAATGTGGGAACTGGGTTAAATCATCTACTCAAAATAGAAGCACCATTTAACTTAATATGGCACCGATAGTTGATGGAAAATGTAATACTTTTTGCTTCTGATCTACATTCTTTATACCCCACCTGACATGACCTAGAGAAAAGCACTCTCTGGAGTCCCATGTCTGGTGAGAAAGTGCTTCCTGTTTTGGGCAATGTGGAAACTAGGTTAAGTTTCCAGTCATCGTTCAGCATGCCATAGTTTTCATGCTAACAATTCTATTTATTTTTAAGCTCAGTCAAAGAAGGTAACTTGACGTTGTCCAATCTTCTGTAATGGCAGTCTAGTTTGAGTAAAGGGGAGAGCCTAATAACTACATTCATTCACCACACAACTTTTTCCTAGAAGCCATTTCAAAAAGATTCAAAGTATGCAACACTCTAAACTCGGCACCATCCTGTGGAAAAAATAATTTGGGGACAGTGCTGTTGTGCTTGGGGCATTGTGAAGCCATAATCCCAGAGGCTGAATGGATCAGGCATCTTGCAAATCCAAACATTTTGAAAAGTAAAAAACGGTTATTATGAACCCATTTTTACTTTAATTCAGTTACCGTATTTTACCGCTTTAACTTGATTATTTTGGGGACACAAATTCTATTTATGTGGGATTTTTAACATCAGACAAAATTGCTCTCCCAAACAACAGAATATGGACAGTGTTAAGTCAAGCCTTAGCCCTCAATTGCAAATTTTAAAGCAATGTATTTTTCGATTTGAACCCAAACCTCTATACTGTTGATACTTGATTCTTTACCCATTTTTGACAAATCCTTAATCCACAAGATTGACCTGAAAATGTCTTGAAGTACGCTTTTATAAATGAGTACCTTCATTCCTTGGCTTTTCATATTTTTTAAGGTTACAAATGTTCTATGTGACTAAGCTAATTTTTCATTTTTTAAATCATGGTCCATAGTATTTTCCAGTTTACACCTTTCAATAGAGGTTTCAGTTGAGCTCTATCATTGTTATGCTGAACTAGGAGCCTGCAAGATATGTTGATTGGGGACAACACCCGTTACCCCCACCCAGCACCCCAATTTGCATCCCTGTTGTTGACAGATAGGCCCTCCTCCCCCTGATTGGATAATAGGGCATATGTTTAGGGCTATAAAAGGGTTGGAAGTCAGTCTGCTTTCAGTGTGCTCTCGAACTTGTAGAGAAGATTTATATGCTGACGGCAAGTTCAAGATATTAGGCAAGCAAAAAAATGGATCTCTCAAGACTTCCGGAATATGCTGACTTCAAACATCCAAGCTTAAATCACCCAGAACAAAGCATTCTCTTGTGTTGCATCTCTGGTAAGAAAGTGCTTCCTGTTTAGGGCAATGTGGGCTTTGGGTTACATCACGCAGCAAAGGAGGAAGCATTGCTCTTTAAATATTATTCTGTTATTTCAACAAAACTGCAATGATTAGCTCTCTTTCATCTTATTTATGCTTTATATCCCACCTGACATGACCTAGAACAAAGCACTCTCTTGTGACCCATTTCTGGTGAGAAAGTGCTTCCTGTTTTGGGCAATGTGGGGACTGGGTTAAATCAACTCCTCAAGACAGAAGCATCAATTTTATCATTTTTTAACTGATAGCTTGTGGAAAATTGTTTTTCATCTTGTCTACATCCCGGCCATGCCAGCTGACATGACCTAGAACAAAGCACTCTCTGGAGTCCCATTTCTAGTGAGAAAGTGCTTCCTGTTTTGGGCAATGTGGGAACTGGGTTAAATCATCTACTCAAAATAGAAGCACCATTTAACTTAATATGGCACCGATAGTTGATGGAAAATGTAATACTTTTTGCTTCTGATCTACATTCTTTATATCCCACCTGACATGACCTAGAACAAAGCACTCTCTTGTGACCCATTTCTGGTGAGAAAGTGCTTCCTGTTTTGGGCAATGTGGGGACTGGGTGAAATCAACTCTATAAGATAGAAGCATCAATTTTATCATTTTTTAACTGATAGCTTGTGGAAAATTGTTTTTCATCTTGTCTACATCCCGGCCATGCCAGCTGACATGACCTAGAACAAAGCACTCTCTGGAGTCCCATTTCTAGTGAGAAAGTGCTTCCTGTTTTGGGCAATGTGGGAACTGGGTTAAATCATCTACTCAAAATAGAAGCACCATTTAACTTAATATGGCACCGATAGTTGATGGAAAATGTAATACTTTTTGCTTCTGATCTACATTCTTTATACCCCACCTGACATGACCTAGAGAAAAGCACTCTCTGGAGTCCCATGTCTGGTGAGAAAGTGCTTCCTGTTTTGGGCAATGTGGAAACTAGGTTAAGTTTCCAGTCATCGTTCAGCATGCCCTAGTTTTCATGCTAACAATTCTATTTATTTTTAAGCTCAGTCAAAGAAGGTAACTTGACGTTGTCCAATCCTCTGTAATGGCAGTCTAGTTTGAGTAAAGGGGAGAGCCTAATAACTACATTCATTCACCACACAACTTTTTCCTAGAAGCCATTTCAAAAAGATTCAAAGTATGCAACACTCTAAACTCGGCACCATCCTGTGGAAAAAATAATTTGGGGACAGTGCTGTTGTGCTTGGGGCATTGTGAAGCCATAATCCCAGAGGCTGAATGGATCAGGCATCTTGCAAATTCAAACATTTTGAAAAGTAAAAAACGGTTATTATGAACCCATTTTTACTTTAATTCAGTTACCGTATTTTACCGCTTTAACTTGATTATTTTGGGGACAGAAATTCTATTTATGTGGGATTTTTAACATCAGACAAAATTGCTCTCCCAAACAACAGAATATGGACAGTGTTAAGTCAAGCCTTAGCCCTCAATTGCAAATTTTAAAGCAATGTATTTTTTTATTTGAACCCAAACCTCTATACTGTTGATACTTGATTCTTTACCCATTTTTGACAAATCCTTAATCCACAAGATTGACCTGAAAATGTCTTGAAGTACGCTTTTATAAATGAGTACCTTCATTCCTTGGCTTTTCATATTTTTTAAGGTTACAAATGTTCTATGTGACTAAGCTAATTTTTCATTTTTTAAATCATGGTCCATAGTATTTTCCAGTTTACACCTTTCAATAGAGGTTTCAGTTGAGCTCTATCATTGTTATGCTGAACTAGGAGCCTGCAAGATATGTTGATTGGGGACAACACCCGTTACCCCCACCCAGCACCCCAATTTGCATCCCTGTTGTTGACAGATAGGTCTTCCTCCCCCTGATTGGATAATAGGGCATATGTTTAGGGCTATAAAAGGGTTGGAAGTCAGTCTGCTTTCAGTGTGCTCTCGAACTTGTAGAGAAGATTTATCTGCTGACGGCAAGTTCAAGATATTAGGCAAGCAAAAAAATTGATCTCTCAAGACTTCCGGAATATGCTGACTTCAAACATCCAAGCTTAAATCACCCAGAACAAAGCATTCTCTTGTGTTGCATCTCTGGTAAGAAAGTGCTTCCTGTTTAGGGCAATGTGGGCTTTGGGTTACATCACGCAGCAAAGGAGGAAGCATTGCTCTTTAAATATTATTCTGTTATTTCAACAAAACTGCAATGATTAGCTCTCTTTCATCTTATTTATGCTTTATATCCCACCTGACATGACCTAGAACAAAGCACTCTCTTGTGACCCATTTCTGGTGAGAAAGTGCTTCCTGTTTTGGGCAATGTGGGGACTGGGTGAAATCAACTCTATAAGATAGAAGCATCAATTTTATCATTTTTTAACTGATAGCTTGTGGAAAATTGTTTTTCATCTTGTCTACATCCCGGCCATGCCAGCTGACATGACCTAGAACAAAGCACTCTCTGGAGTCCCATTTCTAGTGAGAAAGTGCTTCCTGTTTTGGGCAATGTGGGAACTGGGTTAAATCATCTACTCAAAATAGAAGCACCATTTAACTTAATATGGCACCGATAGTTGATGGAAAATGTAATACTTTTTGCTTCTGATCTACATTCTTTATACCCCACCTGACATGACCTAGAGAAAAGCACTCTCTGGAGTCCCATGTCTGGTGAGAAAGTGCTTCCTGTTTTGGGCAATGTGGAAACTAGGTTAAGTTTCCAGTCATCGTTCAGCATGCCATAGTTTTCATGCTAACAATTCTATTTATTTTTAAGCTCAGTCAAAGAAGGTAACTTGACGTTGTCCAATCTTCTGTAGTTTGAGTAAAGGGGAGAGCCTAATAACTACATTCATTCACCACACAACTTTTTCCTAGAAGCCATTTCAAAAAGATTCAAAGTATGCAACACTCTAAACTCGGCACCATCCTGTGGAAAAAATAATTTGGGGACAGTGCTGTTGTGCTTGGGGCATTGTGAAGCCATAATCCCAGAGGCTGAATGGATCAGGCATCTTGCAAATCCAAACATTTTGAAAAGTAAAAAACGGTTATTATGAACCCATTTTTACTTTAATTCAGTTACCGTATTTTACCGCTTTAACTTGATTATTTTGGGGACACAAATTCTATTTATGTGGGATTTTTAACATCAGACAAAATTGCTCTCCCAAACAACAGAATATGGACAGTGTTAAGTCAAGCCTTAGCCCTCAATTGCAAATTTTAAAGCAATGTATTTTTCGATTTGAACCCAAACCTCTATACTGTTGATACTTGATTCTTTACCCATTTTTGACAAATCCTTAATCCACAAGATTGACCTGAAAATGTCTTGAAGTACGCTTTTATAAATGAGTACCTTCATTCCTTGGCTTTTCATATTTTTTAAGGTTACAAATGTTCTATGTGACTAAGCTAATTTTTCATTTTTTAAATCATGGTCCATAGTATTTTCCAGTTTACACCTTTCAATAGAGGTTTCAGTTGCGCTCTATCATTGTTATGCTGAACTAGGAGCCTGCAAGATATGTTGATTGGGGACAACACCCGTTACCCCCACCCAGCACCCCAATTTGCATCCCTGTTGTTGACAGATAGGCCCTCCTCCCCCTGATTGGATAATAGGGCATATGTTTAGGGCTATAAAAGGGTTGGAAGTCAGTCTGCTTTCAGTGTGCTCTCGAACTTGTAGAGAAGATTTATATGCTGACGGCAAGTTCAAGATATTAGGCAAGCAAAAAAATGGATCTCTCAAGACTTCCGGAATATGCTGACTTCAAACATCCAAGCTTAAATCACCCAGAACAAAGCATTCTCTTGTGTTGCATCTCTGGTAAGAAAGTGCTTCCTGTTTAGGGCAATGTGGGCTTTGGGTTACATCACGCAGCAAAGGAGGAAGCATTGCTCTTTAAATATTATTCTGTTATTTCAACAAAACTGCAATGATTAGCTCTCTTTCATCCTATTTATGCTTTATATCCCACCTGACATGACCTAGAACAAAGCACTCTCTTGTGACCCATTTCTGGTGAGAAAGTGCTTCCTGTTTTGGGCAATGTGGGGACTGGGTTAAATCAACTCCTCAAGACAGAAGCATCGATTTTATCATTTTTTAACTGAGAGCTTGTGGAAAATTGTTTTTCATCTTGTCTACATCCTGGCCATGCCAGCTCACATGACCTAGAACAAAGCACTCTCTGGAGTCCCATTTCTAGTGAGAAAGTGCTTCCTGTTTTGGGCAATGTGGGAACTGGGTTAAATCATCTACTCAAAATAGAAGCACCATTTAACTTAATATGGCACCGATAGTTGATGGAAAATGTAATACTTTTTGCTTCTGATCTACATTCTTTATATCCCACCTGACATGACCTAGAACAAAGCACTCTCTTGTGACCCATTTCTGGTGAGAAAGTGCTTCCTGTTTTGGGCAATGTGGGGACTGGGTGAAATCAACTCTATAAGATAGAAGCATCAATTTTATCATTTTTTAACTGATAGCTTGTGGAAAATTGTTTTTCATCTTGTCTACATCCCGGCCATGCCAGCTGACATGACCTAGAACAAAGCACTCTCTGGAGTCCCATTTCTAGTGAGAAAGTGCTTCCTGTTTTGGGCAATGTGGGAACTGGGTTAAATCATCTACTCAAAATAGAAGCACCATTTAACTTAATATGGCACCGATAGTTGATGGAAAATGTAATACTTTTTGCTTCTGATCTACATTCTTTATACCCCACCTGACATGACCTAGAGAAAAGCACTCTCTGGAGTCCCATGTCTGGTGAGAAAGTGCTTCCTGTTTTGGGCAATGTGGAAACTAGGTTAAGTTTCCAGTCATCGTTCAGCATGCCATAGTTTTCATGCTAACAATTCTATTTATTTTTAAGCTCAGTCAAAGAAGGTAACTTGACGTTGTCCAATCTTCTGTAATGGCAGTCTAGTTTGAGTAAAGGGGAGAGCCTAATAACTACATTCATTCACCACACAACTTTTTCCTAGAAGCCATTTCAAAAAGATTCAAAGTATGCAACACTCTAAACTCGGCACCATCCTGTGGAAAAAATAATTTGGGGACAGTGCTGTTGTGCTTGGGGCATTGTGAAGCCATAATCCCAGAGGCTGAATGGATCAGGCATCTTGCAAATCCAAACATTTTGAAAAGTAAAAAACGGTTATTATGAACCCATTTTTACTTTAATTCAGTTACCGTATTTTACCGCTTTAACTTGATTATTTTGGGGACAGAAATTCTATTTATGTGGGATTTTTAACATCAGACAAAATTGCTCTCCCAAACAACAGAATATGGACAGTGTTAAGTCAAGCCTTAGCCCTCAATTGCAAATTTTAAAGCAATGTATTTTTTTATTTGAACCCAAACCTCTATACTGTTGATACTTGATTCTTTACCCATTTTTGACAAATCCTTAATCCACAAGATTGACCTGAAAATGTCTTGAAGTACGCTTTTATAAATGAGTACCTTCATTCCTTGGCTTTTCATATTTTTTAAGGTTACAAATGTTCTATGTGACTAAGCTAATTTTTCATTTTTTAAATCATGGTCCATAGTATTTTCCAGTTTACACCTTTCAATAGAGGTTTCAGTTGAGCTCTATCATTGTTATGCTGAACTAGGAGCCTGCAAGATATGTTGATTGGGGACAACACCCGTTACCCCCACCCAGCACCCCAATTTGCATC
Organism: Gastrophryne carolinensis; assembly: GCA_027917425.1. Classification (NCBI taxonomy): domain Eukaryota; kingdom Metazoa; phylum Chordata; class Amphibia; order Anura; family Microhylidae; genus Gastrophryne; species Gastrophryne carolinensis. Next base: position 81,569,255 of record CM051238.1, on the reverse strand, counting down.
CCTGTTGTTGACAGATAGGTCTTCCTCCCCCTGATTGGATAATAGGGCATATGTTTAGGGCTATAAAAGGGTTGGAAGTCAGTCTGCTTTCAGTGTGCTCTCGAACTTGTAGAGAAGATTTATCTGCTGACGGCAAGTTCAAGATATTAGGCAAGCAAAAAAATTGATCTCTCAAGACTTCCGGAATATGCTGACTTCAAACATCCAAGCTTAAATCACCCAGAACAAAGCATTCTCTTGTGTTGCATCTCTGGTAAGAAAGTGCTTCCTGTTTAGGGCAATGTGGGCTTTGGGTTACATCACGCAGCAAAGGAGGAAGCATTGCTCTTTAAATATTATTCTGTTATTTCAACAAAACTGCAATGATTAGCTCTCTTTCATCTTATTTATGCTTTATATCCCACCTGACATGACCTAGAACAAAGCACTCTCTTGTGACCCATTTCTGGTGAGAAAGTGCTTCCTGTTTTGGGCAATGTGGGGACTGGGTGAAATCAACTCTATAAGATAGAAGCATCAATTTTATCATTTTTTAACTGATAGCTTGTGGAAAATTGTTTTTCATCTTGTCTACATCCCGGCCATGCCAGCTGACATGACCTAGAACAAAGCACTCTCTGGAGTCCCATTTCTAGTGAGAAAGTGCTTCCTGTTTTGGGCAATGTGGGAACTGGGTTAAATCATCTACTCAAAATAGAAGCACCATTTAACTTAATATGGCACCGATAGTTGATGGAAAATGTAATACTTTTTGCTTCTGATCTACATTCTTTATACCCCACCTGACATGACCTAGAGAAAAGCACTCTCTGGAGTCCCATGTCTGGTGAGAAAGTGCTTCCTGTTTTGGGCAATGTGGAAACTAGGTTAAGTTTCCAGTCATCGTTCAGCATGCCATAGTTTTCATGCTAACAATTCTATTTATTTTTAAGCTCAGTCAAAGAAGGTAACTTGACGTTGTCCAATCTTCTGTAGTTTGAGTAAAGGGGAGAGCCTAATAACTACATTCATTCACCACACAACTTTTTCCTAGAAGCCATTTCAAAAAGATTCAAAGTATGCAACACTCTAAACTCGGCACCATCCTGTGGAAAAAATAATTTGGGGACAGTGCTGTTGTGCTTGGGGCATTGTGAAGCCATAATCCCAGAGGCTGAATGGATCAGGCATCTTGCAAATCGAAACATTTTGAAAAGTAAAAAACGGTTATTATGAACCCATTTTTACTTTAATTCAGTTACCGTATTTTACCGCTTTAACTTGATTATTTTGGGGACAGAAATTCTATTTATGTGGAATTTTTAACATCAGACAAAATTGCTCTCCCAAACAACAGAATATGGACAGTGTTAAGTCAAGCCTTAGCCCTCAATTGCAAATTTTAAAGCAATGTATTTTTCGATTTGAACCCAAACCTCTATACTGTTGATACTTGATTCTTTACCCATTTTTGACAAATCCTTAATCCACAAGATTGACCTGAAAATGTCTTGAAGTACGCTTTTATAAATGAGTACCTTCATTCCTTGGCTTTTCATATTTTTTAAGGTTACAAATGTTCTATGTGACTAAGCTAATTTTTCATTTTTTAAATCATGGTCCATAGTATTTTCCAGTTTACACCTTTCAATAGAGGTTTCAGTTGAGCTCTATCATTGTTATGCTGAACTAGGAGCCTGCAAGATATGTTGATTGGGGACAACACCCGTTACCCCCACCCAGCACCCCAATTTGCATCCCTGTTGTTGACAGATAGGCCCTCCTCCCCCTGATTGGATAATAGGGCATATGTTTAGGGCTATAAAAGGGTTGGAAGTCAGTCTGCTTTCAGTGTGCTCTCGAACTTGTAGAGAAGATTTATATGCTGACGGCAAGTTCAAGATATTAGGCAAGCAAAAAAATGGATCTCTCAAGACTTCCGGAATATGCTGACTTCAAACATCCAAGCTTAAATCACCCAGAACAAAGCATTCTCTTGTGTTGCATCTCTGGTAAGAAAGTGCTTCCTGTTTAGGGCAATGTGGGCTTTGGGTTACATCACGCAGCAAAGGAGGAAGCATTGCTCTTTAAATATTATTCTGTTATTTCAACAAAACTGCAATGATTAGCTCTCTTTCATCCTATTTATGCTTTATATCCCACCTGACATGACCTAGAACAAAGCACTCTCTTGTGACCCATTTCTGGTGAGAAAGTGCTTCCTGTTTTGGGCAATGTGGGGACTGGGTTAAATCAACTCCTCAAGACAGAAGCATCGATTTTATCATTTTTTAACTGAGAGCTTGTGGAAAATTGTTTTTCATCTTGTCTACATCCTGGCCATTCCAGCTCACATGACCTAGAACAAAACACTCTCTGGAGTCCCATTTCTAGTGAGAAAGTGCTTCCTGTTTTGGGCAATGTGGGAACTGGGTTAAATCATCTACTCAAAATAGAAGCACCATTTAACTTAATATGGCACCGATAGTTGATGGAAAATGTAATACTTTTTGCTTCTGATCTACATTCTTTATATCCCACCTGACATGACCTAGAACAAAGCACTCTCTTGTGACCCATTTCTGGTGAGAAAGTGCTTCCTGTTTTGGGCAATGTGGGGACTGGGTGAAATCAACTCTATAAGATAGAAGCATCAATTTTATCATTTTTTAACTGATAGCTTGTGGAAAATTGTTTTTCATCTTGTCTACATCCCGGCCATGCCAGCTGACATGACCTAGAACAAAGCACTCTCTGGAGTCCCATTTCTAGTGAGAAAGTGCTTCCTGTTTTGGGCAATGTGGGAACTGGGTTAAATCATCTACTCAAAATAGAAGCACCATTTAACTTAATATGGCACCGATAGTTGATGGAAAATGTAATACTTTTTGCTTCTGATCTACATTCTTTATACCCCACCTGACATGACCTAGAGAAAAGCACTCTCTGGAGTCCCATGTCTGGTGAGAAAGTGCTTCCTGTTTTGGGCAATGTGGAAACTAGGTTAAGTTTCCAGTCATCGTTCAGCATGCCATAGTTTTCATGCTAACAATTCTATTTTTTTTAAGCTCAGTCAAAGAAGGTAACTTGACGTTGTCCAATCTTCTGTAATGGCAGTCTAGTTTGAGTAAAGGGGAGAGCCTAATAACTACATTCATTCACCACACAACTTTTTCCTAGAAGCCATTTCAAAAAGATTCAAAGTATGCAACACTCTAAACTCGGCACCATCCTGTGGAAAAAATAATTTGGGGACAGTGCTGTTGTGCTTGGGGCATTGTGAAGCCATAATCCCAGAGGCTGAATGGATCAGGCATCTTGCAAATCCAAACATTAGAAAAGTAAAAAACGGTTATTATGAACCCATTTTTACTTTAATTCAGTTACCGCATTTTACCGCTTTAACTTGATTATTTTGGGGACAGAAATTCTATTTATGTGGGATTTTTAACATCAGACAAAATTGCTCTCCCAAACAACAGAATATGGACAGTGTTAAGTCAAGCCTTAGCCCTCAATTGCAAATTTTAAAGCAATGTATTTTTTTATTTGAACCCAAACCTCTATACTGTTGATACTTGATTCTTTACCCATTTTTGACAAATCCTTAATCCACAAGATTGACCTGAAAATGTCTTGAAGTACGCTTTTATAAATGAGTACCTTCATTCCTTGGCTTTTCATATTTTTTAAGGTTACAAATGTTCTATGTGACTAAGCTAATTTTTCATTTTTTAAATCATGGTCCATAGTATTTTCCAGTTTACACCTTTCAATAGAGGTTTCAGTTGAGCTCTATCATTGTTATGCTGAACTAGGAGCCTGCAAGATATGTTGATTGGGGACAACACCCGTTACCCCCACCCAGCACCCCAATTTGCATCCCTGTTGTTGACAGATAGGCCCTCCTCCCCCTGATTGGATAATAGGGCATATGTTTAGTGCTATAAAAGGGTTGGAAGTCAGTCTGCTTTCAGTGTGCTCTCGAACTTGTAGAGAAGATTTATCTGCTGACGGCAAGTTCAAGATATTAGGCAAGCAAAAAAATGGATCTCTCAAGACTTCCGGAATATGCTGACTTCAAACATCCAAGCTTAAATCACCCAGAACAAAGCATTCTCTTGTGTTGCATCTCTGGTAAGAAAGTGCTTCCTGTTTAGGGCAATGTGGGCTTTGGGTTACATCACGCAGCAAAGGAGGAAGCATTGCTCTTTAAATATTATTCTGTTATTTCAACAAAACTGCAATGATTAGCTCTCTTTCATCTTATTTATGCTTTATATCCCACCTGACATGACCTAAAACAAAGCACTCTCTTGTGACCCATTTCTGGTGAGAAAGTGCTTCCTGTTTTGGGCAATGTGGGGACTGGGTTAAATCAACTCCTCAAGACAGAAGCATCGATTTTATCATTTTTTAACTGAGAGCTTGTGGAAAATTGTTTTTCATCTTGTCTACATCCTGGCCATGCCAGCTCACATGACCTAGAACAAAGCACTCTCTGGAGTCCCATTTCTAGTGAGAAAGGGCTTCCTGTTTTGGGCAATGTGGGAACTGGGTTAAATCATCTACTCAAAATAGAAGCACCATTTAACTTAATATGGCACCGATAGTTGATGGAAAATGTAATACTTTTTGCTTCTGATCTACATTCTTTATATCCCACCTGACATGACCTAGAACAAAGCACTCTCTTGTGACCCATTTCTGGTGAGAAAGTGCTTCCTGTTTTGGGCAATGTGGGGACTGGGTGAAATCAACTCTATAAGATAGAAGCATCAATTTTATCATTTTTTAACTGATAGCTTGTGGAAAATTGTTTTTCATCTTGTCTACATCCCGGCCATGCCAGCTGACATGACCTAGAACAAAGCACTCTCTGGAGTCCCATTTCTAGTGAGAAAGTGCTTCCTGTTTTGGGCAATGTGGGAACTGGGTTAAATCATCTACTCAAAATAGAAGCACCATTTAACTTAATATGGCACCGATAGTTGATGGAAAATGTAATACTTTTTGCTTCTGATCTACATTCTTTATACCCCACCTGACATGACCTAGAGAAAAGCACTCTCTGGAGTCCCATGTCTGGTGAGAAAGTGCTTCCTGTTTTGGGCAATGTGGAAACTAGGTTAAGTTTCCAGTCATCGTTCAGCATGCCATAGTTTTCATGCTAACAATTCTATTTATTTTTAAGCTCAGTCAAAGAAGGTAACTTGACGTTGTCCAATCTTCTGTAATGGCAGTCTAGTTTGAGTAAAGGGGAGAGCCTAATAACTACATTCATTCACCACACAACTTTTTCCTAGAAGCCATTTCAAAAAGATTCAAAGTATGCAACACTCTAAACTCGGCACCATCCTGTGGAAAAAATAATTTGGGGACAGTGCTGTTGTGCTTGGGGCATTGTGAAGCCATAATCCCAGAGGCTGAATGGATCAGGCATCTTGCAAATCCAAACATTTTGAAAAGTAAAAAACGGTTATTATGAACCCATTTTTACTTTAATTCAGTTACCGTATTTTACCGCTTTAACTTGATTATTTTGGGGACACAAATTCTATTTATGTGGGATTTTTAACATCAGACAAAATTGCTCTCCCAAACAACAGAATATGGACAGTGTTAAGTCAAGCCTTAGCCCTCAATTGCAAATTTTAAAGCAATGTATTTTTCGATTTGAACCCAAACCTCTATACTGTTGATACTTGATTCTTTACCCATTTTTGACAAATCCTTAATCCACAAGATTGACCTGAAAATGTCTTGAAGTACGCTTTTATAAATGAGTACCTTCATTCCTTGGCTTTTCATATTTTTTAAGGTTACAAATGTTCTATGTGACTAAGCTAATTTTTCATTTTTTAAATCATGGTCCATAGTATTTTCCAGTTTACACCTTTCAATAGAGGTTTCAGTTGCGCTCTATCATTGTTATGCTGAACTAGGAGCCTGCAAGATATGTTGATTGGGGACAACACCCGTTACCCCCACCCAGCACCCCAATTTGCATCCCTGTTGTTGACAGATAGGCCCTCCTCCCCCTGATTGGATAATAGGGCATATGTTTAGGGCTATAAAAGGGTTGGAAGTCAGTCTGCTTTCAGTGTGCTCTCGAACTTGTAGAGAAGATTTATATGCTGACGGCAAGTTCAAGATATTAGGCAAGCAAAAAAATGGATCTCTCAAGACTTCCGGAATATGCTGACTTCAAACATCCAAGCTTAAATCACCCAGAACAAAGCATTCTCTTGTGTTGCATCTCTGGTAAGAAAGTGCTTCCTGTTTAGGGCAATGTGGGCTTTGGGTTACATCACGCAGCAAAGGAGGAAGCATTGCTCTTTAAATATTATTCTGTTATTTCAACAAAACTGCAATGATTAGCTCTCTTTCATCCTATTTATGCTTTATATCCCACCTGACATGACCTAGAACAAAGCACTCTCTTGTGACCCATTTCTGGTGAGAAAGTGCTTCCTGTTTTGGGCAATGTGGGGACTGGGTTAAATCAACTCCTCAAGACAGAAGCATCGATTTTATCATTTTTTAACTGAGAGCTTGTGGAAAATTGTTTTTCATCTTGTCTACATCCTAGCCATTCCAGCTCACATGACCTAGAACAAAACACTCTCTGGAGTCCCATTTCTAGTGAGAAAGTGCTTCCTGTTTTGGGCAATGTGGGAACTGGGTTAAATCATCTACTCAAAATAGAAGCACCATTTAACTTAATATGGCACCGATAGTTGATGGAAAATGTAATACTTTTTGCTTCTGATCTACATTCTTTATACCCCACCTGACATGACCTAGAGAAAAGCACTCTCTGGAGTCCCATGTCTGGTGAGAAAGTGCTTCCTGTTTTGGGCAATGTGGAAACTAGGTTAAGTTTCCAGTCATCGTTCAGCATGCCATAGTTTTCATGCTAACAATTCTATTTATTTTTAAGCTCAGTCAAAGAAGGTAACTTGACGTTGTCCAATCTTCTGTAGTTTGAGTAAAGGGGAGAGCCTAATAACTACATTCATTCACCACACAACTTTTTCCTAGAAGCCATTTCAAAAAGATTCAAAGTATGCAACACTCTAAACTCGGCACCATCCTGTGGAAAAAATAATTTGGGGACAGTGCTGTTGTGCTTGGGGCATTGTGAAGCCATAATCCCAGAGGCTGAATGGATCAGGCATCTTGCAAATCGAAACATTTTGAAAAGTAAAAAACGGTTATTATGAACCCATTTTTACTTTAATTCAGTTACCGTATTTTACCGCTTTAACTTGATTATTTTGGGGACAGAAATTCTATTTATGTGGAATTTTTAACATCAGACAAAATTGCTCTCCCAAACAACAGAATATGGACAGTGTTAAGTCAAGCCTTAGCCCTCAATTGCAAATTTTAAAGCAATGTATTTTTCGATTTGAACCCAAACCTCTATACTGTTGATACTTGATTCTTTACCCATTTTTGACAAATCCTTAATCCACAAGATTGACCTGAAAATGTCTTGAAGTACGCTTTTATAAATGAGTACCTTCATTCCTTGGCTTTTCATATTTTTTAAGGTTACAAATGTTCTATGTGACTAAGCTAATTTTTCATTTTTTAAATCATGGTCCATAGTATTTTCCAGTTTACACCTTTCAATAGAGGTTTCAGTTGAGCTCTATCATTGTTATGCTGAACTAGGAGCCTGCAAGATATGTTGATTGGGGACAACACCCGTTACCCCCACCCAGCACCCCAATTTGCATCCCTGTTGTTGACAGATAGGCCCTCCTCCCCCTGATTGGATAATAGGGCATATGTTTAGGGCTATAAAAGGGTTGGAAGTCAGTCTGCTTTCAGTGTGCTCTCGAACTTGTAGAGAAGATTTATATGCTGACGGCAAGTTCAAGATATTAGGCAAGCAAAAAAATGGATCTCTCAAGACTTCCGGAATATGCTGACTTCAAACATCCAAGCTTAAATCACCCAGAACAAAGCATTCTCTTGTGTTGCATCTCTGGTAAGAAAGTGCTTCCTGTTTAGGGCAATGTGGGCTTTGGGTTACATCACGCAGCAAAGGAGGAAGCATTGCTCTTTAAATATTATTCTGTTATTTCAACAAAACTGCAATGATTAGCTCTCTTTCATCCTATTTATGCTTTATATCCCACCTGACATGACCTAGAACAAAGCACTCTCTTGTGACCCATTTCTGGTGAGAAAGTGCTTCCTGTTTTGGGCAATGTGGGGACTGGGTTAAATCAACTCCTCAAGACAGAAGCATCGATTTTATCATTTTTTAACTGAGAGCTTGTGGAAAATTGTTTTTCATCTTGTCTACATCCTGGCCATTCCAGCTCACATGACCTAGAACAAAACACTCTCTGGAGTCCCATTTCTAGTGAGAAAGTGCTTCCTGTTTTGGGCAATGTGGGAACTGGGTTAAATCATCTACTCAAAATAGAAGCACCATTTAACTTAATATGGCACCGATAGTTGATGGAAAATGTAATACTTTTTGCTTCTGATCTACATTCTTTATATCCCACCTGACATGACCTAGAACAAAGCACTCTCTTGTGACCCATTTCTGGTGAGAAAGTGCTTCCTGTTTTGGGCAATGTGGGGACTGGGTGAAATCAACTCTATAAGATAGAAGCATCAATTTTATCATTTTTTAACTGATAGCTTGTGGAAAATTGTTTTTCATCTTGTCTACATCCCGGCCATGCCAGCTGACATGACCTAGAACAAAGCACTCTCTGGAGTCCCATTTCTAGTGAGAAAGTGCTTCCTGTTTTGGGCAATGTGGGAACTGGGTTAAATCATCTACTCAAAATAGAAGCACCATTTAACTTAATATGGCACCGATAGTTGATGGAAAATGTAATACTTTTTGCTTCTGATCTACATTCTTTATACCCCACCTGACATGACCTAGAGAAAAGCACTCTCTGGAGTCCCATGTCTGGTGAGAAAGTGCTTCCTGTTTTGGGCAATGTGGAAACTAGGTTAAGTTTCCAGTCATCGTTCAGCATGCCATAGTTTTCATGCTAACAATTCTATTTTTTTTAAGCTCAGTCAAAGAAGGTAACTTGACGTTGTCCAATCTTCTGTAATGGCAGTCTAGTTTGAGTAAAGGGGAGAGCCTAATAACTACATTCATTCACCACACAACTTTTTCCTAGAAGCCATTTCAAAAAGATTCAAAGTATGCAACACTCTAAACTCGGCACCATCCTGTGGAAAAAATAATTTGGGGACAGTGCTGTTGTGCTTGGGGCATTGTGAAGCCATAATCCCAGAGGCTGAATGGATCAGGCATCTTGCAAATCCAAACATTAGAAAAGTAAAAAACGGTTATTATGAACCCATTTTTACTTTAATTCAGTTACCGCATTTTACCGCTTTAACTTGATTATTTTGGGGACAGAAATTCTATTTATGTGGGATTTTTAACATCAGACAAAATTGCTCTCCCAAACAACAGAATATGGACAGTGTTAAGTCAAGCCTTAGCCCTCAATTGCAAATTTTAAAGCAATGTATTTTTTTATTTGAACCCAAACCTCTATACTGTTGATACTTGATTCTTTACCCATTTTTGACAAATCCTTAATCCACAAGATTGACCTGAAAATGTCTTGAAGTACGCTTTTATAAATGAGTACCTTCATTCCTTGGCTTTTCATATTTTTTAAGGTTACAAATGTTCTATGTGACTAAGCTAATTTTTCATTTTTTAAATCATGGTCCATAGTATTTTCCAGTTTACACCTTTCAATAGAGGTTTCAGTTGAGCTCTATCATTGTTATGCTGAACTAGGAGCCTGCAAGATATGTTGATTGGGGACAACACCCGTTACCCCCACCCAGCACCCCAATTTGCATCCCTGTTGTTGACAGATAGGCCCTCCTCCCCCTGATTGGATAATAGGGCATATGTTTAGTGCTATAAAAGGGTTGGAAGTCAGTCTGCTTTCAGTGTGCTCTCGAACTTGTAGAGAAGATTTATCTGCTGACGGCAAGTTCAAGATATTAGGCAAGCAAAAAAATGGATCTCTCAAGACTTCCGGAATATGCTGACTTCAAACATCCAAGCTTAAATCACCCAGAACAAAGCATTCTCTTGTGTTGCATCTCTGGTAAGAAAGTGCTTCCTGTTTAGGGCAATGTGGGCTTTGGGTTACATCACGCAGCAAAGGAGGAAGCATTGCTCTTTAAATATTATTCTGTTATTTCAACAAAACTGCAATGATTAGCTCTCTTTCATCTTATTTATGCTTTATATCCCACCTGACATGACCTAAAACAAAGCACTCTCTTGTGACCCATTTCTGGTGAGAAAGTGCTTCCTGTTTTGGGCAATGTGGGGACTGGGTTAAATCAACTCCTCAAGACAGAAGCATCGATTTTATCATTTTTTAACTGAGAGCTTGTGGAAAATTGTTTTTCATCTTGTCTACATCCTGGCCATGCCAGCTCACATGACCTAGAACAAAGCACTCTCTGGAGTCCCATTTCTAGTGAGAAAGGGCTTCCTGTTTTGGGCAATGTGGGAACTGGGTTAAATCATCTACTCAAAATAGAAGCACCATTTAACTTAATATGGCACCGATAGTTGATGGAAAATGTAATACTTTTTGCTTCTGATCTACATTCTTTATATCCCACCTGACATGACCTAGAACAAAGCACTCTCTTGTGACCCATTTCTGGTGAGAAAGTGCTTCCTGTTTTGGGCAATGTGGGGACTGGGTGAAATCAACTCTATAAGATAGAAGCATCAATTTTATCATTTTTTAACTGATAGCTTGTGGAAAATTGTTTTTCATCTTGTCTACATCCCGGCCATGCCAGCTGACATGACCTAGAACAAAGCACTCTCTGGAGTCCCATTTCTAGTGAGAAAGTGCTTCCTGTTTTGGGCAATGTGGGAACTGGGTTAAATCATCTACTCAAAATAGAAGCACCATTTAACTTAATATGGCACCGATAGTTGATGGAAAATGTAATACTTTTTGCTTCTGATCTACATTCTTTATACCCCACCTGACATGACCTAGAGAAAAGCACTCTCTGGAGTCCCATGTCTGGTGAGAAAGTGCTTCCTGTTTTGGGCAATGTGGAAACTAGGTTAAGTTTCCAGTCATCGTTCAGCATGCCATAGTTTTCATGCTAACAATTCTATTTATTTTTAAGCTCAGTCAAAGAAGGTAACTTGACGTTGTCCAATCTTCTGTAATGGCAGTCTAGTTTGAGTAAAGGGGAGAGCCTAATAACTACATTCATTCACCACACAACTTTTTCCTAGAAGCCATTTCAAAAAGATTCAAAGTATGCAACACTCTAAACTCGGCACCATCCTGTGGAAAAAATAATTTGGGGACAGTGCTGTTGTGCTTGGGGCATTGTGAAGCCATAATCCCAGAGGCTGAATGGATCAGGCATCTTGCAAATCCAAACATTTTGAAAAGTAAAAAACGGTTATTATGAACCCATTTTTACTTTAATTCAGTTACCGTATTTTACCGCTTTAACTTGATTATTTTGGGGACACAAATTCTATTTATGTGGGATTTTTAACATCAGACAAAATTGCTCTCCCAAACAACAGAATATGGACAGTGTTAAGTCAAGCCTTAGCCCTCAATTGCAAATTTTAAAGCAATGTATTTTTCGATTTGAACCCAAACCTCTATACTGTTGATACTTGATTCTTTACCCATTTTTGACAAATCCTTAATCCACAAGATTGACCTGAAAATGTCTTGAAGTACGCTTTTATAAATGAGTACCTTCATTCCTTGGCTTTTCATATTTTTTAAGGTTACAAATGTTCTATGTGACTAAGCTAATTTTTCATTTTTTAAATCATGGTCCATAGTATTTTCCAGTTTACACCTTTCAATAGAGGTTTCAGTTGCGCTCTATCATTGTTATGCTGAACTAGGAGCCTGCAAGATATGTTGATTGGGGACAACACCCGTTACCCCCACCCAGCACCCCAATTTGCATCCCTGTTGTTGACAGATAGGCCCTCCTCCCCCTGATTGGATAATAGGGCATATGTTTAGGGCTATAAAAGGGTTGGAAGTCAGTCTGCTTTCAGTGTGCTCTCGAACTTGTAGAGAAGATTTATATGCTGACGGCAAGTTCAAGATATTAGGCAAGCAAAAAAATGGATCTCTCAAGACTTCCGGAATATGCTGACTTCAAACATCCAAGCTTAAATCACCCAGAACAAAGCATTCTCTTGTGTTGCATCTCTGGTAAGAAAGTGCTTCCTGTTTAGGGCAATGTGGGCTTTGGGTTACATCACGCAGCAAAGGAGGAAGCATTGCTCTTTAAATATTATTCTGTTATTTCAACAAAACTGCAATGATTAGCTCTCTTTCATCCTATTTATGCTTTATATCCCACCTGACATGACCTAGAACAAAGCACTCTCTTGTGACCCATTTCTGGTGAGAAAGTGCTTCCTGTTTTGGGCAATGTGGGGACTGGGTTAAATCAACTCCTCAAGACAGAAGCATCGATTTTATCATTTTTTAACTGAGAGCTTGTGGAAAATTGTTTTTCATCTTGTCTACATCCTGGCCATGCCAGCTCACATGACCTAGAACAAAGCACTCTCTGGAGTCCCATTTCTAGTGAGAAAGTGCTTCCTGTTTTGGGCAATGTGGGAACTGGGTTAAATCATCTACTCAAAATAGAAGCACCATTTAACTTAATATGGCACCGATAGTTGATGGAAAATGTAATACTTTTTGCTTCTGATCTACATTCTTTATATCCCACCTGACATGACCTAGAACAAAGCACTCTCTTGTGACCCATTTCTGGTGAGAAAGTGCTTCCTGTTTTGGGCAATGTGGGGACTGGGTGAAATCAACTCTATAAGATAGAAGCATCAATTTTATCATTTTTTAACTGATAGCTTGTGGAAAATTGTTTTTCATCTTGTCTACATCCCGGCCATGCCAGCTGACATGACCTAGAACAAAGCACTCTCTGGAGTCCCATTTCTAGTGAGAAAGTGCTTCCTGTTTTGGGCAATGTGGGAACTGGGTTAAATCATCTACTCAAAATAGAAGCACCATTTAACTTAATATGGCACCGATAGTTGATGGAAAATGTAATACTTTTTGCTTCTGATCTACATTCTTTATACCCCACCTGACATGACCTAGAGAAAAGCACTCTCTGGAGTCCCATGTCTGGTGAGAAAGTGCTTCCTGTTTTGGGCAATGTGGAAACTAGGTTAAGTTTCCAGTCATCGTTCAGCATGCCATAGTTTTCATGCTAACAATTCTATTTATTTTTAAGCTCAGTCAAAGAAGGTAACTTGACGTTGTCCAATCTTCTGTAATGGCAGTCTAGTTTGAGTAAAGGGGAGAGCCTAATAACTACATTCATTCACCACACAACTTTTTCCTAGAAGCCATTTCAAAAAGATTCAAAGTATGCAACACTCTAAACTCGGCACCATCCTGTGGAAAAAATAATTTGGGGACAGTGCTGTTGTGCTTGGGGCATTGTGAAGCCATAATCCCAGAGGCTGAATGGATCAGGCATCTTGCAAATCCAAACATTTTGAAAAGTAAAAAACGGTTATTATGAACCCATTTTTACTTTAATTCAGTTACCGTATTTTACCGCTTTAACTTGATTATTTTGGGGACAGAAATTCTATTTATGTGGGATTTTTAACATCAGACAAAATTGCTCTCCCAAACAACAGAATATGGACAGTGTTAAGTCAAGCCTTAGCCCTCAATTGCAAATTTTAAAGCAATGTATTTTTTTATTTGAACCCAAACCTCTATACTGTTGATACTTGATTCTTTACCCATTTTTGACAAATCCTTAATCCACAAGATTGACCTGAAAATGTCTTGAAGTACGCTTTTATAAATGAGTACCTTCATTCCTTGGCTTTTCATATTTTTTAAGGTTACAAATGTTCTATGTGACTAAGCTAATTTTTCATTTTTTAAATCATGGTCCATAGTATTTTCCAGTTTACACCTTTCAATAGAGGTTTCAGTTGAGCTCTATCATTGTTATGCTGAACTAGGAGCCTGCAAGATATGTTGATTGGGGACAACACCCGTTACCCCCACCCAGCACCCCAATTTGCATCCCTGTTGTTGACAGATAGGTCTTCCTCCCCCTGATTGGATAATAGGGCATATGTTTAGGGCTATAAAAGGGTTGGAAGTCAGTCTGCTTTCAGTGTGCTCTCGAACTTGTAGAGAAGATTTATCTGCTGACGGCAAGTTCAAGATATTAGGCAAGCAAAAAAATTGATCTCTCAAGACTTCCGGAATATGCTGACTTCAAACATCCAAGCTTAAATCACCCAGAACAAAGCATTCTCTTGTGTTGCATCTCTGGTAAGAAAGTGCTTCCTGTTTAGGGCAATGTGGGCTTTGGGTTACATCACGCAGCAAAGGAGGAAGCATTGCTCTTTAAATATTATTCTGTTATTTCAACAAAACTGCAATGATTAGCTCTCTTTCATCTTATTTATGCTTTATATCCCACCTGACATGACCTAGAACAAAGCACTCTCTTGTGACCCATTTCTGGTGAGAAAGTGCTTCCTGTTTTGGGCAATGTGGGGACTGGGTGAAATCAACTCTATAAGATAGAAGCATCAATTTTATCATTTTTTAACTGATAGCTTGTGGAAAATTGTTTTTCATCTTGTCTACATCCCGGCCATGCCAGCTGACATGACCTAGAACAAAGCACTCTCTGGAGTCCCATTTCTAGTGAGAAAGTGCTTCCTGTTTTGGGCAATGTGGGAACTGGGTTAAATCATCTACTCAAAATAGAAGCACCATTTAACTTAATATGGCACCGATAGTTGATGGAAAATGTAATACTTTTTGCTTCTGATCTACATTCTTTATACCCCACCTGACATGACCTAGAGAAAAGCACTCTCTGGAGTCCCATGTCTGGTGAGAAAGTGCTTCCTGTTTTGGGCAATGTGGAAACTAGGTTAAGTTTCCAGTCATCGTTCAGCATGCCATAGTTTTCATGCTAACAATTCTATTTATTTTTAAGCTCAGTCAAAGAAGGTAACTTGACGTTGTCCAATCTTCTGTAGTTTGAGTAAAGGGGAGAGCCTAATAACTACATTCATTCACCACACAACTTTTTCCTAGAAGCCATTTCAAAAAGATTCAAAGTATGCAACACTCTAAACTCGGCACCATCCTGTGGAAAAAATAATTTGGGGACAGTGCTGTTGTGCTTGGGGCATTGTGAAGCCATAATCCCAGAGGCTGAATGGATCAGGCATCTTGCAAATCGAAACATTTTGAAAAGTAAAAAACGGTTATTATGAACCCATTTTTACTTTAATTCAGTTACCGTATTTTACCGCTTTAACTTGATTATTTTGGGGACAGAAATTCTATTTATGTGGAATTTTTAACATCAGACAAAATTGCTCTCCCAAACAACAGAATATGGACAGTGTTAAGTCAAGCCTTAGCCCTCAATTGCAAATTTTAAAGCAATGTATTTTTCGATTTGAACCCAAACCTCTATACTGTTGATACTTGATTCTTTACCCATTTTTGACAAATCCTTAATCCACAAGATTGACCTGAAAATGTCTTGAAGTACGCTTTTATAAATGAGTACCTTCATTCCTTGGCTTTTCATATTTTTTAAGGTTACAAATGTTCTATGTGACTAAGCTAATTTTTCATTTTTTAAATCATGGTCCATAGTATTTTCCAGTTTACACCTTTCAATAGAGGTTTCAGTTGAGCTCTATCATTGTTATGCTGAACTAGGAGCCTGCAGGATATGTTGATTGGGGACAACACCCGTTACCCCCACCCAGCACCCCAATTTGCATCCCTGTTGTTGACAGATAGGCCCTCCTCCCCCTGATTGGATAATAGGGCATATGTTTAGGGCTATAAAAGGGTTGGAAGTCAGTCTGCTTTCAGTGTGCTCTCGAACTTGTAGAGAAGATTTATATGCTGACGGCAAGTTCAAGATATTAGGCAAGCAAAAAAATGGATCTCTCAAGACTTCCGGAATATGCTGACTTCAAACATCCAAGCTTAAATCACCCAGAACAAAGCATTCTCTTGTGTTGCATCTCTGGTAAGAAAGTGCTTCCTGTTTAGGGCAATGTGGGCTTTGGGTTACATCACGCAGCAAAGGAGGAAGCATTGCTCTTTAAATATTATTCTGTTATTTCAACAAAACTGCAATGATTAGCTCTCTTTCATCCTATTTATGCTTTATATCCCACCTGACATGACCTAGAACAAAGCACTCTCTTGTGACCCATTTCTGGTGAGAAAGTGCTTCCTGTTTTGGGCAATGTGGGGACTGGGTTAAATCAACTCCTCAAGACAGAAGCATCGATTTTATCATTTTTTAACTGAGAGCTTGTGGAAAATTGTTTTTCATCTTGTCTACATCCTGGCCATGCCAGCTCACATGACCTAGAACAAAACACTCTCTGGAGTCCCATTTCTAGTGAGAAAGTGCTTCCTGTTTTGGGCAATGTGGGAACTGGGTTAAATCATCTACTCAAAATAGAAGCACCATTTAACTTAATATGGCACCGATAGTTGATGGAAAATGTAATACTTTTTGCTTCTGATCTACATTCTTTATATCCCACCTGACATGACCTAGAACAAAGCACTCTCTTGTGACCCATTTCTGGTGAGAAAGTGCTTCCTGTTTTGGGCAATGTGGGGACTGGGTGAAATCAACTCTATAAGATAGAAGCATCAATTTTATCATTTTTTAACTGATAGCTTGTGGAAAATTGTTTTTCATCTTGTCTACATCCCGGCCATGCCAGCTGACATGACCTAGAACAAAGCACTCTCTGGAGTCCCATTTCTAGTGAGAAAGTGCTTCCTGTTTTGGGCAATGTGGGAACTGGGTTAAATCATCTACTCAAAATAGAAGCACCATTTAACTTAATATGGCACCGATAGTTGATGGAAAATGTAATACTTTTTGCTTCTGATCTACATTCTTTATACCCCACCTGACATGACCTAGAGAAAAGCACTCTCTGGAGTCCCATGTCTGGTGAGAAAGTGCTTCCTGTTTTGGGCAATGTGGAAACTAGGTTAAGTTTCCAGTCATCGTTCAGCATGCCATAGTTTTCATGCTAACAATTCTATTTATTTTTAAGCTCAGTCAAAGAAGGTAACTTGACGTTGTCCAATCTTCTGTAATGGCAGTCTAGTTTGAGTAAAGGGGAGAGCCTAATAACTACATTCATTCACCACACAACTTTTTCCTAGAAGCCATTTCAAAAAGATTCAAAGTATGCAACACTCTAAACTCGGCACCATCCTGTGGAAAAAATAATTTGGGGACAGTGCTGTTGTGCTTGGGGCATTGTGAAGCCATAATCCCAGAGGCTGAATGGATCAGGCATCTTGCAAATCCAAACATTAGAAAAGTAAAAAACGGTTATTATGAACCCATTTTTACTTTAATTCAGTTACCGCATTTTACCGCTTTAACTTGATTATTTTGGGGACAGAAATTCTATTTATGTGGGATTTTTAACATCAGACAAAATTGCTCTCCCAAACAACAGAATATGGACAGTGTTAAGTCAAGCCTTAGCCCTCAATTGCAAATTTTAAAGCAATGTATTTTTCGATTTGAACCCAAACCTCTATACTGTTGATACTTGATTCTTTACCCATTTTTGACAAATCCTTAATCCACAAGATTGACCTGAAAATGTCTTGAAGTACGCTTTTATAAATGAGTACCTTCATTCCTTGGCTTTTCATATTTTTTAAGGTTACAAATGTTCTATGTGACTAAGCTAATTTTTCATTTTTTAAATCATGGTCCATAGTATTTTCCAGTTTACACCTTTCAATAGAGGTTTCAGTTGAGCTCTATCATTGTTATGCTGAACTAGGAGCCTGCAAGATATGTTGATTGGGGACAACACCCGTTACCCCCACCCAGCACCCCAATTTGCATCCCTGTTGTTGACAGATAGGCCCTCCTCCCCCTGATTGGATAATAGGGCATATGTTTAGTGCTATAAAAGGGTTGGAAGTCAGTCTGCTTTCAGTGTGCTCTCGAACTTGTAGAGAAGATTTATCTGCTGACGGCAAGTTCAAGATATTAGGCAAGCAAAAAAATGGATCTCTCAAGACTTCCGGAATATGCTGACTTCAAACATCCAAGCTTAAATCACCCAGAACAAAGCATTCTCTTGTGTTGCATCTCTGGTAAGAAAGTGCTTCCTGTTTAGGGCAATGTGGGCTTTGGGTTACATCACGCAGCAAAGGAGGAAGCATTGCTCTTTAAATATTATTCTGTTATTTCAACAAAACTGCAATGATTAGCTCTCTTTCATCTTATTTATGCTTTATATCCCACCTGACATGACCTAAAACAAAGCACTCTCTTGTGACCCATTTCTGGTGAGAAAGTGCTTCCTGTTTTGGGCAATGTGGGGACTGGGTTAAATCAACTCCTCAAGACAGAAGCATCGATTTTATCATTTTTTAACTGAGAGCTTGTGGAAAATTGTTTTTCATCTTGTCTACATCCTGGCCATGCCAGCTCACATGACCTAGAACAAAGCACTCTCTGGAGTCCCATTTCTAGTGAGAAAGGGCTTCCTGTTTTGGGCAATGTGGGAACTGGGTTAAATCATCTACTCAAAATAGAAGCACCATTTAACTTAATATGGCACCGATAGTTGATGGAAAATGTAATACTTTTTGCTTCTGATCTACATTCTTTATATCCCACCTGACATGACCTAGAACAAAGCACTCTCTTGTGACCCATTTCTGGTGAGAAAGTGCTTCCTGTTTTGGGCAATGTGGGGACTGGGTGAAATCAACTCTATAAGATAGAAGCATCAATTTTATCATTTTTTAACTGATAGCTTGTGGAAAATTGTTTTTCATCTTGTCTACATCCCGGCCATGCCAGCTGACATGACCTAGAACAAAGCACTCTCTGGAGTCCCATTTCTAGTGAGAAAGTGCTTCCTGTTTTGGGCAATGTGGGAACTGGGTTAAATCATCTACTCAAAATAGAAGCACCATTTAACTTAATATGGCACCGATAGTTGATGGAAAATGTAATACTTTTTGCTTCTGATCTACATTCTTTATACCCCACCTGACATGACCTAGAGAAAAGCACTCTCTGGAGTCCCATGTCTGGTGAGAAAGTGCTTCCTGTTTTGGGCAATGTGGAAACTAGGTTAAGTTTCCAGTCATCGTTCAGCATGCCATAGTTTTCATGCTAACAATTCTATTTATTTTTAAGCTCAGTCAAAGAAGGTAACTTGACGTTGTCCAATCTTCTGTAATGGCAGTCTAGTTTGAGTAAAGGGGAGAGCCTAATAACTACATTCATTCACCACACAACTTTTTCCTAGAAGCCATTTCAAAAAGATTCAAAGTATGCAACACTCTAAACTCGGCACCATCCTGTGGAAAAAATAATTTGGGGACAGTGCTGTTGTGCTTGGGGCATTGTGAAGCCATAATCCCAGAGGCTGAATGGATCAGGCATCTTGCAAATCCAAACATTTTGAAAAGTAAAAAACGGTTATTATGAACCCATTTTTACTTTAATTCAGTTACCGTATTTTACCGCTTTAACTTGATTATTTTGGGGACACAAATTCTATTTATGTGGGATTTTTAACATCAGACAAAATTGCTCTCCCAAACAACAGAATATGGACAGTGTTAAGTCAAGCCTTAGCCCTCAATTGCAAATTTTAAAGCAATGTATTTTTCGATTTGAACCCAAACCTCTATACTGTTGATACTTGATTCTTTACCCATTTTTGACAAATCCTTAATCCACAAGATTGACCTGAAAATGTCTTGAAGTACGCTTTTATAAATGAGTACCTTCATTCCTTGGCTTTTCATATTTTTTAAGGATACAAATGTTCTATGTGACTAAGCTAATTTTTCATTTTTTAAATCATGGTCCATAGTATTTTCCAGTTTACACCTTTCAATAGAGGTTTCAGTTGAGCTCTATCATTGTTATGCTGAACTAGGAGCCTGCAAGATATGTTGATTGGGGACAACACCCGTTACCCCCACCCAGCACCCCAATTTGCATCCCTGTTGTTGACAGATAGGCCCTCCTCCCCCTGATTGGATAATAGGGCATATGTTTAGGGCTATAAAAGGGTTGGAAGTCAGTCTGCTTTCAGTGTGCTCTCGAACTTGTAGAGAAGATTTATATGCTGACGGCAAGTTCAAGATATTAGGCAAGCAAAAAAATGGATCTCTCAAGACTTCCGGAATATGCTGACTTCAAACATCCAAGCTTAAATCACCCAGAACAAAGCATTCTCTTGTGTTGCATCTCTGGTAAGAAAGTGCTTCCTGTTTAGGGCAATGTGGGCTTTGGGTTACATCACGCAGCAAAGGAGGAAGCATTGCTCTTTAAATATTATTCTGTTATTTCAACAAAACTGCAATGATTAGCTCTCTTTCATCTTATTTATGCTTTATATCCCACCTGACATGACCTAGAACAAAGCACTCTCTTGTGACCCATTTCTGGTGAGAAAGTGCTTCCTGTTTTGGGCAATGTGGGGACTGGGTTAAATCAACTCCTCAAGACAGAAGCATCAATTTTATCATTTTTTAACTGATAGCTTGTGGAAAATTGTTTTTCATCTTGTCTACATCCCGGCCATGCCAGCTGACATGACCTAGAACAAAGCACTCTCTGGAGTCCCATTTCTAGTGAGAAAGTGCTTCCTGTTTTGGGCAATGTGGGAACTGGGTTAAATCATCTACTCAAAATAGAAGCACCATTTAACTTAATATGGCACCGATAGTTGATGGAAAATGTAATACTTTTTGCTTCTGATCTACATTCTTTATACCCCACCTGACATGACCTAGAGAAAAGCACTCTCTGGAGTCCCATGTCTGGTGAGAAAGTGCTTCCTGTTTTGGGCAATGTGGAAACTAGGTTAAGTTTCCAGTCATCGTTCAGCATGCCATAGTTTTCATGCTAACAATTCTATTTATTTTTAAGCTCAGTCAAAGAAGGTAACTTGACGTTGTCCAATCTTCTGTAATGGCAGTCTAGTTTGAGTAAAGGGGAGAGCCTAATAACTACATTCATTCACCACACAACTTTTTCCTCGAAGCCATTTCAAAAAGATTCAAAGTATGCAACACTCTAAACTCGGCACCATCCTGTGGAAAAAATAATTTGGGGACAGTGCTGTTGTGCTTGGGGCATTGTGAAGCCATAATCCCAGAGGCTGAATGGATCAGGCATCTTGCAAATCCAAACATTTTGAAAAGTAAAAAACGGTTATTATGAACCCATTTTTACTTTAATTCAGTTACCGTATTTTACCGCTTTAACTTGATTATTTTGGGGACAGAAATTCTATTTATGTGGGATTTTTAACATCAGACAAAATTGCTCTCCCAAACAACAGAATATGGACAGTGTTAAGTCAAGCCTTAGCCCTCAATTGCAAATTTTAAAGCAATGTATTTTTTGATTTGAACCCAAACCTCTATACTGTTGATACTTGATTCTTTACCCATTTTTGACAAATCCTTAATCCACAAGATTGACCTGAAAATGTCTTGAAGTACGCTTTTATAAATGAGTACCTTCATTCCTTGGCTTTTCATATTTTTTAAGGTTACAAATGTTCTATGTGACTAAGCTAATTTTTCATTTTTTAAATCATGGTCCATAGTATTTTCCAGTTTACACCTTTCAATAGAGGTTTCAGTTGAGCTCTATCATTGTTATGCTGAACTAGGAGCCTGCAAGATATGTTGATTGGGGACAACACCCGTTACCCCCACCCAGCACCCCAATTTGCATCCCTGTTGTTGACAGATAGGCCCTCCTCCCCCTGATTGGATAATAGGGCATATGTTTAGTGCTATAAAAGGGTTGGAAGTCAGTCTGCTTTCAGTGTGCTCTCGAACTTGTAGAGAAGATTTATCTGCTGACGGCAAGTTCAAGATATTAGGCAAGCAAAAAAATGGATCTCTCAAGACTTCCGGAATATGCTGACTTCAAACATCCAAGCTTAAATCACCCAGAACAAAGCATTCTCTTGTGTTGCATCTCTGGTAAGAAAGTGCTTCCTGTTTAGGGCAATGTGGGCTTTGGGTTACATCACGCAGCAAAGGAGGAAGCATTGCTCTTTAAATATTATTCTGTTATTTCAACAAAACTGCAATGATTAGCTCTCTTTCATCTTATTTATGCTTTATATCCCACCTGACATGACCTAGAACAAAGCACTCTCTTGTGACCCATTTCTGGTGAGAAAGTGCTTCCTGTTTTGGGCAATGTGGGGACTGGGTTAAATCAACTCCTCAAGACAGAAGCATCGATTTTATCATTTTTTAACTGAGAGCTTGTGGAAAATTGTTTTTCATCTTGTCTACATCCTGGCCATGCCAGCTCACATGACCTAGAACAAAGCACTCTCTGGAGTCCCATTTCTAGTGAGAAAGTGCTTCCTGTTTTGGGCAATGTGGGAACTGGGTTAAATCATCTACTCAAAATAGAAGCACCATTTAACTTAATATGGCACCGATAGTTGATGGAAAATGTAATACTTTTTGCTTCTGATCTACATTCTTTATATCCCACCTGACATGACCTAGAACAAAGCACTCTCTTGTGACCCATTTCTGGTGAGAAAGTGCTTCCTGTTTTGGTCAATAGAGGTTTCAGTTGCGCTCTATCATTGTTATGCTGAACTAGGAGCCTGCAAGATATGTTGATTGGGGACAACACCCGTTACCCCCACCCAGCACCCCAATTTGCATCCCTGTTGTTGACAGATAGGCCCTCCCCCCCCCCTGATTGGATAATAGGGCATATGTTTAGGGCTATAAAAGGGTTGGAAGTCAGTCTGCTTTCAGTGTGCTCTCGAACTTGTAGAGAAGATTTATCTGCTGACGGCAAGTTCAAGATATTAGGCAAGCAAAAAAATGGATCTCTCAAGACTTCCGGAATATGCTGACTTCAAACATCCAAGCTTAAATCACCCAGAACAAAGCATTCTCTTGTGTTGCATCTCTGGTAAGAAAGTGCTTCCTGTTTAGGGCAATGTGGGCTTTGGGTTACATCACGCAGCAAAGGAGGAAGCATTGCTCTTTAAATATTATTCTGTTATTTCAACAAAACTGCAATGATTAGCTCTCTTTCATCTTATTTATGCTTTATATCCCACCTGACATGACCTAGAACAAAGCACTCTCTTGTGACCCATTTCTGGTGAGAAAGTGCTTCCTGTTTTGGGCAATGTGGGGACTGGGTTAAATCAACTCCTCAAGACAGAAGCATCGATTTTATCATTTTTTAACTGAGAGCTTGTGGAAAATTGTTTTTCATCTTGTCTACATCCTGGCCATGCCAGCTCACATGACCTAGAACAAAACACTCTCTGGAGTCCCATTTCTAGTGAGAAAGTGCTTCCTGTTTTGGGCAATGTGGGAACTGGGTTAAATCATCTACTCAAAATAGAAGCACCATTTAACTTAATATGGCACCGATAGTTGATGGAAAATGTAATACTTTTTGCTTCTGATCTACATTCTTTATATCCCACCTGACATGACCTAGAACAAAGCACTCTCTTGTGACCCATTTCTGGTGAGAAAGTGCTTCCGGTTTTGGGCAATGTGGGGACTGGGTGAAATCAACTCTATAAGATAGAAGCATCAATTTTATCATTTTTTAACTGATAGCTTGTGGAAAATTGTTTTTCATTTTGTCTACATCCCGGCCATGCCAGCTGACATGACCTAGAACAAAGCACTCTTTGGAGTCCCATTTCTAGTGAGAAAGTGCTTCCTGTTTTGGGCAATGTGGGAACTGGGTTAAATCATCTACTCAAAATAGAAGCACCATTTAACTTAATATGGCACCGATAGTTGATGGAAAATGTAATACCTTTTGCTTCTGATCTACATTCTTTATACCCCACCTGACATGACCTAGAGAAAAGCACTCTCTGGAGTCCCATGTCTGGTGAGAAAGTGCTTCCTGTTTTGGGCAATGTGGAAACTAGGTTAAGTTTCCAGTCATCGTTCAGCATGCCATAGTTTTCATGCTAACAATTCTATTTATTTTTAAGCTCAGTCAAAGAAGGTAACTTGACGTTGTCCAATCTTCTGTAATGGCAGTCTAGCTTGAGTAAAGGGGAGAGCCTAATAACTACATTCATTCACCACACAACTTTTTCCTAGAAGCCATTTCAAAAAGATTCAAAGTATGCAACACTCTAAACTCGGCACCATCCTGTGGAAAAAATAATTTGGGGACAGTGCTGTTGTGCTTGGGGCATTGTGAAGCCATAATCCCAGAGGCTGAATGGATCAGGCATCTTGCAAATCCAAACATTTTGAAAAGTAAAAAACGGTTATTATGAACCCATTTTTACTTTAATTCAGTTACCGTATTTTACCGCTTTAACTTGATTATTTTGGGGACAGAAATTCTATTTATGTGGGATTTTTAACATCAGACAAAATTGCTCTCCCAAACAACAGAATATGGACAGTGTTAAGTCAAGCCTTAGCCCTCAATTGCAAATTTTAAAGCAATGTATTTTTTGATTTGAACCCAAACCTCTATACTGTTGATACTTGATTCTTTACCCATTTTTGACAAATCCTTAATCCACAAGATTGACCTGAAAATGTCTTGAAGTACGCTTTTATAAATGAGTACCTTCATTCCTTGGCTTTTCATATTTTTTAAGGTTACAAATGTTCTATGTGACTAAGCTAATTTTTCATTTTTTAAATCATGGTCCATAGTATTTTCCAGTTTACACCTTTCAATAGAGGTTTCAGTTGAGCTCTATCATTGTTATGCTGAACTAGGAGCCTGCAAGATATGTTGATTGGGGACAACACCCGTTACCCCCACCCAGCACCCCAATTTGCATCCCTGTTGTTGACAGATAGGCCCTCCTCCCCCTGATTGGATAATAGGGCATATGTTTAGTGCTATAAAAGGGTTGGAAGTCAGTCTGCTTTCAGTGTGCTCTCGAACTTGTAGAGAAGATTTATCTGCTGACGGCAAGTTCAAGATATTAGGCAAGCAAAAAAATGGATCTCTCAAGACTTCCGGAATATGCTGACTTCAAACATCCAAGCTTAAATCACCCAGAACAAAGCATTCTCTTGTGTTGCATCTCTGGTAAGAAAGTGCTTCCTGTTTAGGGCAATGTGGGCTTTGGGTTACATCACGCAGCAAAGGAGGAAGCATTGCTCTTTAAATATTATTCTGTTATTTCAACAAAACTGCAATGATTAGCTCTCTTTCATCTTATTTATGCTTTATATCCCACCTGACATGACCTAGAACAAAGCACTCTCTTGTGACCCATTTCTGGTGAGAAAGTGCTTCCTGTTTTGGGCAATGTGGGGACTGGGTTAAATCAACTCCTCAAGACAGAAGCATCGATTTTATCATTTTTTAACTGAGAGCTTGTGGAAAATTGTTTTTCATCTTGTCTACATCCTGGCCATGCCAGCTCACATGACCTAGAACAAAGCACTCTCTGGAGTCCCATTTCTAGTGAGAAAGTGCTTCCTGTTTTGGGCAATGTGGGAACTGGGTTAAATCATCTACTCAAAATAGAAGCACCATTTAACTTAATATGGCACCGATAGTTGATGGAAAATGTAATACTTTTTGCTTCTGATCTACATTCTTTATATCCCACCTGACATGACCTAGAACAAAGCACTCTCTTGTGACCCATTTCTGGTGAGAAAGTGCTTCCTGTTTTGGTCAATAGAGGTTTCAGTTGCGCTCTATCATTGTTATGCTGAACTAGGAGCCTGCAAGATATGTTGATTGGGGACAACACCCGTTACCCCCACCCAGCACCCCAATTTGCATCCCTGTTGTTGACAGATAGGCCCTCCCCCCCCCCTGATTGGATAATAGGGCATATGTTTAGGGCTATAAAAGGGTTGGAAGTCAGTCTGCTTTCAGTGTGCTCTCGAACTTGTAGAGAAGATTTATCTGCTGACGGCAAGTTCAAGATATTAGGCAAGCAAAAAAATGGATCTCTCAAGACTTCCGGAATATGCTGACTTCAAACATCCAAGCTTAAATCACCCAGAACAAAGCATTCTCTTGTGTTGCATCTCTGGTAAGAAAGTGCTTCCTGTTTAGGGCAATGTGGGCTTTGGGTTACATCACGCAGCAAAGGAGGAAGCATTGCTCTTTAAATATTATTCTGTTATTTCAACAAAACTGCAATGATTAGCTCTCTTTCATCTTATTTATGCTTTATATCCCACCTGACATGACCTAGAACAAAGCACTCTCTTGTGACCCATTTCTGGTGAGAAAGTGCTTCCTGTTTTGGGCAATGTGGGGACTGGGTTAAATCAACTCCTCAAGACAGAAGCATCGATTTTATCATTTTTTAACTGAGAGCTTGTGGAAAATTGTTTTTCATCTTGTCTACATCCTGGCCATGCCAGCTCACATGACCTAGAACAAAACACTCTCTGGAGTCCCATTTCTAGTGAGAAAGTGCTTCCTGTTTTGGGCAATGTGGGAACTGGGTTAAATCATCTACTCAAAATAGAAGCACCATTTAACTTAATATGGCACCGATAGTTGATGGAAAATGTAATACTTTTTGCTTCTGATCTACATTCTTTATATCCCACCTGACATGACCTAGAACAAAGCACTCTCTTGTGACCCATTTCTGGTGAGAAAGTGCTTCCGGTTTTGGGCAATGTGGGGACTGGGTGAAATCAACTCTATAAGATAGAAGCATCAATTTTATCATTTTTTAACTGATAGCTTGTGGAAAATTGTTTTTCATTTTGTCTACATCCCGGCCATGCCAGCTGACATGACCTAGAACAAAGCACTCTTTGGAGTCCCATTTCTAGTGAGAAAGTGCTTCCTGTTTTGGGCAATGTGGGAACTGGGTTAAATCATCTACTCAAAATAGAAGCACCATTTAACTTAATATGGCACCGATAGTTGATGGAAAATGTAATACCTTTTGCTTCTGATCTACATTCTTTATACCCCACCTGACATGACCTAGAGAAAAGCACTCTCTGGAGTCCCATGTCTGGTGAGAAAGTGCTTCCTGTTTTGGGCAATGTGGAAACTAGGTTAAGTTTCCAGTCATCGTTCAGCATGCCATAGTTTTCATGCTAACAATTCTATTTATTTTTAAGCTCAGTCAAAGAAGGTAACTTGACGTTGTCCAATCTTCTGTAATGGCAGTCTAGCTTGAGTAAAGGGGAGAGCCTAATAACTACATTCATTCACCACACAACTTTTTCCTAGAAGCCATTTCAAAAAGATTCAAAGTATGCAACACTCTAAACTCGGCACCATCCTGTGGAAAAAATAATTTGGGGACAGTGCTGTTGTGCTTGGGGCATTGTGAAGCCATAATCCCAGAGGCTGAATGGATCAGGCATCTTGCAAATCCAAACATTTTGAAAAGTAAAAAACGGTTATTATGAACCCATTTTTACTTTAATTCAGTTACCGTATTTTACCGCTTTAACTTGATTATTTTGGGGACACAAATTCTATTTATGTGGGATTTTTAACATCAGACAAAATTGCTCTCCCAAACAACAGAATATGGACAGTGTTAAGTCAAGCCTTAGCCCTCAATTGCAAATTTTAAAGCAATGTATTTTTTTATTTGAACCCAAACCTCTATACTGTTGATACTTGATTCTTTACCCATTTTTGACAAATCCTTAATCCACAAGATTGACCTGAAAATGTCTTGAAGTACGCTTTTATAAATGAGTACCTTCATTCCTTGGCTTTTCATATTTTTTAAGGTTACAAATGTTCTATGTGACTAAGCTAATTTTTCATTTTTTAAATCATGGTCCATAGTATTTTCCAGTTTACACCTTTCAATAGAGGTTTCAGTTGCGCTCTATCATTGTTATGCTGAACTAGGAGCCTGCAAGATATGTTGATTGGGGACAACACCCGTTACCCCCACCCAGCACCCCAATTTGCATCCCTGTTGTTGACAGATAGGCCCTCCTCCCCCTGATTGGATAATAGGGCATATGTTTAGGGCTATAAAAGGGTTGGAAGTCAGTCTGCTTTCAGTGTGCTCTCGAACTTGTAGAGAAGATTTATATGCTGACGGCAAGTTCAAGATATTAGGCAAGCAAAAAAATGGATCTCTCAAGACTTCCGGAATATGCTGACTTCAAACATCCAAGCTTAAATCACCCAGAACAAAGCATTCTCTTGTGTTGCATCTCTGGTAAGAAAGTGCTTCCTGTTTAGGGCAATGTGGGCTTTGGGTTACATCACGCAGCAAAGGAGGAAGCATTGCTCTTTAAATATTATTCTGTTATTTCAACAAAACTGCAATGATTAGCTCTCTTTCATCTTATTTATGCTTTATATCCCACCTGACATGACCTAGAACAAAGCACTCTCTTGTGACCCATTTCTGGTGAGAAAGTGCTTCCTGTTTTGGGCAATGTGGGGACTGGGTTAAATCAACTCCTCAAGACAGAAGCATCAATTTTATCATTTTTTAACTGATAGCTTGTGGAAAATTGTTTTTCATCTTGTCTACATCCCGGCCATGCCAGCTGACATGACCTAGAACAAAGCACTCTCTGGAGTCCCATTTCTAGTGAGAAAGTGCTTCCTGTTTTGGGCAATGTGGGAACTGGGTTAAATCATCTACTCAAAATAGAAGCACCATTTAACTTAATATGGCACCGATAGTTGATGGAAAATGTAATACTTTTTGCTTCTGATCTACATTCTTTATACCCCACCTGACATGACCTAGAGAAAAGCACTCTCTGGAGTCCCATGTCTGGTGAGAAAGTGCTTCCTGTTTTGGGCAATGTGGAAACTAGGTTAAGTTTCCAGTCATCGTTCAGCATGCCATAGTTTTCATGCTAACAATTCTATTTATTTTTAAGCTCAGTCAAAGAAGGTAACTTGACGTTGTCCAATCTTCTGTAATGGCAGTCTAGTTTGAGTAAAGGGGAGAGCCTAATAACTACATTCATTCACCACACAACTTTTTCCTCGAAGCCATTTCAAAAAGATTCAAAGTATGCAACACTCTAAACTCGGCACCATCCTGTGGAAAAAATAATTTGGGGACAGTGCTGTTGTGCTTGGGGCATTGTGAAGCCATAATCCCAGAGGCTGAATGGATCAGGCATCTTGCAAATCCAAACATTTTGAAAAGTAAAAAACGGTTATTATGAACCCATTTTTACTTTAATTCAGTTACCGTATTTTACCGCTTTAACTTGATTATTTTGGGGACAGAAATTCTATTTATGTGGGATTTTTAACATCAGACAAAATTGCTCTCCCAAACAACAGAATATGGACAGTGTTAAGTCAAGCCTTAGCCCTCAATTGCAAATTTTAAAGCAATGTATTTTTTGATTTGAACCCAAACCTCTATACTGTTGATACTTGATTCTTTACCCATTTTTGACAAATCCTTAATCCACAAGATTGACCTGAAAATGTCTTGAAGTACGCTTTTATAAATGAGTACCTTCATTCCTTGGCTTTTCATATTTTTTAAGGTTACAAATGTTCTATGTGACTAAGCTAATTTTTCATTTTTTAAATCATGGTCCATAGTATTTTCCAGTTTACACCTTTCAATAGAGGTTTCAGTTGAGCTCTATCATTGTTATGCTGAACTAGGAGCCTGCAAGATATGTTGATTGGGGACAACACCCGTTACCCCCACCCAGCACCCCAATTTGCATCCCTGTTGTTGACAGATAGGCCCTCCTCCCCCTGATTGGATAATAGGGCATATGTTTAGTGCTATAAAAGGGTTGGAAGTCAGTCTGCTTTCAGTGTGCTCTCGAACTTGTAGAGAAGATTTATCTGCTGACGGCAAGTTCAAGATATTAGGCAAGCAAAAAAATGGATCTCTCAAGACTTCCGGAATATGCTGACTTCAAACATCCAAGCTTAAATCACCCAGAACAAAGCATTCTCTTGTGTTGCATCTCTGGTAAGAAAGTGCTTCCTGTTTAGGGCAATGTGGGCTTTGGGTTACATCACGCAGCAAAGGAGGAAGCATTGCTCTTTAAATATTATTCTGTTATTTCAACAAAACTGCAATGATTAGCTCTCTTTCATCTTATTTATGCTTTATATCCCACCTGACATGACCTAGAACAAAGCACTCTCTTGTGACCCATTTCTGGTGAGAAAGTGCTTCCTGTTTTGGGCAATGTGGGGACTGGGTTAAATCAACTCCTCAAGACAGAAGCATCGATTTTATCATTTTTTAACTGAGAGCTTGTGGAAAATTGTTTTTCATCTTGTCTACATCCTGGCCATGCCAGCTCACATGACCTAGAACAAAGCACTCTCTGGAGTCCCATTTCTAGTGAGAAAGTGCTTCCTGTTTTGGGCAATGTGGGAACTGGGTTAAATCATCTACTCAAAATAGAAGCACCATTTAACTTAATATGGCACCGATAGTTGATGGAAAATGTAATACTTTTTGCTTCTGATCTACATTCTTTATATCCCACCTGACATGACCTAGAACAAAGCACTCTCTTGTGACCCATTTCTGGTGAGAAAGTGCTTCCTGTTTTGGTCAATAGAGGTTTCAGTTGCGCTCTATCATTGTTATGCTGAACTAGGAGCCTGCAAGATATGTTGATTGGGGACAACACCCGTTACCCCCACCCAGCACCCCAATTTGCATCCCTGTTGTTGACAGATAGGCCCTCCCCCCCCCCTGATTGGATAATAGGGCATATGTTTAGGGCTATAAAAGGGTTGGAAGTCAGTCTGCTTTCAGTGTGCTCTCGAACTTGTAGAGAAGATTTATCTGCTGACGGCAAGTTCAAGATATTAGGCAAGCAAAAAAATGGATCTCTCAAGACTTCCGGAATATGCTGACTTCAAACATCCAAGCTTAAATCACCCAGAACAAAGCATTCTCTTGTGTTGCATCTCTGGTAAGAAAGTGCTTCCTGTTTAGGGCAATGTGGGCTTTGGGTTACATCACGCAGCAAAGGAGGAAGCATTGCTCTTTAAATATTATTCTGTTATTTCAACAAAACTGCAATGATTAGCTCTCTTTCATCTTATTTATGCTTTATATCCCACCTGACATGACCTAGAACAAAGCACTCTCTTGTGACCCATTTCTGGTGAGAAAGTGCTTCCTGTTTTGGGCAATGTGGGGACTGGGTTAAATCAACTCCTCAAGACAGAAGCATCGATTTTATCATTTTTTAACTGAGAGCTTGTGGAAAATTGTTTTTCATCTTGTCTACATCCTGGCCATGCCAGCTCACATGACCTAGAACAAAACACTCTCTGGAGTCCCATTTCTAGTGAGAAAGTGCTTCCTGTTTTGGGCAATGTGGGAACTGGGTTAAATCATCTACTCAAAATAGAAGCACCATTTAACTTAATATGGCACCGATAGTTGATGGAAAATGTAATACTTTTTGCTTCTGATCTACATTCTTTATATCCCACCTGACATGACCTAGAACAAAGCACTCTCTTGTGACCCATTTCTGGTGAGAAAGTGCTTCCGGTTTTGGGCAATGTGGGGACTGGGTGAAATCAACTCTATAAGATAGAAGCATCAATTTTATCATTTTTTAACTGATAGCTTGTGGAAAATTGTTTTTCATTTTGTCTACATCCCGGCCATGCCAGCTGACATGACCTAGAACAAAGCACTCTTTGGAGTCCCATTTCTAGTGAGAAAGTGCTTCCTGTTTTGGGCAATGTGGGAACTGGGTTAAATCATCTACTCAAAATAGAAGCACCATTTAACTTAATATGGCACCGATAGTTGATGGAAAATGTAATACCTTTTGCTTCTGATCTACATTCTTTATACCCCAC
Organism: Gastrophryne carolinensis; assembly: GCA_027917425.1. Lineage (NCBI taxonomy): Eukaryota > Metazoa > Chordata > Amphibia > Anura > Microhylidae > Gastrophryne > Gastrophryne carolinensis. Next base: position 81,537,353 of record CM051238.1, on the reverse strand, counting down.
CTGACATGACCTAGAGAAAAGCACTCTCTGGAGTCCCATGTCTGGTGAGAAAGTGCTTCCTGTTTTGGGCAATGTGGAAACTAGGTTAAGTTTCCAGTCATCGTTCAGCATGCCATAGTTTTCATGCTAACAATTCTATTTATTTTTAAGCTCAGTCAAAGAAGGTAACTTGACGTTGTCCAATCTTCTGTAATGGCAGTCTAGCTTGAGTAAAGGGGAGAGCCTAATAACTACATTCATTCACCACACAACTTTTTCCTAGAAGCCATTTCAAAAAGATTCAAAGTATGCAACACTCTAAACTCGGCACCATCCTGTGGAAAAAATAATTTGGGGACAGTGCTGTTGTGCTTGGGGCATTGTGAAGCCATAATCCCAGAGGCTGAATGGATCAGGCATCTTGCAAATCCAAACATTTTGAAAAGTAAAAAACGGTTATTATGAACCCATTTTTACTTTAATTCAGTTACCGTATTTTACCGCTTTAACTTGATTATTTTGGGGACACAAATTCTATTTATGTGGGATTTTTAACATCAGACAAAATTGCTCTCCCAAACAACAGAATATGGACAGTGTTAAGTCAAGCCTTAGCCCTCAATTGCAAATTTTAAAGCAATGTATTTTTTTATTTGAACCCAAACCTCTATACTGTTGATACTTGATTCTTTACCCATTTTTGACAAATCCTTAATCCACAAGATTGACCTGAAAATGTCTTGAAGTACGCTTTTATAAATGAGTACCTTCATTCCTTGGCTTTTCATATTTTTTAAGGTTACAAATGTTCTATGTGACTAAGCTAATTTTTCATTTTTTAAATCATGGTCCATAGTATTTTCCAGTTTACACCTTTCAATAGAGGTTTCAGTTGCGCTCTATCATTGTTATGCTGAACTAGGAGCCTGCAAGATATGTTGATTGGGGACAACACCCGTTACCCCCACCCAGCACCCCAATTTGCATCCCTGTTGTTGACAGATAGGCCCTCCTCCCCCTGATTGGATAATAGGGCATATGTTTAGGGCTATAAAAGGGTTGGAAGTCAGTCTGCTTTCAGTGTGCTCTCGAACTTGTAGAGAAGATTTATATGCTGACGGCAAGTTCAAGATATTAGGCAAGCAAAAAAATGGATCTCTCAAGACTTCCGGAATATGCTGACTTCAAACATCCAAGCTTAAATCACCCAGAACAAAGCATTCTCTTGTGTTGCATCTCTGGTAAGAAAGTGCTTCCTGTTTAGGGCAATGTGGGCTTTGGGTTACATCACGCAGCAAAGGAGGAAGCATTGCTCTTTAAATATTATTCTGTTATTTCAACAAAACTGCAATGATTAGCTCTCTTTCATCTTATTTATGCTTTATATCCCACCTGACATGACCTAGAACAAAGCACTCTCTTGTGACCCATTTCTGGTGAGAAAGTGCTTCCTGTTTTGGGCAATGTGGGGACTGGGTTAAATCAACTCCTCAAGACAGAAGCATCGATTTTATCATTTTTTAACTGATAGCTTGTGGAAAATTGTTTTTCATCTTGTCTACATCCCGGCCATGCCAGCTGACATGACCTAGAACAAAGCACTCTCTGGAGTCCCATTTCTAGTGAGAAAGTGCTTCCTGTTTTGGGCAATGTGGGAACTGGGTTAAATCATCTACTCAAAATAGAAGCACCATTTAACTTAATATGGCACCGATAGTTGATGGAAAATGTAATACTTTTTGCTTCTGATCTACATTCTTTATATCCCACCTGACATGACCTAGAACAAAGCACTCTCTTGTGACCCATTTCTGGTGAGAAAGTGCTTCCTGTTTTGGGCAATGTGGGGACTGGGTGAAATCAACTCTATAAGATAGAAGCATCAATTTTATCATTTTTTAACTGATAGCTTGTGGAAAATTGTTTTTCATCTTGTCTACATCCCGGCCATGCCAGCTGACATGACCTAGAACAAAGCACTCTCTGGAGTCCCATTTCTAGTGAGAAAGTGCTTCCTGTTTTGGGCAATGTGGGAACTGGGTTAAATCATCTACTCAAAATAGAAGCACCATTTAACTTAATATGACACCGATAGTTGATGGAAAATGTAATACTTTTTGCTTCTGATCTACATTCTTTATACCCCACCTGACATGACCTAGAGAAAAGCACTCTCTGGAGTCCCATGTCTGGTGAGAAAGTGCTTCCTGTTTTGGGCAATGTGGAAACTAGGTTAAGTTTCCAGTCATCGTTCAGCATGCCATAGTTTTCATGCTAACAATTCTATTTATTTTTAAGCTCAGTCAAAGAAGGTAACTTGACGTTGTCCAATCTTCTGTAATGGCAGTCTAGTTTGAGTAAAGGGGAGAGCCTAATAACTACATTCATTCACCACACAACTTTTTCCTAGAAGCCATTTCAAAAAGATTCAAAGTATGCAACACTCTAAACTCGGCACCATCCTGTGGAAAAAATAATTTGGGGACAGTGCTGTTGTGCTTGGGGCATTGTGAAGCCATAATCCCAGAGGCTGAATGGATCAGGCATCTTGCAAATCCAAACATTTTGAAAAGTAAAAAACGGTTATTATGAACCCATTTTTACTTTAATTCAGTTACCGTATTTTACCGCTTTAACTTGATTATTTTGGGGACAGAAATTCTATTTATGTGGGATTTTTAACATCAGACAAAATTGCTCTCCCAAACAACAGAATATGGACAGTGTTAAGTCAAGCCTTAGCCCTCAATTGCAAATTTTAAAGCAATGTATTTTTCGATTTGAACCCAAACCTCTATACTGTTGATACTTGATTCTTTACCCATTTTTGACAAATCCTTAATCCACAAGATTGACCTGAAAATGTCTTGAAGTACGCTTTTATAAATGAGTACCTTCATTCCTTGGCTTTTCATATTTTTTAAGGTTACAAATGTTCTATGTGACTAAGCTAATTTTTCATTTTTTAAATCATGGTCCATAGTATTTTCCAGTTTACACCTTTCAATAGAGGTTTCAGTTGCGCTCTATCATTGTTATGCTGAACTAGGAGCCTGCAAGATATGTTGATTGGGGACAACACCCGTTACCCCCACCCAGCACCCCAATTTGCATCCCTGTTGTTGACAGATAGGCCCTCCTCCCCCTGATTGGATAATAGGGCATATGTTTAGGGCTATAAAAGGGTTGGAAGTCAGTCTGCTTTCAGTGTGCTCTCGAACTTGTAGAGAAGATTTATCTGCTGATGGCAAGTTCAAGATATTAGGCAAGCAAAAAAATGGATCTCTCAAGACTTCCGGAATATGCTGACTTCAAACATCCAAGCTTAAATCACCCAGAACAAAGCATTCTCTTGTGTTGCATCTCTGGTAAGAAAGTGCTTCCTGTTTAGGGCAATGTGGGCTTTGGGTTACATCACGCAGCAAAGGAGGAAGCATTGCTCTTTAAATATTATTCTGTTATTTCAACAAAACTGCAATGATTAGCTCTCTTTCATCTTATTTATGCTTTATATCCCACCTGACATGACCTAGAACAAAGCACTCTCTTGTGACCCATTTCTGGTGAGAAAGTGCTTCCTGTTTTGGGCAATGTGGGGACTGGGTGAAATCAACTCTATAAGATAGAAGCATCAATTTTATCATTTTTTAACTGATAGCTTGTGGAAAATTGTTTTTCATCTTGTCTACATCCCGGCCATGCCAGCTGACATGACCTAGAACAAAGCACTCTCTGGAGTCCCATTTCTAGTGAGAAAGTGCTTCCTGTTTTGGGCAATGTGGGAACTGGGTTAAATCATCTACTCAAAATAGAAGCACCATTTAACTTAATATGGCACCGATAGTTGATGGAAAATGTAATACTTTTTGCTTCTGATCTACATTCTTTATACCCCACCTGACATGACCTAGAGAAAAGCACTCTCTGGAGTCCCATGTCTGGTGAGAACGTGCTTCCTGTTTTGGGCAATGTGGAAACTAGGTTAAGTTTCCAGTCATCGTTCAGCATGCCATAGTTTTCATGCTAACAATTCTATTTATTTTTAAGCTCAGTCAAAGAAGGTAACTTGACGTTGTCCAATCTTCTGTAATGGCAGTCTAGTTTGAGTAAAGGGGAGAGCCTAATAACTACATTCATTCACCACATAACTTTTTCCTAGAAGCCATTTCAAAAAGATTCAAAGTATGCAACACTCTAAACTCGGCACCATCCTGTGGAAAAAATAATTTGGGGACAGTGCTGTTGTGCTTGGGGCATTGTGAAGCCATAATCCCAGAGGCTGAATGGATCAGGCATCTTGCAAATCCAAACATTTTGAAAAGTAAAAAACGGTTATTATGAACCCATTTTTACTTTAATTCAGTTACCGTATTTTACCGCTTTAACTTGATTATTTTGGGGACAGAAATTCTATTTATGTGGGATTTTTAACATCAGACAAAATTGCTCTCCCAGACAACAGAATATGGACAGTGTTAAGTCAAGCCTTAGCCCTCAATTGCAAATTTTAAAGCAATGTATTTTTTGATTTGAACCCAAACCTCTATACTGTTGATACTTGATTCTTTACCCATTTTTGACAAATCCTTAATCCACAAGATTGACCTGAAAATGTCTTGAAGTACGCTTTTATAAATGAGTACCTTCATTCCTTGGCTTTTCATATTTTTTAAGGTTACAAATGTTCTATGTGACTAAGCTAATTTTTCATTTTTTAAATCATGGTCCATAGTATTTTCCAGTTTACACCTTTCAATAGAGGTTTCAGTTGCGCTCTATCATTGTTATGCTGAACTAGGAGCCTGCAAGATATGTTGATTGGGGACAACACCCGTTACCCCCACCCAGCACCCCAATTTGCATCCCTGTTGTTGACAGATAGGCCCTCCTCCCCCTGATTGGATAATAGGGCATATGTTTAGGGCTATAAAAGGGTTGGAAGTCAGTCTGCTTTCAGTGTGCTCTCGAACTTGTAGAGAAGATTTATCTGCTGACGGCAAGTTCAAGATATTAGGCAAGCAAAAAAATGGATCTCTCAAGACTTCCGGAATATGCTGACTTCAAACATCCAAGCTTAAATCACCCAGAACAAAGCATTCTCTTGTGTTGCATCTCTGGTAAGAAAGTGCTTCCTGTTTAGGGCAATGTGGGCTTTGGGTTACATCACGCAGCAAAGGAGGAAGCATTGCTCTTTAAATATTATTCTGTTATTTCAACAAAACTGCAATGATTAGCTCTCTTTCATCCTATTTATGCTTTATATCCCACCTGACATGACCTAGAACAAAGCACTCTCTTGTGACCCATTTCTGGTGAGAAAGTGCTTCCTGTTTTGGGCAATGTGGGGACTGGGTTAAATCAACTCCTCAAGACAGAAGCATCGATTTTATCATTTTTTAACTGAGAGCTTGTGGAAAATTGTTTTTCATCTTGTCTACATCCTGGCCATGCCAGCTCACATGACCTAGAACAAAACACTCTCTGGAGTCCCATTTCTAGTGAGAAAGTGCTTCCTGTTTTGGGCAATGTGGGAACTGGGTTAAATCATCTACTCAAAATAGAAGCACCATTTAACTTAATATGGCACCGATAGTTGATGGAAAATGTAATACTTTTTGCTTCTGATCTACATTCTTTATATCCCACCTGACATGACCTAGAACAAAGCACTCTCTTGTGACCCATTTCTGGTGAGAAAGTGCTTCCTGTTTTGGGCAATGTGGGGACTGGGTGAAATCAACTCTATAAGATAGAAGCATCAATTTTATCATTTTTTAACTGATAGCTTGTGGAAAATTGTTTTTCATCTTGTCTACATCCTGGCCATGCCAGCTGACATGACCTAGAACAAAGCACTCTCTGGAGTCCCATTTCTAGTGAGAAAGTGCTTCCTGTTTTGGGCAATGTGGGAACTGGGTTAAATCATCTACTCAAAATAGAAGCACCATTTAACTTAATATGGCACCGATAGTTGATGGAAAATGTAATACTTTTTGCTTCTGATCTACATTCTTTATACCCCACCTGACATGACCTAGAGAAAAGCACTCTCTGGAGTCCCATGTCTGGTGAGAAAGTGCTTCCTGTTTTGGGCAATGTGGAAACTAGGTTAAGTTTCCAGTCATCGTTCAGCATGCCATAGTTTTCATGCTAACAATTCTATTTATTTTTAAGCTCAGTCAAAGAAGGTAACTTGACGTTGTCCAATCTTCTGTAATGGCAGTCTAGTTTGAGTAAAGGGGAGAGCCTAATAACTACATTCATTCACCACACAACTTTTTCCTAGAAGCCATTTCAAAAAGATTCAAAGTATGCAACACTCTAAACTCGGCACCATCCTGTGGAAAAAATAATTTGGGGACAGTGCTGTTGTGCTTGGGGCATTGTGAAGCCATAATCCCAGAGGCTGAATGGATCAGGCATCTTGCAAATCCAAACATTTTGAAAAGTAAAAAATGGTTATTATGAACCCATTTTTACTTTAATTCAGTTATCGTATTTTACCGCTTTAACTTGATTATTTTGGGGACAGAAATTCTATTTATGTGGGATTTTTAACATCAGACAAAATTGCTCTCCCAAACAACAGAATATGGACAGTGTTAAGTCAAGCCTTAGCCCTCAATTGCAAATTTTAAAGCAATGTATTTTTTGATTTGAACCCAAACCTCTATACTGTTGATACTTGATTCTTTACCCATTTTTGACAAATTCTTAATCCACAAGATTGACCTGAAAATGTCTTGAAGTACGCTTTTATAAATGAGTACCTTCATTCCTTGGCTTTTCATATTTTTTAAGGTTACAAATGTTCTATGTGACTAAGCTAATTTTTCATTTTTTAAATCATGGTCCATAGTATTTTCCAGTTTACACCTTTCAATAGAGGTTTCAGTTGCGCTCTATCATTGTTATGCTGAACTAGGAGCCTGCAAGATATGTTGATTGGGGACAACACCCGTTACCCCCACCCAGCACCCCAATTTGCATCCCTGTTGTTGACAGATAGGCCCTCCTCCCCCTGATTGGATAATAGGGCATATGTTTAGGGCTATAAAAGGGTTGGAAGTCAGTCTGCTTTCAGTGTGCTCTCGAACTTGTAGAGAAGATTTATATGCTGACGGCAAGTTCAAGATATTAGGCAAGCAAAAAAATGGATCTCTCAAGACTTCCGGAATATGCTGACTTCAAACATCCAAGCTTAAAACACCCAGAACAAAGCATTCTCTTGTGTTGCATCTCTGGTAAGAAAGTGCTTCCTGTTTAGGGCAATGTGGGCTTTGGGTTACATCACGCAGCAAAGGAGGAAGCATTGCTCTTTAAATATTATTCTGTTATTTCAACAAAACTGCAATGATTAGCTCTCTTTCATCTTATTTATGCTTTATATCCCACCTGACATGACCTAGAACAAAGCACTCTCTTGTGACCCATTTCTGGTGAGAAAGTGCTTCCTGTTTTGGGCAATGTGGGGACTGGGTTAAATCAACTCCTCAAGACAGAAGCATCGATTTTATCATTTTTTAACTGAGAGCTTGTGGAAAATTGTTTTTCATCTTGTCTACATCCTGGCCATGCCAGCTCACATGACCTAGAACAAAACACTCTCTGGAGTCCCATTTCTAGTGAGAAAGTGCTTCCTGTTTTGGGCAATGTGGGAACTGGGTTAAATCATCTACTCAAAATAGAAGCACCATTTAACTTAATATGGCACCGATAGTTGATGGAAAATGTAATACTTTTTGCTTCTGATCTACATTCTTTATATCCCACCTGACATGACCTAGAACAAAGCACTCTCTTGTGACCCATTTCTGGTGAGAAAGTGCTTCCTGTTTTGGGCAATGTGGGGACTGGGTGAAATCAACTCTATAAGATAGAAGCATCAATTTTATCATTTTTTAACTGATAGCTTGTGGAAAATTGTTTTTCATCTTGTCTACATCCCGGCCATGCCAGCTGACATGACCTAGAACAAAGCACTCTCTGGAGTCCCATTTCTAGTGAGAAAGTGCTTCCTGTTTTGGGCAATGTGGGAACTGGGTTAAATCATCTACTCAAAATAGAAGCACCATTTAACTTAATATGACACCGATAGTTGATGGAAAATGTAATACTTTTTGCTTCTGATCTACATTCTTTATACCCCACCTGACATGACCTAGAGAAAAGCACTCTCTGGAGTCCCATGTCTGGTGAGAAAGTGCTTCCTGTTTTGGGCAATGTGGAAACTAGGTTAAGTTTCCAGTCATCGTTCAGCATGCCATAGTTTTCATGCTAACAATTCTATTTATTTTTAAGCTCAGTCAAAGAAGGTAACTTGACGTTGTCCAATCTTCTGTAATGGCAGTCTAGTTTGAGTAAAGGGGAGAGCCTAATAACTACATTCATTCACCACACAACTTTTTCCTAGAAGCCATTTCAAAAAGATTCAAAGTATGCAACACTCTAAACTCGGCACCATCCTGTGGAAAAAATAATTTGGGGACAGTGCTGTTGTGCTTGGGGCATTGTGAAGCCATAATCCCAGAGGCTGAATGGATCAGGCATCTTGCAAATCCAAACATTTTGAAAAGTAAAAAACGGTTATTATGAACCCATTTTTACTTTAATTCAGTTACCGTATTTTACCGCTTTAACTTGATTATTTTGGGGACAGAAATTCTATTTATGTGGGATTTTTAACATCAGACAAAATTGCTCTCCCAAACAACAGAATATGGACAGTGTTAAGTCAAGCCTTAGCCCTCAATTGCAAATTTTAAAGCAATGTATTTTTCGATTTGAACCCAAACCTCTATACTGTTGATACTTGATTCTTTACCCATTTTTGACAAATCCTTAATCCACAAGATTGACCTGAAAATGTCTTGAAGTACGCTTTTATAAATGAGTACCTTCATTCCTTGGCTTTTCATATTTTTTAAGGTTACAAATGTTCTATGTGACTAAGCTAATTTTTCATTTTTTAAATCATGGTCCATAGTATTTTCCAGTTTACACCTTTCAATAGAGGTTTCAGTTGCGCTCTATCATTGTTATGCTGAACTAGGAGCCTGCAAGATATGTTGATTGGGGACAACACCCGTTACCCCCACCCAGCACCCCAATTTGCATCCCTGTTGTTGACAGATAGGCCCTCCTCCCCCTGATTGGATAATAGGGCATATGTTTAGGGCTATAAAAGGGTTGGAAGTCAGTCTGCTTTCAGTGTGCTCTCGAACTTGTAGAGAAGATTTATCTGCTGATGGCAAGTTCAAGATATTAGGCAAGCAAAAAAATGGATCTCTCAAGACTTCCGGAATATGCTGACTTCAAACATCCAAGCTTAAATCACCCAGAACAAAGCATTCTCTTGTGTTGCATCTCTGGTAAGAAAGTGCTTCCTGTTTAGGGCAATGTGGGCTTTGGGTTACATCACGCAGCAAAGGAGGAAGCATTGCTCTTTAAATATTATTCTGTTATTTCAACAAAACTGCAATGATTAGCTCTCTTTCATCTTATTTATGCTTTATATCCCACCTGACATGACCTAGAACAAAGCACTCTCTTGTGACCCATTTCTGGTGAGAAAGTGCTTCCTGTTTTGGGCAATGTGGGGACTGGGTGAAATCAACTCTATAAGATAGAAGCATCAATTTTATCATTTTTTAACTGATAGCTTGTGGAAAATTGTTTTTCATCTTGTCTACATCCCGGCCATGCCAGCTGACATGACCTAGAACAAAGCACTCTCTGGAGTCCCATTTCTAGTGAGAAAGTGCTTCCTGTTTTGGGCAATGTGGGAACTGGGTTAAATCATCTACTCAAAATAGAAGCACCATTTAACTTTCATCTTGTCTACATCCTGGCCATGCCAGCTCACATGACCTAGAACAAAACACTCTCTGGAGTCCCATTTCTAGTGAGAAAGTGCTTCCTGTTTTGGGCAATGTGGGAACTGGGTTAAATCATCTACTCAAAATAGAAGCACCATTTAACTTAATATGGCACCGATAGTTGATGGAAAATGTAATACTTTTTGCTTCTGATCTACATTCTTTATATCCCACCTGACATGACCTAGAACAAAGCACTCTCTTGTGACCCATTTCTGGTGAGAAAGTGCTTCCTGTTTTGGGCAATGTGGGGACTGGGTTAAATCATCTACTCAAAATAGAAGCACCATTTAACTTAATATGGCACCGATAGTTGATGGAAAACGTAATACTTTTTGCTTCTGATCTACATTCTTTATATCCCACCTGACATGACCTAGAACAAAGCACTCTCTTGTGACCCATTTCTGGTGAGAAAGTGCTTCCTGTTTTGGGCAATGTGGGGACTGGGTGAAATCAACTCTATAAGATAGAAGCATCAATTTTATCATTTTTTAACTGATAGCTTGTGGAAAATTGTTTTTCATCTTGTCTACATCCCGGCCATGCCAGCTGACATGACCTAGAACAAAGCACTCTCTGGAGTCCCATTTCTAGTGAGAAAGTGCTTCCTGTTTTGGGCAATGTGGGAACTGGGTTAAATCATCTACTCAAAATAGAAGCACCATTTAACTTAATATGACACCGATAGTTGATGGAAAATGTAATACTTTTTGCTTCTGATCTACATTCTTTATACCCCACCTGACATGACCTAGAGAAAAGCACTCTCTGGAGTCCCATGTCTGGTGAGAAAGTGCTTCCTGTTTTGGGCAATGTGGAAACTAGGTTAAGTTTCCAGTCATCGTTCAGCATGCCATAGTTTTCATGCTAACAATTCTATTTATTTTTAAGCTCAGTCAAAGAAGGTAACTTGACGTTGTCCAATCTTCTGTAATGGCAGTCTAGTTTGAGTAAAGGGGAGAGCCTAATAACTACATTCATTCACCACACAACTTTTTCCTAGAAGCCATTTCAAAAAGATTCAAAGTATGCAACACTCTAAACTCGGCACCATCCTGTGGAAAAAATAATTTGGGGACAGTGCTGTTGTGCTTGGGGCATTGTGAAGCCATAATCCCAGAGGCTGAATGGATCAGGCATCTTGCAAATCCAAACATTTTGAAAAGTAAAAAACGGTTATTATGAACCCATTTTTACTTTAATTCAGTTACCGTATTTTACCGCTTTAACTTGATTATTTTGGGGACAGAAATTCTATTTATGTGGGATTTTTAACATCAGACAAAATTGCTCTCCCAAACAACAGAATATGGACAGTGTTAAGTCAAGCCTTAGCCCTCAATTGCAAATTTTAAAGCAATGTATTTTTCGATTTGAACCCAAACCTCTATACTGTTGATACTTGATTCTTTACCCATTTTTGACAAATCCTTAATCCACAAGATTGACCTGAAAATGTCTTGAAGTACGCTTTTATAAATGAGTACCTTCATTCCTTGGCTTTTCATATTTTTTAAGGTTACAAATGTTCTATGTGACTAAGCTAATTTTTCATTTTTTAAATCATGGTCCATAGTATTTTCCAGTTTACACCTTTCAATAGAGGTTTCAGTTGCGCTCTATCATTGTTATGCTGAACTAGGAGCCTGCAAGATATGTTGATTGGGGACAACACCCGTTACCCCCACCCAGCACCCCAATTTGCATCCCTGTTGTTGACAGATAGGCCCTCCTCCCCCTGATTGGATAATAGGGCATATGTTTAGGGCTATAAAAGGGTTGGAAGTCAGTCTGCTTTCAGTGTGCTCTCGAACTTGTAGAGAAGATTTATCTGCTGATGGCAAGTTCAAGATATTAGGCAAGCAAAAAAATGGATCTCTCAAGACTTCCGGAATATGCTGACTTCAAACATCCAAGCTTAAATCACCCAGAACAAAGCATTCTCTTGTGTTGCATCTCTGGTAAGAAAGTGCTTCCTGTTTAGGGCAATGTGGGCTTTGGGTTACATCACGCAGCAAAGGAGGAAGCATTGCTCTTTAAATATTATTCTGTTATTTCAACAAAACTGCAATGATTAGCTCTCTTTCATCTTATTTATGCTTTATATCCCACCTGACATGACCTAGAACAAAGCACTCTCTTGTGACCCATTTCTGGTGAGAAAGTGCTTCCTGTTTTGGGCAATGTGGGGACTGGGTGAAATCAACTCTATAAGATAGAAGCATCAATTTTATCATTTTTTAACTGATAGCTTGTGGAAAATTGTTTTTCATCTTGTCTACATCCCGGCCATGCCAGCTGACATGACCTAGAACAAAGCACTCTCTGGAGTCCCATTTCTAGTGAGAAAGTGCTTCCTGTTTTGGGCAATGTGGGAACTGGGTTAAATCATCTACTCAAAATAGAAGCACCATTTAACTTAATATGGCACCGATAGTTGATGGAAAATGTAATACTTTTTGCTTCTGATCTACATTCTTTATACCCCACCTGACATGACCTAGAGAAAAGCACTCTCTGGAGTCCCATGTCTGGTGAGAACGTGCTTCCTGTTTTGGGCAATGTGGAAACTAGGTTAAGTTTCCAGTCATCGTTCAGCATGCCATAGTTTTCATGCTAACAATTCTATTTATTTTTAAGCTCAGTCAAAGAAGGTAACTTGACGTTGTCCAATCTTCTGTAATGGCAGTCTAGTTTGAGTAAAGGGGAGAGCCTAATAACTACATTCATTCACCACACAACTTTTTCCTAGAAGCCATTTCAAAAAGATTCAAAGTATGCAACACTCTAAACTCGGCACCATCCTGTGGAAAAAATAATTTGGGGACAGTGCTGTTGTGCTTGGGGCATTGTGAAGCCATAATCCCAGAGGCTGAATGGATCAGGCATCTTGCAAATCCAAACATTTTGAAAAGTAAAAAACGGTTATTATGAACCCATTTTTACTTTAATTCAGTTACCGTATTTTACCGCTTTAACTTGATTATTTTGGGGACAGAAATTCTATTTATGTGGGATTTTTAACATCAGACAAAATTGCTCTCCCAGACAACAGAATATGGACAGTGTTAAGTCAAGCCTTAGCCCTCAATTGCAAATTTTAAAGCAATGTATTTTTTGATTTGAACCCAAACCTCTATACTGTTGATACTTGATTCTTTACCCATTTTTGACAAATCCTTAATCCACAAGATTGACCTGAAAATGTCTTGAAGTACGCTTTTATAAATGAGTACCTTCATTCCTTGGCTTTTCATATTTTTTAAGGTTACAAATGTTCTATGTGACTAAGCTAATTTTTCATTTTTTAAATCATGGTCCATAGTATTTTCCAGTTTACACCTTTCAATAGAGGTTTCAGTTGCGCTCTATCATTGTTATGCTGAACTAGGAGCCTGCAAGATATGTTGATTGGGGACAACACCCGTTACCCCCACCCAGCAGCCCAATTTGCATCCCTGTTGTTGACAGATAGGCCCTCCTCCCCCTGATTGGATAATAGGGCATATGTTTAGGGCTATAAAAGGGTTGGAAGTCAGTCTGCTTTCAGTGTGCTCTCAAACTTGTAGAGAAGATTTATCTGCTGACGGCAAGTTCAAGATATTAGGCAAGCAAAAAAATGGATCTCTCAAGACTTCCGGAATATGCTGACTTCAAACATCCAAGCTTAAATCACCCAGAACAAAGCATTCTCTTGTGTTGCATCTCTGGTAAGAAAGTGCTTCCTGTTTAGGGCAATGTGGGCTTTGGGTTACATCACGCAGCAAAGGAGGAAGCATTGCTCTTTAAATATTATTCTGTTATTTCAACAAAACTGCAATGATTAGCTCTCTTTCATCCTATTTATGCTTTATATCCCACCTGACATGACCTAGAACAAAGCACTCTCTTGTGACCCATTTCTGGTGAGAAAGTGCTTCCTGTTTTGGGCAATGTGGGGACTGGGTTAAATCAACTCCTCAAGACAGAAGCATCGATTTTATCATTTTTTAACTGAGAGCTTGTGGAAAATTGTTTTTCATCTTGTCTACATCCTGGCCATGCCAGCTCACATGACCTAGAACAAAACACTCTCTGGAGTCCCATTTCTAGTGAGAAAGTGCTTCCTGTTTTGGGCAATGTGGGAACTGGGTTAAATCATCTACTCAAAATAGAAGCACCATTTAACTTAATATGGCACCGATAGTTGATGGAAAATGTAATACTTTTTGCTTCTGATCTACATTCTTTATATCCCACCTGACATGACCTAGAACAAAGCACTCTCTTGTGACCCATTTCTGGTGAGAAAGTGCTTCCTGTTTTGGGCAATGTGGGGACTGGGTGAAATCAACTCTATAAGATAGAAGCATCAATTTTATCATTTTTTAACTGATAGCTTGTGGAAAATTGTTTTTCATCTTGTCTACATCCTGGCCATGCCAGCTGACATGACCTAGAACAAAGCACTCTCTGGAGTCCCATTTCTAGTGAGAAAGTGCTTCCTGTTTTGGGCAATGTGGGAACTGGGTTAAATCATCTACTCAAAATAGAAGCACCATTTAACTTAATATGGCACCGATAGTTGATGGAAAATGTAATACTTTTTGCTTCTGATCTACATTCTTTATACCCCACCTGACATGACCTAGAGAAAAGCACTCTCTGGAGTCCCATGTCTGGTGAGAAAGTGCTTCCTGTTTTGGGCAATGTGGAAACTAGGTTAAGTTTCCAGTCATCGTTCAGCATGCCATAGTTTTCATGCTAACAATTCTATTTATTTTTAAGCTCAGTCAAAGAAGGTAACTTGACGTTGTCCAATCTTCTGTAATGGCAGTCTAGTTTGAGTAAAGGGGAGAGCCTAATAACTACATTCATTCACCACACAACTTTTTCCTAGAAGCCATTTCAAAAAGATTCAAAGTATGCAACACTCTAAACTCGGCACCATCCTGTGGAAAAAATAATTTGGGGACAGTGCTGTTGTGCTTGGGGCATTGTGAAGCCATAATCCCAGAGGCTGAATGGATCAGGCATCTTGCAAATCCAAACATTTTGAAAAGTAAAAAATGGTTATTATGAACCCATTTTTACTTTAATTCAGTTACCGTATTTTACCGCTTTAACTTGATTATTTTGGGGACAGAAATTCTATTTATGTGGGATTTTTAACATCAGACAAAATTGCTCTCCCAAACAACAGAATATGGACAGTGTTAAGTCAAGCCTTAGCCCTCAATTGCAAATTTTAAAGCAATGTATTTTTTGATTTGAACCCAAACCTCTATACTGTTGATACTTGATTCTTTACCCATTTTTGACAAATCCTTAATCCACAAGATTGACCTGAAAATGTCTTGAAGTACGCTTTTATAAATGAGTACCTTCATTCCTTGGCTTTTCATATTTTTTAAGGTTACAAATGTTCTATGTGACTAAGCTAATTTTTCATTTTTTAAATCATGGTCCATAGTATTTTCCAGTTTACACCTTTCAATAGAGGTTTCAGTTGCGCTCTATCATTGTTATGCTGAACTAGGAGCCTGCAAGATATGTTGATTGGGGACAACACCCGTTACCCCCACCCAGCACCCCAATTTGCATCCCTGTTGTTGACAGATAGGCCCTCCTCCCCCTGATTGGATAATAGGGCATATGTTTAGGGCTATAAAAGGGTTGGAAGTCAGTCTGCTTTCAGTGTGCTCTCGAACTTGTAGAGAAGATTTATATGCTGACGGCAAGTTCAAGATATTAGGCAAGCAAAAAAATGGATCTCTCAAGACTTCCGGAATATGCTGACTTCAAACATCCAAGCTTAAAACACCCAGAACAAAGCATTCTCTTGTGTTGCATCTCTGGTAAGAAAGTGCTTCCTGTTTAGGGCAATGTGGGCTTTGGGTTACATCACGCAGCAAAGGAGGAAGCATTGCTCTTTAAATATTATTCTGTTATTTCAACAAAACTGCAATGATTAGCTCTCTTTCATCTTATTTATGCTTTATATCCCACCTGACATGACCTAGAACAAAGCACTCTCTTGTGACCCATTTCTGGTGAGAAAGTGCTTCCTGTTTTGGGCAATGTGGGGACTGGGTGAAATCAACTCTATAAGATAGAAGCATCAATTTTATCATTTTTTAACTGATAGCTTGTGGAAAATTGTTTTTCATCTTGTCTACATCCCGGCCATGCCAGCTGACATGACCTAGAACAAAGCACTCTCTGGAGTCCCATTTCTAGTGAGAAAGTGCTTCCTGTTTTGGGCAATGTGGGAACTGGGTTAAATCATCTACTCAAAATAGAAGCACCATTTAACTTAATATGGCACCGATAGTTGATGGAAAATGTAATACTTTTTGCTTCTGATCTACATTCTTTATACCCCACCTGACATGACCTAGAGAAAAGCACTCTCTGGAGTCCCATGTCTGGTGAGAAAGTGCTTCCTGTTTTGGGCAATGTGGAAACTAGGTTAAGTTTCCAGTCATCGTTCAGCATGCCATAGTTTTCATGCTAACAATTCTATTTATTTTTAAGCTCAGTCAAAGAAGGTAACTTGACGTTGTCCAATCTTCTGTAATGGCAGTCTAGTTTGAGTAAAGGGGAGAGCCTAATAACTACATTCATTCACCACACAACTTTTTCCTAGAAGCCATTTCAAAAAGATTCAAAGTATGCAACACTCTAAACTCGGCACCATCCTGTGGAAAAAATAATTTGGGGACAGTGCTGTTGTGCTTGGGGCATTGTGAAGCCATAATCCCAGAGGCTGAATGGATCAGGCATCTTGCAAATCCAAACATTTTGAAAAGTAAAAAACGGTTATTATGAACCCATTTTTACTTTAATTCAGTTACCGTATTTTACCACTTTAACTTGATTATTTTGGGGACAGAAATTCTATTTATGTGGGATTTTTAACATCAGACAAAATTGCTCTCCCAAACAACAGAATATGGACAGTGTTAAGTCAAGCCTTAGCCCTCAATTGCAAATTTTAAAGCAATGTATTTTTTGATTTGAACCCAAACCTCTATACTGTTGATACTTGATTCTTTACCCATTTTTGACAAATCCTTAATCCACAAGATTGACCTGAAAATGTCTTGAAGTACGCTTTTATAAATGAGTACCTTCATTCCTTGGCTTTTCATATTTTTTAAGGTTACAAATGTTCTATGTGACTAAGCTAATTTTTCATTTTTTAAATCATGGTCCATAGTATTTTCCAGTTTACACCTTTCAATAGAGGTTTCAGTTGAGCTCTATCATTGTTATGCTGAACTAGGAGCCTGCAAGATATGTTGATTGGGGACAACACCCGTTACCCCCACCCAGCACCCCAATTTGCATCCCTGTTGTTGACAGATAGGCCCTCCTCCCCCTGATTGGATAATAGGGCATATGTTTAGGGCTATAAAAGGGTTGGAAGTCAGTCTGCTTTCAGTGTGCTCTCGAACTTGTAGAGAAGATTTATATGCTGACGGCAAGTTCAAGATATTAGGCAAGCAAAAAAATGGATCTCTCAAGACTTCCGGAATATGCTGACTTCAAACATCCAAGCTTAAATCACCCAGAACAAAGCATTCTCTTGTGTTGCATCTCTGGTAAGAAAGTGCTTCCTGTTTAGGGCAATGTGGGCTTTGGGTTACATCACGCAGCAAAGGAGGAAGCATTGCTCTTTAAATATTATTCTGTTATTTCAACAAAACTGCAATGATTAGCTCTCTTTCATCTTATTTATGCTTTATATCCCACCTGACATGACCTAGAACAAAGCACTCTCTTGTGACCCATTTCTGGTGAGAAAGTGCTTCCTGTTTTGGGCAATGTGGGGACTGGGTTAAATCAACTCCTCAAGACAGAAGCATCAATTTTATCATTTTTTAACTGATAGCTTGTGGAAAATTGTTTTTCATCTTGTCTACATCCCGGCCATGCCAGCTGACATGACCTAGAACAAAGCACTCTTTGGAGTCCCATTTCTAGTGAGAAAGTGCTTCCTGTTTTGGGCAATGTGGGAACTGGGTTAAATCATCTACTCAAAATAGAAGCACCATTTAACTTAATATGGCACCGATAGTTGATGGAAAATGTAATACTTTTTGCTTCTGATCTACATTCTTTATACCCCACCTGACATGACCTAGAGAAAAGCACTCTCTGGAGTCCCATGTCTGGTGAGAAAGTGCTTCCTGTTTTGGGCAATGTGGAAACTAGGTTAAGTTTCCAGTCATCATTCAGCATGCCATAGTTTTCATGCTAACAATTCTATTTATTTTTAAGCTCAGTCAAAGAAGGTAACTTGACGTTGTCCAATCTTCTGTAATGGCAGTCTAGTTTGAGTAAAGGGGAGAGCCTAATAACTACATTCATTCACCACACAACTTTTTCCTCGAAGCCATTTCAAAAAGATTCAAAGTATGCAACACTCTAAACTCGGCACCATCCTGTGGAAAAAATAATTTGGGGACAGTGCTGTTGTGCTTGGGGCATTGTGAAGTCATAATCCCAGAGGCTGAATGGATCAGGCATCTTGCAAATCCAAACATTTTGAAAAGTAAAAAACGGTTATTATGAACCCATTTTTACTTTAATTCAGTTACCGTATTTTACCGCTATAACTTGATTATTTTGGGGACAGAAATTCTATTTATGTGGGATTTTTAACATCAGACAAAATTGCTCTCCCAAAGAACAGAATATGGACAGTGTTAAGTCAAGCCTTAGCCCTCAATTGCAAATTTTAAAGCAATGTATTTTTTGATTTGAACCCAAACCTCTATACTGTTGATACTTGATTCTTTACCCATTTTTGACAAATCCTTAATCCACAAGATTGACCTGAAAATGTCTTGAAGTACGCTTTTATAAATGAGTACCTTCATTCCTTGGCTTTTCATATTTTTTAAGGTTACAAATGTTCTATGTGACTAAGCTAATTTTTCATTTTTTAAATCATGGTCCATAGTATTTTCCAGTTTACACCTTTCAATAGAGGTTTCAGTTGCGCTCTATCATTGTTATGCTGAACTAGGAGCCTGCAAGATATGTTGATTGGGGACAACACCCGTTACCCCCACCCAGCACCCCAATTTGCATCCCTGTTGTTGACAGATAGGCCCTCCTCCCCCTGATTGGATAATAGTCTGCTTTCAGTGTGCTCTCGAACTTGTAGAGAAGATTTATCTTCTGACGGCAAGTTCAAGATATTAGGCAAGCAAAAAAATGGATCTCTCAAGACTTCCGGAATATGCTGACTTCAAACATCCAAGCTTAAATCACCCAGAACAAAGCATTCTCTTGTGTTGCATCTCTGGTAAGAAAGTGCTTCCTGTTTAGGGCAATGTGGGCTTTGGGTTACATCACGCAGCAAAGGAGGAAGCATTGCTCTTTAAATATTATTCTGTTATTTCAACAAAACTGCAATGATTAGCTCTCTTTCATCCTATTTATGCTTTATATCCCACCTGACATGACCTAGAACAAAGCACTCTCTTGTGACCCATTTCTGGTGAGAAAGTGCTTCCTGTTTTGGGCAATGTGGGGACTGGGTTAAATCAACTCCTCAAGACAGAAGCATCGATTTTATCATTTTTTAACTGAGAGCTTGTGGAAAATTGTTTTTCATCTTGTCTACATCCTGGCCATGCCAGCTCACATGACCTAGAACAAAACACTCTCTGGAGTCCCATTTCTAGTGAGAAAGTGCTTCCTGTTTTGGGCAATGTGGGAACTGGGTTAAATCATCTACTCAAAATAGAAGCACCATTTAACTTAATATGGCACCGATAGTTGATGGAAAATGTAATACTTTTTGCTTCTGATCTACATTCTTTATATCCCACCTGACATGACCTAGAACAAAGCACTCTCTTGTGACCCATTTCTGGTGAGAAAGTGCTTCCTGTTTTGGGCAATGTGGGGACTGGGTGAAATCAACTCTATAAGATAGAAGCATCAATTTTATCATTTTTTAACTGATAGCTTGTGGAAAATTGTTTTTCATCTTGTCTACATCCCGGCCATGCCAGCTGACATGACCTAGAACAAAGCACTCTCTGGAGTCCCATTTCTAGTGAGAAAGTGCTTCCTGTTTTGGGCAATGTGGGAACTGGGTTAAATCATCTACTCAAAATAGAAGCACCATTTAACTTAATATGGCACCGATAGTTGATGGAAAATGTAATACTTTTTGCTTCTGATCTACATTCTTTATACCCCACCTGACATGAACTAGAGAAAAGCACTCTCTGGAGTCCCATGTCTGGTGAGAAAGTGCTTCCTGTTTTGGGCAATGTGGAAACTAGGTTAAGTTTCCAGTCATCGTTCAGCATGCCATAGTTTTCATGCTAACAATTCTATTTATTTTTAAGCTCAGTCAAAGAAGGTAACTTGACGTTGTCCAATCTTCTGTAATGGCAGTCTAGTTTGAGTAAAGGGGAGAGCCTAATAACTACATTCATTCACCACACAACTTTTTCCTAGAAGCCATTTCAAAAAGATTCAAAGTATGCAACACTCTAAACTCGGCACCATCCTGTGGAAAAAATAATTTGGGGACAGTGCTGTTGTGCTTGGGGCATTGTGAAGCCATAATCCCAAAGGCTGAATGGATCAGGCATCTTGCAAATCCAAACATTTTGAAAAGTAAAAAATGGTTATTATGAACCCATTTTTACTTTAATTCAGTTACCGTATTTTACCGCTTTAACTTGATTATTTTGGGGACAGAAATTCTATTTATGTGGGATTTTTAACATCAGACAAAATTGCTCTCCCAAACAACAGAATATGGACAGTGTTAAGTCAAGCCTTAGCCCTCAATTGCAAATTTTAAAGCAATGTATTTTTTGATTTGAACCCAAACCTCTATACTGTTGATACTTGATTCTTTACCCATTTTTGACAAATCCTTAATCCACAAGATTGACCTGAAAATGTCTTGAAGTACGCTTTTATAAATGAGTACCTTCATTCCTTGGCTTTTCATATTTTTTAAGGTTACAAATGTTCTATGTGACTAAGCTAATTTTTCATTTTTTAAATCATGGTCCATAGTATTTTCCAGTTTACACCTTTCAATAGAGGTTTCAGTTGAGCTCTATCATTGTTATGCTGAACTAGGAGCCTGCAAGATATGTTGATTGGGGACAACACCCGTTACCCCCACCCAGCACCCCAATTTGCATCCCTGTTGTTGACAGATAGGCCCTCCTCCCCCTGATTGGATAATAGGGCATATGTTTAGGACTATAAAAGGGTTGGAAGTCAGTCTGCTTTCAGTGTGCTCTCGAACTTGTAGAGAAGATTTATATGCTGACGGCAAGTTCAAGATATTAGGCAAGCAAAAAAATGGATCTCTCAAGACTTCCGGAATATGCTGACTTCAAACATCCAAGCTTAAATCACCCAGAACAAAGCATTCTCTTGTGTTGCATCTCTGGTAAGAAAGTGCTTCCTGTTTAGGGCAATGTGGGCTTTGGGTTACATCACGCAGCAAAGGAGGAAGCATTGCTCTTTAAATATTATTCTGTTATTTCAACAAAACTGCAATGATTAGCTCTCTTTCATCTTATTTATGCTTTATATCCCACCTGACATGACCTAGAACAAAGCACTCTCTTGTGACCCATTTCTGGTGAGAAAGTGCTTCCTGTTTTGGGCAATGTGGGGACTGGGTTAAATCAACTCCTCAAGACAGAAGCATCAATTTTATCATTTTTTAACTGATAGCTTGTGGAAAATTGTTTTTCATCTTGTCTACATCCCGGCCATGCCAGCTGACATGACCTAGAACAAAGCACTCTTTGGAGTCCCATTTCTAGTGAGAAAGTGCTTCCTGTTTTGGGCAATGTGGGAACTGGGTTAAATCATCTACTCAAAATAGAAGCACCATTTAACTTAATATGGCACCGATAGTTGATGGAAAATGTAATACTTTTTGCTTCTGATCTACATTCTTTATACCCCACCTGACATGACCTAGAGAAAAGCACTCTCTGGAGTCCCATGTCTGGTGAGAAAGTGCTTTCTGTTTTGGGCAATGTGGAAACTAGGTTAAGTTTCCAGTCATCATTCAGCATGCCATAGTTTTCATGCTAACAATTCTATTTATTTTTAAGCTCAGTCAAAGAAGGTAACTTGACGTTGTCCAATCTTCTGTAATGGCAGTCTAGTTTGAGTAAAGGGGAGAGCCTAATAACTACATTCATTCACCACACAACTTTTTCCTCGAAGCCATTTCAAAAAGATTCAAAGTATGCAACACTCTAAACTCGGCACCATCCTGTGGAAAAAATAATTTGGGGACAGTGCTGTTGTGCTTGGGGCATTGTGAAGCCATAATCCCAGAGGCTGAATGGATCAGGCATCTTGCAAATCCAAACATTTTGAAAAGTAAAAAACGGTTATTATGAACCCATTTTTACTTTAATTCAGTTACCGTATTTTACCGCTTTAACTTGATTATTTTGGGGACAGAAATTCTATTTATGTGGGATTTTTAACATCAGACAAAATTGCTCTCCCAAACAACAGAATATGGACAGTGTTAAGTCAAGCCTTAGCCCTCAATTGCAAATTTTAAAGCAATGTATTTTTTTATTTGAACCCAAACCTCTATACTGTTGATACTTGATTCTTTACCCATTTTTGACAAATCCTTAATCCACAAGATTGACCTGAAAATGTCTTGAAGTACGCTTTTATAAATGAGTACCTTCATTCCTTGGCTTTTCATATTTTTTAAGGTTACAAATGTTCTATGTGACTAAGCTAATTTTTCATTTTTTAAATCATGGTCCATAGTATTTTCCAGTTTACACCTTTCAATAGAGGTTTCAGTTGAGCTCTATCATTGTTATGCTGAACTAGGAGCCTGCAAGATATGTTGATTGGGGACAACACCCGTTACCCCCACCCAGCACCCCAATTTGCATCCCTGTTGTTGACAGATAGGTCCTCCTCCCCCTGATTGGATAATAGGGCATATGTTTAGGGCTATAAAAGGGTTGGAAGTCAGTCTGCTTTCAGTGTGCTCTCGAACTTGTAGAGAAGCTGCTGACGGCAAGTTCAAGATATTAGGCAAGCAAAAAAATGGATCTCTCAAGACTTCCGGAATATGCTGACTTCAAACATCCAAGCTTAAATCACCCAGAACAAAGCATTCTCTTGTGTTGCATCTCTGGTAAGAAAGTGCTTCCTGTTTAGGGCAATGTGGGCTTTGGGTTACATCACGCAGCAAAGGAGGAAGCATTGCTCTTTAAATATTATTCTGTTATTTCAACAAAACTGCAATGATTAGCTCTCTTTCATCTTATTTATGCTTTATATCCCACCTGACATGACCTAGAACAAAGCACTCTCTTGTGACCCATTTCTGGTGAGAAAGTGCTTCCTGTTTTGGGCAATGTGGGGACTGGGTTAAATCAACTCCTCAAGACAGAAGCATCAATTTTATCATTTTTTAACTGAGAGCTTGTGGAAAATTGTTTTTCATCTTGTCTACATCCCGGCCATGCCAGCTGACATGACCTAGAACAAAGCACTCTCTGGAGTCCCATTTCTAGTGAGAAAGTGCTTCCTGTTTTGGGCAATGTGGGAACTGGGTTAAATCATCTACTCAAAATAGAAGCACCATTTAACTTAATATGGCACCGATAGTTGATGGAAAATGTAATACTTTTTGCTTCTGATCTACATTCTTTATACCCCACCTGACATGACCTAGAGAAAAGCACTCTCTGGAGTCCCATGTCTGGTGAGAAAGTGCTTCCTGTTTTGGGCAATGTGGAAACTAGGTTAAGTTTCCAGTCATCGTTCAGCATGCCATAGTTTTCATGCTAACAATTCTATTTATTTTTAAGCTCAGTCAAAGAAGGTAACTTGACGTTGTCCAATCTTCTGTAATGGCAGTCTAGTTTGAGTAAAGGGGAGAGCCTAATAACTACATTCATTCACCACACAACTTTTTCCTAGAAGCCATTTCAAAAAGATTCAAAGTATGCAACACTCTAAACTCGGCACCATCCTGTGGAAAAAATAATTTGGGGACAGTGCTGTTGTGCTTGGGGCATTGTGAAGCCATAATCCCAGAGGCTGAATGGATCAGGCATCTTGCAAATCCAAACATTTTGAAAAGTAAAAAATGGTTATTATGAACCCATTTTTACTTTAATTCAGTTACCGTATTTTACCGCTTTAACTTGATTATTTTGGGGACAGAAATTCTATTTATGTGGGATTTTTAACATCAGACAAAATTGCTCTCCCAAACAACAGAATATGGACAGTGTTAAGTCAAGCCTTAGCCCTCAATTGCAAATTTTAAAGCAATGTATTTTTTGATTTGAACCCAAACCTCTATACTGTTGATACTTGATTCTTTACCCATTTTTGACAAATCCTTAATCCACAAGATTGACCTGAAAATGTCTTGAAGTACGCTTTTATAAATGAGTACCTTCATTCCTTGGCTTTTCATATTTTTTAAGGTTACAAATGTTCTATGTGACTAAGCTAATTTTTCATTTTTTAAATCATGGTCCATAGTATTTTCCAGTTTACACCTTTCAATAGAGGTTTCAGTTGCGCTCTATCATTGTTATGCTGAACTAGGAGCCTGCAAGATATGTTGATTGGGGACAACACCCGTTACCCCCACCCAGCACCCCAATTTGCATCCCTGTTGTTGACAGATAGGCCCTCCTCCCCCTGATTGGATAATAGGGCATATGTTTAGGGCTATAAAAGGGTTGGAAGTCAGTCTGCTTTCAGTGTGCTCTCGAACTTGTAGAGAAGATTTATCTGCTGACGGCAAGTTCAAGATATTAGGCAAGCAAAAAAATGGATCTCTCAAGACTTCCAGAATATGCTGACTTCAAACATCCAAGCTTAAATCACCCAGAACAAAGCATTCTCTTGTGTTGCATCTCTGGTAAGAAAGTGCTTCCTGTTTAGGGCAATGTGGGCTTTGGGTTACATCACGCAGCCAAGGAGGAAGCATTGCTCTTTAAATATTATTCTGTTATTTCAACAAAACTGCAATGATTAGCTCTCTTTCATCTTATTTATGCTTTATATCCCACCTGACATGACCTAGAACAAAGCACTCTCTTGTGACCCATTTCTGGTGAGAAAGTGCTTCCTGTTTTGGGCAATGTGGGGACTGGGTTAAATCAACTCCTCAAGACAGAAGCATCGATTTTATCATTTTTTAACTGAGAGCTTGTGGAAAATTGTTTTTCATCTTGTCTACATCCTGGCCATGCCAGCTCACATGACCTAGAACAAAACACTCTCTGGAGTCCCATTTCTAGTGAGAAAGTGCTTCCTGTTTTGGGCAATGTGGGAACTGGGTTAAATCATCTACTCAAAATAGAAGCACCATTTAACTTAATATGGCACCGATAGTTGATGGAAAATGTAATACTTTTTGCTTCTGATCTACATTCTTTATATCCCACCTGACATGACCTAGAACAAAGCACTCTCTTGTGACCCATTTCTGGTGAGAAAGTGCTTCCGGTTTTGGGCAATGTGGGGACTGGGTGAAATCAACTCTATAAGATAGAAGCATCAATTTTATCATTTTTTAACTGATAGCTTGTGGAAAATTGTTTTTCATCTTGTCTACATCCCGGCCATGCCAGCTGACATGACCTAGAACAAAGCACTCTTTGGAGTCCCATTTCTAGTGAGAAAGTGCTTCCTGTTTTGGGCAATGTGGGAACTGGGTTAAATCATCTACTCAAAATAGAAGCACCATTTAACTTAATATGGCACCGATAGTTGATGGAAAATGTAATACTTTTTGCTTCTGATCTACATTCTTTATACCCCACCTGACATGACCTAGAGAAAAGCACTCTCTGGAGTCCCATGTCTGGTGAGAAAGTGCTTCCTGTTTTGGGCAATGTGGAAACTAGGTTAAGTTTCCAGTCATCATTCAGCATGCCATAGTTTTCATGCTAACAATTCTATTTATTTTTAAGCTCAGTCAAAGAAGGTAACTTGACGTTGTCCAATCTTCTGTAATGGCAGGCTAGTTTGAGTAAAGGGGAGAGCCTAATAACTACATTCATTCACCACACAACTTTTTCCTCGAAGCCATTTCAAAAAGATTCAAAGTATGCAACACTCTAAACTCGGCACCATCCTGTGGAAAAAATAATTTGGGGACAGTGCTGTTGTGCTTGGGGCATTGTGAAGTCATAATCCCAGAGGCTGAATGGATCAGGCATCTTGCAAATCCAAACATTTTGAAAAGTAAAAAACGGTTATTATGAACCCATTTTTACTTTAATTCAGTTACCGTATTTTACCGCTTTAACTTGATTATTTTGGGGACAGAAATTCTATTTATGTGGGATTTTTAACATCAGACAAAATTGCTCTCCCAAACAACAGAATATGGACAGTGTTAAGTCAAGCCTTAGCCCTCAATTGCAAATTTTAAAGCAATGTATTTTTTTATTTGAACCCAAACCTCTATACTGTTGATACTTGATTCTTTACCCATTTTTGACAAATCCTTAATCCACAAGATTGACCTGAAAATGTCTTGAAGTACGCTTTTATAAATGAGTACCTTCATTCCTTGGCTTTTCATATTTTTTAAGGTTACAAATGTTCTATGTGACTAAGCTAATTTTTCATTTTTTAAATCATGGTCCATAGTATTTTCCAGTTTACACCTTTCAATAGAGGTTTCAGTTGAGCTCTATCATTGTTATGCTGAACTAGGAGCCTGCAAGATATGTTGATTGGGGACAACACCCGTTACCCCCACCCAGCACCCCAATTTGCATCCCTGTTGTTGACAGATAGGCCCTCCTCCCCCTGATTGGATAATAGGGCATATGTTTAGGGCTATAAAAGGGTTGGAAGTCAGTCTGCTTTCAGTGTGCTCTCGAACTTGTAGAGAAGATTTATATGCTGACGGCAAGTTCAAGATATTAGGCAAGCAAAAAAATGGATCTCTCAAGACTTCCGGAATATGCTGACTTCAAACATCCAAGCTTAAATCACCCAGAACAAAGCATTCTCTTGTGTTGCATCTCTGGTAAGAAAGTGCTTCCTGTTTAGGGCAATGTGGGCTTTGGGTTACATCACGCAGCAAAGGAGGAAGCATTGCTCTTTAAATATTATTCTGTTATTTCAACAAAACTGCAATGATTAGCTCTCTTTCATCTTATTTATGCTTTATATCCCACCTGACATGACCTAGAACAAAGCACTCTCTTGTGACCCATTTCTGGTGAGAAAGTGCTTCCTGTTTTGGGCAATGTGGGGACTGGGTTAAATCAACTCCTCAAGACAGAAGCATCAATTTTATCATTTTTTAACTGATAGCTTGTGGAAAATTGTTTTTCATCTTGTCTACATCCCGGCCATGCCAGCTGACATGACCTAGAACAAAGCACTCTCTGGAGTCCCATTTCTAGTGAGAAAGTGCTTCCTGTTTTGGGCAATGTGGGAACTGGGTTAAATCATCTACTCAAAATAGAAGCACCATTTAACTTAATATGGCACCGATAGTTGATGGAAAATGTAATACTTTTTGCTTCTGATCTACATTCTTTATACCCCACCTGACATGACCTAGAGAAAAGCACTCTCTGGAGTCCCATGTCTGGTGAGAAAGTGCTTCCTGTTTTGGGCAATGTGGAAACTAGGTTAAGTTTCCAGTCATCGTTCAGCATGCCATAGTTTTCATGCTAACAATTCTATTTATTTTTAAGCTCAGTCAAAGAAGGTAACTTGACGTTGTCCAATCTTCTGTAATGGCAGTCTAGTTTGAGTAAAGGGGAGAGCCTAATAACTACATTCATTCACCACACAACTTTTTCCTCGAAGCCATTTCAAAAAGATTCAAAGTATGCAACACTCTAAACTCGGCACCATCCTGTGGAAAAAATAATTTGGGGACAGTGCTGTTGTGCTTGGGGCATTGTGAAGCCATAATCCCAGAGGCTGAATGGATCAGGCATCTTGCAAATCCAAACATTTTGAAAAGTAAAAAACGGTTATTATGAACCCATTTTTACTTTAATTCAGTTACCGTATTTTACCGCTTTAACTTGATTATTTTGGGGACAGAAATTCTATTTATGTGGGATTTTTAACATCAGACAAAATTGCTCTCCCAAACAACAGAATATGGACAGTGTTAAGTCAAGCCTTAGCCCTCAATTGCACATTTTAAAGCAATGTATTTTTTTATTTGAACCCAAACCTCTATACTGTTGATACTTGATTCTTTACCCATTTTTGACAAATCCTTAATCCACAAGATTGACCTGAAAATGTCTTGAAGTACGCTTTTATAAATGAGTACCTTCATTCCTTGGCTTTTCATATTTTTTAAGGTTACAAATGTTCTATGTGACTAAGCTAATTTTTCATTTTTTAAATCATGGTCCATAGTATTTTCCAGTTTACACCTTTCAATAGAGGTTTCAGTTGAGCTCTATCATTGTTATGCTGAACTAGGAGCCTGCAAGATATGTTGATTGGGGACAACACCCGTTACCCCCACCCAGCACCCCAATTTGCATCCCTGTTGTTGACAGATAGGTCCTCCTCCCCCTGATTGGATAATAGGGCATATGTTTAGGGCTATAAAAGGGTTGGAAGTCAGTCTGCTTTCAGTGTGCTCTCGAACTTGTAGAGAAGATTTATATGCTGACGGCAAGTTCAAGATATTAGGCAAGCAAAAAAATGGATCTCTCAAGACTTCCGGAATATGCTGACTTCAAACATCCAAGCTTAAATCACCCAGAACAAAGCATTCTCTTGTGTTGCATCTCTGGTAAGAAAGTGCTTCCTGTTTTGGGCAATGTGGGCTTTGGGTTACATCACGCAGCAAAGGAGGAAGCATTGCTCTTTAAATATTATTCTGTTATTTCAACAAAACTGCAATGATTAGCTCTCTTTCATCTTATTTATGCTTTATATCCCACCTGACATGACCTAGAACAAAGCACTCTCTTGTGACCCATTTCTGGTGAGAAAGTGCTTCCTGTTTTGGGCAATGTGGGGACTGGATTAAATCAACTCCTCAAGACAGAAGCATCGATTTTATCATTTTTTAACTGAGAGCTTGTGGAAAATTGTTTTTCATCTTGTCTACATCCTGGCCATGCCAGCTCACATGACCTAGAACAAAGCACTCTCTGGAGTCCCATTTCTAGTGAGAAAGTGCTTCCTGTTTTGGGCAATGTGGGAACTGGGTTAAATCATCTACTCAAAATAGAAGCACCATTTAACTTAATATGGCACCGATAGTTGATGGAAAATGTAATACTTTTTGCTTCTGATCTACATTCTTTATATCCCACCTGACATGACCTAGAACAAAGCACTCTCTTGTGACCCATTTCTGGTGAGAAAGTGCTTCCTGTTTTGGGCAATGTGGGGACTGGGTGAAATCAACTCTATAAGATAGAAGCATCAATTTTATCATTTTTTAACTGATAGCTTGTGGAAAATTGTTTTTCATCTTGTCTACATCCCGGCCATGCCAGCTGACATGACCTAGAACAAAGCACTCTCTGGAGTCCCATTTCTAGTGAGAAAGTGCTTCCTGTTTTGGGCAATGTGGGAACTGGGTTAAATCATCTACTCAAAATAGAAGCACCATTTAACTTAATATGGCACCGATAGTTGATGGAAAATGTAATACTTTTTGCTTCTGATCTACATTCTTTATACCCCACCTGACATGACCTAGAGAAAAGCACTCTCTGGAGTCCCATGTCTGGTGAGAAAGTGCTTCCTGTTTTGGGCAATGTGGAAACTAGGTTAAGTTTCCAGTCATCGTTCAGCATGCCATAGTTTTCATGCTAACAATTCTATTTATTTTTAAGCTCAGTCAAAGAAGGTAACTTGACGTTGTCCAATCTTCTGTAATGGCAGTCTAGTTTGAGTAAAGGGGAGAGCCTAATAACTACATTCATTCACCACACAACTTTTTCCTAGAAGCCATTTCAAAAAGATTCAAAGTATGCAACACTCTAAACTCGGCACCATCCTGTGGAAAAAATAATTTGGGGACAGTGCTGTTGTGCTTGGGGCATTGTGAAGCCATAATCCCAGAGGCTGAATGGATCAGGCATCTTGCAAATTCAAACATTTTGAAAAGTAAAAAACGGTTATTATGAACCCATTTTTAACTTAATATGGCACCGATAGTTGATGGAAAATGTAATACTTTTTGCTTCTGATCTACATTCTTTATATCCCACCTGACATGACCTAGAACAAAGCACTCTCTTGTGACCCATTTCTGGTGAGAAAGTGCTTCCGGTTTTGGGCAATGTGGGGACTGGGTGAAATCAACTCTATAAGATAGAAGCATCAATTTTATCATTTTTTAACTGATAGCTTGTGGAAAATTGTTTTTCATCTTGTCTACATCCCGGCCATGCCAGCTGACATGACCTAGAACAAAGCACTCTTTGGAGTCCCATTTCTAGTGAGAAAGTGCTTCCTGTTTTGGGCAATGTGGGAACTGGGTTAAATCATCTACTCAAAATAGAAGCACCATTTAACTTAATATGGCACCGATAGTTGATGGAAAATGTAATACTTTTTGCTTCTGATCTACATTCTTTATACCCCACCTGACATGACCTAGAGAAAAGCACTCTCTGGAGTCCCATGTCTGGTGAGAAAGTGCTTCCTGTTTTGGGCAATGTGGAAACTAGGTTAAGTTTCCAGTCATCATTCAGCATGCCATAGTTTTCATGCTAACAATTCTATTTATTTTTAAGCTCAGTCAAAGAAGGTAACTTGACGTTGTCCAATCTTCTGTAATGGCAGTCTAGTTTGAGTAAAGGGGAGAGCCTAATAACTACATTCATTCACCACACAACTTTTTCCTCGAAGCCATTTCAAAAAGATTCAAAGTATGCAACACTCTAAACTCGGCACCATCCTGTGGAAAAAATAATTTGGGGACAGTGCTGTTGTGCTTGGGGCATTGTGAAGTCATAATCCCAGAGGCTGAATGGATCAGGCATCTTGCAAATCCAAACATTTTGAAAAGTAAAAAACGGTTATTATGAACCCATTTTTACTTTAATTCAGTTACCGTATTTTACCGCTTTAACTTGATTATTTTGGGGACAGAAATTCTATTTATGTGGGATTTTTAACATCAGACAAAATTGCTCTCCCAAACAACAGAATATGGACAGTGTTAAGTCAAGCCTTAGCCCTCAATTGCAAATTTTAAAGCAATGTATTTTTTTATTTGAACCCAAACCTCTATACTGTTGATACTTGATTCTTTACCCATTTTTGACAAATCCTTAATCCACAAGATTGACCTGAAAATGTCTTGAAGTACGCTTTTATAAATGAGTACCTTCATTCCTTGGCTTTTCATATTTTTTAAGGTTACAAATGTTCTATGTGACTAAGCTAATTTTTCATTTTTTAAATCATGGTCCATAGTATTTTCCAGTTTACACCTTTCAATAGAGGTTTCAGTTGCGCTCTATCATTGTTATGCTGAACTAGGAGCCTGCAAGATATGTTGATTGGGGACAACACCCGTTACCCCCACCCAGCACCCCAATTTGCATCCCTGTTGTTGACAGATAGGCCCTCCTCCCCCTGATTGGATAATAGGGCATATGTTTAGGGCTATAAAAGGGTTGGAAGTCAGTCTGCTTTCAGTGTGCTCTCGAACTTGTAGAGAAGATTTATCTGCTGACGGCAAGTTCAAGATATTAGGCAAGCAAAAAAATGGATCTCTCAAGACTTCCGGAATATGCTGACTTCAAACATCCAAGCTTAAATCACCCAGAACAAAGCATTCTCTTGTGTTGCATCTCTGGTAAGAAAGTGCTTCCTGTTTAGGGCAATGTGGGCTTTGGGTTACATCACGCAGCAAAGGAGGAAGCATTGCTCTTTAAATATTATTCTGTTATTTCAACAAAACTGCAATGATTAGCTCTCTTTCATCCTATTTATGCTTTATATCCCACCTGACATGACCTAGAACAAAGCACTCTCTTGTGACCCATTTCTGGTGAGAAAGTGCTTCCTGTTTTGGGCAATGTGGGGACTGGGTTAAATCAACTCCTCAAGACAGAAGCATCGATTTTATCATTTTTTAACTGAGAGCTTGTGGAAAATTGTTTTTCATCTTGTCTACATCCTGGCCATGCCAGCTCACATGACCTAGAACAAAACACTCTCTGGAGTCCCATTTCTAGTGAGAAAGTGCTTCCTGTTTTGGGCAATGTGGGAACTGGGTTAAATCATCTACTCAAAATAGAAGCACCATTTAACTTAATATGGCACCGATAGTTGATGGAAAATGTAATACTTTTTGCTTCTGATCTACATTCTTTATATCCCACCTGACATGACCTAGAACAAAGCACTCTCTTGTGACCCATTTCTGGTGAGAAAGTGCTTCCTGTTTTGGGCAATGTGGGGACTGGGTGAAATCAACTCTATAAGATAGAAGCATCAATTTTATCATTTTTTAACTGATAGCTTGTGGAAAATTGTTTTTCATCTTGTCTACATCCTGGCCATGCCAGCTGACATGACCTAGAACAAAGCACTCTCTGGAGTCCCATTTCTAGTGAGAAAGTGCTTCCTGTTTTGGGCAATGTGGGAACTGGGTTAAATCATCTACTCAAAATAGAAGCACCATTTAACCTAATATGGCACCGATAGTTGATGGAAAATGTAATACTTTTTGCTTCTGATCTACATTCTTTATACCCCACCTGACATGACCTAGAGAAAAGCACTCTCTGGAGTCCCATGTCTGGTGAGAAAGTGCTTCCTGTTTTGGGCAATGTGGAAACTAGGTTAAGTTTCCAGTCATCGTTCAGCATGCCATAGTTTTCATGCTAACAATTCTATTTATTTTTAAGCTCAGTCAAAGAAGGTAACTTGACGTTGTCCAATCTTCTGTAATGGCAGTCTAGTTTGAGTAAAGGGGAGAGCCTAATAACTACATTCATTCACCACACAACTTTTTCCTAGAAGCCATTTCAAAAAGATTCAAAGTATGCAACACTCTAAACTCGGCACCATCCTGTGGAAAAAATAATTTGGGGACAGTGCTGTTGTGCTTGGGGCATTGTGAAGCCATAATCCCAGAGGCTGAATGGATCAGGCATCTTGCAAATCCAAACATTTTGAAAAGTAAAAAAAGGTTATTATGAACCCATTTTTACTTTAATTCAGTTACCGTATTTTACCGCTTTAACTTGATTATTTTGGGGACAGAAATTCTATTTATGTGGGATTTTTAACATCAGACAAAATTGCTCTCCCAAACAACAGAATATGGACAGTGTTAAGTCAAGCCTTAGCCCTCAATTGCAAATTTTAAAGCAATGTATTTTTTGATTTGAACCCAAACCTCTATACTGTTGATACTTGATTCTTTACCCATTTTTGACAAATCCTTAATCCACAAGATTGACCTGAAAATGTCTTGAAGTACGCTTTTATAAATGAGTACCTTCATTCCTTGGCTTTTCATATTTTTTAAGGTTACAAATGTTCTATGTGACTAAGCTAATTTTTCATTTTTTAAATCATGGTCCATAGTATTTTCCAGTTTACACCTTTCAATAGAGGTTTCAGTTGCGCTCTATCATTGTTATGCTGAACTAGGAGCCTGCAAGATATGTTGATTGGGGACAACACCCGTTACCCCCACCCAGCACCCCAATTTGCATCCCTGTTGTTGACAGATAGGCCCTCCTCCCCCTGATTGGATAATAGGGCATATGTTTAGGGCTATAAAAGGGTTGGAAGTCAGTCTGCTTTCAGTGTGCTCTCGAACTTGTAGAGAAGATTTATATGCTGACGGCAAGTTCAAGATATTAGGCAAGCAAA